>CM026203.1:23298527-23926027 GCA_014839995.1 Xenentodon cancila | reverse complement strand
GCATTTGAGCAGACTCATATTCCTAATCAAAAACACACCCAGTATTGCTAATAGGAGATAAAGCATAGAGGAAGCATGTAAAAGAATTACTCTAATGAGAACAGACTGGCATTCTGATTAATCTAAAATATAATATTCAAAATGTTAATGTATTCAGCGTTACTGCTGTTGCTAAGATGTTTCTGCTGAGCGGAGATGGTGTGCAGGGACAGAGCTCTCATGTCCTGTGTGGAGGGCAGCATTGTGTGAAAAAAACAAACTTTTGAGAGTGAGTAATCTATCCTTCAGTTGCAGCAAAACTGCTCATATGTCATATTTGTCAATAACAACAGTTTTTTTTTTATTTTTTTTTTTACCTCATACAAATAATCAAAGAGCTCCAAAACGGTGAGGATGCTGGCGCCAATGAAGAGACCCATCTGACCTCCAATATCACCTGAGAAAAGAAATAGCATTTAAAAAACACACACAGCGGCGTGGTTATCGTGGCTGTGGATTCATATGAGGTTGGTTATTCAACATGCTTTTGATTGCTTTTGTCTGGAGGTGGGAAAGGCAACATAAAACACGGATCACAGGAACAATAGATTAAAGAGACAGTTTCATGTCTCCTTAGACCAGAACACCTATTATAAAAAATACAAGCACTTGTGGTACAGTCACTACAGACAAAAATTGTCATGTTGCATAGGGTGTGTTGAAAACCCTTGACAGCCATTTCCTTACCCAGAAGGCCTGCCAACTCGTAGGCTTTCTTCTGCTCAATGGTTTCGTAGTTGAGCGCTTCAAAGTAGATATCCAAAACCAAAATGTTATCACTGTAAACAGAAAAGGGAAAGACACAAGTCTTTGGCAAGGCAAACATTTAAAGGCCTCCTCTAACATGTTACACACGTTTTTATCGAGACCGTCCTAAGGCGGGGAAGGATGACGGGTGAAGCTGCCACTTTCGGCAGATAACAGAGCAGATGCGTCACGTCGAGCAAATAACCTGCCACCGCTAACTAATTCCTCCATGGTGGGTTTGGTCATTGAGGGATACACAGGAAATGATGACAGCCGTTTGATTTCCACATAACGTCAGTGTAAAAAACTCAGGACTTCCACACAGAGAAGAAAAAAAGGGATTAGTTTTAGGGCCCAGGGCAAGACAGCAGAATATTCTGATTGTTGAATATCCTCTCTTTTGGCAAAGTTAGACCCTATGGATTTGAGATCAAAAACACAACACAACTTTGTAGTTTCTTCTTTTGTACTTGGCTCTTTGTTGGATTACTGAAATCTGAGTCAGGATGCATGATGATCTGCCAGCCCTAAAGATAAGGGGGAGCGGGGAAGGACTTGACTTTCAAAATCTAAATGCAAATCACACATGGTAATGTAATGCAGACGCCAGGATTTACTGATACGAAAATGAATACATTCAAAATGAACACCGTCATAACTCAAAGCATGTCGTTTAACTCCTGCACATAATCACACATTCAACAATCACACACAGTGAGAGGCATTTTTACAGACCTAATCCTCGCTGGATGAGGTAATCTCAGTCAGTGCCTCCTAACTTTTGTTTAACATACACGTTGTTAAGACGGTTACCAGGGGCTCCATCCATAACAGCAAATTGCAATTTGTGTTTACATCCTGGAACCTATTTTCACTTCTGTTAGAGTTGAAATTATGCTTAAGGCGCAAACATCTTTGTGAGCTGACCTACATTAAGCAAGAACATCATGATTGTCTATTGCTTAACAGCCACAATAATGCAGACAGAAGTCATCTGGGTAAAAAAAAGGAGCATATATTTGCAACTAACAGGCTCAGACAACTAGGTGTCGAACAACCCATGGAAAGGAGCTCTAGAAGGTATACCTTCTTGTTTAAGTGTAGTTCTTTCGAAGGGAATAGATGCGTTCCTAATTATCTAGTCATGGGTGTACATTTGACTTTAAAACCTGCCCTTTATGCTGTTAAATGTTAATGAATCTTCCACCTTGGACCTTCAGGAGCATGTTTGTGTTTTTTTTTTTTTTTGTTTTTTACCAAGAATGACTAATGCCACTATAAAGGACCCAGAGATTCCCAGAATAAACCGATTGCAACCTTGATGGCATCACAGTTCAAATATTACAATAGTATTTGTTGGAAGTGAAGAAATATTACAGTTGTGTGTCGTTTCACCAGTTATTTTTGTGTGTGTAAAATGTCCCAAAAAATTAGATTGTGAAATTTACTGATGATGAGACAATTCCTAGATTAGAACAGAGGGAACAAAACATTTGTAACTACTATTAAATTAAACAGTCTGTAGATATATTTGTGAATGTGAAGAAAACGGAGGAGATGACATCTGATCCTCATGCTGTTGGTGACGACAGTCCGGCGGTAATGTTTACTTTTGTGTCCATCTATCATCCATACCCTGTTGCTCCTATTTAGGGTCACATGGACATGAGAGTCACCAATTCAGCTAAAGTACATGTTTTCGGACTGCGGGAGGAAGCTGGAGATGATGAAAACTCCACAGAGAAAAGTTCCTGTCAGGAGTTGAACCAGTGACCTTCTTGCTGTGAGGTACCAGTGACGAGCACCAAGCGATTATTAGCTTGGTTTCCATGTTCACATTGAAAAAAAAACTCTTTTTTCAGACTGTTGTGTAACTGGTGAATTAGGTTGTCTTATATAATGTCTTGTTTTGCTTAAAATAAGACACTTTTGACTAAATTTGGGATATTTGGCTTATTTCTAGAGGAAAAAAACTGTTTTTGCAGTGTTTTGGATTTAGTTGTGCATCATTTGCAGGTATAGTATGACAGCCTTCAAATGTAGCTGAACTCAAAGCTTGAACGTCGTATTCAAAGAGCCTTAAAGGCTAAGGGCACAAAGGAAGATTGGTGTCCACAGCCTCTATATGAAAGGCCTGTGCTGAGGGAGGTGCAGAGAATACTGAATGAAATAACACATTTTTATGGCAATCTGTTTTGTTTCCATCAGGCAGGAGATTTATGATGGTAATTTGCAAATTGAACCGCAATACAAAGTAATTCACTGCATGTGCCGTCAAGATATTAACCAACAAATTTAAACTATTGGTGGACTATGTTGCTTTTTTAAAATGTTGTCAGGGTTGCCGTGAGTGCAGCTGACTTCAGCTGCACTTAAAGGCTGTTTTAAGATGCAGCACCAGAGAAGTTCCCTTGGAGGAAAAAAAAACACAACAAAAACCCCAAACAATTTATCTTTAACTTAATAAACACTTTTACATGCTCAACCAACAGAAAGGCAGGTTCTGTTATTTTAAAAAAACATGAATATATTACAAGTTAAGGGTGCATGTTCAGATGAAGAAGGTCCTGTATTTTTGTTCAGCACTTTTTCAACCAAAGCAGCTCAGATTTAGGACATGACAGTCTTTCCTTTTGTCACAATTTTGTCACAACAGCTGAACGTAGCAGTTTTCCAAGAAAGTTTGATGGATCTCTGGGCTTCTCCTGTCGGAACGTTTTCCTGCAAAACTTGAGCAATTATATAAGTTCAAAACTGTCACAACTTGTCACAGGTTTCGCTTAAGTAATCCTTTTTAAATCAAAAGAAAGTCAAAAGAAGATAACCATCTCAAAGTGAATGGTTTTGACATAAAATGATTTTGGTTTCCTATTTAAACCATTAATTCATCACATTCACAGCTTCACACTTAACTGTCTAAATGTTCAGGGTAATCTAAAAGATTTTCATTTATAACCACAAATCAGAAAATGTTGGGATGAGATGAAAAATGCAAATGGAAAAAAAAAACCCAACTCTTTTTTTCTTTCTTTGCAGACAGTATGAACCCAGGATTTTGCAATATTTTTTCCCACTGAGCTGATTTCATTGGATAATAGCTTGACACAGGGGCAATTTGGTGTAATTAAGGAGACAAAAGAAGAGAATAATGATCTTATTTCAAAGAGGTGTTGTTAAAAGGTTATTCTAAGGATGATTTATCACAAAAGGAGTTGAGTCTTTGAGAAGGAAAGATGGAAATTCATTCATTTATTTTTTCATTTTTCATATTGTCCCCAACTCTTTGGTGGTGTTTACCTGCCATCAGCTGCATAGGTACTTCATTAAGCTTAGGAAATTATTTATCCCCAAATCTCTGTGGTATTCCAGGTAGGGCATCGCTTGTGTTGGTTTCTTCTTGTAATAAATGACATTCATAGAAATTTCACCAGCATTTGCTCACGAAAGAAGGATCCTGGTTCAAAGGATCAAGCGGCAGCATTTCTGTGTGGAGTTTGTGTATTTTCTCCACCTGTGTGGGTACCGTGGTTTCCTCTCACGGTCCAAAAATATACACATGCTGTTGATTTGTGATTCGGCGTTGTGCACGAGCGTCAGCGCGAGCATACGTGGTTTGTTTTTATTTGTCTCTGTGCAGCTCTGTGATGAACCCATTCAGGATGTTCTCGGCCTCCTGCCCGGTGACAGCTGGGATAGGCTCTAGCCTCCAATTATCCTGAACAGAAAGAAAAAAACTGGCCGTATGGATGGATGGATGGATGGATGGATTTGCTCCGGATGCGCAGGCTCCCGCGCGAGGCATCGCTCCGATGTTTGAGGGATGCTTCTTCGCTTTCAGAGAGAACTGCAACCCAACTGATCAGAGCTGCTGTCAAACAGCAAACTAAGCTGTTTGTCTAGCCTGCGTGTGAGGCTCCCAGCAGAGGGGCAGACAGTCCAGTGTCTCACATGTCAGTTTCACTCCACTGAGCGCTGTGATGCCTAAATATCAAGGCACTTCAGCTAACGTTCATCAGACTGCCATGATTAGAAAATACAGCCACTCAAAAAACAAACTACGCCGAACAACATCTGTCCACAGGGATTTTAAAACAACTTTCCGAAGCGGGAAGCTACAGAAATATTTAGTTTTTTGGGGGCTTTTTTGCAGTGTCCTGGCTACACATGGTGTAATTATCTTGTTCCCACCAGTTCTGCTGGGAGTGATGAAGAAAAAGTCAGCTTTTACTGTACCGTCTTCTCATTTCCTTGAACTGCTTTGAACTTCTCAGCATATGTGGCTGAGAAACACTCAGCAATTGGCTGATTAAATATGTTAAGCTCGTTCTTGTGTCAAATTAATCAAGATAACTGAGCCAAAACCAACACTTTTTGTCCCACAGAAAAGGAAAAGGGACATTTATCTCTTATCTTGACAAATAATTGACACTGATGATGTTCAGAGATTTATAGAACCGCTTTAATAATTTGCTTTACCGCACTTAGACCTGATGTGACATGTGAACGCTTTTACCTTTTAATCCTGGTGTGTTGCACATGCCATTCTAACATTTACTCAAATAGCCACAAATTCAAAAGTCATAAATATTGATTAACATAATAACAAGGTCAGTCATTTCCAATGAAAGCAGAAAATCTTAAGTGTTTTTTTTTTTTTAATTCCATGTTTCAACTTTATTCTGAGGTGGAAAAATAAACGCTTTTAAGTTTTCCCTCTGATTTTTATAAGTTTTTTTTTTTTTTTTAAACAAATCCTTAGTCCATAATGGGTTAAAACGAAGATAAAGATCAAGACGGCTAGTGAGTGTAATATGGTTAAACATAGAGGAGAGGATAATCCATCTCAGAGAAGAAGAGGAGAGATAATAGAGGTAGAATTATCCTCCCAAATTTACCCGGTGCAAGACTCATTTTTCAAACATTTTCCTTATCCTTAACATCCAAAAGTACTGCGTATTAAAGTATAAGAACAAACTTGCTTCCACGTGCTTGGAGTATCTCGGTTTTACACTACCAGTGTTTGAATTATATTCTTATAGTCTTACAATGGGAAGAAAAACTACTTGTTCATTTTGAGTTGTTTGTTGTTCTGTTTGAGTTTGACACAAAAATGTTCAGTAGGCTTCTGATGAGATTATCTAGGAAGTGAAACCTTCTTTGGCAGACTTTCTTTTTCAACCTGAGACAGAAAATGAAGCTCTTTTTTTGCAAAGTGACTTACATACTGTAACTTAACTATTCTTTGCTAGAACAAGCTTTCTGCTTTCGTGGTGTTTGTTGCCTTTCTGGTGAAATTCATTTCATAGGCAGATGTCCAGTTATTTCGTTTTTCCTGATGTTCTTCCACTTACAGTCAATATTGAATGAAACTTTTTTTTATAGGAAATATAGCCATATAGCTATAAACCGTTTCTACCTTTATTACAACAATTAGGTTTTTTAAAATCAAGTTGTAAATGTGCAACAATGTATTTTTGGGGGAATTGTGGCTTATCTTTTTCAGATTTGCCATGTGCATCTTTGTTTTCCAGCACTGTGCTGATGGTGGCCTTGATAATATTAAGACTATCAAATATTAATTTTAATATGATCAAATGTGAGGAAGGTCTTGAGTAACCCCAGGCTTTGTTTAGGCATGGTAGACCACTGGTCTACCACTCTTGGGACCTTTCCTGACAGTTGATACGTTTCTGTGACAGTTTTGGCACACATCTTTTTGGGATATTACTAAATGTCAATAAAACTCAACAGCAAAATGACCAAGTCATACCATGCGTCAAAGTCCTGTTTTCTCCTCTTACGACAACTCCTAAGAGTAACGGCGACGGATGTGCAGCATCGCATTAATTTTGTCAGATTAAGTTCTGTTCTGGAAATCACTTTTTACTATTTTTAATAAAAACAAAACAAAACAAAAAAGACAGAACTCTGTGATGAATTGTCGCAAGGCAGCTCCTTCTTCTCGGAGCCGGGCACATCTGAGGGATCTCTGGGAGTCCATTGCCAGCAGTTTCACAGTGGATAATGGGATCAAAAACTTAAAAAAATGGCTTGTTACAAAATATGGCTGTTTTCGGCACGTTGTGTGGCTTGTACATGGAAATGTGAGTTCCCTTCGCAAGGGAACACACATAAAAGGAGTATTTTTTTATTTTATTTTTTACTATTATATTTTAATTTCTGTTTTTCTAAATGTTATGACATTTAACAAGATGCAGTGTAAGTAATGTGTTGTGTCTGACAAATAGTCTTCCTCTGCAAAGGTGTCTTGCTTACTTTAACTTTTGAATCAACAACTAAGTGTACACCTCCAGCTAAGTTGATGGAGTCTTCGTCTAAAACCTATTAAAAAAAGTGCAAGGAGAAAAGTAACACGTTGCTTAAAATGAAGACACAATATAGTATAAAATACAACCTAAGTAACACATACTGAGTGCCCTGCAAAACTATAACGCAACACTTCAACTATAACTCCTGAAATGCACTTAAGAAACAGATGGTTGACACTTTCAAGCGTCATGTTTTGCAGGTTTTCAGCAAGCAGCATAAAAGTGATTCCACTTAACAGCATCAAGATGATAATGCAGAAATGCACAAATGAAGTACAGCAGATGAGAGAGAGAGAGAGAGGAAAAAAGCTTTTTGGGTAAAACAAATATGACTTACGCTATGTACTGCTCTGTCTTGTTAAACTTCTTGGCGAGATACTTGGCTGATGCTTTGCTGGGTATCTTGACAAAGGACAACTCTTTACCATATCGTGTCAAGTTGCACGGCGTCTCGCACGTACAGCGCTCATTGTCTTTCTCCACAAGAAAGTCTGAAAAATGAAGATGGCAAAAAGAAAGAGATTGGGAGGCGGAGACGCAGATAGAGATTGAAGGAGAGAAGAGACAGGTTGACAGATACATTTATCGTCACAACAGGGACGAAAAATAGCAGAATGCCACCTGAGTTGAAGGTTCAAAAAAAGAAAATAAGAACGTGGATGCAGTAGGAGGCGACCACAGTGACACTTTAAAGAAACATAAAAAAAAAATAAGACACGTGGTGACAGAGTGAGAGGGACAGCAGCAATTGGGGGCTAAATTGTAAGACGGTGCCATGAAAGAGTGAGAGGGAGAATCCACGTCTGTAAAAAACAAAACAAAACAAAAGAAAACAAGCAGCAGACATGAAAGGCCTGAAAGGTTTGATATGACGGAAAGACATGGGAGAGTAAAAAGGAGAACCTTGGGGCTACTATCGTGCTAAAGAAACACTATTATCTGTTATCAGCTTGGGTCAAATGCTCAGAACAGTGAGACATTTACACCAAATGGAGTGCACACACACACACACACACACACACACACACACACACACACACACACACACACACACACACACACACACACACACACACACACACACACACACACACACACACACACACACACACACACACACACACACACACACACACTCACCCAAGGCGGGGTCTGCACACTCCTTGTACTGCTCCGGGGTGCAGTATGGGGCATCTCCTAAGGATGAGTGGAAGAAACACCCAGTAAAAATAAAAGAAAAGAAAGGGAAGTAGGGATTACAAGCAGGAACACAGAAAAGGAGAGTTGAGGCTATAATTAATTTCGTGTCATTGCTGTCCTTATCACAATAGGATATCCATCATAAAATGGATCTAATCTCATAATTGATTTAATTCATCACTACTTTCAGTTTCTGTCAACATTGTTTTCTTCCGTCTCGCTCTGGCAGATGAACCATCCGTCCTAATCTATCAGGACAAGTGAGAATAAAGACCTGTCTTGGATGTAGAGGAATTAAATTCACTGTTTTTATTTCTTTAAAAATAGCTTCACTGATAGAAGGGAATTGAAAAACGACCAGGAACACAGGACAATCTAGGCTTTTTCCGTTTTCACAATAATCAACTGCGCGAGGACAAAATGTTTGCAACGAATCCTGATAACCACACCCACAGATCGGCTACTCTGCGTCTGAGGACAGAAATTTTACAGGTGAGACGGCGTTAACGGAAGCCAAATTCACATGTTTCTTCTAAGTTTTCTTCTGAGTCCTTTTTAATTTTGCCATCCGAGATCCCACGCAGCAATTAAACTTAAGAAGGAAACTGCAAACCACAGCTTCAAAGTGATGAAACTTTAGGTTTCCAAACCGATAAGAGTGTAAAAATATTGGATTTTCTGCTGCTGTTGCTGCCAGAGAGCTGTTTGTTTCCAGAGTGTTTTTTGTCACCTCAACTTCCACTTCCAGTGAGATTATAACAGCTGCTTCAGCCCTTCGCTGTTGCACCAATGAAGATATAACGTGTTTGTGTGCAGGAGTGAGATACCAGGCATGTGGACCATCCTGCAGTTGCAGTTTTCCACCAGGTATCGTGTCTCGCAGTCAATCCTGCAGGCAGTGAGGCTGTATGTGTTGAAGAAATCAGAATCCATAGGTGTGGCCTTGCAGTCCCCCCAAGGTGGAGGCAGGTATGTCAGCTGAAAGAGAGGAAGAACTCCTAATTATCCCATCCTGTGTCCTAATAACAGTCATCTACTCTTGCATATTCTGTTCATGACAAACTTACTACTCTGCCTACATGAGAGGCCGTTATGCATATCCTGTGTTTATCACTGAGCACAAACCTCATTCTTACCTCATGGTGAATACATCTGTACAGTGGTGGTTATTGTGGGAGCTTCTCTCCTACGCTCTCCTATTTCTAGTCTTCCTCTGTGCTTTCACTGTACAGCCCACTTTGTGCACCAGCTGAATGGTATCAGCTGTGTAGTAGAGCCGTGATGCAAGTTTCACTCTTAACCCACACATGGACATTTCATGTCTCTCTTGTGAAACCTCTGCAAAACAATTATGGTGAAGCATAGAAAGACTGGTCCATCCCGAGCTTAATCTTGAACATTCACAGTAATCTGTAAATTCTTTACACTGCTCTGAATATCTGCATACTTATTAACATCCACATACTTTTATTTATCTTATTATACAAAGGACAAATGTATACTACACTACCAAATCTCCAGGGTTCATCCTGGGCCCACTTATATTTGAATCATATAATAATGGTCTCAATGTTTCCAGTGCAAATATTCACATTTACGCGGATGATACTCTGACATGCAGTATCGTCTGCACCTGTACCTGGTGAAGCTGTCAGCGAGCTCCAACTTGCATTCACTATTTTTCAAGGACTCTGTTATTGAACCTTTTTTGCACTCTAATATCTTTTGTAACATGTCATGATTTGTCCTTTAAATTTTGTATTCAGTAAATTGCTAAAAGAAAAAAAAAAAATCAGCGGAACAGATCAGAGCATCTTGTGCCTTTCATGCAACACCAAAAAAAAAAAAAAAAAGAAAAAAAGACTGCGACTGACAGTTTTACATCCGTAGTGGATTATGGTGACAAGGTCTGCAAGCATCATGCAGTCACTACGTGCGTTGGACACAGTCCCTCGCAGAGCTCAGAGTTTATCACTAATTCTAAATCTCTTACTGGCAGCTGCTTGTGTTGGAAGGTCTCCCTTGCTCCCATGTTGACTCTTTGATTGGCATATTCTTATTTACGATGGCTGTTCTTGCTCTGCTTCCTTCATATTCGAGGTCCCATAATTCCAGGGAAGTTAAAAAAAATCTCTGGTCATAATTCTCATGAACTGCTCCTGCCGTTTGGCCCTGCGGCTCAAACTGAGCCACAAAACAAGAGATTTAATGCAGCTTATTTTGTTTTACATGAAATCTGCCTTAAACCTGTTCGTAACTGAAAATTTCAAAGCCAATATATGCACCTGAAAGACAGCTTCTTTAGGAGGTACGTGTTTAATTGGCTCTTTTAACATGTCTGATGTTTGTTTTGAATTTTCTGTTTTTGTTGCATGGCTGTATGGTTGTAGTTTCTTGACTGCACTGCTGCTGTATTGTGACGTTCTTACACTGAGGAGTTTCCTTCGTCAAATGAATATCAAATAAATCATTTAAAAAATAAAGCCATCATAAAATATTATTTTGCTGACGTGTTGCATAGCATAACCCCATTTTTACAAAAAGCCAATCACTTCCAAGTTCATTACGCGAACATGGCAAAGAGTACGAAGATTAGAAGAAATTTTAAATGTAAAAAAGAGATGGTGAGAATGGCAACCAACTTCAATTCTGTGAAACGTAGTTGAGGCAGTGATCAGGAGGTAAAGAGCAGCACAGACCCTGAGCTGCTGAAAATGAGCTCTGGAAGTGCTCCAAACCTTCCACCGAGGTTACTGATACAAATCTGACTTTCTGTGACAGCTCATACAGTATGAAAGATGCTGCATAACCTCAAACTATGTTGCATCCAGCAAAAAAAAAAAAAAAAAAGAAGTTCTATTTATAAGTAAACCTCAAGATTTAACTTTTCTTCAGAACATGAACTGAATCCTGTTGAGAGTTGGAAGCCCATTCCAGTTTTCAAGGCCTTAACAATGGAGAAATACTCAAACATTCAAACATATAAATCTAAAGTATACGGCAAAAATCATGCAAGTATCTTTAAAAGGCTAAACAAAGTATGAACTGTCCAATTGTGCTGCCTGACTTTAATCTAGAGACAGGGCAGCTACTGCATGATATTTGTGCATTGCTGATATCCTCCACATTGACAGGGATTGGCAGCGAGTACTATCAAAAAATAAAAAATAAAAAGATATGAGTCTCAGTAATAGTAATATATTTACTGTCCTTTGCCATCCTGAGTTGATCGTCTGCAGGCCTTTGACTCTGATACATAATCTTGCACATTATCTTTTTTGTTTGAAAAAAACTTCTATTTCAGAAAAAAGAAAAGATTGTAAAGAGATAACATTTTGAATCAGTTTATACTTTAGGTACATGCACTATGGAGGTTTTCCAGCTGTATGATATATACAATATTTAGGTTTTTATTTAATACTAACTATTTAACCTCTACTTTTGTAAGAATACTTTAGCTATAATCACTTCTGCGCTGCTATAAAGTCCAAGACTTTATACTCTGTTTACTGTCAAAGGTGAGAAATTGACAAAAAAAATGTTTTATGCATTTTAACCTAAGCAATTTCTTCAAAAATATGAACTGGATTGTTAAAGATAAGTAAAAGAAAAAACTGAAACGTACATAATATTATATATTTATATTTAACACATTAACATGTATGACATCAGCACGTAATTTATATGTCGACCAAAATCAGTAAATGTCTGAGACTTTAAGTGAATAAACTACTTCTACCAGAGTAAAGATAAATTTAGTTAATATTTCTCGACCACCTGACTGATTAAAGCCTTAGGCAGTCCCAGCTGCAGAGAGAAGAGAAAAATTAAAATAAACTGTTATAATTAGAGATTTAACCATGAAAATGCGTACCATCTTCTCCTAACCCAACCAGAATTAATTATTTCTGTTCCTGAGTTGGCGTCACGCTGTTAATGTAGTCAGGGTGAACTGAGATCGCTCTATAGGAGTGTAAAATGTGATGTGCATCTTATATTACATCAGAGGTATTCATTTGCATTTAATCTAACCCACATAAAAGAGAGGCAAAATCTGATGCATTAAAAGAAGTATGGAACTATGAAAAAATATCTGTCATTGGTTCAAGCTGTGTACTCACTGAGTACTCACACAGCGATAAATTAGAAGCCAGCATTGTGATTTAGGTACCTGCATTTTACTAGATGTGCCAGGGTGCAAGAGGCAGTTATGGGTGCTGCAAACTAGATGTGGTTACTAAAAACGCAAGGCAGCGTTCAGCATTCACATAAAGTACTCACTAACAAACATACACAGTACATTGCACTGAGCGAAACCAGATATGCTCAACAAAAGCCTTATCGAGAAACTAATTGGTCTTCAGCTTCATTTTGCACGAGGACATTTCCCAAAGTCAGACAGAACATAAAAGCCTCACTGCTAGACAATGTGATAATCAATTAAAAGTGCATCAACACATTGACTAGATGCACTGGGGGGGGGGGGGGGGGGGGGGGGGGGCTACATGACTTGATAAGTGTTTAATATACAGAGGTCTGCTTCTTAATTCTCTGCACTTTTGCAAGGTCTGTCCAAAACAAACTGTGTTAACTTTACTTTTAGGTAGCTAAACATCTGCGAAAGTGAGTCCGGCATACAAGATTTGAAGAGCTGTTACTGTGCGGTTAGCCGTTAAACGACCATGAGGGAGGAAAGAAATAACGAGATGCTGGTGACCCAAACTCACCCTTCATTAACTGAGCGAGAGAGCAAATAAAAGGTAAAAAGGAGCAGGTCAGCAAGACTCAGAGGACAGGATGGTGAAATACTGGAAGAGGAAACATCTGGAGTTTTTTTGCTTTTATGTGAGGATGGGGGAAGAGAATAACAGAATTTTCTTTTTATGGGATCATGGTGAGTGACAGTTTTGGCCAGATGAAAAATCCCTGAAAGCTTTACATGAGAAGACTGTTGAAGCAGAGAGTTGAATGAGAGTGAAGAAACTGCATTAGATTAATGAAGAGTGAGCCTGCCAGACAATCGAGTAAATAAACAGAGACAGACAGAAGGGTAGCAAAAAGTGGAGAATGATATTAAAGAGAGCTAATGTATGATAGGAATTGTGATGAATATTGGAAAGGAAACCAGTAATGGAGCTGGTGGGAGATAGAGAACGACAAAGGAGCGTACTCTCCTGCAAATGCAACGTTGCCAGCATGCAAAATCCTGCAGCAGCCTGACGACACCGGAATACACTCAGCAGTAGTGTGGACGTGGAATGACTGTGATCACTCCAAGATCCTGCTCTTACTTTCCTCCATTTATTATGCATGGGTCTGTACCATATTGGGGGCCAGAACTAACAATTTGTCCGGCTGTAAATTTGGCCTCACACCCACAGAATTACTCAAAGCTGAGAGGAGTATAAACTATATATATATATGTATATATATACTCCTTCTCTCAACAAGATCTGCTGTGACAAGCTGCTGAGCAAAGGTTGTGTTCCTGGTGTTTAACTGGCCTGCATGCAGAGCCAACATCTTTGAAGCGCACACTGGCATAAGCAATCGATTAAAGTGCAATATGGCAATGGTGGCTTAGTGGTTGAAGTTTTTTTTTTTTTTTTTTCATAAAAACAGTTTGCTTCTCTTAAACTCCCTCATATTAAAGCAGAGTAAAAAAAAAAGTAGCTTTTTTTTTTTGTTTTTTCTTTTCCTTTAAAGTGATTTTTTTTTTTTTCCCTGAGGAAAAACTATGTTTTTGAAATCACAGTGTCAATGTTTCAACACGCAGCACCTTTTAATGCCGATACTACTACTCATTTCAACTCTCCGCTGACCTTAAAAAGCCCAGAACTGAACAAGTGACAAACAAACATGTGACTCATCACATACGATGTCCCTGGACCACTTAAGATAAAATAAGATCCTTTCATTATAGGTCACATGACTTTTACTTTTTCCATTAGAAGAAACTCTATAAATATACACTATACTATTAAAAAAAAAAAAAATAAAAGAAAAAAAAACAAAACAAAAAAAAAAACAAATCGCCAAACCAGTGTAGTCAAGCACTGTCCATAACATGAAGAAGTAGTGCAGGTATCTGTGAGATAGAAGGACATGATGGAGCAGCGTTCAGGAAATCAAGGCCACAGTTTCCATGAAACCAATATATTCTTGACTTTATTTGCCCTCGGTGGGGTTTGTCCCTGATGATTGTCCCAGACACCTTTTACCATCCTCTATATTTGAAGTTACTTTCAGGACTCTTATTGTTAAGAGGATTGCAACCACAAGATGGACAAACTTGCTCAGTGTTAAAAATAGAAGTCATTAGTGCCTTATAACAAACATATTAAAAATGTGAATTATATTGCTTATTAGTTTGAGCTTAGTTATAAGGATGTGACATTTAAAGGTCTCAAGATCTCTTTTTTTAATCATATTAGAAAAGGATCCCTTTTATCTGATGTGCCTGTTTAAGTTACAATGCTTTTATATTGTAAGTGGTGTTAGTTGGCTGTAACAGCTGGAGTCTCTGATCCAACAGTAAAATTAACGAGTTCAGCTCAACCTGAGATTGAACCCGAATAAATAAACGAAACCTGAGGCATTATCTGAAATTCACGCCAAGATAAAGGAGATCAGTGAAGGTTGGGAAAAGTCCATGATGCGTTTAGAGAGCAGAGGAGAGTGTTTGATTTACAGAGCTCCGCCTTCTGTCATTAACAGTTCAAGGTAAGTATAGTGAATTGATTTGGGGGGAGGGGGAGGGGAGGGGCCACCTTGACTGAGGACATTTTGACACTGATTGTTGCAAAGACCTGAAGACCTAAGTCTTTGCAGCAGCTCTAACTTGTTAATTTGTGCTACTATCATTGATTGATTTGCAGTGTGCACATGATGTAATGTTGGACTCTGCAGTTCATAACATATGATAGAATGTGAGGATTTTTCAGTCATTTCAATAGCTCATAGGTTTAACAACAGCATATAGTAAAAGAAGGGAATAGGAGCATCTGAAGGCCCATAAGTCTTATTAGTTGGGGTTTGTTGTCAAATGCAACATCTCTAATGACTGAGAACCAGTTTCTATGACAACCAATTTATGTCAAAGAACGGTAGTAAAGGCAGGACATAAGACATAAAATGCATTCTTAGATGTCTATTTGGGCTTTTTCAGGTGTGTGTGAATCCTGTATGAAGATCTAGTGTGATGTAATCCTGCGGATCAATTCTCTCTCAGTCAGTTAGTAGTAGATTAGAAGATGATGGACCAGATCAGCATGGATGATGACTACATATGAAGTGTCAAGCTCTGAAGACAACTCACGATAAGGGAGATAATCACAGCCGGGCAGTAGTTATTAAGATGCTCCGCTGTAGACTACAGTCTTAAGCCTGTGGAAGTGGAAGGATTGAAAACTGATGATGTTTGAGACCATCTGTACGACTGCATTGCTGCAAAGCCGATTTGTTGGAGCCAAGCTGCTGTACAGCCGGTCTGCAGCATGACCTCAGGGCCCACTGGGTGCGTTTCAGAAGCAGAGCGCTTCCAAGCACTGTCTGCTCGGCTGAACTTGTGGCATCATGAGTTTACCCGAAGAATTCAAGATCACGTGAGGTAACCTGCTTGTTTAAAGACATATTTTCTTGCCATATCTTGTCCTTTCTGCTGGGACACAAAGGATTAGTGGCATTGAATATGTGCATACTGACATCTAAAATGAACTTTGCCTTGTTTGTGGTTAAAATCTCTTCTGAGGCCCTTTGATTTGTCCATCCTTGCCATCCTTAGCTGATGCCTAAGCCAGAGCTCGAAGGTGCTTTAGGAGTTTTACTTTGAAAATCAACTGGATTTTTTATGTCATTCTTGTCTCTGCCTCTCTGTTGTGTGGAAGTGTTTGGAAGATTGATGGGGGAGTTACAGTTTTGTAACACGTGTATAGCATCTGTTATGAGTCTTTAATTTTCGTCTTTCCAACTGTCTAAATGCTGATAAATATTCAGTTCATGGGTCACTTGTGAGCTGAAAACTGTGATGTTTGTTGTTTCTGTACAGATCAAAAAGGTAAATACTGAATAAAAGAGCCTGCGACATTTGTGGGAAATCATATTTCTTAGTTTTAGTCACCTGATAAATATATCCAAATTTTACTGCATTTGCGTCTACACTTTTTTATTTTTCAGATAGAATCTCCAGTGACTGAGATGCTGACTAGCTGTAAAAACTTCAGTGAAGTTTTTGATCTGCTGGGAGTGACGGGACAGACCAGGGCAGACGCACATGGACTGTCTGGGAGGCAACACAGAAATCTCACAGGGATGAGTGCGACTCAAAGGGAGTCAGAATTAGAGTAAAAGTGCTGCTGGGCTTGATAACTGTAGTTGGTCAGATGTGATGTTTCTAAAGTTGAAAGACACAAAAAGCCCCAAATAATCTGAGGAGACATCAAAAGAAGGTGCATGACTGATGCTGCCAGTATAGATATATATATATATATATATATATAGGCGAGAAAAGTTGCAGAGGTGCCTTATGTGTCATAAAAGGCTTTGAGTAATGCGACTTTACGCACCGTCAGTCAGGACCAAACAATCTACGTTTGAGGGTTTTGGAGCTGTGGGAACTAAGTGAGATTATCAGGCTGCAGTCTCCTGATCCTCGTGTCTGCTCCAGGCTTTTAGTACACTGGTGCCTAAATTTTATGTGACCTCTCAACAACTTTCCCGTATTTCTGTGTAAATGATAAACATAATCAGATTTCAGTAGTTAATGCTGTATTCAATACTGAAAGGAATGGTGTTCAATCAATACAAGCTGCAGTTTGGGTCAATAATACAAAAGTTTCAGGCAAGTCAAGTCTGCTTTTAGCACAGGTATAATGACATCCATATCCAGATGATGAAGTCACAGAGATGTCATTGGTAATTATCTTTATCCTTTTGAGTGAAAATTGCCAAAAAAACGCATTTTTGGCTGAGTTTTACCAGTTTTCTTGTTGGTCAAATATGCTGGGATGTTACACATGTGGACAAATTTGCCGGTACACATTCATTTAAAAAAGGAAAACCCACAATGGCACTGAAATAACTTAAAACTCACCAATAAAAATGGTAACAAAAATGATTGAACATTGAACAAACCCATTCTTGGGTGTTTTTAGTTGTGTGTTTTGGACATTTTCCCATTGGAGGACCCATGACCATGACTGCAACTAAGCCAAGCTTTCTGACACTGGGCAGCACATTTCGCTCCAGAATACCTTGATAGTCTCGAGATTTCATTGTACCCTGCATGGATTCCAGACCCCGTGTACCAGGCGCAGCAAAGCAGCTCCAGAACATAACCGAGCCATCTCCATGTCTCACTGTAGCTGCAGTCTACTTTTCTTTAAATGCTTCATTTTTGCATCTGTGAACTTGGAGCTGATATGACTTGCTAAAAGCTCATGTGTCCAAAGCATTTTCTCCCAGAAGCTTTGTGGGTCGTCATTGTGCATTTTGACAGCCACTTTGGCTTTTTTATGATTTGCTGTCAACAGTCGAGTCCTCCATTAAGTCCGCTTTAGATCCAGTGCCAAACAGTGGCAAATGTCGAATGTCTTTGAAAAGGTGTTCTGGGCTTTTTGGTTACAATTTGTATTATCCATATCAAACATTTGTTATGAATGTTCCCCTTGGAGCCACGTCCAGGGAGGTTGGCTGGACGTGTCTGGAGACACCTGAGATTTTAATTACGGGACGCACTTTAGTTTAAAATGTTATCATGGTCAAATATTTTCAATCTTTTACAGTAGAACCAACTGATTTGTATGCTTCAGTATTTTTCATCTCTTCCGAGCCATACCCGTTGCTCCTGACAGGAGACAAAGGTCTGAAACCCCGGTGCCACTCCAAAGCCCAGCTGGTCTATGAACGGCGGCTCGTCCTGGGTGTGGATCTGAACTTTGATCCCTGCTTCAAATGATGTCTCGTCTGTTGAAAAGAGGAGGAAGAGGACGGTTATGACAGTACGACTGATGATTCATATGCACACAATGACCTTCATAATTTAAACAAAAGCAGCCGTTATACTGATCAGGTGACGTTATTGGTGGGATTATTTCTGACTGTGAGTGAAAAAAAAACAAAAAAAAACATGTTGCTGGAAATGCTGGAAACTAAAATGTTTAGATCTATTCGAGTGTGAGAGAGCCATTCTGAGGCATGATTGCTTATTTATTAAAATCCTAATCACATAATATACAATAATTTTTCACAAATGACAAAGACTTTGTGTTTTGTCTAAGTTAATAACAGCTGGAATGAGGTGTGAAAGGATAAAGAAAATGGACTTCTAAAATATATCAATTGGTGACAATACTGCCCCACAGCAGACGTAGTTTTGTACAAGAAAAACACCAGTGAATGTATAAATTAATACATAAATGATGATGTGGATAAAAGAGAAATCAATACGGCTGGCAGCTCCTTCCTCACACCGCTCTGCCGTATAGATTTTAAAAGTAACAGATGAGCCTCTTTAATTCTGAGATGAGGGAAACATCACAATGCCACACGGGCTTGCACTCATACTTGTCCATTTTTAGGTCACGTTGGCTCCGACCTCAAAATGCTTTTTGCTCTGATGACTGGGTGGATTCTGAAGATTTAACTCTTTTAGGCACTGGCTCGGGGATAAAGGAAAATGTCTGATTCCTGCTGCCTTTTTCTACCTGCTTGTCACTTGGAATTATCTTCTAAGTGCAAAGCTTTCTCGGTAGTTTCAATTAAGATTCCGAGAGATGTGGTTGGAATTCAATAAGAAAGCCTCAACAAAGTTCTGCACAAAAGGGTCTGAAAATGATCCACAGGGCCTCCTGGTCCAAGGGGCAGCACTGACAGTTGCTTCTCAAACTGCTTTTGCACGCCACGACCAATCACAGCAACGGAGAGTGCGTTGTGTAGAAGAGTAAATTTAAACTTTTGCCGTAGCCAGTCAGCAAAACAGCAAATACATCCACCTTGTAAGGGAATTGCTTGAGTGTTGTCTTTAATTTTCATTGAAAATTTCCAAATCTTTAACTTTTAGAGCCAAAGATTATTCAAACGGTTGTTAATCCTCAGCTGCAACAAATAAAAGTTCAAGGTCTCAGAAACAAAAGGACAAGAAAATTAAATATACCTATGCCCATATATACTCATAATAAAACACCATAAATAAAACTCTCTATTGTGAAAGATTTACATTCAGTTTTCACAAACCAAAGTCTGTTTATATTGCCTTTTTATTGTCAAGGTCTCTGATTGTGCAGATGCATTGATTGCAGATGTGATTCATGTTCAGTTTGGAGTATGTCTATCATTTCTTGTGTGTATGAAATTTTCCCAGGAAGAGTATTAGCTGGAAGTAAATGAAGTCTTTATCTTTATCTTTATTACCAAAGCACAATATTACATCTTTTTCTGTAAATTAAATTATTTGCTCGGTTTTCTGGCTGATAAATTGTTCTTCACCTGTTCAAAATATCCTGGTATACTCGCATTGAAAAAATAAATGAAAAATTGCTTCAATGTGCTGGTCACAGAAAGTACTTGAATAATCTATATCAAGGTTAAATCTTTCCGATGCCTTCTTAACCAGGTCGACATTGTGTAGAAGTTTGAAGTCAATTTCCTTGATTTTGTTGCTTAAACAGAACTTACCTCTGTTTAACAAAATCTGGTTCCAGCTAAAGTCCCAAAATAATGAGGACCAGAAAAAGCTTCCAGAATGCAAAATAACCTCCTGTAGAAATGTTCTAATCAGTTTATTGGAACATTTTTTGGTGACATCAACCTCACCCAGCAGTATGCCACTGTTTAGTGGGTCATGAATAAGAATATTAGCAGTTGTTCCCTGGAGTCGTTGCAGGGAAACACTCGATAAATCAAACACTATTGCCTATTACTTTAGAGTCACAGGGTTAAGTTATACTTGGACAAGAATTCTGTATATGCAAAATATTAATTATTAACATTTAAAAGTTGTTTGACAAGTATAATACCATTTACCATCTAGTTCTTAAAATAAAGTGACTTCTTTGTTCCATTTGTAGTAAGAAGTTGTCTTTGTGAGCGAGTTTCCAAGTCAAGAGGGCTTGTTGATTTTATAGGTAACTTTTTATTTTAACCGTTTCTTTAACTTGTATAACATTAATTTCTGTCAGATTGGAACCATTGAGAGGGAAAAACAGATCCATTCACATTAATTTTAAACCGTGACACCTGACACAAAGTCATGGATACAAGCAACAGCCTTGGTCACCTCATGTCTATTTGATATAAGGACTGCACGGTTATCAGCCAGTTGTGAAAACTTGAATCCTTTCTTCAATGCTAAAGTACCTTGGAAAGGTCAATTTTTAATATGCACTGCCATGATATGTGGGAAAAGAAGAAGAAGGAACGGACTTAAAGGACAACCATGTCTAATTCCACGACTAATTTCACATCTATGAGTTGAACCATGAGCCAGTTTAACTGAGCTATTACACCCCTGATAAAGGCCAGGGATGGCTTTCAAAAAGTTAAAAAATTCCCAAATCCAAAATATCTATTACTCTTGAACAAAAATGTATGGCTTATGGTAGTTAATTCTTTATAAAAAATCAACAAACAGGTTGAATCTATCATCTAGTACATGTTCATTATTATTACATGTTTCTTCTTGTCATAAACCCAGATTGCTCCTCACTAAAAATATTGTTTAGACCCAATTTTAACCTTTTAGCAAAAATAAATATTTTGGGATCTTTATTTAAAAGATGAATTGGTCTCCAATTCTCTATACTTGACTCGTCTTTTTGGGGTTTTGGAATTTATTTAATTAAGCCATGACCGAGAGTAGGAGGAAGTTCCCCTCGTATTATTGCTTCTTCAAACAAAATATTTATGGAATTCACATCTCAAACCTCCATTCCCAGGGTCCTGAGCTGCAACCATCTATACTGTTTACATCCAGATTATGTCGCGCTGTTGTCACCGTGTTAATGATAGATAGATTTGATTGGCTCCCCAAGACTGTTGAGCATAGTTACTGAGCTCCAACCACAGACTGTATAAAACAATGGACGAAGCATTGAGTCATGTGACCGACTAATTTCTGAAGACCGGTTTGGAAGCCTTTTTTGTCTTCACATGGGGCATAGCCATGTTGCTCAGCAAGCCGACGAGAACACGCCCACCGTATGTCAATCAAAGTTTGCTTATGTCCAGAGCTGCTGGCAGATGTTTAAAGCAGAACCGTCTAACATATTAACTCGACAGCGAAATAAAAAGATAACTGTCGCGATCAGCCGACGCTGGGTTCACACAAACAGCCGGTTGGTTTGCTAAGCGTGGGAGCACGGCGATTACGGATGAAGAAGTGGTAGTGGCTAGCCATTGGCTGAGCTGACTGTCAATCAATCATATTAGAAATAAATGTAATGCTTTATATACATTCTCCTGGTGTGTGGAAAAAAATTCACGCCTCTCAGAGATGTCATGGATGTGAAACCAAACGATTGAGACCAAAATGTTTTTTTGAACCAGGCTGTAAATATATTTATTTCTGCTCTAAAGTTGGACATTTTAACATGGGAGTCAATTGAGATTGACTCCCTTTAGGAGCCAGCCTCCAGCGGCCAGTCAAGTACTGCAATCAATCTTAGTTCTGCATGAGCCTCAATTACAAATTACAAATGTATGATGATTGCAAATATACATGTCATCTTTGAGTCACAGCCATCTGTACTTTCTCATGAAAAAAGAATTCCAGTAATGCAACAATTACACTGAATATTTCTCATTAGGGAAACCAATTTAAGCATGAATGGTTGACGATACAAAAAAAAAGAGAAAAAAAGAAGTGAATTATCAGTCTGAAAAGTGTCACTGCCACTAAATACCTTGTTAAAATTATAAGATGTGAAATTATTGAACTATTTATTTAATTTGTTTACCAAAACCCATCCAAGTTTGGAGATGTATAACAAATGCAGGGTTAAACTTGAAGCCATAAAAAAACAAACAAACAAAAAAAAAAAAACAACTCTTCTTCAGGGCTTAAATGTACTGTGAAAAATGTCTATGATGTAAAATAACTACATGTTATGTCCCCCAAAATTTGTCAAAAATATGAAGAAGCCCACTAATTAAAAGAGCTAATTTCTTCCCCTGTGACGCTTTAACAGGTTTTTAATGTGACTGTTTTGAGCTGTTGTTTCCTTCTGTCTCTTTCTGCTTTTAGTTTTGTCGTCAGAAATTAAAATGCAGCTCAGTCCCATTGAGATTGGCCAATTGACTCAGCCACTGCAAAGTGGTACACTTCTTTACTTTCAAGAACTTCTTTGCTGCATTCAAAATTTTAAGTAATACTGCATGCTGTATATATTGTCCTACGAAGTGCTGACAGATCAGCTTTTATACACTGGGCTGAATAAGATCAGACAGCATATCAATAGAAATTTCAGCAGTTTCTGATGGCGATGCTTTCCTATACTATATATTCAAAATCTTCTCCATACCTTTTTTTCTTAATTCATTCTAGTTAAGGTAGATGTTCACTTTCATTTGTGCTCAACTGTCCTGACTTAACATTTTAGTTTATTTTAATTTAGTTCAGTTTAACTGATTGTCACATTTAGTATTTTCATCTGAGAAGTATTTTTTTTTTCCTATAAGCAGACATGCATGATACTTTTTTTTTAATCCCCACTTCACCAGTGTGTTTTGATTTGCCATATTTCTGTTGGATTACTTAATTTTTGTATCCTTAGGATGCTCTGCTCACTTATCCTGAACATTCTTCAGTGGATTCACAGCACAGTTCAACCTGAGACCTTTTCCTTTCTAATTTGATGAAAACAACAAAAAAAAAAAAACAATAGCCTCTATTGTCCAATAACATTTAAACTTGTGAAAAAGAAGGTAGACTGATGTCCTGCTCCATGGTAACCAGGGTGTTACCTGACACCTACTGGGATAACGACTTTCAATCCCTCATAAAGTACTGAAATGTACTTTTACTAGATAAAGTAGTTTTATGTTAAAACATACCCTAACCAAATCTTTTGGGCTTAAATAATTAAAAAGTATACATAAATTTCAAAAGTATTTGGACACTAAATTTAGGATGAACTCCTTTAGGAGCAGTGAGAACTGTTTTACAACTTTGCTTTAGCTGCAGTGAAGGTTTCTGCAGATCAAAGACAACAGAACTCTCAGTGCTGAAATCGTTACAGCTTAGGTGGTCTTAGAGACTCTGATCAAAGCTCTCAAGAGTAATAAAAACACTTTTACGTTCCTCTAAAATTCTTCAGGATTAGATAAGATTATTTAAACAAAGCTGGACTTGCTGAGTAACCCACCTTTTTCACCTGAACCATTGTTTTCAGGCTCGTCAGATTTCATGATTCCATCATTCATTGGCGTTCATCGCCGTTGTCTCTGAGAGAAAAAAAACAAACCCTCTACCTCCTCCTCGCTTAGTGAAAATAGTTGGCTTTCTCCACATAAACTTACCATCGAGGCCACGCAGGCTGAATTTAGACTCGTATGTTGTCTTTTTCATGTTCTCATAAAAACTTATTTCTGGCTGTTCTGTTGTTTTTGGTCTACACTCACCAGCCACTTTACCAGGAACACCTTTTATGCATAAACAAACGTTGAATATATGTATATATATATATATATATATATATATATATATATATATATATATATATATATATATATATATATATATATATATATATATATATATATATATATATATATATATATATATATATATATATATATATATGTATGCGGAGTCTGCTGCTGGCCTGTAGTACCTTATTTATTTTCTATTTCTGAACTATTTTAGATGCTATGCCATTATAAATTACCTACATTTCCATGGTATAGATACAGAAACAGCAAAATACAAACTCTCATCTTATAACCAAACTAAAGTACAACTCATGAAACCCAAACAAGAAGAAGTTGAAAGTAAAGATGATGAATAGGTGGGTGGATATACTTTTTAATATCTAAACATACAGTCACAATCTATATTAATTCTAACCATACCCATGTATCTCTAAATGAAGTAGAAAAGTGAGGAAGTGTGAATTAGAGCAAACTATTGAATGGGAGGATGGGAAACCTTGTGGGATGGATGTCAGAAGTGTGTCTTGCATGAAAGTCAGAAGACTAACACTTCCTACCAACTCATCTTCACTCCTTATAAATGTTTGCGGTAAAGCCATCCTGTTGGAACATATACATCAACACACAGCGAGACGATGAATATGAAATTATTGATTGATGTTGAAAGTCTCCGTGATGATGTAGGAGGACACTGAATGTCCATGTGGAGATGAAGTGAGATGATGAATGTTGACATTGCATAGCAAGATGTACTGTAAAGCTGAGTATTAAAAAAAAAAAAAGAAGAAGTTGGTAAACTGTATGTTTGAGCCTTTACTGTACAAAAAGGCCTTGTGCTGTGCACAAAGTTATATATTACCAATTCAGGTGTGAGATTGTGTTGCGGCTAGATGGGGTAAATCTAATATCAGTTAATGCAACATTTTACAGTATAATTTTACAGCATGACTTCCATGAAAGCTTCATTGTGGGGATACTGTTTGAGGCTGCTGTATGCAGTATATAAATAAAACATGCTTTCAATATTCATTTATAATAAAGTAATGGGATGTTTTTCTCTGGCAGCTAGACTGAGGGTCTCGTCAGTGTTAGAATTTCTTTGCATAAGCAGTTTGACAATAAATCGCTAATACCAGAGTTTCCTCTCTCTTCTTAGAAAACAAAATAATGCATGGAAGAAAGGTTGGTGGTTCAGTCTCGATCCCTCTCCCGCATATTTTAGAACAGCAAGACACAATTGTTGAAGGTTGTGGCTTCAAATTTGGAGAAGAGGAACTGAGCTTGAGCCACCAACCTTTTGTCCATATGTTGTTTTCACAACAACAAGCTATTATATACAAAAAAAAAAACAAAAAACCCTGCATAAACAGTCCAAAATTTCCACCCTCTTGCCAAATTATATTAATTTCTAACTTTAAAAAGAGCACATATTTGAGCTTAATGTCAAAATCGGTTTGACAACGTAATAAACAAGTTTGCTGTGGCCACAGCCATCTCTTATATCCTATCTGTGCCATTTCCTGTACTCTCTGAGTGAGTAAAGTAGAAGCAAACGTTGTGAATGATTAATTCACTAAGTAGAAAATCACTTTTTAAGTACAGCACATTTAGTCAAGTCCAATTCATTACTGTGGCAGAATTTATACATCCATTGAGAAGCATATTTGGAAAAATTAACTGTGCTTGACCTGTACTGTACTTGAAATCGCATTAGCAGCTTTCAGCTTTAGGTCTGTCCAACACAAACAATCTCTAGAAAAAAATGAAAAATAAAAAAATAAATCCAGTCTAATACACCATTTAGAAAATTGCCTGTAGCTTATGTACGTGGAGCCACATTAACAGCCTTCCTTTTTAACTGTGTAACATTCCCAGTTTGTGCTGAGATTCATTGAGCCATTGTTTGCAGAAAAGGTAACGTCAACTGCTGCTGAGAACAGCTCCAATCCCTGCTTTCATTCAAGTTGTCCGTCTTTGTTCACTGTCACAGCAGTTGACTGATAAACTGTGATGCTTCTAAAAAGCAGACTTAATGAGCTTGTCTGCAGGTTCTGGTTTATTCATGTTTGAGATGACTGTATGCGCTTTTATAGTCGTCTGACTTCATCCGCTACCTTTCCAAAGTTTCTCTGGGGACACTGTTCACAAAAAACAAGACAAAAGTGCTGCATTCTTTTGAAACGTATGTGCGTTACGATAAAAACCATTAAGAAGAGGTACAGTATATGCATCTTTACACCTTGTAGCTTGTGCAAAAAATGCAAAAATGCAGCATGCAAAAATATGGCTAACTCATTTCGAATACCAACGTACCCCTCGTCCGAAATTTCTTAACCTGGAACAGCCCTGCTTCACTGGCCTCTGAGATAAAAAATATAAATAAGTAAAATAAAATAATATAACGTCAGAAGAACTATATCCTGCTTGACTGCTGGTGAAATTGGCTTTAGTCAGGGATCAGATAAGTGTGGCGTATTTTCTCAAGTGAAAACATGGAAATCAGCTTTTATGACTTCTCTCACTGTGTTAGTTCAGCTTTTCTCTTAGTGAAAGGCTTTCCAGCCCTTTTTTTTCTCTTGCATTTAGTCCCCGGGTGCTTTCGACATTTGCCAGTTTCTTTCTTGAATTTTGCCTGATTGGACTGTGTTTTGACCTTGATTCTGCCTCTGAATTGTGCAGTAGAGCATTGTTGCCGGTTGGCTCTCTAACTGTTTCATTGGCTGACCGTATTTAGCATTCTGGGGGCATTTTCTAGATGTAAACGCACAGGCTTCTTTATTAGCTGGTGTGTGTACACATGTACATGCACATCAGAGCTTGTTGGTTGAAGGTGAGGAATAAAACTGTGAACCAGAAAAAGCTCGAGGTGTCCTGGTTTAGGCTCACTCAGAATGAATTTTCAAAAATAAGCCCTTACATGAAGATTTCATGTGAATTCTGCAGTTTCAATTTTTACTTCAATCAACTTTACTTAGATTAACTACAGAACAGACATTAACTACAAAACTGAGCATATCAAACCTGTGGTTTAGTGTTCTTCCCTCTAATTCATAGTTTTTCAAAGGAAAATATTGTAATCTTTGTCTCACGTCATTTGTTTGGCAGCTTTAGTTACTTTTTAATATGGGATTAAATGTTGATGTGCAAATGCCAGCATACAGAGTTTATGAAATATTGCTTAATTTGCTAAAACGTACAGACCGCAGAAGTGGAGCTGGCAAGGAATTTACATGTAGAAATTGTAGTTTCAGAAATTTGTCAAAATGTGCCAGCGTTGCTTCCTCACGTTTGTTTGCACAAATCAAACATTAAGGAGAAGACGCTTTTGAGTTCCAAAATCAGTCTGATTATATAAATTAATCACCTAAGAAAGTATTTGGAAAATAATGACATTAATCATAAACCGCAGCCTGACAACATTTAGTTAAGCTCAAATTTCGTCAAATATAGCAATTAAATCATATTTGACTCAGTTAATATAACTGTATGCACATTACAATGACAGAAATGTAACAGTGAAAGATTTACAGGAATTCATCGCAGAGGTTGTAAAGTGTTGCTCGTTGCTTATTCGTAACAAATTGCATTTAGATTTGATTTAAACTGGATTGTATTTCATTGAACTGCACTGCACTCCTGTTAAAAGTCCCCTAACGGTAAATGTACAAATAAACTAAATAAATAAGAATTAAACTAACGCTATCATAAAGTCTATGCACGGTCTCAGTCTCTGTCCACTCAAAAGCAAAACCTCAAAACCTCTAACAGGAATCTTTATATCAATTTGAACCATATAAAGTATGTTATTGAAGTGTAATATCTATATTGCAGATGGTACATCCTTAACCTTTCAGCACTCGTCTTATGAATCATTAAGCTGATTTTATTTGAGGAACATTTAATTATAACATATTGAAATCATGGTGACATGGAGATAACGTGACTTTTATTGAAATATTATGACCACAGACTTTCAGCGTTTCTATGTTTCTATGACCATAATGAATTGCTTCTTTACATTAATTTCCCAGTCGCCATAAAATATTGATATGAACAAGAAGAAGCACATACCGCTACATTAAAATCAAAGTTTCAGGACCCGCTGAAGGCACACCAGCAGACTGCTGATGAGGCGTTGGCCACGAGCGGGAGAGAATGTGGACCTCATTGATTTTGTATCTGGAAAATGGTTCTACTAGTTTTTGATTCATGCCGCCTTGAGGGCCAACTGACAAGTGATACACTTATATTTCAGTGGAATTAAATTTTCCCGATCAATATCCATCTGTCTTTATGCAGATTAGTCATTAATATCTCGGGGGATGCAGGGAGTTCATTTTTAATCTTAAGAGTGAATACTCCTCAGGATCGCGACTCACGATTAATCACACTGAGGAGAACATTTCTGATTGAGAACTGGACTTTTTCATTGCACAAATCTCTAAAATAAAATAATTTTTGATATGATAGACTACTGGGTGTTGTCTAACCTCATTGAGTCTGTAATTCAGGGTTTAGGTCATAGGTGAGCATGAATACTGACAATAACAAGCTCCTTTGGTGATTTCTTTTGAAATAAATAACCTAAATTCTTTCTTATGGGGAAACAAATATACCCAAACTTCTTGTTTCGATTGAGATCGTCATAACTTACCAGTTTCTCCCCATACTGGCAAGTATTCATCCTGCTGGATATCTAACATCAGCTCCAGGCCGTTGCCCATCCCCCCCTTCATCGTCACGAGCAGGGGTCGTCCATCTTGGCCTGAATTGAACGTGTAACATTTTCCGTAGCGAGTGAATATCTGAAATATACAGAGAAAGGAGTGTTAGTGATCATTTGTGGCTCTGTGAGAAGCAAGTTTCATCCTGAAAGATGGTATCATTTCAAAAGCAGCTGTAGGTTGGAGTCGCCCCGTCGGCCACGGCTTTCAGCGCTGTGTGACACTGTTCACGCTTGAGTAAACACGACGTGAGTTTTATTTCAGAGTAGGGTGACCCATGCTTCGCTCAAGACGAGGGCCGATTTAATTTGTATGCAAATTGAACAAAGTGGTTTTCTCATTTTAGGCTAATTGTTTTCCTTTTTTTTTTCACAAAATGAAAAAAATAATTAATTGAGGAGTTTTATTAAGTGATACAGTTAAGATTAAAATTATTCCCCTTCACCTTTATAAACTCAGACAAAAATGCAAACGTTTTCATGGAAATGACCATAATCAAAACTTTTTAGCTTATTTGGCTCTGATAAAATAAAGCCAAGCTCCAATAAGCTAAACTGCATTATTCTAATAATGAATTCAGTTGAAACGAGAGAAAAAACATTATGCCAAGGCTAACCCCTCCAATTATCAATAATTAATAGACTTCCAAAATCCATCTCAATGTTTCACATGATCACATGGCTTCATAGTCAAAAGCTTCACTTGAAGGCCACCGTGATGAAAATAAGTCTTCTGTTAAACAACAGGTCCAGAAGAAGCCAGTGAAACAAAGTACCGCTGTTGTAAATACTGAAACTCATTGTCCAAAAACTCATCATTTAATAAACGCTTACATCACGGTGGTGTGCTGATTAGCACCGTCGCCTCACAGCAGGAATCTTCCTTATCCAAATGTGGGCTGGGAGGGTCTTTCTGTGTGGAGTTTGCATGTCCTCCCCTCGCTTGACTGGGTTTTCTCTAGGTTACTACATGTCAGGATGATTGGTGATTCCACATCGTCCAAAGGAATGTGAGTGTGCATGGTTATTTGTTTGATTTGTCTCTGTGATGGACAGGTGACCTGTCCAGGTTGTACCCTGCCTGACAGCCCGCTGTGACCCCGAATAAGACGGATAGAAAATGTAGAAAATAGAAATATTGAAAATGGGTGAATGGAGCATAGTCGTTTCCCCTCCAAAATAGATTCTCATCATTTTTAAAAAGATAAAAGAAAACCAACACCAACTCAACTAACTGTACCCTCCCTCAGGTTTCAAGTGAAATGAAGCCAATCATGAACGTCCCCACCAGTCCAGTGTGCTGGTGAGCTTCAGCAGCGAGCAGCAGTTGTGGCCTTTTGACAAAGACATGATTGCCGGTGAACTAATGGATATGTAACTCGATCATAAACATCAGAGAGTGGAAAGGCACGGCTAGAATCCAAAATAAAATGTTACTCCACTTTGTTGTCAGACTGCATGACTGGGTGCCCTGTGTTAAAGCATCCAAGCTTCTAATTAACTTAGTATTAACCTTCAACATTTTCACATTCACGTGGAAACAATAGCAGGACGTAAGGATTTGTTTTCAGGCGACACATAATGAAATCATGGAAATACAATAGACTAAAACATTTTCTTTTTTTCTCTACTTTTACATGACGACATAGATAATTTCTGCAAAGGTTTTTTTTTTGTTTTTCCCTGCTGAGATTCCCCAGAAATGTTTCAGCTGGTTTTCTAATGAGGACATTGGTAACAGATAAAGAGGCGTTTATTACATGGTTGATTTGTGAGTCAGATATTAGCACTTTATGACTCAATGCCACAAACACCAGATGAATAAGGCAGCAAAAACAAGAACTTATATACATCTCACAAAAGCAAAATTAAATAATGTGTTCAGTGAAGCGTGTGGAAAAGAGTGGAGCAGAAATCACAATGGATTACCTCCCAAGGCACAGTTTTACAGGAGCTTTTAAGACAAAAAGTGGTGAAAAGTAATAAAAAAAAAACCCTTTTGATAGTCTGACACAATATGGGATGTGAACTTGCAAGAGTGTATGTGGCAAAAATGAGTCAGAAACAGACTCTGCAATCCTGGCGTATGTGCAGAAAATAGATATCAATAAAATCCCAATAAAAATCCATCTCCAGTCCTGGACCTGCCTCTCACTTTAATCAGATCAGCTTTAGTCACTTCTTCTTTGAATATAGATGCAGAACATTTTTACAATATCGCAGAGCTACCGCTGTTTTTTCCCATAAAATATCTGACAAAAAAAAAGTTCTAAATCAGCAGGAAAAATTATGTTTGTGTTGGGTTTAAGACCTTTACAAGCAGGAGCCCATTCCAAATCCAACCGATTGGCTGGCCAATTTCTTCCCTGTGTTTTCTCATTAAAACTCACAAAAGGTAGATTTTATTATCTTTTTTTTTTTTAGGAGAGGTTTAAACAAAAGAGGAGGCAATGCTGCTCCAAATGAAAATTAAGCATTTGGCAGATACACATCAAGAAAACAGCGATATGATTGTTGAAACAGTGTGATGACGTGTGGGTCTCTGATGCTGTGCACGTACGCGAGCATGAACACATTTGTACAGGATTATGAGGGACTATGTTTGCATGGGCTGGGGTTTGTGATTTTTGACTGCTTGCTTGCAGGCCCCCCTGCTTGCCATCTGCGTGCATGTGTTTGTAATGGGGTGGTTGACTACAGGAGGCCTGCAGTCAGAGTTGCTGTGGTAACCAGGATATTGTGCTGGCTGCATTGAGTGAAGAGCATCAGCAGTGGGTGCCAGTGGTGACCTTGGGGAGTCAGGAATCTTCATTGTGTTGTGGAGCTCCGACGTTCGTGCTTCCTCTCAACACACATCTCTATGTCTTTCTGTCAAACCGCCTGTCTATCTTTTTCACCTGTCTGGCAGTCGCGCCGTTGTTTTCTGGACCATTTAGAATGAGCTGATACATTATATGAGCATTTTATATTGTGGAGATGGAAAAAAAAACATTAACTTGTGAATGACATAGAAATCGTGATGAAATGGATCGATATGGAAAGTAGTGAGTGGCTCTATGCCGTAATCGTAAAATGCCCAGAACTTGTTGCTCTTAACCTTATTGCCTTTAATACCGGGGAATCACATCTCTGTGGCACCAAAGCAGCTCCCCCTTAAGAGAAAAAAAAAGCCTACTCTGCCTTTGGTTTCTACACTATTTAACTCTGAGCCCTTTTACATTGTATTAAAAATGAGAACCACTGTTCTTATTTAAACTATTAAACACAGGAAATAAATATTTCAATCAACTCCACCTATGTGGAAAAACATCAGGAGAGACATCGCCCTTTCTTGTCCTCGCACGGTATAAAAAATGTCACTATCTTTCTCTTCGATAAATAATTCACAGAGACAGTCTGCGACTGTGGAGATGGCCCTCAGCTATCCTTCACATGACAATGTGACAAGGATGAACAAGCTGTTCCCTGAAAGTTGCCAGGGAACCAGTTACCCTCCAGCGTTGGTTTTAAGATCACTATTGAGCTCAAATACTGTATGTAATCAGCTAAGACAGTTCCAAAAGCACAAATCTGAGAGCACGAATCAGTGACTGAATTTCACCTATAGAGGTAAAACAATGATTTTCTGGCATGTTCACGCAGAAATGAGAAAAAATAAAAATAGAATAAAAATAAAAAAATGCAGCTTCCTTCAATCGGAAGACATTTAGAGAGTTTACATATCAAGAATTAAAAACTGTCGATAGGCGAGACCAAATTAGAGATGTTTAGCCATAATAAACAGTTGGATAAGTGGTAAAAACCAAAAACATCTTATCAGTGTAAACTCCTCACAACTGTTGAGCACAGTAGTGGAGATGTGATGGTTTGCGTTTGGTTTGTTGAATAAAGATGACACAACATACATTTTTTGTTCATCTGAGACTGTATTTATCCAATTTCTAAGACCTTTGAGGACCACGTAAGGATTTCAAAAAGCTTTCAAGCTGACTTTGACGACGACGATTTTGCCAACTTATTTTTACAAAGTCTGACATGAATCTGTAATCTGAACCTCAAAAGTTCAGAAGAAGTTCAGTATTGTGGAAACTTTCACAATAAAAGAAATTACACTCGTTAAGTAAAACAGCCACAGCACCCTTTGAGACAATGGATGGAGTGTTTTTCTGTTGGGAAACTGCAGTCAAATCAAACCCTGGCATATTGTCTACTCTACAAATCTAACTTGCTGTTTTAAACGGCTGAAATAGCAAACAAAACAAAATACACAGTCAATAAAATTGCTGAGAGTAACTTTGATGATTTTTTTTTCTAAGTAAAAAAACAAGCAGATTAAAAAGTTTCAAGATGGATTTTGATCTAAATATTTTATCCACAACTTCATAAAAAAGCAGCCATTGTATTGATATTTAAAATGAGAAACATGTGAGCAAACGCCGTCCCTCTCACCTCCCAGTTAGATAACAAGATAACTTGGGGAGAGTTAAGAATGGGTGAATGAACAGACCCTGAGCATGTCCACAAATTATTATTTTAAAGCAACCCCAGTGTCTGGAACATGTAAGTGAAGTGGAAACTGCATGATGAGAATTATTTGTGTGTGTTTACAGCAGGGGTGGAGCAGGACAGGCGTAGACGGGAGGGGAGGACGTACTGATGAAGGCCACTGGTCCCTATCTGTTAAGCTCAGGAAGGTTCTCGTACAAAAGTCAATACACCCAAAACCAAAAGTGTGAAGACTCGCCATGATCCTCCACACATCACCTCTGAAGTGTGACTGATTCCACCGGTCTGTGGCACACCAAAAGCTTGTTTTCCCTGCCTTGAACCCACGGAGGGGAATCAATGATTATCTATGCCGCAGTACATATCCACCAACAAGACTTTGGGATCACACTTATCTCTGAAATAGGTTACTGTTGCTTGGCCACTGCTTAATATGTTTTGCACAACACAAAGCATACCTAATGATTTAGTTTTTTGAGAAATGTGTTTATTGTGATAACTTGTTTTGTTGTTCCAATTGTGTTGCTGTTGAATTGAAAAGGAGGGAGAGAAATCTGCATTTTGTTGTGGTCTGATGACACAGTCTAATAAGGGGGTTTCAATTGGAGGGCAGTTTCACATTAGAAATGTCTCCGGGACATAGAACAGTCCTTATTTGAGTTCATGACATATTTCCCCATGTAGACAATAAAGCATATTCTATTCTATTCCATCCGAGAACTTGATTACCAAATATCAAGCTGTGTTTCAAACAATGGGGGAGAAACAAAAATCTGCTTGTTTGGGTAATGAGGTGGCAAAACTTCTTTTGATTGTTTTGTTTTCTTTGTATCTGGCACTTTTATCCAACACGAAATCTTCTCCTTTATTATTGTGTCAGATACAAAGAAAACGTACAATAATAAATGTCAATCAATCGTTCTACACCTTTTACTAACCACACTTTATCACACTGTCAGTGAGTGTTTGGCAACATGTTGCCAAATGACTCCGCAGTCGTCATTAAAAGTCAGATTGTTCTTGTGCGAGCTCAGGGTTGTACACAGATTGATCCAGGAGTAATTTATGACCAAGGGAGGGCCTCTGAAAACGAGAAAGTGAATTGCGCACACTTCTGATGTGGAATTCACAGATGTGAATTGATAATATGAGAGAAAAGAGAGAGAAAGAGGCGCTTCCGTTGGGATGAGCGGAGTTCTTACGAAAATCACAACCTTTTGATCTTTTTAAGCCAGCAATATCATGACATATTGTGAAAACCACAGTAATCACGGTAAAGATAGTATAGAGTGCGAGCTCATGAAAGAAATCAGTGGGACTATTATATAGACAGAACTGATGTGAGTTAATTGAACTGCAGGGGCGCATCACCAAGCAACAGAGCAGAGGAATGTGCAGACTGTACATGCCGTTGATTGTATGTTTAAAGCAGAAATAATGCAGCTGATACACATTCAAAGATCCTAAGAGGTAATTACCGAGAGCTCTGGCTGATTAAACTAAACGAAACAGCTGCATCGACCGACATGGGAGGGGTGGGGAACTTAAACGAGAGGGGGAGATGGATAACTTTGGGGACCCACTCACAGTGCTGAAATTTCGCGGCCCGCAGAGCTCTCCTTGGTACCTACAGTACAACAGCATCTCCTCTAGCTGGTGTCCCAGCCGATCCAGCAGATGCCTCATTGACGGCTGGGACTCCCGTGGAGGAGGGAGGAAGTGGTTGAAGTCCAAAATCCGAGAGAGCGGGGACCAGGGCGGCTCGCCCTCTGCGCTCCCGCCGCCCTGGTCCCGCAGAGTGACGAGCGCCTCCTTCGCAGCGGGGGTGACCTGCCAGTTCCTCCCCAAAAGTCCCAGCCACCTCCCGGCGCTGAATATGTCCGTCTTCTTCATGCGCCGCGGAAGCAGCAGGTTCTGGTTACAAATGGTCACGGCAGGGAAAACGAGCCTCTTTGCGTACACCATGTGCGCCTTGGTGTACACCGGAGACGACAGCAGGTACCGCACTCTGTTCGAGGACCAGGTGAAGAGCAGAGCCACAGCCGCCAAGAACGCCAGCAGCCACGCTACTCTCCGCGGGTACGAGCCGCCGAGAAAGATGTGCCTCAAGCCGTGCAGCGTTGTGTGTTTCAAGAAGAGTTTCCCGGCTTCAGCGAGAGAGCCCGCTTTCGGCTTCGATCCAGTGGACTGGCACATTTTCGGGAAACGCCGGTGCGCGTTATCAACATTGGTCCCGCCGTGGTCACAGTGAATGAGCCTTCACTGGCTTTTGCGCGCTCAGAGGGCTTCTGTTTTATCGGAGACTTTGACAGGAGGAGAGAGTGAAGCACACTCAGCGCTGCTCCGTCCTCTCGGGCACTGAGCAGCAGCCTGAAACACTGATGGAGGAGTATTTTGTCAGCCGCACGGCGCTCCCTGGAGGGGGAAGCGAAGTTAGAATGATTTAGTGCACCACTGTGCAGCAACAGGAGTCCTGGGGATGATTTCCTCGAAATTGCAAGCAGTTACTCTCCGAAAATCTCACAGAAATCCAAAGATACAATGGATTTCCTTACATTCACACAATTATATTGCAGCACACGTTCTTTGTGTCTGCCCCCTGAATTCTCATTTTTCTGTCACTTCCTCCAGCAACCCATGTCTTCACACGCACACAAAGACGCATATACTTCTTTGGAGTATCATTAGTGCTGTTTGAGAAATGAAATCTCTATGCTCAGTAGCTACAAACCATTTGTCTTCCTTTTCAACCCCTTCACAAACATAAACACTTATGGGCACAAACATACATGCACTTAAATCCCCTCTAGGCTCACAATTCTTGGGCTATTCCTTAACATTTAACGCTACATTACTGATGTCAAAACTAAACAGATAGTCTTTTTCATCACTTTACCACCAGACAAATTTTACATATCGCAGGTCCAAAGCCAATAAAAAGGGAGCCTCTACATTTTTCACGCTCACATGTACATAAGTTTGACTTTCAGAAATAACAATGATAATAATGAGACGATGATGACCTGGCAATGCCACAGTTTGGCTATGCTGAGGGGAACCAGTAACATGATTGTGACAGACTTGAAGGCACCATTTCCCAGGAATCTGCAACCCCCCCCCCCCCCAAAAAAAAAAAACGCTCTCACTTTGGAGGTTTCTGCTTAAGTGATGTTTCATGCTTGGTTGGTCATCACAGAGTTCTAAAACTGAGTAAGATGAGCCGTGCAGAACTGTCTCAAACTCTTTGCTCCTTCCGTTAGGCTGTATACGGGTGTATGTTTCTATTTGTTTATATTCCTTGCTGAGTGACTATGAAAAGGAGCTAAAAGGGAGACAATATGAGTGACGGATGAGAGAGAGAGAGAGAGAGAAAGAGGTAGCATGAAAGAAAAGCACTTAGTAAATCAATTTTTCATGTCTTGTCACTTCGTAGCCTAAGTGATAAATCCAGTTTCTTGAAGTGGGATAATTGCTGAGATCTGGGAATATGTAGGCCAAAAAGTCAGTCAGGGCAATGAATAAATAAATAAATGGAAAAAAAAAAAATTTCACTTGAAATTAAGAAAGAAATGACATAAATCTACACAAAGCCATGGTAAAAATTCACATTGAGCCAAGGCATACACCCTTTTGATAAATAGTGGAGACTGTCCTTAAATCATAAGAGTTCAACGATGTTTAGAATCAAAAGTCTTTTTCAAATTTCCCATTTCTTCCCTTTCAAATGGGATTAACTAATATAGGCAGCTACCAGACTAACATCAGCATTTATGCTGTTTATTTAAGTCAATAAATAAAAAGGGAAAAGCAGATTGATCCGCTTGATGGGTGAATTAAGCCTGAGCAAATGTTTCCCATCAATTCAACACGGATTGACACATTTATTACATAACTGCATTATTTCAGATGATAATTTCGCATGATTGTGTGCAAGTCTTAAAATGACAGAATGAAACTGAAGTAACTGTCATGTTTCTGATTGTTTTATAGAGTTGAGTGGCATCCCCGTTTTCTGCTGCTAACTTGTCATAGCTGCCGCGTCTAACTTTTGTTTGCAGTCAAAAAGCAAACACAAAAAAAGAGCAAACTGTGTACACATCATACCAACCTTCAGCAGTTTAAAACTACTCCACGTTTCTGTGTCTGTACAGGAAACGGGCTGCTTCCTCCTCCTGTCATATCCTTGCTGCTGCTTGTAGTGCAGCATCCCTCATAATAACCCCTCAGAGGAAAATAAAGTCCTCTGCTGAGGTGATTACTCACAGTTCAACGAGTGAAGGTTTCAGGGGGAATGGGTGTCCAATGCTGGCCCTGAGATGGCTTCTCAGAGAGATACCGTGATCAAAATGAGTCTTCAAGAGTAGCACCTGGTCAAGATGCGCACAATGCTGGATTACTGTGAAAATTAAAACGAGAAACTGAGACAAAATTGCTTCTTTTTGGTTCAAAGGTAACTAGTTCGAGTCGCTTACCTATTGACAGCTTGTAACTTTCAGTCATGAAAAAGAAAGTACCAACTCTTATTTCTCTGGCAATAAAATAAAGATCTAGTCCTAATCAGGTCTTCAAATTAGACAGGTAGAACCTCAAAAAACACGAACAATTACGCCGCACCATCATTGAACACAAACTACCACAAGCAGTGTGCCAAAAACATCGTACACAGCCTGATCCTTTACCAGCAAATACGTGAGTATTTTCTGTAGAAGCATATCACCACATAACCACATCAATTACTGAAAGATGCCGAAGTCCTGTGGCAGCAAAACAAATCCGTGTCTTCAAACCCTCCACGGTTGTCCCTGCCAGTTAGTATGAAGCGCTTGTGCTGACATGCCGTCTTTGGTTTTTCACTGTGCATTATGGGTAAAACAACTCCCCTTTGGCTTCATCTGTCCGAAAGACGATGATCCAGGAGTCTTGTGGTTTGTTCAGAAGCAACTTTGCAAACCTAAGCTGTGCTGCCAAATTCTTTTAGAGATAAATGGCTTTGTCTTGGCAACCCTTCGAACAACAGTTGTACAAAGACTTGCACAGTTTTCTTGATTTCATCATTGTTCTGCCATGAATTTCAAAAAATGAACACATTAACTGAGGCCCACAGAGCTTAAGACGTAGCTTTGTCTTTTTTTGTATTGCATGGGCTGACCTTGCGATGAGCTAACCGGGACTTATTCTCCCACCAATACTCCACTTCTAAGAATAGCAGTCGTGTTGAATGCTTTCCACTTGTGAATCATCCTTCTCAGCGTAGAAGGATGGAGCTCAACGTGTTTGGAAATGGCCTTAAAACTCTTCCCACACTGATGGGCGGCAACAATGGGTCTGCGATGATCAATGCTGAGGCTGACGGACGCCCCAAACAGGCCAACAGGCAACGTTTCTGAGAGGTGGTCACACTTGGTGGTCATCGACTAATCAAGCTTCTGTCATAATTTAAGGGTGTCATTACGTATCAAAAGCTAAGTCGGATCTTAGTTTTAGTGTAATGACACTGTTTATCTGGGGTTGTATTTTCATGATTGTCTAAACTGATGAGGACCACATTTTTTTGTTATGTCCAGATATGTAAAACACTCTTTCACATTACTGTTATACCTGATATGGTAATTAGCTGAAATGGAGTCTGACACTTGTGGCATTTAACAGCATCTGTTCAAGTCCGTGTCTCGTAGCACCTCATCAAGAGAGATGTATATCGGACGAGCGTCTCTGCGCAACCAGCTAATCCATCTGGGTGAAAGGATAATGATGTACTTGCCTGTCAGAGGAATGCAATCACAAGTGTGAAACAAGTGTAACAACAACAACAGAATAATAAATGCATGCTGCTCTGATGCCATGGGTAAAGAGCCTCACTAATGAACCCATTACGAAAGCAAGCACGAATATTTGTTAGCGGTCCTTTAGCACATATTTTTAGTATATTAATACCAAAGCTTCCATGACATGAATATTCAGTTGTATAGTTAGATTTACCAAATAGATTGTGAATTTACTGAGGGATAAAGAGGATTAGAGAGTGTCAAACACCTCTTCAATCCAGCTGAAGGAGTGAAGGTAGACAAACGGACCGGTGGGAAGAACATATGTGGTTGATACATACGGCTTCTCAGAACTTTACATATTCCCATCGCAGATGTTCTGACAAAAAAAAAAAAAAAATCAGTCAATCAAAGAACATTGAGTTCAGTCATCCCAAGGCTAATGAGTTAAAGGGAATCACAATGGGAACGCTATAAATCGCACACTTCAAATTTTTGGGTGTAGAATAACATTTAGCCAAACTGTCAGTGCGCTACGGTGAAGCAAAACAGTGTGTAATTACAGCATCATTCACTGTCCCCAAATGTCAGTAACCACTCCGAACCGATGACATGACTCTCCATCGCGGGCCGTAAAACATCACAGAAAATTGGGTGCTTGAATCATGTGAATTAGAGGGAGCAGCGCACCACTGTTTTTAAGGGTGCGTTTTGTCCCTGACAGTTCATCTAAAAGCAGAGAGGACCAAGTTCAATCAGCAAGGGCAGTGAAGCAGGGAATGTTTAAAAGCCTAAAGAAGATAAATGAAAGGGCCTTGACAGGAAAAGATATTTAATAACTGCTGCTTGACGTCATATTTCATCAGGCATTTAAGCAAATCAGTACGGATTACACCGTTTTGAATCCACAAGCTTGTTGTATTCACACTTGTATTCATAAACGTATGCTCAACATTTGGTGAACTTAATTCCACGACTGACTGCGGTGTAATCCTACCTTCTCACTTACTTTGCTTATTATTTTCTTTTCTTTCTCTCTTTTCATTTGACCAATTCTTTAACTGGCTTTTGAAGTGTGATGTACACGTACTAGTTCATCTACTCTACTCATAGATATGCTAGGAAAATGCACAGATCATGTAATTTTAATAGTTTGTATAGAAACTGAATTTGTGTATTGACACGGTGGCTCATCCTGCAAAATGTCCAACACTAATACGTGGGTTTGCTTAAAATTAACTCTGTATATGAATTGCATATAGTATTTTTCGTGTAACGTGGTTGACTTGAGAATGTGGAAGCTTTTTATGGCCTAGGAGATGAGAAAAAGAAAAAGTCCTGAGGCAGAAAATAAATATAAAATAAATATCTGCGTTATAATGTAATACAGAGCAGCCCAGCTGGGCCATATATAAGTGAACTGCATTGACCTGCAGGTATAATAATGTCAAGACTCAATAAAGATAATCATATAAGAGCGACTACCAGTTGAATGAGTTTGAGGAGTGTGGTTTGAAAATCTTGTGAGGCGCTTTACTTATGCTGGAAGTTTTAGGAAAGTGAGATATCCAAAAAGTGAGTTCCACTGTGTAATCTTTAGGGTAATCTGACAGAAATCCAATAAAGATATACATACATAAATCCGTTTTTTACTTAGATAGAACAGTGTGAAATAGAAAAATGTTTATCAAACTGAAAGTACACTGTCCTGGGTGGGTCGTTCTCTTCTTTTTTTTTGTTGGGGGTGGGGGGTGGGGGGGGGGGGGGTTGGGGGGGGTGGGTAGAAGTTTATGTCTACACACTTAGAAGCAGAGTTATGTGTTAGGTTTTCTTTGGGTTGCAATTTTGCTACTGAGTTCTACAAACTGATTCTTTCAGTGCTTAATGAAGCATAATGTCATGAAGGATAGAAACCTCATAATGTAACGTTAACGAACATTTACACCCACACAGAGTAGAGTAGGCCTGTCGCAATTAACAACACGTGTATAATTGTACTTATCTGAGATGATCATGATCATGGTTGGATAATTTTCACTTGTGTGTTTGTATATATATATATATATATATATATATATATATATATATATATATATATATATATATATATATATATGTATGTGTGTGTGTGTGTGTGTCTAGAAGAAGAAGGGCACGTTTAATGGGAGCAAGAGAGCCAAGACTTGAAAAGCACACATTAATCATAATTCCTAAATGGGGCAGCCAGAGAAGGACGATCAGACGCTTCGTGATCCAATTTAGGTCAGGAGCTATGTATGATTAGCAGTTACATGTATTACTTTCATTTTCTTTTTTTTTAAAATCTGGAATTGGTCTTACTAATTTATGGGTTGTTGCAATTAGGATGTGGATTCATCCAGTGATTATGTGCCTTTATTATTTTATGATTCATAAGGAAATATATTTTTGAATAGCTATAAAAGCATGTATATGTTGTCATAAAATAATTATCTCTCTCTCCTCTACTTTTATGCTCAAGACTCCCTGTGGGACAGAATATGATGCCAAATGATATTACTTGATTAGTACATTGATGACGAAGGTTTCTGAAGATGTATCAGCATTCACAAACTGATTTGTGGCTATCACTGCAGAATTAAATAATATAAAAAAAATCATAAGCTACGGGAAGCTCTGTTGTCCGCTACATGCAACATAGGACATGTGACAAATGTTTTGGGACTGCACTGGAGAAGTGGATCATGAGTTCACAGCATCTTATGGCCCGAATCACTATTACCTATTAGGATCACAGGTAAGTCAAAATGTGGGTTTTGTGTTAATTTTATATTTGTAAATGGAGGGAGAGAACAAATGTAAGTATCCTCTGTGATACAGTTAAGAGATAATAAGTGGCAAACGAACCTTTGGGATCACTGTGGGTCTTGTTGAAGGCACTGATGGAAAAAAGGTTTGTTTTTAGGAGAATGTAGTTATTGGAGTGCTCAGCATTTAGTCAAACCATCAATCTCTGTCCAGATAAGATGGGACCGAGCAACCCCAGCCTTGACATGTAGAAACAAGCTACATGCAACAATCACTGCAACCCAGCTCCCGTCCTAACCCTTCTCCTAAAATCTATATCTTAAAATTACTTGACCGTTTTGGCTCTACTTCTGTCATCACAGCTTATCTTTCAGACAGTTCCATATTCGCTAAGGCTTAAACATAATGCATGTCCCTTCATCTTACCATTCTCCTCTCAAGACACTTTTATTTTCTCCTCCCCAACCACCCCTCTTTCTCCTGCCTCCTTCGCTCTCTCCGTGATCTCTGTATTCTCCATGCCCCTCTCGGTTGCTGCTGTCTCTTCTTTAACTCCCGCTGGGAATATCTGGCACCAAAGCATCCGCGAGGGGGCAAGAGCACAAAGACAAGGAAAGGGAGAGAGGCGCCGGTGCACGGAGCAAAAGGAGACAGACTGGAGGCATGGGGGTCCGGTAGCTGCAGGGGTGCTGACAGAAGAGCAGGTGGTGATTTACAGAGACAATTTTGGGGGAAATTGTGTACATGATCTGCTGTAAGGCACACACGTCACAAAGGCCACTTTTCCAATAGCTTTTCAACCAGCTGAGCTGTAAGGTTGAAAGGAGTAGCGTGTCAGGTAAGAGCTGAGTACTGTAAAAACAATCTGAACAACGACGCTCAGGAGGAGTCGACCAGGCCCCGGCAGGAAGAGTATCAGGTGTTGACATCAAAGCAAAGCTGGATACCGTACTATGCTATAAAAAGAGCTTTCTGTCATAAAAACAGTTAGGGTTAAAAAAGCACGTCTCTTTCTCTTTTCATTATTCTGCCATTGCTAGTATAAGTTTAATAATAATATTTTTGAACCAATGCATCTACCTTGAAGAGGATTTAGGAGTTTTAGTATATTGCAGCCGAATGAAACATTTCTGTGTTTACAGCCCCCGGTGCAATAAAAGTATCCCTGCCTGCACTAAGAAACACATGATGACACATCTAATTCATCGTGGCAGCGTCATGACAGCTAGGATGGGGAGAGTTTGGGAGAAGGGAAATGGTTCTGATGAATGACTTTTAGAGTATGGCCACTAGCTAGAGCAAACAGTCTCCCAGTCCCCGAAGGCCCGATACCTCCTATTTGCCCATCAGGGAGGAATGAATGAATAGCCCTTTGTGAAATAAATGCTCCCTTTTCTGTCTGACATTTACAAATGAATCCCTGTTGTAAAACTAAATCCATCCACTTGTTTTATTAGATGTGGAGGTGAGTTTCCTGCGATGCTGCTCAAAATTATGTAGCTGTCATAAAGCCCACACAGTAATGATGATTTAAAGAAGGCATCACTGAAGTGGCCAGGGGCAATTCTGAAGGCTCCCAACATGCAAAAACAAGAATGTAGACAAACAAGGTTTATCAGTCCGATGGAGGACGTGACGCCGATGTCACGCTGCAATGAAATTTGGGTAATTGGGTTTGTCAATGCACCATATTTTAAGGATCCTGCAAGCACTGAAGCTGTCTTTTGTCTTTTGAGACTCTCGATTTTAACCTTCAGGATCATTTTTATATGCACAGTGTCTCAGTCTAACCTCTGAAATCATGTCTCCACCATTTCTACTTATTACAGCAAAATAAAGATGTTTCAGTTTCAGTTCAGGGAAAAAAAAAAAAAACTTTTTACTAAGTGTATCATAGGAAATCTTTATTGATAATACACTAAATTATAACACCCCCTCACAACGACTCCATAGAATGAACACGGTGCTTAATGTATTTGAAAGTGCAAAGACTGGTTTAAGTTATTAAATTGGCTAAACAAAGGTCAGATTTGATAAGAATCCAGATTTCATCACACCACTGTTTAATTAATTAGGAGATCTTAGACAGTCACTTCCAAACGGTTCCACTTTTCTTTGTATTTATATCTTTAAAATTTTACAAATTGCATCCATTTGGTCCAAAGCATGAGCTTGCAGTCAGAGCGAATATAAGTGAACATTGTGTATCAGGGTCATTTATCCAAAACTACGCAGTTTCGTTCTCTAAAGTCCATTTCCTCTCTCTTTTTTTTTCTCTCTCCCCTTCTACGCCAAAATTGACAACTTTAAAATTTTTTTATTTAGTTTGACCAAACACAAAGCTAACCAACCAATAAGGGTGGTAGAGGCAGATAACAGCAGAGCATTCCTGCAAAGATGCAATCCCATCCCAGCATGCAACCGGACACTGACAAGCTTTCAGTTTCTTATACAAAGACAAAAGAGCTGCCTAATGGGATAACGCAACATTTCAGGAAGTGTGTGACTCAAGTAGCATCAGTCTTTGAGAAGACTTTTAAAAGACTGTCCAGTTTGTACTTCATGGTTAAACAGCTGGGTCTGTGGTTGACAGGGATTCAAATTAACTATAGGTGATTAGAGACACAAATAGAAACAGATTTACTCCTGGCTGATTCCTGAAAGTTGAAGACAACAGTGAAAATCAAGTGGAAATGCAACATATCCATAAATCATATGAGGGACCCATCTCAAACAAAGAACTTGCCTTTAAAGCCACTCTGTGTATGTATAGTACGTACAAAATGGCTTTACAAGACATGCCAAACTGTCTCTAGTCATTTGCACAGATTTGTCAGTGGCTCTTTTGTTAACTTGTTAACACAGCAAAGCTGTATGCCCCCATGTGGTCAGAAGTGGTATTGCTGCATAGAGTGCCTTTAATATATATATATATATATATATATATATATATATAACGTTAGGTAGCACTGTGCTCTTTTCTGCAGTGCTGCAGCTGGCAGTGCTGAGCGTAATTAAAACGGAAACAAAAATCCTTTATTCCCCTCAGACATTGCTACAGAGCAAATAAAGCACATCTTATGTGAGGTGGAACTGAAAAATATTGAGCAAAATTTTTTTTATGACATTTTTTACCGACAGTTACTGACAAAGTAACAGTAGCAGGAAATACGAAGAAGGAAAAACATATTTTCTGTGTCGTAACATTTCTGGAAAGATGCATGTCAGGCTACGGAGAAGGTTTCGGAGAAGGGCTCCCCCCTGTGGTTGACTTATGTTGGTGGTTCAACAGAGTACCATAAACCACGTTCCCCTTTTTTAATTGTCATTTCAACTCATATCAAGCCTAAGAACAGCTACAATGAAATACTTTGTAGCTTCTAACTATGTTCTTGTCTGAATGTATTTCTAAACTCTTCTTCAAAAAGCCAAAAAAAAAACAAAAACGTATCTGATCAGAAGCCCATTGTGCATCGCGTACACTGGTAAACTTGCTAAACTGCTGACCAGGAGTTAATGTGAACGTGTGCTACACCTCATGTCAACGAGATGTCAGACATGCGGTGAAAGCTGGACTAACAAAGGAGGATCGATTCTTTTGTCCAGCTGGCTGACAACCTGACAGTCTAACCTGTGCTTACACGCTTACAAACACAGACAGGAAGATCAACCAGAGAGGATCAGACTGTCCAGAGTTACATGCTGGATTTAACCTAAATGCATCTTTCCTTTTGATTTATTTTTGGTCAGCGGAGAAAAGCTCGCGCTGAGGGTGCAGTACGTTTACTAAAAGCAGCTTGATGGCTGACACCTTCAGTGAGCGTATGTGTAAGCTGAAAATGTAAGAAACGGAGGTAGCAGACACATGATAAATACTGAAATTATAAATTTGCTTCTATACCCTTCAGCAATGTCTGGCCTGGAGCTGGCAGAACATTATATCCTGATATAAAACTAGTAGGGGAGGGGATGAGTCAACAGGGAACACGTCCCAGCTGGTGTTAGTTATTCTCTCACTGTGTTACTTGACCAGCTGTTCCTGGTGTTCAGATTTGCATCAGCTGTGAGTATAAACTTGTGGTATTGAATAACACAGTCGACCCCGACTCTTATATTTTCCAAAGCGACAGCTCTACATGTGCAAACACTGACAACAAGCACGCGATCACAAGATCATCTTCACAAGATCATCTACCAACATCAGCTCAGGATGGCCTCTTTGCAGTTTGGAGCTTATTTACATTCAAGGCAGTTTGCCATTTCCCTTGTCTCACCCAGTGACTGAGCAGATATGTGCTTGGATTCTCATATAACAAGGCTTACATGGCGCACTATTTCTGGATGCGAATAAAAACTGAAACCATGTTAGCAGGCCTTCAGGCACTATACTACTATACTGCTAAACTACTATACTACTATATTGTTAAACTACTAAACTACTATACTGTTAAACTACTATACTCTTAAACTACTAAACTACTATACTGTTAAACTACTAAACTACTATACTACTATACTGTTAAACTACTATACTACTATACTGCTAAACTACTATACTACTATACTGTTAAACTACAATACTGTTAAACTACTAAACTACTATACTGTTAAACTACTATACTCTTAAACTACTAAACTACTATACTGTTAAACTACTAAACTACGATACTGTTAAACTACTAAACTACTATACTGTTTAACTACTATACTACTATACTGCTAAACTACTAAACTACTATACTACTAAACTACTATACTACTATACTGCTAAACTACGATACTGTTAAACTACTAAACTACTATACTGTTAAACTACTAAACTACTATACTGCTAAACTACTATACTACTATACTGCTAAACTACGATACTGTTAAACTACTAAACTACTATACTGTTTAACTACTATACTACTATACTGTTAAACTACGATACTGTTAAAGTACTAAAGTACTATACTACTATACTGCTAAACTACGATACTGTTAAACTACTAAACTACTATACTGTTTAACTACTAAACTACTATACTACTATACTGTTAAACTACGATACTGTTAAAGTACTAAAGTACTATACTACTATACTGCTAAACTACGATACTGTTAAACTACTAAACTACTATACTGTTTAACTACTAAACTACTATACTACTATACTGTTAAACTACTAAACTACTATACTGTTAAACTACTAAAATACTATACTACTATACTGTTAAACTACTAAACTACTATTCTACTATACTACTATACTGTTAAACTACTAAACTACTATACTGTTAAACTACTAAACTACTATACTGTTAAACTACTAAACTACTATACTGTTAAACTACTAAACTACTATACTGCTAAACTACTATACTACTATACTGCTAAACTACTAAACTACTATACTACTATACTGCTAAACTACGATACTGTTAAACTACTAAACTACTATACTGTTTAACTACTATACTACTATACTGTTAAACTACTAAACTACTATACTACTAAACTACTATACTACTATACTGCTAAACTACGATACTGTTAAACTACTAAACTACTATACTGTTTAACTACTAAACTACTATACTACTATACTGTTAAACTACTAAACTACTATACTGTTAAACTACTATTCTACTATACTACTATACTGTTAAACTACTAAACTACTATACTGTTAAACTACTAAACTACTAAACTACTATACTACTATACTACTATACTACTAAACTACTAAACTACTATACTACTATACTGTTAAACTGCAACAGTGCCATAACATAAACACATTTAATTTAGACATTCTTAACGACGTCAATCTTAATATTATATCACTATATTAATCTTAATAGTATTTTTGTGATCTATAACCACATCCCCCTACTATAATGTGTTGTAGCATCGTTGTAAATCAATGACAAAGTACAGCAGCGGGCAATACTGGTCCTCAAGGGCCGCTGTCCTCCATGTTTTAGATACTTCCCTGCCTCGGTGCACCCTGCTACAAATTACTGTGTCGTTAATAGACTTGTGCAGGCCTTGATGACAAGCTGATGACGGCCGTTAGTTTGAATCAGCTGTGTTGCTGCAAGGAAACATCTAGAACATGCATGACAGGGCCACTCCAGGAGCAGGATTGCCCACCCCTGACACCGTACGTAGTTGTAGATTTAGTGGGGCTGATGATAATGTGTCAAGGCATGTTTTGCCTGCTGTGTTGTTTTGGCAGGTCTTCTGCTCCTCTACTACTGTGGCCTGAAATGCATTACTGTAAGTTCAACATGCCCATTATAATCAATATCATCTTTAATAGAACAAACATACAACAAGATTCAAGTGTTGAAAAGCAAGTATAACCTGGTGTTTGTCAGAACAATTTAACACTCCCCCAGTTTCTAACGGAGTCCCGTTGACCAGGCCGGATGAAGTCACATTCAAAAACTCAGTTCAGCCACAAGCGCACACGCTTAGATACTTAATTTTCAAAATAGACTGGCAGACCACCGTAAGCCTATCTCCATATCCGTGCACACAAGGACACGTGACGAGACGTGGACGCACCCACAGTAAGAGTAAAGCCAAGAGACAGAGACGCAAAGAAAGACCAGAACGAGTCCGGCGCTCTTAAATGAACACAACCTTTCGCTTTACAACTCCTCTGACATCCGTTCTGTCATCTGGAGCCAAACGATTGCTGTCAGCTCTGGTATTAAGAACAGGCAACAGTCCTGTTGGAAACCATTAAGGCCCTCTCATCATCCTAATTAGCTCATCATAAGTGGCTACTGGCCCTTTATGGGACACTTGTCATATGTCCTATTCATATATAACTGCTACGACAAGACGGCAGTTTTTCTCATTCAAACACCATTAGGCACCGTTTATCTTCGTCTAGGAGTAAAATGAAAGTTAGATCTATTCATTTATGCCACTTTAATCAATACTTAGCAATCGTGTCATGAAGAGCTGGCTAATATTGAAGAATTGTCACGATGTATCCGTCCAATTCAAAGGACCCAATCTTTAAATCCCATAGGACTCATACAAGCTGGGCACGAGTGCAGCTTTTGCCATTTGTCACCTTTTCCCATAGAAGACTTTAAAGATATTTAACTGAAATTAATACATTGATGCACAGTGATCCATTACTTTGATTAAATGAGTGTTACTGCGTCCTTTCTGCTTGACTGTAGTCTTTCAGAACGGGGTGGTATACTGAATTTTTAATTAGTTCAGCTTTTTGAGCCGTCATATGCCCCGCAAACCGTTTTTAAGCTGGCTGGGAGCAGTATATGTGTGAACTTGCATCCTCTGGGTCATGTTTCACATGCAGCCAAAGCCAAAACTGATACACAGGCAATGTCAGCAGCAATTTTATTACATGACTGTGCATTTGTGAAATGAGCGACCGCTGCTTATTCCGCAGCCATAAATAACTGTTTCTGCTGCTGTTTTCTGACTCGGTGTGCTGTCTAATGACAGAACCCGCAGAGCTGTAAATAAGATTAGCCTTATTAGGAATGAATTTGCATTTTTCTGATTATGAGAGAAGAGATGGGAGGAGAGAAGTAAAACACAAAGCAACAACTGACACTAGCTGACTTCTGTCCTGTTCGGGGTTATCGGTGGGGCTGATCCAGCTGTTATCAGGTCACCAGTCCACCTCAGGGTCACACTCTTGCGCAGGTTCACACTCATTCAGACTGCCGTGAACCAAACATGCGTGTCCTTGAACTGTGGGGGGGAAAGTGGAGCCCTCACAGAAAACCCAGAGAGGCACAAGGAAAACATCCAAACTACTCGTACAAAGATCCCAGTTGTCATGAGGTGACATTGTTAAGTCTTCACAGTACATCATATTGTATTTGAAAACACAGAGCTCTGAGATTTTTTTGCCATTTTGTCCCACCCAAGTGCAAGAACAGTGCGGGCGTCTGAGCAAAAAGAGAGTAAAAAAGAGAGAGTGAACGTGGGATGGGTCTTTGCCGAGGCTGTTCACACTGAACAAATCCATGCCTGTGTTTGACTTGCACTATTTATTTTCTTAATCTCCAAAACACATAAATAGAGTTTAATCCCTCAGGAAAATGGTTCTTTCAAAAAATGCAAGCGCCGTGCTTCTCCTGGCGGCAGCCCTGCTGGTACACGGAGCTTTAAACACACACTGGTCATTGAAACTCGGTGGCTCGGGATCGCTACTCTAGTGGGAATCAAGTTTTTTAAAGATGGGATTAAGCTTATTTCGGAAGGATTTCTTGTAAACAGAAAAAAAAAATCATGCCAGAGCCAGAAAGCCAGTTAGAGCCAGTTTGTCATGAAATGACTGTACAATACTGCCCCCTTGTGATCACTTTGCTGACCACTGTGACTGTTGCAAAAAAGAAAAGAGACTAGACTACCTTACTTAGATGTGATGTGATTTATAGAGAACGGAAGCAAATTTAAAGTCTCATCAATTTCTCAATTCGTTTTGACGTATAACTTTTAACAAACTGGATGTGTCTCAACCTCTCATGCGGAGATTTGTAATTATGGCGCCGAAGATGAGAGAAATTTAAATTCATCTGAATTTGAGTGATATTATGAATATTTAATGTCCCTTTGCTATCACTTCATGCAGGGTATGAAGCATTTCTGCAGGGCATGCTGTAATCACCTCCTAACAGAACCTATTATTGAGCTTTATCAGACTCTTCACAGCGACGTGAAATGTGAAATCCTTTATTTTTTTTGTTTAAATTTGCTTAAGCAGAGTTAGGTGTGGCCAGGACAGAGAAGCAGCTGGACCAAGACTGGTCACATCGCAGATATGGATGCTGCTGAGCTCATTGTTGTGCCACTGCAAATGCATTTCACCAATGCCTATGTAATGCTTGGCAAGCGTCACCTGATGGATCCTTGAAAAGAATTCATAAAACAGCAACTGTATCTCAACCTCCAAGGAATGCATGTAAGTAGTAAACTGGGAGATTAAAAAACAAATTAAAAAAGACAAGCTGATTTAATCGTTCAATATAAAAAAGTCAATTTCATTTGAAGAAGTGTCAGTTCACTTTGCGTAATTGGCTGAAATGTAGAGGAGCTGTTGCACAACAAGTGATAGGAGCAGATAAAGTTGAGCACATATTCAGTTCTTTGTTCAGCTTTGGAGAGCTAAAAGCTGAAGTGCTTTCTTCAAGGTGATTTACTATCATTTAATTCACTGTGAATTGTGGTTGAAAGTGACTGTGTTAAACATTTATTGATACAGTCTCTTCTCAGGGTCCCTTTAAAAGATATACTGCACCAAAACACAAAGCCAGATGTTTAGGCGGCAGCACTGAAAGTTTAGTTTCCAACTTTTTGTAAAAGATCCTGGCAGTTTTTTTTTCCTGTATGTGTTTTTTCCTGTTTGGTGGAGGCTGAGCTTGTGCTATACAGACTGATGCTCTTGAGAACACAGGTGAAGGGCGTAATTGGAGCCGGTGGCTGATTTTGTTGACAAAGCTGAGCATGAGAGAAAGTCAAGCTGCATCTAATGGGCTGGGGCTGGAACAGGAAGCAGAGATTTGGATCGCTGCTCTGAGGGGGGCTCACATTTAGCTTTGAGTCAGAACTGATGCAACCTGAACCAACGCCAGCCGCGCTTTCCTGATGACCCGGCCCTTAGGTAAAGCTTATTGCTGCACGCACACACATGCACGCGCGCACACACACACAGGTGCGTAGTTTAACAAACACCAGAGAGAGTGAGATGGTGGACAAAAAGAGATGACAAATGGGTAAAAAGCCCTGGAGACGGAGGGAGACAGAAAGCAATAAATCCTTCCACCTCTCCTGGTCTGTCCACCCGCAAAGGAGTCAGTTTAGGAGTTATAATGAACAAGAAATAGCAGTGTTGCACAAACTGGTATTCCAAATTACTAAAAAGAAAACAACGAAAGTACTAATGTTGGGGAAAGACGAAAAACAAAATATATACATGCTGAGTTATTTGGCTCTGCAGCTATAACCATAAAATCCATTGTCTCTGCTTTCAGACATTTTTTTTAATTACATCTGCTTTTCCAGTACCATTTTACAGAAATGTCGTTATTATTATTATTTTACTTTTTTTGACTCTCATGTTTAAATGTTTTTTATTTGGGGTTAGAAATAGGCTTTATGGTGTAAGTTGAACTGTCCAGCTGTATTGTAACTTCCCACAATGTTTTTTTTTTTTTTTTTTTTTTTTAAAATGTCCCATATGGATTCTATCAGGGCACTAAATTGGACTAACTGTACTTCAAATACTGCTTCATGTCACATGTCACATGTCTGCTTCATGTCACAACACTTTTATGAGAACGCCTTATTCTTGTTTTTTCTTTAAATCTGTGCTTACTTTTTTATTTGTTTGCTCGTACACATTAATCAGATTAAAATTCAAGAAATGGCTCCAAGGTCTTGTTGAAGTAACATATGCGGCGAGGTGTGATATTAAACGATCTGAACGACCCGCACCAAGTCGGAATGGTCAAGAAAGAATGAGTTGATCCAAACCGTCTCCTTTAACAAAAAAAAAAAAAAAAAAAAGTTCATGTTGCTTCCTTTGAGGCCGCAGATATAAAACACAGAGGCGCAGGACCAGAAGATTTAATAACTCATCTGTGTCTGTTGCTTTGCACCTTCTTAAAAACTCAAAGTGAGGTTGTTTTCTTTGTTTTTTGGTTGTTGTTTTTTTTTTTTTGCTTATTATTTTGTACTTGTCTTGTTCCGTCTGTTGTTACTGTTTTCTTACTGCTGGCTGTAAAACAAATTGCCCCCCTGGGGGCGATAAAGATATTCTTGAATGTTAATGTCAGATTTTCTATTTGCATATAATGAATTATATATATTTATTAAAAAACAAAATCTCTGTGGGATTCCATTGTCAATCATGAGCCTGAGGTAGGAGGGCCTTCAAGCCTGATATTATGGCAGTAACTTGGTGCAAGTCACATGTTTGACTCTTCATAAAATATGAGGATGCGAGTTTATTAAATTATTATAATGTTATTTGTTAGATACACTCGCTATCCTGAGTGTGCTGGTGGTCATTTTAAAAATAAATCTACAGTTAAAAAGAAATTTGACTTCAAAGAAACTTCAAGAATCACTCTTCAGCTCTAAATCCAAACCACTTTGGTCCTGGCTGATTTCCAAACTTCCGATTGGACCAACCAACACGGTGGCTGCGTCCATTTATTGTGGACAGAATAACTTAAATTCAAATATTAAATATTATCCAGAAACTAATCTCAATTCTTCACCTTACTTCTATCAAAGGAGCAGGAAATGCACACACACACACACACACACACACGCACGCACGCACGCACGCACGCACGCACGCACGCACGCACGCACGCACGCACGCACACACACACACACACACACACACACACACACACAGGTCTGAATACCACAGACGTCTCACAGGGGACACTTTTTCCATATGACTAGTTAAAAATGTTGCTCTTGAACTCGGTCAAGGCAACACAGAATTTAAAAGCATCCTGGTTTTTACACCGAGGAAGAAAACCATGAGTGTGTTCTGATTTATAACTGCAGCACAGAAGCACATCAGCTTAAAGGAAAATCAATAGACAGACGAGCTCCGGCTGAACTTACCATAATTAGTACTATTACAGTTGACGGGGAAATTATTATTCATTGGTTTTGTCGGTCAGATCTTTGTTGCAGCCACACACACAATCTATCATGTAAAAGCAAACAGAACCAACTGACTTGAGTGTGTTTTTATGCACAAATATAAAAAAGAAATTGTGTGATCAAAAGTGCTTTCGTTTGATGCGTCTTATTTCACAGTATAAATCGTCATTTTAAGTTTTACACACATGTAAAAAGACAGATTTAGGTATTTTAACTGTAACTGGCAGATATTAAAGCCAGCAGACTATTCTTTTTCTGATTTACATGTGTAAGAAAATCTGAATGACCTTTCCTTCTTATTTATATTATTGGCTTTATTATTGGTTTTAAAAGGAATTAGGCTCCACTGAGCAGAGAGAAAGACGATATTGTAATCAAATGAACAGGTCATTAAATTCAAAGAGAGACTAAATCGAAGTAAAATGAAGTTTGAACCACACCACAGCTGTAAAATCTGGTTAATGCCTTGTCACTGCCCTCTTCTCGTATTAATAAAATGGCACACTAAAGCCAATCACTGGAGGATAATAGCTTTTTCTGTTGTTACTTGACCTCAAGGATAAAGACATCTAAGCCATTCACATAAAGTCCGCTGCCTTGTTTTTGTGCTAATATTCACTAATATTACCTGTTTTGGATGTCAGCACACGCATCGAATTTCCTCATCATGACAATAAACTTGCAAACCTTGAAATGTTCATCATCACCAAACATTTCTTTTAGGATAAAAATAGGTTTGTCTTGTGTAACAGAAATATTGCTCTTCTCCTTAAGGTTTTTTTTATTTTTATGTTCATCACAGAGCACATGGCTCTTCTTTCACGGCAGGATCAACTTAACCGTAAAAAACACACACTACCCGTCCACTTAAAGATGCGCCCTGGTGTAATATGGCATTTTTACTGCTTTCTTCTGTGTTTCCCTGTGTTCACCAGCCCATTATTGTCATCTTCAATTACCTTTACTGACTTACTGACTGCAGCTCCTCTGAAGTCCCCTCAATCATCGCGTCTGCGCTGTTTTCAGTGTTTATATAAAATCCTCAGCAAAAAAAACCCAAAAAAATCACCTTCTAAAACATCTCCTAAATTGAGTCACTCTGCCTTTTAAATTACTCCACACAAACACGCACGCACGCACACAAACACACACACATTTGTTTGCGACATTTTATGTAAAAACACAATTACATATCAGTAGGCATGTAGCTGATGTTTATTTTCCCTCAACAAAATGAATCAGTCTGTGAATTATTTTGTTCTTATTAACTAATCACAACACTAATAGTGCAAAATGTGCATCACAGTTGTTTCTTTTTATTTTTTTTAAAGGTCAACATATTCTAATCATACTTTATTCCCCATCAATATTCCAGAACCCAAAAATACAAAATCTTGACACTTAATAACATTTGACAACCAGTGAACGTCTGACCATTTTTGTGTAAAAATGTGGAAAAAAAAGAAAAAAAAATGTAAGTTGAATGAATCCTAAATCTCACTGCTACCATATCTAATTGTAAAGTTAAAGGTTAAAACAAACTTAATCACATTATGTCGGGATCAAATTATTGGAAACGGCAACAATGTGTGCATGTATTTACAAATCAAAGCATTTGCAGCTCCAGTATCTGCTGTACATCCATTAGCAGCCTGCACATACCTATTCATAAAACCCTGAAAAGGTCACACAAATCAACGATCCAAAAGCTGGATTTCGTCAACGCTGCTTGGTAATTCGGCATTCCCCTTGTGTGCTGTCTGATAGCCACGATGAAGGGAACGCAAAGGGCAGCGGTAATACGAGCAAACATACAAGACTCGAGAGGCAACTCTGATGTTTCCTCTGACTAACAAAGATTTCCTTCAGAAGCTGTTTAACCCAGAAACAACAGCTGTAAGCCAAATATGCCACTTTAAGTTCTGGAGCTTGCTTCTGTCTGCCCCTTATTTGTTTATTCTTTTTATTAATTAGAATGAAGTTCCAGTGAAACAGACCCACTGACGGAGAAAAACGTTTTTATTCACAGAAATGACTCGGGATCGTAATTTGATTTCCTCGCAGTCCTTTCTTCTCCATCTGTACCATGTTATTCTGAATTAGAGCGTCTGTGACTACTGCAGTGTCGTTTTTTTTGGTGCTCGGTTTTAACTGGATGTGCCTCTTTTATCAAATAAACCCAAACAGAGTTCAATGACGGGATTCTGCTCAATTACAGATCCCCACGTGTAATATAACCCATCAATCAAAGCTGTCAAGACTACCACATGCAAACAGAATACCTCTTGGAATTTCCGATTCAGAGTGTGCTGCTTCTCAAAAAGATCAAACGCTTATATTTATAATATTTTTCTCGCTGTGGACTTTGGGTGTAATTTACCTCTCTGAAGTTCTCAGGGCCACAGTCAAAACTCCTGAATTTACAGTCCAGCAGCATCTCCTCCATGCGATGTCGGGTGCGGTTATAAAACTCATCCAGGCTGAAGGGTGAACCCATTGGGCGGTCCGGCTCTGGGGCCAGCGGAAACCCTGGTGCCATGCCGTCTTCGAAACCCAGTAAGGGTCCCATGAAAATCAAGTCACTGTAACTCATCTGGGACTTCCGGATAAAGTTGTAATTACATATGGTGATGGCAGGAAAGGTCATATTGCTGGCCTCTCTCTCATCCAGCAGGGTGATGCGGTCGTATTGGAGATAGTATATGACTCTGTCGGCTACTTGGTAAAGGAAGGCGGCCAGGGCCATGGTGAAGACCGCCGCCCATAAACCCTGGCGAATACCAAACTTCTTGTTCTCTACAAACACGTGGTTAGCGCCATGGAGCGAGCAACCGCCAAAGAAAGCGGCCAGGTCGTCCACCTCGCCGACATCGTCCTCCTCATTGGTGTCATCTTCCTCTTGACTATACCTGTTCAGGTAGTCCTGTGAGTCCCCGTCACCATAGCCTTTCTGCACACGCTTGTAGTGGTCATCAAAACAATCGTTACCATATCCTCTGCTGGGCTCGTCATCAGTAGAGAAGGAGATGGTGCACATTATCCTCACTGGCATGATGGCAAGAGGTTATTAACACTTAGGGAAAAGATAAAACCAGGAAAAAATATGTTCGGTCTTCAAAAGGTCCAAAAATCACAAAGCAGAGATTTTCCAAAGTTTTTCAAGACCGGTTACGGATTCTGGAAATCAGTTAAACAACAACAGAACATCTGACACAGCTTGACTAAACCTTCGACATAAGAACTGAATCCAATCAAACTGATGATGCCCCAAACAAAGTCAAAACATCATCTGAAAAGAGCACAAGCTAAAAGACAAACCACATACTCTTCCCACTCTCATCCACATGAACCGAGATGCCTTGTCTGGATTTGCCCTTGTGTCTTGGGGGGCAGATCCATTTCTTAGAGCATTTTTGAAAGGAAGAAGAAGAGTAGAAGGAGTAGGAGGGAGGAGAAGGAAGAGAAAAGGGAAAGAAGGTGAGGCCACAAGGGCTGAAAGACACATAATACCCCCAAAGGACTCAGCTACAGGTCATTGCACTGGGGCAGAGTTTCACCATTTACAGGAAAAAAAAAACACTGACACAGAATATAAAAGCCAATGCAGAACAGAAAAAAGGGATGATTTAACAGTTCTAGCTGTCCTCTGAACTCCTCTACTCTAAAGAAACATTTTCCACATAGTTGTGCAATCAAATAACACTGGAATTGCTCAAGTAGAGCAAAGAAAAGATTCAAATCATTGCAAAACATTTCAGAGTTTTCCAAGAAGCTCCACTGCTGTGATCATTTTGTAAAAGATTCAGAATAAGAGGGTATGACGTTCATGTGTAATGCCTAATCAAGAAATAAGCAATAAAAGAGCAAATGGCATGAAGAAAACGGAATTTAATCAGGACTTCCATTTGCTCATTACTATTTGAGTCTAATGGCTCATTTTACGAACAGATCTTCCTCAAATTGCAAAACCTTAACATGTCTGCGAGCAGTTCTTTGAAAAGCAGATTACATGAAAGCAAATATGTACAAGAAGTGGAGGGGAAAACATCTTAAATGGATGCTCTCATTATTAAATATAAAGATAAATGCAGATTCCCAGAGGTGGTGTTGATTGTAATATGAAAAGGAAATGTATAAGACTGATCCACTTGTATTGATTCGGCTCCATTAAGCAGGCCGAGATTATTTTCAGAAACATGATGGTGCCAGAAAGTGAAACAGTAGATGCATTTGGAGGGTTTGCAGCACTTAGTTTTAGAAAAAAATTAAAAATGATACCAGAGTATTTCTGCAAGGAACAGCCACATTAAACTTGTAACCCAAACAGAGAACACGTCGCAAGACGAATGCATTTTGTTACATGTGTAAACCATAACAGCCTTGAGGTGGGGAGAAAGGCAGCAGACTTGGTCAATATTTGTTTAGATACAGCTGTGAAGGCGGTCCATCACAGAGCAAACAAAACAGCTGTTGCTCGGCCTTAATCGCGCTCTGTCTTGGAGCTCGCTCAGCAGCCGGGTGGCCTGCGGTTCTTGAATATGTATTAGTGATCAGACGGCCCTCTGGCATCCACCCTGACCTAACAAAAAGGTCACAGGAGTCCCTCAGCTGCAGTCCCCCGGCCACCAGAGAGGTGCAGCTGCATGAATATTCACACATCTTGAACACATCTTGGGTTTGCCACAGTGTGGTGAGCTGGGAAGCTGCCGTGGAGAAAATTAAACTGTGCACAGCTGAGCAGTTTACCCTCTGCATAATATGAGTTGACTCTGTCCATGTCCTTTGTGCCAAATTACCTTAATTACATTGTCAGCGCAGGTAGATTGATGCACAGGGTTAAAATAAACCTGCTTTTTTTTTTTTTTGCATCATAGAGATAAATCAAATGCCAAACCTGACTCAAACTTTTGTTCCCATTTGTGCCTCCTTCTACCACGTTTAAGTCTTTAACGAATATTCCTTAATTTCAAACCATTTTCCCTCCTGTGCTACAGGCACGCTGACATCCACTAGGGGGCAACAGCAACACATCTTAGTTTTGCATCCTTTCTACCAGGCTGAAACGTTCATAGTAAAGAATGAAAGGAAATGATAGGAAAAGAGTTTGAAAAACTAACGATTTCAACCGTGAAGACAATCGCTATTAATTTTCGTGTCCAATGTTATATTAAAAAAATTGACCTGCAGGCCAAAGACAATAAGATGCTTTCTTGTTGGGTTGTGACAATACAAAATTATTTTATAACAGCAAATCTGCAGATCTGATGAACTGAAAAAAAAAAAAGGCTGTGGGGGTGTGGGCTATAAATGTAAATAGCAATAAAAGAGCTATTGATTCCATGGAACTCGGCAAAGATTGCAGTGAGCTTTTAAATCAACAGTAAATTGTTAACCTTTCGAACCAAAGAAGTCACTCCCATAAAATCACCCTGCATGAATTAAATAGCTGCAGCACTTAACGTCTTTGTAAAACTTTCTCAGTCGAAGTGGACTGGTGGGCTAAAGGCTTGTGTTGTTCACCATTAAAAGGTCAGCGACTCAAATCGAAATCCCCCCACCCCACTGTCTTGTAGTCATGGTAACAACTTCAACCTAGGCAACCTCTCTCACGCCAGCCCTCCTCAATTAACGTATGCTTGATTACAGAGGCAGTATCTGGTGTGAGAGGGTCATGTTCCAGCTGCAAAACATAATTCAGCCTCTCCATAAACGCCTGGTTGCTGCCTCCACCCACACCGCCGCACCATAAAGTGCTAAATGAGGCCTCGGTCAAACCTGTTTCATTGTTCTCTGTAAAACATTGCTACTTATTTAAAGGCTTTGCTGTGCCATACAAAGCCCGGTCCAAATGTCACACAGTCCTTTTGCTGCTGTCCTCTTCTCTGTACTCACATGTGTCGTACATCAATACAGTTGAATTGCCAATGAAGCAGCTCCCATTCAAAGATATTTTTTCTTCCTTTTGTCAGACCCTGAAATAGTGAGTGAAAAGTAGCTCATTATGACTACGTGTTAACCAGTCACTATCACAGCTGCTGCCCTCTTATTTTATAACCGCAGCATCATCTGACACAGACTCCATCCTAATAAGTTAAAGAAAAACATCAGAGAGGATTTAGTCTAAATCAACGCCTGACATGCACATGTGCAAGCGGCTCACAGGTGCTCTGGTGTTAGATGGAGCAGCAGCGCAGAGATGTGAGACTCTTGCCGGGCAGTACTGGCGATGTTTGTTTGAGATGTTGCCAGCTGCTCTTTTGTCTGTTTGGCAAATATTTTTATCAGTTGTGATTTTGCTTTGTGAGAAAATGGCTGCTGTGATAGCGTGTCCATTATGTGAACATCTTACTGCTGCATTCCTTCACTCTTTGGTTTGTTCTCCGGTCACCAACAATCCCAAATCCCAAAGATAAACGTTAGTTGTTCCCTTGAACTAAAACTGTAGTGAAGTGGTATTTTCAGGTCTACAGTACATGGCCGGAGCGCCATTCTCTCACTCACAGGGATGCGGGCCCAATCGTCGCCACGCTCCTTTGTCCCGTTTTTCACTGTCCAGAGGGCTTAAATGCCAAAGTGGATGCATCGCTCTGGGATTAATCCCTGTGCTGTACAATTAAAACTCACCACCTGTCTCCAGATTTACTCGGCTTTCCATACGTCTTACATAATGTCTGCCTGGCTGTGTCCTTTGCACCCTTCATTCCAACTCTGGTTTTGGATTTCCATTGCCGTGCACCTGGAGCCCTTGTAAAAGCATCATGTAGCACCCATAAGAGAGGGGGATTTGGCCATGACCAGGCAGTGTCTCTTTCCTGTGCTCCCCTCTACTCTAGGAACTGTGCTTGACCACAGCTGTTCCTGGGTTGGGATCCAGCTTAAGCTCATCATTCCCTCCGTTCCCTACTGCATCCACATCCTGCCAAATTTTAAACAGCTAAACACAATCTCTAACAAAGCCTTACCAGCCTCTCTGTTTCTTTTTGCAATGTCTCTTCCTGTTGTCTTAGATTCACTGGAACCCAACTACACGTCATGTCTTGATTGTCAACTTTGTAAAAGAAAAAACACAAAAGGAGGAGGGGGGGTGTGTTTCTGTTTTTTTTTTCTTCACAACTCTAAAAATATTTAAAAAAAAAGAAAGAAGATAAAACACTTCTTCAGTTATACTTCAGGTCAAGAGGTGGCAGTGTTGTGTTATGTGAGTGTAATCGGTCACAGCCACAGCACATGCCCCTGAGGCTGAGATTTCAACAAGGCCGTGCATTTTTGTCATGGTCAAGAAGAGCACAGGGCAGATGAGAGGAGAGGTTTAACACTCCCTTTCAAGTCCCTCTCACCAGCTCTGCTTACAACTAGGATCGACCTGGCGTTGCCATGGATACATCCAGGCTGGTGGCAAGAGAGGATGCACAAAGCCCATTACTCAGAACATGCATGCAGTGACACATTCACGGAGACACACATGCACGGACACAAACACGCACGTGTTTAAAGGATGCACGGAGCAGATATTTTATGCAGTCTCCATAACTTTGACTAAAGTCTAGATTTGAGGCAGGAGAAAGAAAAAGTCAAGAAGACAAGATGAAAATATTATAGAAAAGATCTGACACTTAGTGACAATGATGTTACTCGGAGGAGTGTTCAATCAATAATCGGGCATTTGTATTCTTATGTTATTGTGGGATTCTGTGGATTTTGCCTGTGTAGGAAAAAAAAAAAACAGAAAAAGAGTGAGTAAATAAGAACTGAGCCAGTCCATTCCCAGAAGATGCTGAGGCAGACTAAGGCCGAGGTTGATGGAAATGATACTGTTCTGAAAAACCCAATATTCTGTCTTTACCTTTTAGCTGAAGCGACTGCTGCCTAAGTGCTGTATGCAGAAACCCCCCCGCTGGGAGGAAACATTACGGAGGGAACAATGCCCTGTTTTTTTTTTCTCTTTTAAATGAGATATTGTGGCCAAACAACACATCTCTCATTTAAAGAAGTGCAGGGATACTGGAGTTTCATGACCTGTACTAACGGTCGGCTCTGATAACTAAAGTTTACCTCATAACAGAGAATCATACCATAGATCCCTGATTTGACTTGTTTCAGGAGGCCAGCTCTTTATGTCAGTTAAAAAAAAAACATGCATATTACATAACTAAACTGGAGAATAAAAGAAAACCAATCTTTTTCAATGAATATTCAAGTACTTTACAGTAATATGCAGCGTCCTTTAAAATAATCTTTTTTTTTAATTAAGTTAATGCATATATTTGAATGAAGTTAATAACATTTTGAATCAATATAAACAAATTTTGCATATATGGAAATACATCCACTCATATTTCCTAAATTAATAATTAATACAGGGTGCAATAACCACATTATGCAGCACAAATGCCCCAGCTCTGTTTTTGTTTTCAATGCTGCACAGCTTTTCTCCACAAACTTCTTTTTGTTTTTACAATTTATACAGAAAAAAAACATAAGTTCTACTACAGATATATTTGAAACAAAGTGTGAAATGGCAGCAGATTTTTTTTTATATTATTTAAATGCAGTGTTAATACAGGAATAGTGAGGAACTGTCCTGAATCAAAAATCTGCAAGTTTTGCTTACTACTCTGCGTCAAACCTAACTAAAACTCTTCTTGAAGCTGCTTGAACTGGTGTCCAACAACACGGTCAACTGCTGAGGAAACAAAAGGACCTCATTTCATTGCGATACAGACTGAAGACGTTTGCAAACGTCTTCGCGCAAGGGGAGGGGACAAGCAGCGGTGAGCAGGAATCGCAAGTGGTATTGATATTTATGACGTGTTTGAAATTCACACTATTGTGGTGGCAGGTAGCTTCCAGTGCAACAGAGCAAGATGGAGAGAGAGAAATCAAGCAGCGTTGCAGAGGTTGTTGCATTTAGTGCTGCTTTGGAGTTGAAGACCATGGTCCAGAAGTGGAAGACAAGTAAAATCAATGGAGACATCATATACTTGGTTTTGAAATCAATGAAATCCATTAAAAAAAAACAGCAGGGGTCAGCGGGCAGAGCAGCAGCCCTCTGATTGGCTCCTGGTGCATCAAAACAGTGGCATCAGCTCCCCTCTGAATGAAATGATCACTAATCTATTACCTCCACAGTGGGGACCCCTCCACCTCTTGTCTCTCCTTTTCTTTTAAAATATTCTAAGCCTGACTTTACTGGTCTGTCTCTGTTTGATTTACTTAGACTTTTTCATTTTCTTCCCTGCGTCTACCTTTCCTTCTTAACGTTGCTCGTTTTCTCAGAAGCGTACCAGAAGGGTACAAGAATCAAGAGGGACACAGTAGGCAAGCAGAGTGCTTTAAATATGTAATTTTGAGGCATTTTCATTAAGCCAATTCATGTGGGCAGGCTCAAAGCTTCAATGCAAGATATTTCAATAGTAGTATAAGTGATTACTGTCTGTTTTCAAGACCTCAATCAGCATCACTTCAAATATACCCATAAATGTTCAGCAATCTCCATCCATATGGGTGCACTTATTCAATCTAAACTAAACCCCTTTTTATGGACAACAGGAGTCATCTTTGTGGAGGCTTAAGCAATTGTCTTGCATATAGATTTAAATTATAATGCATGAACATGCTGAGTCTGTCTTTCCTGTTAGTCAATGTGCCTCGGTCTGCTTTGTAATTAACCCTGTCTGACACCAACGCAAGTAACTTAGGGGAATTACGTGACAATTGTTAAATTTACTGCATTTAAAAAAACAAAAACAAAAAACCAAAAACATATAGGCTGTTTGTTAGATGATGGTATATCGTTATGCCCATATAATGACTTTTAAAAGGTTTACAGTTAATCTTTTAAAGTGGAAGTATTTAGTAATTCAGACCGTAGTCACTTATCCCTTAATGTTTTTTTTTAAGTTTTCATTCAGATATGACTGTGAATATGACAGAGAGAAGCAGTTCATGCAGAATAGTTGCCATTTGTGCCACATTTCAGTTTTTCCAAGGGAGAAATATTATTAAATTCCTCAAACAGTTGGAGTTTTATCAAATCTTGCAAGGTCACAAAGTCACATTTATATCAGCCTACCAAACAAGACAAAAAGTGTTTGTATAATAATATGCAGCAGTGGATAAAAGCAACTAAAAAGATCCCTTTTCTACATTTTTAAGTTTATTCAATAGTACTGTAAGTGTTATTTCAGAAAGAAAAAGAACAAAAAATGATGCCATCTTATGTGTGATTTAATTACATCCCCGTAACAGTAACCTGGGGCTTCATATCATAGTTATCACTTCTAGAAAAATGTTTTATTTGATATATTGACACTCTGCATACCATACTATGTCATGTATGTAAATAGCTGCTGAGATATCTACTGAGTTTGCGTGCTAAATAACTGGCTTACGGCCGTCCAGTCTCGTCATACCAATTTCTACCATGGGTGGCAGCAGTGAGCAACATACTCAGTACGACATGACGACATGAAGAAGTGACAAGGTTTGTGGGCGTACTTGAACTTGTTGTCAGTCATGTAGGTACTGCCCCCCAAGTTATCATTTTAGGAAACAAACAAAAACAGCTGGGATAGCTGAAACTCGGGAAGAGAGGTTTTCCACAACCACAACCACCTGGTACAGGGACAGAGCCTCGTTTGGAGGTGAAAATAGAGCAGATACAAACAGGGCTAAAACCAGTTAAATAAAGTTTGATGCAAAACTTGCAACATTTCTTTTAGACTGGTAAGGAAATCACTGCTGATTTATGTTCCTCTAATCATTTTTATGGTTAAGTGAATTTACTAGGCGTTACTTCAATGCAAAATGCGTTGATCTTGACCGTGTTGCACCTGCCTGCAGTAGATTGACACAGCGCTGATTCGACTCATTTCAGAACTCCAAACAGAAAAAGGGTTCAGAAAGGAGGATGGTTTTAGAAATGATGGCGAGAAAAGAAAAGAAAGTGTTACTGAGAGAGAAAGGATTGCACTCTAGGTTAGAAATTTAGATTTCTTGGTTACAGATTCTACGTTTTGAATCTCAATGTTTCAGTTTTGTTTCATAATACATTTGGCATTGAATTGATGCCCTGATTTTGATGGGCGGGGACTGTAGACAACTGACTTTGTGCAGCTATGCCACTCCCATTTTGATTGGAATGTGGAGAATGAATTTCATTTTTTGGCCTCACATTATACATTGCTCCTTTAAACAATGAGCAAGGAAGGGTTGGACATTGTTTTTAAGTATTTACATATTTATACAATCCATTGGGTTGCTGATTGTAATACAAACTAAACTTGTCTGTTAATGTGTCTGCAGCGGTGCAGACGTTTGTCCAGTTGAAAGTGGAGTATTTCAGTAGAGCTGACCAAGTCAGACTGCCAGGGGTCACTCAGCCTTGAAACTGACAGGCTGGGTTGACATTAGTTTAATGCAAAGTAGTTTCAAGAATGGTCACAGAAGCTCTGGTGTCAAAGGAATAGTTTCCATTATAGTAGCAGTAGAAGTGTCGTTAATGTCGTTAATGTCCCAAAACAAGTTGCTCAAACCTCAGCATGGATTCTGACTTCATTTAGCTCAAGCTACACAGCTGAGCACACTTTGGTTTTCTCAGCCCTAAATGATGATGAGTGAATCTCAAAAGAATTCAAATATATAAGTGCTCGACGGGTTTATGTGTTTTTCTTTAAAATATAAACCCCAATCCATAACTTTCTAAAACACGTAATTATAACTATATGCTGAACTCACAGTTTTACTACATTATATATTTTTCCAAACAAAATCCAAACCATGAATGTTACAATATAAATCTTCAAACATCAATAAAAAATGTGGAACAATGCAAAACGTTCCTGAAATTGTTCATTTCCTTACATTGTTTCATGTACTTTTAAAATTTTTCTTTTACAAATTGCTTTGAGAAAATTACATAAATCATGACAGCACTGTGTGCAGTGGATTTACACACTAAAGCCCTGTCTGGGACTGCTTTCTTAATCCCATCCCAGTGGATTTGGGACCATTACTGCCCACTGCTGCACATTCTGAACATTCCCACTATCCACACAATGGATTTTGCCCCCCACTCCCCCGTATTCCATTTAATTTGTGTAAAAAAGTTCACAATAGAGCGTGAGACTCCCCGTTTTTTCACTTTTGCCGCCGCTATAATCCTCTCTGCAGTTTACCACAGCTAGTTTGTTTATCAGTTTCTTTCGGACCACCCGCTCACGTCTGTGACAACATCAAGCCGGCCCACTCCCGCGGGCTCCCGCGGGCTTCTGCGGGATCCCAAGTCCAGTGGAGTCCTTTAATGCACACCTGCAGCAGTTTTCTAAAGCTTCCAGGACGCAGGGGAGGTGGGCACTGGCTGATTGGTAGTGGCACCACTACATACACGAAAATGCCTGGAGGTATCAAAACATCACCACCAACACAACCCAGATAACAGCCGCTAAACACTTACTATTCACTCTTTCTACTCCTACGTTACACCAGTTGTTTACACGAAGCACCAAGACAGTCCATATGTGTATTTTTTTTTCTTCTATTTTTATAAAAAGACATAGACGGAGGTTAGTCACAAAAAAAAAGACTAGGTTTCCAAATGTTAAAAATGATAAATTTCTCATATGTGAAAAATATTACAAAAAAGGGGAGAAAAATTACAAAAAGAAAACAAAAATGTGTGCGCAGTGATTACTGTTGCATCCACTATACAAGCCATTCAGAAACAATGTGTAACAAACAACAACACACAGGTTACATACATTCACTCAGTCAAAAACAACACACTCCAGAGCCACAACAGCAATTCCTCTTGTGCCTTCAGAATCTGTTTTCCTTACTGTTGTGAGAGGAGATTTTACTGTCTGCCAGTTGGAATAAGATAAACCAAGTTGCGTGCAGAGTGCTTCCGAAGGGAGCAAAGCAATATGCATCTGTAAGGAGTGTGTTATCGAGATCTAGCGTTACAATCTCCGGAGGGGTAATTAATATACTGTCTATATTCAGGTAGTTTATGCTTTATTTTGTTCTGCTAAAGTGTCCAGTGCAGGTTTGTAGGTGTGGATCAATATCCAGTTTGGAAGCAGTTCTTATTTCATCTTTAGGTTTTTTTGGGGGAAAATTTATGAAGTGTTCTTCCAGAATTTGCCGGTGTTTACTTGAATCCATTATTCCCTCTACTGGAGAAACGTTCCCCGTGCTTCTAGCTGCAGCACAAGCCCAAAGCATGATCGATCCTGGCCCGTGCTAAACCTTTCTCAAAACATGGAGAAGACATCTTCATGTTGTGAAAATAATATTATTATTATTGTGTCTGTTTCAAAACTATGTGGGGTCATGGGGGTCTTCTGGGGAATATCTGCCAATGGGACATTGTGGAAAAAAAAAAATTGCAGTGAACCCCATCAGACCAAAAAAAAAAAAAAAAAAAAAAAAAGATAGACATCAAAATGACTGAGAGTATATGAGCCTCCAGTTCAACCAAAGTCCTGTAACCAGGGTTCTGATGACACACAGCAGGAGAGATCATATTTCTCCAGGTTTATTGGCTACCTATAAAAATCATGAATAGAATTTACATTTCTTCTCCTCACATATGAAGCGCTTAATGACCAAGCTCCATCATTTCCTAAAGAGCACATAGTTCCATCATTTCCAAGCAGACCACTTTGCTCCCAGACATCTGGTTTATGTGGTTCCTAGAGTTTCTAAAGGTAGAATGAGAGGTAGAACCTTCAGTTATCAGGTTCCTCTCCTCGGGAACCAGCTCCCAGTTTGTGTTCAGGAAGCAGACAACCTCTCTACCTAAGATTAAACTTAAAACATTCCTTTTTGATAAAGCTTATCAGTAGCTCCCTGAATCCTCTCAACCTCCAACCAGGACGGGGGATTGAATAAAGGTTTCTATGCTGTCTGTTGGTTTCCTCGGCTGAACATAATTATTTTTGTTATTTTATTAGTTTTGTATTAACTGGACTACTTCATAACAATTTCAACTGTATTGCTGTATTCCTCTGAGATGACATTTGTCATGACTTTTTACTGCATAAATAAAGCTGAATTGAATTGTTTACTTCTGTCCATGCGTAAAAGTAATGTTGACTTTACACAACAAAACAGGGCTGTGTCTATAAAAGTTGCTGTTTCATAGTTTGGAACAAACATCATGTTTAAATAAGTCACCAAGTTTGGACAAAACAACCATAAGCAACAGTTTTCCAGCCAGATGGGTTTTAAGGTCTTTTTCTAACAATATCTCTCGCTCTTTTGTTTCAAATATCAAGAGACATAATGTTAATATTACCTTTAATTATTTATTGATCATTATTTACAATCATTTAAAGTACACCACGGATTTACAGACTGATTATGCCTTGCAAAACTTCTATCTAAGCATTGTCCTTTTTTTTAGTATTTTTTTTTTTTTTTTTAGATTAAAAGTTATGGGAGTTTTAGTTATTTGTTACTTTACTTTTATTGCATATAAAATAATTAATAATAATTAATAAACATTGTGCTTTGGTAAAGAGTAAATTTTATGTAGAAATAAACAGAGCTGAAATGACTTTATTTCACTTTCTTTTAACCAAAATCTTTACCTCTTCATTCAAAGTTTTTTTGCAGATTTGTCTTTCTCAAATAAGAAATGAAAGATAGTCATTACTTCAGTTAAGTTAAAGATCTGGAGAAAATGGTGATGAGGCGCTCTCTGATTCTCTCTGTGCTATAAGATGATCTTATTTGCTAGTGAATCAATCAACCGAGAAAATTTCTGACAAATTAATGATAATAATCCTCTTTTGCTGATGGAAGTACCTGACATGGAGAGCTCCACTTACATTAATTACAACAGCATAATCCGTTTTCATTACATCTACATCATTGCACGCATAGTAAACTAATGAAAATCTAATACTGTAAATGTCACAGGGGAAGCATTTGATTGAAGACCTTTTTCAGATTTGACAAATTCAAGCTTAAAATGACGAGACTGACCTGACTGTCTGTCACTGCGGGGAGTGTTCACTAATTCCTCACTGGCTGGCTAAGCATTGAATTTCTGAGTTCACTCAATTCTGAATGAGTGACAAGTTCTCACTTCGGCTGTACAGACCAAACAGATCGTAGTAAAGGGTCCAATACCCATGCTGCAGAGATTCCTCCCACAATAAACAAGTGAAAGACAATCACCTACAAATCCATCAAATGCATAAAAACTGGTTGAACAAACTCTCAAGCACACTCAGGTAATCATTGGGAGGGTAAAGACCTGGTCTAGTGTTTCATGTCCAGGCTGGAGGGCGTCTTCGTACTCTTCCTAAACCTGGTGCTCAACCGGTTGTCCTACAATACCTGGACATACAGTTTTCAAGCCAGCCCGTGAAGTTTAATTCCTGCTTTACCCTGACTTAAGCAGAAGGAATGCCCATCCCAGCAACGTGACCTTAGAAAAAAAAGAAAAGAAAAACAGCCTCTTAAAGCAGATATCCGGACACACTCCTGATTTTATTAATATACCAGAAAGTATTAAATAGATGAAATGCATGTAAGTGTGTAAAATCTGTCTGGCAAAAATTAAATACTTTGATGATACATTAATGAGGAGGAATCATCTTAGCTGCTTTAACACTGACTTAACATCTACAACCTTAAAGAACAAAGCCAGCCTGACTAATTGGCCACATATTAACGAGGTGCTGTCGACTTTCTGCTCCAACCCTGAAAGACAAAAAGAAAAAAAAAAAAATCGTTATAACTGAGGGAACTTTTTCCAAGAATATCAGGTTTCCCCCGCTGCTGGAGTCACAACGTAAACCACTGTCACAAACTTCACTTAACAGGAACGACTGCGTCTGCACACTGCAGCCAAACCTGAGCACAGGTGAAGGACGCGCTGTGTCTGCCTGTCAGCGGCCCTGTGACTGCTGCTTTTTTTGTAACCTAAAAACAACACAGAACTAAACCAAGGTGCCAACATTCTTAAAACTCTTCAAAACAATTTTCCCCTCGACTCTAAATCATCCACAGCAAAATGTGCTAAAATATTTACATGCCACAAATGATGCATTACACCGAATGGGTTTCAGGTGGTGCTCATAATTTTCTACTAAACTGTCATACAAAAAACTCACAACTCTGCAACCTTTAAAAGCATTATTGTTCATTATATTGTCATTTCTGACTTTAATTATATAAAAATGGCACTATAAAGTTGGATGTAGAAATTTTCGTGTCAGACCTTGGCAGCCTTCGTTTCGTACCGGCACTTGTGAGCTGAAAAGCATATCTTTGCTTCATTCAAGGCCAGGGGGCAGACAAGGTGGAACACTGATAATGAGGGACACGTCAGAGTTGGATGCAAAAACATCAACACACCATCAGAAGCGTATATTGTGAAAGCTGCCAGTGCTAAGAATTTTTTTTATTTCTTTGTCCTTCCAGCTCTCACGCAATTAAACGCATGCCTACATGTGTCACAGCCGAATGTCGTGAACCCCTTTTAACGACAAACATTTTCTCCTGGCCAACCATCATTTTTTGATGGAAGATGGACTCCCAGTTGAAGCAAAATCCACCTGTCTAATTACAGCAAAGCAACATAGGGATGTCTGAGTGGAACCACCTGGTGCTTTTCTGTTTTCACTTCAGTATTTAAAGATGTTGCTTGCAAAAAAAAAAAAAAAGAAAACAACAAAAACGCCAACAGGACATCTTGGGCGAGGGAGGGCAGATTATGACAGAAAGAAGATGCAGTGAGGAGCTGAGTTAAAGCTTAAGAGCTGAGAGGGAGCAAAGTGGTATGGGAGTCAGAGGTTGGGAGCCAGATACCTGAGCTGTGATCTATTTATCACGTCAGATAATTTGACAAGTGCTCCAAGAGGGACGTTATAACTAGATTAGTGCAAGTACGTCAATTTATTAGCAAACGAAACGAGCCAAGTCAAGTCTGAAAGACTCATCACTATTCAAAACACAAGTGGATTTCCTTTATTAGCAAACCAAATTAAATTGTATCTTCAAATAAAACTGATATTTTGTCAGGGATGTGGCTAGTTTGTCTAATTGGGGGAACATTGGTAACATTTGATGATCTGTCCAATTCCACTAGGAGGTTGTTAAGCAACTTTGGTCTTAAAGGCTTTTGTAATCCATCCATCCATCCATCCATCCATCCATCCATCCATCCATCCATCCATCCATCCATCCATCCATCCATCCATCCATCCATCCATCCATCCATCCATCCATCCATCCATCCATCCATCCATCCATCCATCCATCCATCCATCCATCCATCCATCCATCCATCCATGTAAAACATCCGTGTCAAACATCCTGGCAAGCCTAAAACTCGTATCTCTCACTGAAGACAGATCAATTTCCATCTCTCAGTAGATGGAGCGAGCAGGATGGCAGGTTTAAGCCACAAGTCAGTCAGCAAAACCAGTTTCTTAACAAGACAGTCCCTGTGTGACTATTAAGTCTTCAAATGTCAAACTCACAAAGAAAACAACCATGTACATGAGAAACATCTTTGCATAAAGACAAGCGAGTTCTATTAAGTGAGAACGTAACAGAAATTATATGACATCCAATGTAAAAGACCAGATAAAAAAAAAAAAAAAGAAAAATTGTAGGAGGAAAAAAACCAACACAAGAATAGTGACTGTTTACAATTGAAATAACTACATATGACGTGAAAAGATTAGTTTTCATTTATGAAAAATGCATTGAATAATCCAGATTCACAAAGATCACGATAACTAAAAGGAATAGGAGGACAAACATGTAACAACTGTGCATCCTCAATAGAAACACATGTGTCTTCTTTGCATTCGATTTGGTGAGGAAAACGACATTTCATTCATCCAAGAAAAGTTCAACAGCTCTTCAGCTTTAAGAATTCATTACACCATGTAAAAACAACAACAGACAGTGCTTTGAATTGTGAAAGAGATGGGAAAGCATGACAGCAATCAATCAAGCCCAACGAGACTTGCATGACGTGGAGGCCTGGACAAGCATTGTTGGTTATGCTATCATATGCCCTCAAGTGGAAAGGAACCAAACCACACAAACCTTTTGTTTGACAGAGATGATGGAAAGTTAGTTTTTGGCCTACTTTTAAGGTGCATGAATGGGGAACAAGTCTCCAGAGTCTCCACTTCTGGTATCTTGAATAACTTTGCTATTAGGTGAAACAAAACATTTTTCTACATATCTCAAGTCAAACATAACAAAACAAAACAAAACCATGTTTTTCTCCCAAAGGTTAAGAATGGAACTTGGAGAAGTCAAAAACTTGTGTTTATGGTCGGTGAACTTGTTTTTTAGCAAATGGAAGCAAGAGAATAATATGACAATGACATGAAGCTGACATTAACCTTGCAAGGCGCTCTGACCCGAGTCGGAGCGAACATCCTCAGTTCCCTCGGAGGAACTGCCTAACCATTAGCGCCTTTCAAGGGTTAAGCTTCCTAAAGAGGAAAACAAGAAAAATGACAATCTGCAAAACAAAAAAACACTGCTGACATCAATCAGTAGATGTCAATCAATACCAGTTTTTCTTCAATTACAAAGTATCAAAATTGTCTTTCATAAAACAAAATGCAGAAAGAAGTTTGTGAACCCGTCTGAATGTATTCATTTTGTTTTGCAATGATTTACCATGAAATGTGATTTGATCTTCATTCAAATCACCAACCCAAAATGATAGTTACAATACAGAGATTTCTGCACTCACTTTCTTTGTTTATAAGTCTCATGAAATAATTACTGTCCAGCTGTCTAGAATATTACAGATGGATTATGCTGATTATCCCAACAGGGACAAAATTCATCTCTGCAATAGTAGTTCTTAAATAAGATAACTTCTTGCACTTTTTCCATTAGTTAACACTTCCCTCTGCAGCGGTAATACCCGTTTTTCACCCCTAAAAAGAAACAGTCCTAATACTTTCTCTGCTAAGTACCAATGTCAGAGGCTGTTAAATCTAAAAGGGCTTGAAAAGCAGCTGTTAAATCTTAAAGGAATTATTGACAGCATCACAGGGGGAATTTCCTGATGTATAGCTCCCGCTCAAACCTGTTGAAGCAGATGGCCACCCTCAATGACTGTGCTCTGTTTTTGTCAAAGGGGCTATTTTAAAGAGACAACTGATACTTATCAGGATTCACCATGAGACAAAAAAGACTTTGATAAAAACCCAATTGGGCCTTTTCGCCGACTGCGATGTGGGGAAGAGGTCATCACCGCCCAAATCGTAATCAAGCTTTTCTTCTATGAAGTGCTCAAGAATGTCTAGAGAATTAAAGTGATGTTTAATACTTTACATTTACCCCCATAGACTTTAATGACTTGCAGTTGGTGGAAAGATTAAAGAGCTATCAACTCGTGAAGATTAGGATCTGGACAGGTCCTGACAAGCACTCGCTATGTGAGATTTACCATTTCCAAATCCCAAATAAGGGCCAGGCTTCTGATTAGAAAGGGGCAAAATCAATACGCCCTCTTCATTCCCATGCTCAGATGGAGCATAAAGTATCAAAAGAGGGTCACTGATTCAGCGCATCTCTTGTTGAAGGAAATTAATAAACATGAGAGTACAGAGCTGTGCAGAAGCATGTATGGCGTTAACATCGGAGGCATGAGAGTGATGAGCAAAGTTAATTCAAGCAGCAAGCAGCACAAAGAGATGAAAGGTCACCTCTATTTCATTATGACAAAGTAATCTTTCACTTCTCTCTTAGTTTTGATCTCCTACTATCTCATTTTGCACTACTGGGGATATTTGTAAATATCATCATTAATTTGCATGAAGCTACTTTTTTTATGTGGCAGCATTTCTTGTCTTTCTCTCTTTCCTACTTTTTTCTTAAATCAAACATTTGGCTGCAACTCCAGAGGACCCAATATTTCTGTACTAAACGATTTGCAGCAAAAAAACAAAAAACAAAACACAAATGGGGATTTACAAGAGAGGTAGTGAGTAAAAATAATCAAATTTGTGAGAAAACCCATGTGCAAGAAGTTATTAGACAATGTCCATAGGAGGTGCAGTGGCTTCTTCAGGTATCTGAGAAGTAGGGGCTAATGCCATTCTCATTTTATAATCCAGATGATATTTGCACCTGAGTTAATAAATTCCATAATACATATTAGGGAATGCAAGGATCGTCTGTCATCTGACTGATGATAGGACAGTGGTACTTCCAACCTTGTTATTTTTCTTCCCGTTTACCAGTTTTCCTTTTGCCTTTTCAGTAAGTTCTCCCCATTTTTCTTCCACTGCATAGTGGTTCTCAAAGCCTAAACTTGGTTGCATGCTTGAATTTGTGTGTTTTTTCTAGGACTTCCTTTAGAATTTTCACTTTCCCTATAAATCTTTGTATTAATGCAACATTTTTTTTATGTTTTTTTGTAAATATATCTATTTTCTGTGCTTTCGCTTTGCCAAATCCTGCCTTATGGGATTTGAACTTCAGTCCTCTTTGATAAATCCTGCCAGTCTGGATAGTATATATTTAAAAAAAAAAAGGAAAGAAAAGAAAAGCAGATACTGTGGAGGAAGACTGTGTTAAGACTATGCTGACGAAGCAGGATATCATAGGGAGAAGCTGGCTGAAATTTTAAGTCAACCAAATGAAAACCAGAACATGCGCTCCCACCAGGCAGCATAGAGCCGGTGCTAGTCACGAACTTTGAAGTGATTTACTCTGAGAGGCTACTTTGATGTAGCTGACAAGGAGCCTGTAATGAGGAAGTTTGACTTTGCTCTCACTGCCGCCTCCCCCAAACCTCCTTTCTGAATCAAATGATTGCAAGTCATTATGGCGATAGTGCACGTGTGCACATCTTTTGTGCCGAACATCAATGTCCACTGTTTAAACGTAGGGGCCTCCCACTATATGGTTATTCACTCACTTGCTGAGAGGTTGTATTAACAACCTATAATTTTACAAACATAGAAATTATACATAACTGTTTAATTGAGAGACGATTCCACAAGATTCATGAAAATCTAGTTTTGCTTTTGCCACCATCACTCCTGTTTTTTTTTTTTTTTTTCCTTTTGGACTCCCAGTCTACTGCAGTTTTTTTTTTTTCTTACCTCAGTTTTATTATTTAAAGTTCCCTGTTTGCCTCATGACTTTGAATCTGTTTCATACACAGACCCATTTCTCAATGATGTATCAATGTATCATTGATACTTGATGTATCAAGCCATCACGTGCACAGAAATGATCTGCATGTTGGAGAACATAATGAGTACAAAAAAGTGCATCTCCCGTGGGACAAATTGGTATTATAAAGCTTGCTGGCCCATTTTCTTATGCATCGTCAACACAGTATTTTCAGTGGTTCATCTTGAAAGCAGCAAACATGTGGTGCCAGAAGTCCTTTCTTCTTTTTGAATATTTTAAAGTATATATCTTACACATAGCAGCTGTTGGTTGTCAGACTTGTTGGATGTCTGATAACAAAAATCGAATATGCCAGTTAAAACACCTCGATGACAGATTTATCTTAAATACTGTACACAGGAGCATAAAGAATAAAAAAAGGCAAACCATGTGACTGGCTGACAGTAGACTAAAAACAAGTATCTTGTGTTATGTTAAAGACAAGATTATATCATGATATTATATTTTGAAAAGTGTGAGACATAGGAATGTGATAATTGAAAAATAAAAGTTAAATTAATTTGAGTTTAAAGTGTGGTTCAATTCAGTGTCAAATGTATTGTGAATCAAAACCCAAACCCAGAATTTGTAACTACGAAATCAAGAGTTTTCTTTCTTTTTTCCTTTTCTTTTCTCTCCATCAGTTCTAAAACCATCTCAGTTTTCAAACCGTCTTTCCCAGTTGTGATGTACAGCGGGGAGGCGGGACATAGCTGAGCTCTTGTAGCGCCTTGTGTCAATGTCAGAGCAGAGGTAAGCAGAGGTAGCAGAGGTAAGTTGTTCATGTCTGTCCCTTATTTATCATATATGATAGTTGTTTATGTTATTGCTAAAGTTGCCAATGACATTAACAGGTACCTCAGTCGACGTAAGGTGCAGAGTCATTCAGTAGCCAATGAGCTACTGGATCTCAACTATGTCCCGTCTTCTGCTGTAGATTGATGTGGCGCCGATTTGACACAGAGATGGTTTTACAACTGATCGAAAGAAAAAGAAAAAGAATAACCCAGAAGATGACTCCTCGGCTACAGATCCTGGATTTTGACTCTCAGATTTTGGGTTTTGATTCGCAAGATATATGGCGTTGAATTGACGCCATATTAAAGTCTCAAGTCAAAACCAGAAGCACATGCCCGGTGACTACGACATGTTTGAAACAGATGTGTGACACACCAAGGCTAAATACGCAGTTGCATTGTTTTTTGATTCCTCCCCTTTTTTTTCTTTTTTTAAAATATGCTCTTAGTTTTCCAGTGTATCAGATATGGGTTGCATCCTGGAGTAGACACCATCAGTCACGCAAAGACGCAACCATGAGCTGCAATTGAAAATAAAGCATGATCGATTGCAGTGTGAATCCAGCCTTAGCAACAAGTATGACTTCACACCATTTACTTGCATGTGAAAGTATTAGAGTAAATAATGCTCAACAGCAGCCAGTTAGAAATGCTTAACTATCAAAGAAAGCTAGTACTATGAAAACTATTACTATAAAAAAAGTGGCATTAAGGCATTTACTTGTTGTGACATCTGCAAAATAAAACAACAGTGACACCTTAAAAGCTAAACTTCCATTACACTGCATAATAGTGGTGCCACGAGAGGAAGTGAAAGGCTGTGATTAAACACAAACAGAGTAATTGATATTCCTCACAGGACCTCAAGGCTCTGCCAAAAGAGAGATGGGGGTAAGACGGAGAAGAGGAGAAAAACGGAAATGTATTACTCAACGTCAGTAATGACCATAAACATATAAATCACAGGAAACTAAGGCTGTTACTGGGAAAATGAATCAGACACAGCTATGATGGGGGAGAAAGTTGAAGGGAAAGCATGAGGAAAGAAGGCAGAGATAAAGTAACAGGAGAAGTAAGGGAATGAGTGGAAACTAGCAGGCTCAAAGAACCTGCACTGCAGGGTGCCTGCCTTATATCACAACTCACTCATAATTAGTGACATGTCTGAACCCATGTTTGACGCTTGAAATAGTAAATCCTGGCACACATTTTCCTTAGAAATTCCATTTTGCAACTTTATATTATCTTCAGACTTTCACTTTCACTCATGGTCATGCCATTTCATGATACGTCCAAGTATGTTTAACGGTACTTAAAAAGTGGACACTAGACCCCCACTCGTACCAATGAGGTAAATCAAACAACCTGCTGTGAACGAATCTTGATTCCCTGAATGTAAATGAGTCAATACCCCGCAAAGATTAACGTAACTTTTCTTTATTCACATGAAACAAGGACACATACATGCAGGAAACGGCTTTCACATGAAAAACTAAACATGATTATCCTTGCTTCAAAGAATAGTTGTTGTTGTGTTATTATACATCAAAAATATGTCCTGAAAGCTTAGAGAGGCCAAACTTTGGCCCAACAAGCAACAGCTGATGTTGATCTGAGTAACTCTAGCACTGGATGATGTCCAGTTAAACACCCTGTGTTTTTAAGTAGTTTTGTAACAAATATATTCACAGCCTGTTTAACAAAACACTGGCCTTTATTGTTTAATTTCACATTTATGACAACTCTGAGGAGGGCTAATTTTATTTAACCACATCGGGTAAATGTATGTAAAGAAATACATTTATTTATAACGTGAGGCAAAGCCTTTTGATTGACAGTCGACTCAGCCAATGGCTACCCATCATCACTTTGCAACCGACTATACAAACTCAGTGTCGGCTAAACGAACTGGTAAGATCTGATTTGGCCACTGAGATAACATGTGAGGCAGGATATTTCGCCACAGCTCCTCTGATGTTAGTAGGTTGAAAGAGCTGGCAACCACAGCTAAATTTGATTGACATGGAAATGCACCGTACAAGAAAAGAAAAAGAAGTTCTTTATATATTTGTATTTTACAGTCTCTGGGAAAAAAAGGGCTTGTTCAGAAAAGCAATATGTCACATAACCGATGCTTCATGCGTTGTATTTTACAGTCTATGTCAGCTGCATCCCTTCTTGTTTCACCAAACTATGGGGTTAAAAAAGTTAGACATGAACAATTAAAAAAAGTAATAATAATAAAATAAAACTATGATTTCTTTTCTATTTAATCATAGAATACCAGTAGCTCTTTAGGGAAGGTGTAGATACTGTTGGGATCCTGTCGCCCTCCATCCTGTTGAACCTCGTGGTTCAACTAAAGGGCTCCAGGTGAGGACCGCATTTAAGACGCACCATTCCTACACCGTCCTTCTTAAGCCCATCTTTCAATGGGTCGGGACTCCAAACCGATTTGCTTCACTTATTCCAGGAACTGAAACAAACATTTGGCATTGGAGTTCATTTTAGTTAAGGATAAAAAATAAAATAATAGCTATCCTACTAAAGGTAAGCACTGTCCAAGCTTTACTCAACTTACCTCTTAGTTGGTCACTATAGCATGATATCTACTGTAGCTTTGTTTTTGCAAGACAGTACCAGAACTGAAGTCAACAGTTACTTTGGGTGATTTCTGATTTTCGCAGGAACTGGAGACCATGAAAGCTTGATGGCATGCCCTAAGACCGATCATATATTACAAATCAAATTAACTTGAAACTGATATAACAACATGAAAAACAAAAAAAATAAAAACACTGTTGTGATGCTTTCATGATCTAATGTATTACTGCGTGTAAATCGCTGCATGTTTCAATAAACTCATCTAAAAAATAACTGTCAAAGAATACATTTGATCACTGCATCCACAAGTTAAATCTTACAAATGCAGAAAAAAGCATACAGAAGAACATATACCTAGAAGCCTCTTTTGGCTCATAAGATGAAAACCACTGAAGACCAATTACTTTATGCATAATTTGAAGTAACACATGCCACCATCTAAAAGACTTCTTGATAATCTTTTCAAGTTTATCCCAAAAACACAATCCGCTGCAGTCCACGTAGCTGCCATCCCGATACATTACCCACTGAACCCTTGGAATATTATGAAAACATCTGAAAAAGGTCTTGAATTATTGAGCGGCAGAAATACTGTAGGGAGGGACAATATTTCACTTTCATAATTGCAGCATCTGTTCTCCTCAATTTCACATTTACAAACGTTTTCAAAAAGAGGTGATGTAACACAGTGGTAAACCTGTCCCTGTCGCAAATTATTTCAAAGCTTTCTGAGTGCATCAAACTAAAAATGAAGATACATTTTTCAAATGTCATTACTGTCATTATCGCCTGTTTAAATATTTTATATATTTTATCCGTATTACTTTCAGTGAAAAGAAAGGATTTTGAAACTGGCTCAGTTTTACATTTTAAACCACACTGATCTACAAAAACTTCAGATATATTTTTACCCCCCCCAAACACTGGAAACACTGGTTTATGTTTTGTGTACATTCTTGACCAAGATTTTAGTCTCGAGGCAAAAGTCAAGCCTTGTTTTGTCTCAGAGACTCACCTAATTCAATTGGCCCTGCTTTACCAAGCACATTTTTCCCATTAAATCTGAAACCCTGCCAGAGGCCACAGTAATTAATGTAACCCGGGAAAAAAAAGGACAAAAAAAAAAACAACAAAAAAACATCTGGAACCAATATTAGATAAACTATGTTGATTTGTTTGTTTTTCACTTGTGCGAGTGCCAGACTCTGAAACTAAAGGGCTGATTCTTTTGGACAGTGTTGCAGTGCTACTGATGACGTCTTAAAGACGTTGGATGAATATATCTGGTCATATTTAATAAATGAAACCATAATTTTAAGTGTCATTGATTGATTGGACTTGACACAAAATCAGATTTGAGCTTCACATATATTTTCGCACTGCAGGCCCTTCTTAAAGGAAATTATTCTGAAGGTTTCCTATTATCCTTTTCATTCCTCTTCCTCTTGTTTAAGTATTTTATTCACTTTTTATTTTCAATTCTTTCAACTTACCACACCCAAGCCGCCAGCCTTTACTTTACTGGTGTTTCATAACCTCCCCTCTTACGCTCTAATTTGAACCGCACCCCAGGGATGCAGCTCTGCAGGGTGACTGAGAACTAACCAGAGTCAATTGTTTTTTTTTCTTTTTCTTACAAATATTTCATTTAGACAAGTTCCTCCCCCCACCCTCCAACACCCAATCTCTTACAGTTGTAGTCTTTTTTTAATAGAAACACCCCTATGGCTAAATTTCTTCATGAGCTGTCATGTGGAGTAGTGCAGCAGAACTACACCAGCATCAATATGTCTCCATTTAGCCCTCTCAGTGCCTGTAAGCTATGTGGCCAACTCATCGCTCTGCCTCCCTTGATAACCACAGGTGCTGATGCACCTTACTGTGTTATGCACTTGTGCTTGCTTGCAAATTTTTTACATAAATGCACCCTCATATATTAATATATATATTTCACATTTAAGTGGGTTATACATCCTGTCTACCTCTAAATTGTAATACATGAACTTTACAGTCAAAATGTGACTGAACAGCAGTTTTCCAGCGGGTACAACCAAACAAATCTTCACATTCCCACTGCCCTGCTTCTGGATTGGGGCACGAGTTGAATGATAATTAAGAATGTTGTGCTTTTTCAAGGCTACTGTCTTGACTTGAGATCAACATACGGTAAATCCATATTAGTGAACTGAGAAGAATAAGTCAAAAACTTCCCTTTGTTTTCAATAAAACTAAGTAACAGGGAAGCTGAACTGAGTGAATGGCCAACTCACACATTGGCTGACACATAGTCAGATTAACTAACCCTACCTAAACTAAAGATACTCCATTTGATTCGCTGGTGATTGACGTTGGTCAGTTTTCAGATGATCTGAACCTAATTGCTGATTTATATACATATACATAATATTGCCTTATCCAGAGCTGAAACAATCCAATAAGTAACAAAATACACTGAATTGTAAAGCTTTCTATCTAGCTATGCTTTGTTACAAAAATGCATTTTCCCCAGATTAGTGATGGGAATCTGAGGACTACAACTAACGCAAGTGTTTCATTTAGTTAGTTGGTTCAGTAATGTAATGATGTAGCACTTATAATGTAAACTTCTTGGAGGCCGCAATCTTCCATCTAAAATACATTTGGAGAAACAAAATATGTTATTGTAATTCCTGGGAGTTTACTATTGAGCGTCTTTCCTCTTGTGTATTAACCTGATTATGCGGCTAAGGAGGTGAAAATCTACTTCTAAATGAAGCTCTGGAGCACCTCACTGGAATTAAACACAGACTCATCCCTACCTTTGCATTGCTGTAATGATGGCAGCTACATTAACCAGGGACAGATTCTCCAGATTGCTTTTGAAAGGTATGGAAATGAGCCTCTGTGCTACTTTACTCTTTACTTTCTTTGATGTACGATATCACAAACAGGTTTGCTAGTGTTTTATTACAGCTGGCACGCAAAAAGAGAGTTGAAGGGAGGGATTAAGGAAGGAATATCTCTAATAAAGTGTTTTTTTTTTGTTGCTGAGCAAGCCGTAACCTATTTGATGGGCATTATGCATTAATGCACTCTTTTATGAATTCTCAGGTGGAAGACGTGTGACAGACTTCATCATGCATGCAATATGGCAGGGCGTCCAATGCAAAGTACCACCTTTTCAAGAAAAAAACACACTTAAGTATACCCCAACTAATTGGGTTAACCGCCTTCTTTATAGCAAAAAGGTGTCATAACTGTTAGCTGCATCTCATAACTGTTTTCCTGCTGGATCATTGCTTTTTCAGCCAGTGGACTCAGCCAGAAAACAGAAACAGCATGATTCTGAAAAGACAGATTAACTCTTCAGTGAAGGCCAATTAAACAGAAAAGAGTGACTCCCCCTCGCCTTGAACGTGTCCTAATCCACTTATCTTGAAGTGCTTCGTGTTGCATGGCTTTACTGAACAACTGCTCAGCCACCTCTGACTGCCTTGGCATGTCGGATTGTACCGCATATTTTGAGCGAAAGGGAGAAATAAGTAGCGCTCCTGCATGTGCCCTTGGAAACCAAACCTTTTAGGGAGATAGCATCAGAGAGAAAGAGGGGGTGGGGAATAGAGAGAAATGAGAGACTGGAAGCGGTGGGGGTGGGGGTGGGGGTCAGAGAAAGATGCACATTATTGCATAAGATAAGAAAGTGCTTTTGCTTGCTAACATGGCCAGAAAATGAGTCAGTTTAGTTCATTTAATTGCATCATTTTTTTGTTAATGTAAATTGTGATAAAATATTAGTTTTGATTGAATTGGCCACCTATTTTCTTTTTTGCGCATATGCATACACGTATTTAACCTAAGGAGCATTCCTGTGAGCTGGAGGATGGCTCAGATCTTTTAGTTTATATAATCTTCTCTAAACCTTCTATACGAGCGGCTGCATTCTCTGCATGAAAATGGTTTAGAGTCCTTTCAGGCTTGTAGCGCATTCAAACCACCGTGCTGAATTATCTTTCCAAACAACACTGAGTTGCTACCTTAATGTGTTTCCCGAAAAATATTTTCACAACTCACTTTAAAAAAGCCCAAGACAATGTGAGTTTAAAAAGAGTGTTTTTGGACATGATTACACCAAACCTTATCAATATAAAGTCAGAAGTCAGTACCTCCTCTTATTAAATAGAAAAAAAAATAATGTGGGCCACAATACACTACCCAAAATAACTAAACTTTGTTGTTTTCTGCATGACCTTATCAGTCTTTTTGCATAGTTGGTGGACTATGGTTGGTTCGGCCCATTTTTCTCTACAACATTGGTTCAGTTCAGGAAGTTTTGGGGATTTGGCTTATGCACAGCTCTTTAAAGATCCCCACCACCAGCATTTCCATGTGGTTGGTCTGGACTTTGACTAGGCTAACACAAAGTGATGATGCTTTTATTGTTTTCATTCATTCTGATGTAGATTTGCAGGTGTGCTCTGGATCATTGTCTTGTTGCACGACTCAATTTTGAACAAGCATTTGCTGTTGAACAGGTTTGCCTCCAGAATACTCCAGTATACAAATTCCTGGTCCACTGAATAGACGCTTGCATACTGGCATTCCATAACATTTACATAAAAGCGGGCCACCAATTTTACTCCATCCGTCTTTGCAAACTGGACCAAGGAAGAAATAAAATTCTGCAAATGCATGTCCTTACATACACTACATCGGCATTCTGCAAACAAAGTGTGATTCAACGTTGTGTGCATAAAACGTGATGTAAGATGTCACATTCATTGCACTCATAAAAAAATAAAATAAAAAAATTGATAGTTGAGGAGATGATGCTGTCAAAGACACAACTTCACGAGACAGTGTGTGTGTGGGTGGCTGATGTGTGGATGAGTTGCCCGGGAAGGTTAGACAGACTCAGCTCCATGTACAACATCAGAACAGTAAACAGAAGCGCTGCGGCTCCTCAAGCTGGAAGCGCCCAGGTCTTCCCCGCCAGCTGCTGTCTCAATTTCTGAGTGGGTTTTAACCACCAGTGCTGCTTCTTTCTGGAGAAAAGTGCAGCTGCTGTGTTTAAGAGTATGGGCAGGAACTGTTAATAATATTTATGTCACTTTATGCAAATTTACTTTTATTTCCTTACTATGTGAATTTCCTACTAAATATTAGTGGAAAATTTCTTTGGCCAAGATGACAGTTGATGTCATCTTTACACGAAAGATGCGGCTCAATTCAACTGTTTCTTCAGTCTTAAAAAAAAAAAAAAAAAAATTGGACCATAATTAAGCGGTTAAATTTATCTTCTCTTTAAAAATAAGATTTTTTTTTTTTTGTATCTTCCAAATTCAGCATTTTATTTACAGCGTGCGAATAAGAATAATGAAGCGTTGTGCAGACAAAAGCTTCCCTGTGAAAATGCCACACACCTACAAAACAATCAGAAGAGTTTAAGAAATCCTCACACTTCTCACTTGGTTATGGAATGGGGGGAGGTCCCCTACATACACAATCCTTTTTTTTATGCCTTTTTGTCTACCCCGAGAGGTGAAATAAAGAGGTGATCAGACTTTAGCCTTTTACAAAAGCGGCTCTTACATACAGGCACCAAAACTGGGAAAAAGGGAAATCGTTCTGCAAAGAAAAGCCAGTATGTTGGGGCCTAATGACTGCTGATGTCCTCAAATCATCACCGCTCCACTGCTGTGTTTGACAGTGTGTTTGTTGTGTTTCTACCAAAGTGTTGTGTTTGGCTTTTGCTAAATATAGCACTGCTATTAAAGACAACTCCACTTTGGTTTTATTTGCCCATGTTTTTGAAAGCTTTTGGGGATGTTCAGATGCAGCGAGACTCACCTCTGACGGATGCCAATAGCAACCCACAGTACATTACTCTGGATCAGTGGGGAGTACATACAGTATGTCTGCCAATAAGATATCCATTTTCAGGCATTCATCAATAAAAACAGACAGAGAGGCACCTGAATTGCCTTGACAAAGTAACTTTTAAATACATAAGCAGTAATATCTTTGTAATGGTTTTATTAAATACTATAATTAGAACAATAATTACCTGCTTTGTTTTTTTTTAAATACAGTATATCCGTGCAGCCCGGCAAAAACAACAGTGTGTTAAATATTCTGATGTTAGTTCATTAAATCTAATTAAATAAAAAAAAACAACAAATTCTTGGAAAATATACAAGTCAATATAAATGTTGGTTCAAAATCACTTTCCTTTTTTCATTATGTATTTTATACATTTTATACAGTATGTAACTAAACATGAAAACACCAAACTCCACTCACCTTTTCTGTGAAATATATGTACTCAAAAGCATAAAAATTCAGTTTTCATAGTATGTCCCTTTTAAACGTTCAACATCCTGTTTTGAAATGCCACGTTGTGTAAGAAGGTGTGTAAGAGAGCCTGAGGGAGGCACTGTAGCTTCAAATCTGCTCTCAGTCCAACATGAGAAGAGGAAAAAGTAGCGTTTGCAGAGACGGTAATATAATCGATTAAACAGGATGCCCATTTTTACACTTTTATCAACACTAGGAATGAAGTTCACACGTCTTCGATTCCTTCCAATGTGATACCCTTCACAAGACAACATAAGCAAAGATTTTTACAAAAACTGATGGAAATTAGTCTTAATACAGTAATTTACAATGATAGTCAGATATTTAAGCTTTGAAATTGTTTTCATTTCATCTCTCCATCTGTATCAGAGGCTCAGAGATGAGGGTTTCAGTGCAGTAAAAGCAAGTTTTATCATTTCTTTTTGGTTACGTAACTAAGTATTTATAGTAAACAATTAATCTACTTTTTTTGCTCCAAAAATCACAGGTTATGTTAATCCCTGAAGAAACATCCTGTGAACATAAAGGGGGTAGGAGGCAGACGTTATTCTGGAGGGAATTCATAAGTCAACTCGGAGAAAGCACTAAACCCGCATTTGTGGTTCCACAAACTACTTTGTCCATGGAAACATATCTTCTGATCATAACCTGGGTTTGCTCAGGTTATGTTGAATATTTAAACCTTTGGCTCACCATGAAGGCTGTGACTTAGTAATAAAACGGCATTCCCCTTTGAGAATCAACAAATATCTTATACGGAGGCACAAATAATCTGGAGTTTAACATGTTTAAACAACTGTGCAACTTGACATTTAGTATTAAGTATTTTGCACCATAAAGCTGGCCTGATATCTTTGCTTATGCAAAGATTGTCCTTTGTTTCCTTTTTTCATTTTTTTCTTCCCCGTACTGGGAGTTTCTTTGTATAGCGTTTGGGGTACATGCATCAGTTGGCTTACACACAGGCTTTACCAAGGAAATGGGCCTGTGGTTGAAGGCAAGGGATTTACTCATAACTCCAGCAATCATAGTCAGCCTAAAACGTGAACGTTGTAGCTATTCCCTCATATTGTGAGAGAATGATGGCTGGAAGGACGTGGCCCGAGGAATTCCACTCATATTAACGGTCAATCCTCTATTGATGCTGAGAGCCAGCTCCTCCACAGGAGTTAGATGGGGATGGTGCTGGTCCCCCACCTGTTTTACAAACCTCTGCTTTCTTCCTACTGGCTTTGAAATAAATGTTGTTGAAGGAGGCAAAGACTGGTACACTGCTTGATTTAATAATAGGAAAGAAAGAAAACACCCCATAGGCTTAGGATTCTAAATAAATCCTCACACTTTTAAATGCAATTTTCTATTTCATTTTCAATAGTTTTCTACATCCCTTTGGACTGCAATTAAAACAACATAGCCTATTCTGTCAGAACCACTAAAAGGGCATAATAAAAATGACTCCCAAAAGTAAATGAACAATACCAAATCTTTAGATTAATTGTGTGGATGTCGTACCGTTCACATAATAGTCGTACATACATTTATGTGATTTTTTGTTCAAGTTTTCCTTGGCCAACATGCAGGTATATATTCATTTATTTATAATTATTATAGTTAGTTTGTCTTCAAAAGCCTCTAGGACTTGTTTCTCTAATTCTGAGAAGTGAGTTGTACATTTTTTAAAACTGTTTTGAAACTTGAATTTGCTTTGAATGTGTGCAATTATTAACTAACACAGAGTTGATAGTGTTAGTTCATTACCAGTCTTGTAAAGCCGACAGCTCCGTTTTTATTTGACATCGGTGCAGAAACCATAAGTTTAGGGTTTATTTTGAAGTTTGTTAAGCCTCTTTTTGGAAAAAAACCCCACAAGATGTGTTCAGTACATCTGTAACCTTAAGTTCCATAGAAAAACTGGAAGAAAGATACTGGTGTTTATGGGGTAAAAAAAAAAGATAAAACGTTGTAGCTGGTACTTGTGATATCAGTTCCTGAGAGGATGGGCAATGAAGTTTATTTCATTCCATTTCCAGGTCATTAGCAACACATTATCATAAAAAAAAACTCTAAATGACTTAGGCATATGGTTTAAAAAGGTTCTTTCCATTTCAATTAAATACTCACCCTGACCCCACTTGTTTTGACATTTTGGAGGCCACTGGATTTCATACAATTAAAACACCATAACCCACTAAAGGGATCTTTTTAAAATGAATTCTGACACCAAATGAATAAACCAAAATATTTTTAGATTAATGTTTTTGTCAATTTTGTGTCATTTACATAGATGATCATGCATGCATTTATGTATTCAGTGAATCCTTTTGCTGCTTAGCAGACACAGACGTTATTCCCTTGTTTATTATTGTAGCTCTCAACTTCTGTCACCTCTAGTAGGACTTGCTGCTCTAATTCCAAGAAGTATGTTGACTTTTTTCATCATTGTTATTGTGGATTTCATTCTTCATAGATGATGTCTACATAATCTGAAGAAGCCAGTCTGATATTGATTGAATTATTTCACAACTAGTGATGTGGAACCGACAGGTTGGGTTTTGCTGACTCAGCAAACATTGAGCTCAGATTGTATTGCAATTTATCAGTTTGATAACCCCCCCCCCCCCCCCCCCCCCCCCCCCCCCAGATGTTACTTAATCTCTTTGCAAATGACCCACCAGGTGGGAACACATCTGCATCTAGTGTCTGTGACTGGTCATCCATTTAACACAGATCATACAACTAATACAGCCAATCATCACGGACATTGCTGGTGGATTTCTATACTGTAGAAATGTATAGAGGTTATAGAAAGAAACAATGATTGCAACAGTTTCTATAGAAATCAAAGAAAGTAATCTGTGAAAAAACAGCAGCAAACGACAATATAACTTCTGTTTGAACCATTTTGTACCCTGAATAACTGTAAAAGTTTAAGTTTTTTTTTGTATCTTCTACATAGATGGAATGTTGTAACAGCTACAAACTAATTCCCTATCACCCAATAATGCCTTGCCCATAGCATTTCTGTCTGCAAAACAAATGAGTCTGTGCATGTAGTCAATAGTATTTGAGTGTTTGTGGCTATAACATATTGCTTCTGTCAAAGAGCGTAAAGAATCTAACATGGGAAAAAAGGAAGTCAGCATATGAAAGGAGGATGATCAGTTATGGTATCTGAATCTTTGGGTGGCTTGTGCTACATACTGATACAGAGAAAGTGACAAACTAAGTTGGAAGCTGTCAACGGTTGTCACCAGCTCCATCATATGGTAAAGAAGGTGACAGGAATAATAAAAAACAACAACAACAACAGTAAAACAAACACACATAAATCTTAAACATCATAGTGCTGTGACTTTACCTCTTTGTACTGGATACGTTACTGGATGTAAGAGCTGTCAAACATCACTTTATAGCTGTAGACATATTAATTCATTGTTAATTCAAAGGGGTTTGACAATCTGTTATGAAATATTGAACCAACTAAGTGTAGCACTGTCAGACACTACAGTCAGACTGAAAGCTATTCAACAGCAGTAAAAGAAGCAACAAGGTATTGCCACTTCCTTGGTGTTCCTCAGGGATAAAACCTCAGACCACTGGCATTTATTTTAAATTAACAATGTCAACCAAAACAAACAGTATAGTGTTTCCTTCACTCCTGTTGCTGTCTTGCTACTTGTTTTGGTTAAAGTGTGTCACAGTGTGTGTGTGTATGTGGGTGTGTGCGTGTGTGTGTGGTTAGGTTGGATGGCTAGTGGGGGTTCATGGTTTTATTGGTTATACTGCCTTTATTATATTTTCTTTGTTGTGTTTGTGTGTGTGAGTGAATGTTCACCAGTTGTCTGAAAAGATCTACTGGTTCCAGTAATGATACCTAAATCTGATTGACTGGAGCCAGGGAATCTCCAGCAATTTAAAACGTTTAATTTAAAAGTTTTTCTTCTCTCATACTGCACCCAACTGCTGGTTGACAACTTTTAAAGGACAAGAAACCAGCTGTGTAGCCTTCTTTAGTGGCCAGCAGAGTAAGGGACAATATCATGACCACACTTTAGCAACTCTTAAAAAATAAATAAATAGGTTATTGTCTTTTCTACTAAGATCCCAGTCTTCTTTTATAAATCATTAAAGCCCAGACTGAATTTGGAGATTAAAATGGAAAACTAAAAAAATCTTTTTCTTTCTTTCTTTCTTTCTTTCTTTCTTTCTTTCTTTCTTTCTTTCTTTCTTTCTTTCTTTCTTTCTTTCTTTCTTTCTTTCTTTCTTTCTTTCTTTCTTTCTTTCTTTCTTTCTTTCTTTCTTTCTTTCTTTCTTTCTTTCTTTCTTTCTTTCTTTCGTTTGAAGTTTATGGCTGCTGATGTCTCTGTTTTTCCCTTTAATTTGTACATCTACCTGTACTATACGTGTATGTTGTAGTGTCTTTATTTTGTGCATGAGCTTTAGTGATTATGAAGCTGCTGCCTGTCTTGGCAAAGATACTCATAAAAGGTCCTTCCTCAGATTAAATAGAAGGTTAAATAAAAATACAAAAACCAACTGTCTGAATTAAGTGGATGACGAAAGGTGAGCCTGAATCGCTGACATCTGTGAGCCCACTGGCACACTGCCACTTTTGATTTGTGCACCACATATTCCTCATGTAACTTATAATTAGCATATTTTCACTTACCTTTCTTCACGGCATAATAACGAGCAAAAGCAACAGAAAAGAAAAGAAGACCAAAAAGATATTGACATAATTGATGTTTCTCTGGATTACAAATACAGGTTACCTCTGTAATCTGTAGAACACTGCAGTGCAGATAAAAGAAATGAGCAGCCGTTACATCCAGTCATGCTGAGGTACACTACCTCCGGTTTGGTTGGTGACTGAGCCCCGTCTCCCAGTCAGCCGTGACTGAAGGCCCTGTGGCAGATCGGCTGCTAAAGGTCATTGTACTCATCAGGTGCCCGCTGCCTTCCAGACTGATGGAGTGCATCTAAAGAGCAAATGTCTGACTCTCAGACCAGCTCCTCCAACTTCCACCATCTCACACTTCCCATTGTACTGAAAATACTACCTGATGATTGTTTGCTCTTATTCAGTGAGGCGCTTACAGATCATATGAACTACCTAGGTAGTTTCTGAAAAAAATCAGTTCAGCTGGACCCAAATAGGCTACACTTCCAGTAGCTCCCAAAGCAGATGGTAAGTAATAACTTGCAGTTAAAGCTTCCAGAGATGCTTCGCCGGACTGAATACCAAAGCGCCTCTACTTTCATTGAGTTTTTTAATTCAGATGAAAAAGGAGCTTTGCAGTGCAGGAGAAAAAAAAAAAAAAAAAGCGATGAGGAGGAAAGAGACAGGAGAAGGCAACGAGAAGCAAATGCCAACAGGTCAGCGGTGGAAAGCCTCGGGCTGAGAGCCGCAGACACAGAGCTCATTAAAAACAGACGGACTTCTCTGAGCAGGGGGACAATACAGAGCGGGAAAAACCCAATGGCAATGCTCTTTCTTCTGCAACAGAGGGATGGTCAAAGGAAAGAGAGGAAATAAAATAGAAGAGAGATGAAGAGAAAATGTGAAGATACATAAAGGAGAAATGAAAGAGTCTGATGGATGTGATTTCCTTGCTTTAAAGAAGAAAGATGCAGTAAAGAAGAGGAGGAAAAAAGGGAGAATCATCAGGAAAAACTGTGTTGTATACTCCCTGAAGATATGAATCTGTGTTTACAGTTTGTTTTTCTGTCTGTATTCACTTACTTGTCAACAACACTTAAAGACTATGTTAACATATAAATCCTGCTGGTACACAAACCTGCACATTCTGTTACCTCACTCTCTTACTTAATCACCTTTCTCACCACCAAATCACCCAATCGGGAAAAGGTGATTAGGTAACAGTCTACATATTTCAAAAACAGCAAAGTTTTTGCTCTTTTTTTTTCCCCGGCAACACATAGCTCCTTTTCTAGCTGCAATCCTGTTGAATTGTCAACAAAACCTCACGAGGTGTCTGCGTGGACAGCACACAAGACGGAGTTTGCATCCTGTCAGACATGCAGGTGAGTTTGTCAGGCCCACAGATATGCCAAAGGTTAAGATGCTGATTTGAGTGGGTGGATGAATCCCTGCCCTTTGGTCCTCTGCCTTTTTATTGATTGCAACGCCCTTTAGGTCACCGTTGTTTAAATGAGCCTCTTTGCTCAGCTGGAAAAAGGGGGGAGAAACACACACTCATGCACACACAAGAACATTGTGCACATCTACATGCTGAGGATCTCCTTATTTTTCAAGTGACGTTTGAGAGTGAGAGCCTAAATGTAGAAGATAAAATTACAGAGTGTCATGGCTTTACTGGCAGACCATTACTAATTGTGTATTTTCTCCTCTGGCATTCATTATTGCATGCTGGTTTTCAAGTGCTGCTAATGAAATTTGAGATAAAAATAAAAGAATATTGGTTGGCTGGAGAAGAAAAGAATATTGGTTTTATCACTCATAAGGCTTGTTGAGATATTTCTTAATAATGACAGCCGCTTAGGGAGGCAGATGACAGTGAGAGACGTGATTATGGTGCAAAAAACGTCATATTCTGGGATACTCAGTGTTTACTGTAGGAAAGTGAACTGTGAGAAGCTGAATTAGCTGACATGATTAGATGAAACAAGACAGTTTTCTTTCCAAGTCCATTTCAGACTTTGACAGTAAAATTGATGTTGCTTCTTATTTTGATTAGACTTTAGTGTTTATTTAAGGTTTCCATGATATTTGCTCTTGCAACAACATCTCCACGAGACACAAGAGTTGCAGAGGCATCTATCATCCATACAATTCACACTGTATAATCTATAACAGATTACACATTAAAAGATACACTTGCAGGAGAACAACTTAAAGATCAGCTGACCAAACCGTCACAACATGATTTAACACAAGATATAATGTAATATGTGTTATATGTTACATGTGATATTTCAGTTTGCCCTTTCCACCATGCCTTTCATCTCTGCTGAGATCATTCTGAACATAAATTCACAACTAGATGTTCTTGAGAAATCATTTTTAATTTCCATCTATAAAAATGTGTTTGAATTCTGTGACTCTGTGACATAATTTTGAAAATCCAGAGAATTTAGTTTGATAAGAGTGATAGAAACTATACTGGTTAGATATTAGAGTTCACACTGAAGCTGTAAATGACCCAGATTTTTTTGTTGACTCTGTCTGAAGTCATTCTTCCCCATTTTGGGTTAACTGGGGTTGGACGAGGTCGGCTCTTCCCAATATGGCATCGTCCGGAGTCCTAATTGTGCCTCAACCCATCTTTTTAGGAAACCTATGACAAAAAAAAAAAAAAAAAAAAAAAAAATATATATATATATATATATTCATATATATATATATATATATATATATATATATATATATATATATATATATATATATATATATATAGTGTATGTTACTCTCAACACACACAGCAAAAATCCCAGCCAGACATAATAGAGATAATTTGATGTGTTTTACCAGCAAGATCTGATGAGGCGTAATTGATCGAGAATGTCACACAAATGTAAGGCTAAAGCTTGCGTCACAGTTGTTAGTGATTAAAATACGTGTAAATATTCACAATCCAGGGTCCAAGATCTTTGTCATTGTGTTACACAGCAAAATAACAAAACAAAGGTTTTGGAAATGAAATGATGCTGTCAGAATTGTGGGAGTACGGCACGAATGCAGCAGACTGAGAGCCGGGAGTAATCAAAGTCCTTGTTTAAAAACAAAAACTGAACAAAAAGTGCTGCCAAGGCAGGCTATTCTAAAAGCAAAAACTTGTAAGAGAAAGTGGACAGCACAAAGAAGCACAAGGGGAAGCATAATAAGGCATACAAGGAAACTCCACTGACAGACAACGGAAAGACAGACGGCAACCAGAAAAAGAAGGAAGGAAACAACATATGGACACGTGGGCTGATGAGGCAGAGTTGTTAACAGCCAGGACAGAGGCGAGCAGATGAAGTCAAAACTGAGCCAACGCATAAGGAATAACATTTTCAAATAAGTCAGGAAGTAAAGCGAACCAAATAACTGAGCAGAATGGGATATAAGTCAAGGAAAACTAAAAAAAAACCTCCACTCCAAAGAGGCGTTTAAGTTCAACATAGAAAAAAAAGAGTAATTTAGAAAAAAAAATGTAACAAAGATTTATAAGCAAAAGAGCTTTCCTAGCTCTTTTTAGTTGAAAGTTAAAGTAGCCAGTCTTACAAAACAAATAAAGCAATAACTGCATTTATTTTATTTTTTTTTTATTTTCCACTTCTCTAACTTTTCTGATTGGCAGAAAAAGCAGGACAGCAAGACTGTTCTGCACTGGTGTTGGCCACCGTTAAGGTACCTGTCGACACAAACCCATGAAGACAGGCCTTTAAAAAGATATGTAAAACATAATAAATTATATCATGATTTTATTAGATTATAATAAGATAGAAATCGTGCGGCTGCGAGGCGATACAAGTTGAAAATATTTTACAGACCAAGATGTACAATCCATGTAGTTTTAAAACATCACACATGCCTTTAATTTAATTCACATTACTGTCCAACAAAGTCCTCCGCAAGTGCCAATGCAACGTGAGCGCTTCACATCCAAGAGTTAATTGAATTCACTGTGTCAAATTAGTTTGTACACCACGCCGACCTAGGGTGTATCAGTTTATTTCAGATCAGATAGACAGGATTTTATAGAGTGAAAGTGAATTCATGTTAATTAATGTTTATGACACATGCTCAATTATAAGAAAAACAAAAAAATAATAAAAAAATAAATAATTGGTGCGGCCAAACGGGTTGCTCCCTGGAGTAGACAAAAAAAAGAACGTTTAAGCATAATCTAACAGAACCTGAGCCTTTCCGAGTTTCAATCAAAGAAAAATGGCTCTGTTGTGGTGCTTGATCATTATGAACGGGAATCAAAATAGCATAAAACAGGAACTTTAAATTTTGTCCAAAATAAAAGTCCAGACTATATAAAAAATATTTATGTCAAAATAGCAAATGCTTGTAAAGCTGCCAGCTGCCCCAATAAACTTATTATTATTTATTTTTTAAAATCTTTTTACAGAAACACCAGTGTGACTTTGATATGAAATTAAATCAATATTACTGTATGCTACACACATAAAGGTGAAAGAAAACACTCACATGTGTGAAAGTGGCACCTAAAACTAAAGCGTACACATCGTTCAGAACATAAGGGAAAATAAGAGGCAAAATGCTTGTTGTTTTTTTCTTTAATATTGTTTTTTGTGATGGTTGAGGGCCTAAAATGAAATCCCCATTACCATTAAAATTCAATTAACTACACGGCTCTATGACACACTCAGTGCAGAGTTGATATATGGTCCTCAAATCCAAATGATGACATTTAACCCTGGAAATGCATCAATTACTTGCTCATTACTCATAAACTACTATGATCATACAAATGTGATATCAGCTATTTATTATAGCTACAAGTATTTTTGTCACATATTTTATCTATGCAACTCATTTAATGAAAAATTAGAGAATGAGATTCGATTTTTGCTTGAATATTAAAAATAATAACATAAAATCTTTTTTTTTAAAGGTAGTGTTATACACCTGAGGCCATGAAAGTGATTGGAACACCTGAGTCCGATTATTTGGATGGGTGAGCGAATACTTTTGGCAATATAGTTCATTTCTTTCTTTCTTTTGCAGGGTTGCAGTTATGAAAGAATCAGTGGAGGCAAATAGTATTTATTATGAGATTGGGATGGTTTGCTCCCTTGGTCAGTATATTACTTGATTAGTTTCCAGAATGTAATTGAGAATTTGTCAGTGACATCTTTGCAACTGTGACAAAAGAGTGGTTTTGTCATCCTGTTTACGCTGTAAACTGTCCTCCACTGTAACCTTCATTTGAGTTATACGTTATTTTAACAGAGCAGAATGCTAATTACAAATCTGAAGGGATTTGTAAAGGGATTATTAGATCAGTTAATGGAAAGTTAACGACCAACTTAACCTTTCAAGTAAATGCGAAATTTGGGGAATTTAGTCTGTATATTTTGTTAAAATTAAAAACATTTTAATACTGTCATATCGGTGGCACAGACACTTTTAAATACACCACCTTCTCCTTTGTAAATATTTGATGAACATTTTCCACTGAACATTTTGAAAATGATGAGTAGAAAACGAAACAGCTTAACGGTAAACATCTTGGTGAGATCAATTGTGAATCTTGCTGTTAAGACGTTAAGCGCCCGTCTAAAATCGCTCGTCTTCACTGTTAAACAATGTTGTGTGTTGTTTTCACCCTGCACTGTCATCGCACAACATACCACAGGTGTAATTCAGCACAGTACAACTTTAATTCTCATCCACAAAAAAAAAAAAAAGAAAGTTTTTACCACAAACCTTTAAAAATGTACGCAACATGATCCAGTATTTATGTGGTATTAAAATTGAGCACTGAGAGTTGTTATCAACGGAAACAAAACTGTTTCCAGAGCATCCATGGAGCCTAAACAGTCCATTAGGAAAAACCGTCTCAGTCATTACCACATGCAGTGATGTGTCTGTCCTGCTTCCCACACACGGACAGGCAGCGAGCTAAAGGCTGGCAGGGAGGAATCAGGGGTGTAAACACACTTCTGCCGGTCAGACATCCAGCAATCAACACTGTCTGAGACGTCTAATGTTAGCAAAATTCACAATAAGTATTCAACTCTTGCTCCCTTTTCACCTTGAACATTATCATTAAATTCATGATGGCAACTTGTACAGAAAACACCAATTAATGAAAAGTACTTGTATTTCCAAACCATTAAAGAAAATTAGAGTAGCCACTGTGAGCCAAAAGCACTAAATATTTATACAATAATGAAAAAAGAAAACAAAAACCTTAGAACGTATAATAGGCCCTGCTAAAGTAATTAAATTTATCTTAAGGTAAGCTGGTGCAACAAATGAAACTTATTAAGCCCTTGCTATTAAATTAAAACTAAGTTTTGCTCTGAATCTTACTCGGGCCTGGCATCAACAGCTGTGTGCAAATATCTCGCTTTACTTTTCAATTATCTCAAACAGAGAAAGAATTAAAGAATGTCTCACTCATCAGAAAGCGATACACCAAATCATGTCCCACAAGCATTGGCATGATATAAAAAGTTCTTCATTGAGAAGTGAGGCTTCACCTTAAGAATTAAGATCCTCCTAGTCAGTACAGATCATTAATTAAACTGTGAATCAATTCAATTCAATTCAATTCAATTTATTGTTTGTATTGTATTGTTTGTATTTGTATAACATCTATTACGACACAAGTTGTCTCTAGGTGTGTTCCAGAGACCCAGAACATGACCCCCGAGCAATTATTACATAAACAACGGCAGGTACAAACTCCCCTAGTGTGCGGAAAACCTTAAACCAAACAGTGGCAAGAAAGACTCCCCTTTAGGAAGGAAGAAACCTTGAGCAGGACCTGGATCATAAGGGGGGACCCTCCTGCCGAAGGCCAGCTGGGTAGATCAGGAAAAGGGAAATCAGACAGAGAGAATGAAGAACAGAGACGAGAGACACAGACGCACGGTCAAAGTATAACTATCCATCAGCAGCAGAACTAAGACTTCCATTTATATAAGACTGATACATGGTTAGTTGCTGGACTACAGAGACGACTATATAAACAGGTGTAGACAGCAGACACTGAGGTGGTCTGAGGGTGGGACTGCAGGTCAGGATGTCAGCAGGTATCCAACAGAGACATCTGTACAGACAGGTGGAGGTAAACACTGGGATGGTCAGAGGGTGGGACTGCAGGGCAGCATGCAGCTCCTGAGGTTCTGGCCTGCAAACATGTACGGAACAGAAAAAGAGGGCGCAGACCAGCACAACAAACTGCAAGAACAATTATCGATACTTCTAATTAATAACTGAAAATTGAGCTGAAGAAGAGAAAGAGAAACCGAAGGAAACAAATGACCCCACTGAAAGGACCTTTGAAAAGTAGCCTATACAAGAAACTGCTTTGCATATTTATATATTTATCTATGACCGTGAAGAACTTAAATTAAACCACGCGGCAGATATAGACAATTTCACCGGTTATTCAAAACCTCTGCATCCTTGAACAACCATAAACTCTTATCAAGAGCCAGAACTGCACGTATCATCTGATGCTGTGATTTCCAAACAGGAAGCTCAAAACTGCATCAGTTAGTTCAAAACGTTGTGACCAGGTGAAACAAATTCATTATTTCAGTACTTTCCCCATGAGAGACTCTAGCATACTTTCTTAAATTTATGTTATTACTTATTTTTTTTTCTGGCCAGATGATGTATTAAAGCTTCTGTTTGATAATAATTGAGTTTTAGAAGCTGTTAACATGTACACTCGATTATTATGTGTCACAAGAGATATTATGAGCAAAATCATGAGCAAAAAAAAAAAAATTGGCATCCAGTTTAAACTACTTACAAAACCTGATGAAGAAATAAACTATTTTTCTAACGCTAGTCGTCAAAGTCATTAAACGCCATCTGCTGGGACTCACAAATGTTTGTTCAGATTAAGAATTGAGAACAGTCACAATGATCCCCATTAAAAAAACCACACATATGTGATTTTTGTGCAATTTTCAACCCAATTTTATGTCTTTGATTTAGCAAAATGTTACATGTGTATATACAACCCAGCCCAACAGAGTTTTTGATTAAAAAACCCAGAAGAATTTATAGCTCGAGGGGAAAGGACCCCCTCTTCTTTTCCCATAAAGCTGAGCTGAGTTGATACACACTGTGAACGTGAGTGTGTTAAATCATCTGGCGTCTGGCAGGCGTTGTTTTAGTCCAAAGCTGCAACGTGCCACATTGACAATCACACCTAAAACACAGGTACCTGCAGTGCTGCCTCACTGAAATCAGAAGCTGTTGAGGACAATTTCTAATGGCAGTTAAAGACCAACTGCTGTCTGTACCTGCAGCACCTAAATAAGAAAAGGGAAGCGATCGGCAGAAAGAGGGATTTACACAGCTCAAAGTATCAGAAAAGATTCCCTGATAAGTTAAAAGAAAGTATACAGAACTGTGACAGTGAAAGTTCAAGGCGCATTTCCCCGCACAGGGATTCAAGGTCTTGTTACAGGGGGATAACTTTCATATCAGGCAGGAATCTTCACCTCGACACTGTTGCACAGAGCTTATATATACAGCACATGCAATGTGTTAAAACAGGACCCTTTTCGTGACTTTAAACCTATATAGAGAACATTTCAAAGATCATGGCGGCACCTTTTTATGAATATGCCTAATTTATTATCATAAAAGAATAAAACTTTTAGTAACAAAAATAGATCATCAAAGATATGCAGCACCTGGATTGTGCTAAATGAATTAAGGTGTCATCCTTTTTAAAATGAATTAAAAATGAACTGCACGTTTACTAAAAGGTCTGCACTTTGTTTTGGCTGCATTTTTCTACTTTCCCAAAATTGAAATTGTAATTGAAATTGCATGAACAAATTGTACTTGTGCAATCCTCTATTTCAAGCTAAACTACCCAGTAAAAAACAGTGACTATGCATTTCAATGTTTCCACAAACGCAAGCAAGCAGCGTCTTGCAGCCAATTTGGATTCACCCAGCTTTCTTTAAACCACAGCGCAGCGAGGATGCAGCCAGGACATCACTCTGATCCGCCCACTCAGTCCCTGCTGGTTTATTGCCTGGAACCTACTCTACTACAGAGTTTCCATGTCCAGCAGTATTAGTGAAGTACCAGTAATATATGAGGGCTAAGCAGGTGCTGGCAAAGCAGAAAGGTCAGCGAACAACATGTGAGAACATGAACTTGACCGCAGGGCTCTGCGACTGATTGGTCGTCCATCAGTACCAACTGAAGTACTATTAAACTTATGTGGACTTGAGCATGGGGGGACTGGGAGTGACAACCTCTGAAAGTAGACTTCCTAGTTGGGATGCAGACGTACGAAACTGATTATGAAATAAACATTTGCCCACCAATCAAGTCATTAGTTTTTACAATGTACACATGTTCCTAAGTTTTATGGTTAACCATAAAATCCAACAACTAATCAAATCTATAGCTTTTTTACTGCTGTATATGAGTAATGGTTCTTAATATTTTCTTTGATTTAAAATATTATGGCTGGTGTGAAAGAATATTAAATCTGAGAGATCTCAGCAAACTGAAAATTTAAAGAAAAAAAAGACACACTGCTGCATCTGGTTGCTTCTGAATCACAATTCGATGTCATAAATAACTTACTTCACAAGCACTGAATCCGCCTTTTAATTTTTATCAGTGTGCTGAATAATGGTAAGGGCTTCGTGGATTTACTGTCAACCTTCGACACAAATTATTTTCTTAGTTGTAATTGTGGAAACATGATCATTTATGTGGATGGCACGTACAGAGCAGGGGTGAAATTCTGTTGGTGGTTGGACACAAGCTGCTAATGTTCACAACTTTAATATAAAGTCAGTGTATCTTTTTTATAGATTTGCTTTCAGTTTAAAATCATGACTAAATCAGTTCATAAATTTACAAGCCTAAGCCATATCTTTTTTTTTTTCCAATTTCTTTTATTCTTTTGCCGTATTTTTTTTTATTGTTATTACAAATGAAAGTTACGTGGGAAGAAAGGCGATGTGACATGGTGGGCCTCCAGTGAATTCCAGATGGGTACAGAACAAATGCAACGCGCTTTTATGCACAAACGGCTCCCCAGAGCATCACAGGGACTGTACACCACGATTTTACAAGTACTGATATATAAGACGCCAAGAATTCTTTGATAACTCCTATCTGACCCGAGCTTGTACTAACTTTGTATTTTTTTTTTTCTTCTTTGGGAAAGCTGAAAAGACCACAGTGGCCTGACTATTACAGACACGTTATAGATGTAATACCATTATTAAGGGAACACAGAAGCCATTATTGTTTCTTTCTAGCTGGCCTTTGCAAGCAAATAAGATCATATGTTCCCATCGACAACTTCCTTTATAAGGTCAACAAAGGCTTGGTTTGAAAAACAAAAACTGAGGTACGAGGGAGAATCAAAACACATCTTCCACAAAACACATTCCAAAATACCCATTATGTTTTTTTTTCTTCTGTAGACATCATAAGAGTGATGAAAAAAAAAAAACAAGGTCATATAAAAGTATCCTTTACACATCTTTTTGTTTCTTTTTTTAACTATAGCTGCAGTATGCTGTATGTACAAATGTGCTCGCTTCCACTTCATCGTGCCACCTGAATGCAAAGAAGCCAGCTGGGAATTTTCCTGCATCTGTAGAGAGGAGCCATGAAGATGTTCAACAGATTTGCATGCCAACTGGCAGGCCTTTAAATGAACAAAGCAAGGACACGTTTTATGTTGCAAAAAGTCATCGGCTGTGCAGTGTAGCGACTGCTTGTACTGCCCTCTGGGCAACTCATTATTATTGTTTACTGCTGTGTCCTTCTCTGATTTTCTCTTCTCTCCTGTGTTTTGATGGATCTCTTGTATGCGGTTTGGGACTGTTGAGCAGCTGTAGCAGTTCTGCAGGCATATTTCAATCATCACTGCTGTCAAAAGCTGTGTAAAAGCTTGTTGCAGTATTCTACCAGTAGTAGCATACATGGTGTTGCTGAAACTGGAGTCTTGAGACTGATGAACTGCAAAATAGATCATGCTATCCATATATTCCTAGTCATTTGTGGCTAAATATTTCACATTATACCGGCAAGTCTGCATGCCATTCCTTGGATGAGAGGTGTGGTACATCCCGTAGAGGTCGCCAGTCTGTCACGGAGTATGGAACAAAATAGTTTTGAAGTTTAGAGAGCTTTCTATCTATACTTTAAGATTATATTACACTGTTCAACACAATAAAGGGGGCCATGCATGAAAGTGAAAATGTATTCATTCATTGTGCTGTCACTGCTTTGTATTTTCTTCTTCCCCTAAGGCAAGAAGCGATGCAGAGAAATGTGATCACAGCTGTCTGATTGTCAGTGAGATTACACAAAATCTGCCAATGTGAATTTCATGAAACTTGGTAAAGATATTTATCACAGGCAAAAGACGAGCCCGCACAGTTTGGGTGCAGAGGATGCTGTCTTGAAGGTGCTTTCGTTCTGTCGACCTTAACATTTTTTTGTACATTATAAAAGAGGTGAGAAAAAGAGGTGCATAGAAGAGAAAATGATGCAGGATGGCAAAAACAAAAGGTTGTAAGTTTACTGTAGGTGATTTTTTTGGTTTATGTTTGGTTAGGCATAGTTAAAAAAACAAATATGATATGGTACGAATGATGGGGTTTTACTGTTCAACTGTACACTATTTTTTCTTCTATAAGCTTATATTGTTGGTTCACCTGTTCATTCATCTGCTTTTTTTTTATTATCTCCTAGCGAGATCACAGCGGTGCCAGAAGCTGCGGGTCTACCACCATCTGCCACGTAGAGGCTGGCTTGACTCAAGGCATTTTACTTGTGTATGCGTGTTACTGTGTGCTGCTGTGTAGGGCCGCCTCTGCTGTGACTTATGAAACAGAAGACACCGCTGGAGTGTGGCTCCTGTAACCCGTGTATATTTATGTGCTGCCCTGTGTGTGTATGCGCATGTAAAGTAGGAATATTAATCTGTTTACACAATCGCATTTTGGGCACCTGACTTGTTTTAAGTTTAGGGTTGGGATTAGCCGTACTCAGCACTACAAGAAACTGATGTAGGTCAATACTATGTCATGTGAAGTGATTATAATATGAGTCTGTGTGTTAAGATAAACAGAAATTTTTAAAAAAAAGGGAGCGTTGAACGGGCTTTTTATGCGACTGTTGCAGTGGACGGATGTGAGAAGCAGCGAAGCATCTTTGCCTGTGAAAGAGGTTAAACGATGTTGAGACATCAGCTAATTAAGGCTTCGGTTGGATCTGTGCGTGCATATGTGTGTGTCTAATAATGCATCGCACACCGGTGCCCATGTGTTTTCTGGATCAGAATCTGCTTCTGTATCGAGGGGGGAGATTGAGACTTAGAGGAGCCAAAAGAATCATCTCTCTTCACCATCTTACCTGTTGTATTTATCTGCTGGCACTTATCTCGCAGTGAACATATCAGTCATTCTCCACTTCCATTACGCTCATTCGTCAATTCACCGTCTTCTCGTTTATCCTTGGAGCTATGACCACACAATGTGGGGAATGTTTTCTAACACGTTACCATCATCATGTAGGTGTAGGTAAGATTTTGAAGAAATGGGTTAAATAACCAAGAAGGGATGTCTAATTTAGTCTACAGCTTCCAATCAAATTGTCCTTTTATAATATTTATTCATCTCTTCTCAGTGGTGCTACAGACGTGCTACTGAGACCCAGCAATTCATTTTTGTCCTCCGTGCGAGAAATGAGTCTTAGACTTCGAAATTGAGCATAATTGATCAAATCTATCTGAATTCTTTTGCCCCTTAAAGAGGACATCCTGGGGTTTCTTTTGATTCCCCACATGTAGGGGTGAGGCTTTCACAACTCCTCATCTGTCTCTTTAAAATGGTAACAATTTCACTTTTTACATTCTATGGCAACAAGTGAGGCAAGTCCTTTTTTTGTTTTTTGCAGATATCATGTTTGTGTTGCCAAACTTTGAGTTGTTTTTTTTAGTATAAAGCTATTTGCTTTGGAAACTGCTATGTGCAAGGGCTTAGAAAACTTTAGAAAAGGAAATGAGAGCAAAGTTAGTTTACAGTGTTGATCACAAACATGCTCAAAGTCACACTAGTGGTCACAGACACAATAAGTCAAAACTTTTGTTTGGCAAACTACTTACCTGTTGATTTACATGTTTAATGACCCTTCTGCTGAAAGTGCATAAAAGTTATACTTCTCTTTTCTTTACAGCTGTAGCTTCCACCCTGTTGTTGAACATCAGGGACAGTTGGAAAAAAAAATATGGGGCACTTAATTTACCAAAGATGCTGGAGGCAGCGACTGCATCATGGTGCAGACGAAAGGGGTGCAAAAGCAAAACATTAGTCTATGTTTCTGTGTGTTTTCACGAGCCAAAAACTGTTTCCTGTTGTACCATTCATGATCTGATGTGATTTGACTTTTTTTTTAATTGAAATAGTTAATTTACTAAAAGTTTGTACTGTAAAACATAGTTGGGTGTTTTGTTAAATGCAATAAGTTTTGTACAAAAGAAGACCTGATGTTCACTACAAGGGAAAACTAACTTAATTAAAAAAAAAAATTAAGCAGAATAGGAAAAAAAACAGTAATGTCGAGTCATCTGAGAGATTGTCACTTAATGAGACAACAACATCATTTCGGTTGTTTCTTTTAGGATTTATGAGTTCTTCAAATTATACTGAACTAATCAGGTATTACGTCTCATTTGTTCAAACCTGATTTTTTTTTTTAAGGAGCATGGCAGCTGAGATAACCCATGCAATTTCTCCTCTCAGTAAATCTGAGTAGCATTTGACAAACTGTGACTTCAGGTGGCTCACAGGCGAGATAACAGTCTGGATGACATGAGGCAAGACTCCACAGATGTCTGTTTGTGTAACCTGGCTGCAGAGCTTTATAATGACTGACTTGCCAAAATAACCCTCTCTGGAGCCTGGGTGTGCTGCCTGGCTGCATAGCTCTACAGAGTAAATCAGAGTTAGAATAAAAAACAATCCAAAAAACTGCTAAGCTGGGTTGATATTTGACCAAGTGCCAAAATGTGATTTCCTGTGATAAAGGTCTGCATGTGGCTCTGTTTGACAGATAAGGCTGGGCATGTTTTCCCTGGTTTCCCTCCAAGAGTAAGTCTCCCTTTCTTTGGCGATGCTGTTTTCCACGACAGGCGGAGCAGATATCGTTGGACTATAAAGTGTACGCTGAACATTAAGTGAAAGGAACAAACAAACAAAAACAACAACAAATAAATACTTAAGAAATCTAGACTAATGGAAAGACTGAAGGGTAAGGGAATCTTTATTGAGCTCCAGCTATATGCATGCCTGCATCTCGGTACGCCGAGTCTAACCTGGAAATGAAATCCATTCATGAGGTGGTCCAAAGTGGCTGCGGTGCAGCAGCACCATCCTCTCCTCTCCTCATCGCCCCTATTACCCAGATAAGTCTCTTTGGTCTCCTTTAAAGCTGTTACAAGCACCAGCTTTTTCTCGGCAAATGTTAGATGCCAAAATCATTTATTAAGGAGAAAAAAAAGCCACCTGATCCACACAGCTGCCACTCATTCACTCAAGGACATTTATATATGAGAGAAGCCAAATGTCCCACAACTGAAGCCATTAAGCATCATTAATGATGGCATTTTTATTAAAATTAGTGCAAGAGGCTAATAAATAGTCATAAATGGGACTCTTGGATTTTGTGGGTGTATGTCAAACACACACACACAAAAAAAGGGAATATTCACTCCATCTGTGCTGTTTTTCAACATCTGTACACACACACATCAACATATGGCTGAAGATAAGACACTTTATGTTCTACTGCGTTTTTTTAGACAGTCGTTTTAAAAACAAGTAGTCTGATAAGGCAGCATGGAAGCAGCTGACAGCTTTGCTGATTCCAGACTTCTTTTTTTTCTTATATTTTCCAACATGAGGTTTCAAAGGGCTTGCTTGTTACAGTTCATGAAGAACTTTCTTCTCCCTGATGAAAAGACTTTACTTTGCAAAGCTGCTTGCCTGCTTCAAATACAAAAACATTTTCCACATCTGGAAAGTTAAACAAGATTTAGATAGACATATCACTGTGATGCTGAAAGATCAAGATTGAATCTATATTGTTTTATGAACAGAAAGGATGCCAAAGGTCACCATCATTATCAACACCATGAAAGCGTACACAAGGAGAGCAACGAGTCCAGATAATCGTATTTTATGTCACTGGTTAAACGTTCAGATGTCGTTTAGTTAAAAAGCCGACCTTCTGGATGGCTGTGTTTTAGGAGAGCTCAAGAGATATTAGCAATCCAATTGCTAAGAATCTTTGGATTTGATGTCTGAAGACACTCAATCTGGCTTCAAACATCAAAAACCTCACGCTTAATTCTGACCTCAAAGGGCCAAATCCAGAACTTAAAGGAGAAACACTTTTCCCATTTTTTTTTTTTAACAAGTTGCCACACTTTAATTTCATCGTAAAAGACTGGGACATGCCTGGGTCAAAATACCTTTGCACCTTTCTTGTTTGCAGCCTGTTTTAGAAGGCGGAGTCACACAACCAAATCCACTCCCCTTCCCTTTTAGTGAGAACTGACTTGTCGTACTTTGACAACTGTCACATTGCTTTGTGTTACTCCCTTCGCATGATGCGAAGTTGAGTGGAAATAGAGATGTTGGATAATAATATTCTGATTTGGGTCTGTGATGTCATAGACCCCTGAACATTTGAGCAATTACATCATTTCAGTCCTAACGACCCCAAAAGGACTCAGAAATGCATGTATGACACATACGTTTTGTCCGACATTAATAACGTTAAGGTGTTAACACGGTTCTCAAACTAGGAGATGATGTCACAGATGTCCTCTATATTTTGAGGTGATTCTCAGTCCTGCATGTTGTGGTAATCCTAATCCTTAAACCTTTTAGCATTTATGATCTGCTATAAGGTATAAAGCACAATTTTAAGTCATATTGCTAATTCCAAAATGTAAAATATTGGTCAGATAAAAAGTGTAAAAAATTTTAAAGTAAAAATTACTGTTTAACTCAATTCAATTTGGATTGTTTTTCAGTGACATTTCCTTGTTTTCCAACATCCTGTACAGTTTTCTGCACGAGCTGTCTTGTCATTTCTTTTGCACCATTTCTACAACCTGATGAGTTTGTAGTAGCTGCTCTGCAACTAAGTCTGTCTCTCATTTTCATTCTCTCTCTCTGTCTACGTGCACTCACAGGCCAAACTGTCACAGTCACTATCTACCACATAATTCCAGTCTTGTCTTGTTTCTTGACCTATGATTCCCAAACACATCACTCAAGATGATTTAAACAGCTTGGCCACAGCCCAGTATGGAGAGCACAGAAGTATTTGTAGACCCAAAGAATTGTAGAAATCTTAATACACTTCCTGGCAGGCAAACAGTCAGGTTTTAAAGACATTTTAGAGAGCTCTTAACCTATTTTTAACAGTTACAACAATCTCCTCAGCTATGTCTTTGCTTGATGCAGACCAATAAACTGACCTTTCTAAAACAGTCATATCTTTTCCAACATGACTGATTAAAGAATGAGACCGCTCTCACTGCATCAGTTAAAGCTAAATAACATTTTGCCAGCTGAAACACATTATTCACTGCAGAGCATTTCTTCCAGAGGGAAGCTCCTACCAATTTGCTTAAATTAATCAATGCAGCATTTTTTTCTTTGGCCAGTCAGTATGTATATATATATATATATATATATATATATATATATATATATATATATATATATATATATATATATATATAAAACATCCACATCTAAATGTTATCACAAAAAAAAGGAAAAAGCAAAGACTTTAAAGTACCCCCCCTCCCAAAAAAGAAAAAAATAACCCCCCCCCCCAAAAAAAAACAACAAAAAAAAAACAAACAAGCACAACCTTTTACACTAATTTGTATTAGTTTTAATACATTTTTTTTAAGAAATCAAAGAAATACTGCACCTGAGGTCAGCAAAAGTTTTGTACTTATATTAATGTACATTATTTGCATTAAATAAGGAGTGATGCCTTTACTGCAAAAAAATAAATTCAGCGCCTCCAGATTGTTTTTCGCAGTAATTATTATGAGAGCTGTCTGAGATAATTATAAATACTTACATACAGCTGCAAAGATAACATAAAAATCTGTGAGAGGAAATCCTAGGGAACAACAAGTCGATGGAGTTCATTGTTCCTAAAGTGGGAAGTGTCTTAACGGAGTGGTTGAGTTGTTCGTAGATGATGAAATGAAGCCTATTAAAAGTGGGACAGCCTATACTACATTAAAATACATTTAATTTCTGTCATTCTGTGAAGCGCCACTGTTGCCTGAGAGCAGAGCATTATCTTCACATTTTTTAGTGAAACGTGATACCCAGTCTTTGTAAACTTGGAGTTCAGTTCTTGGCTCGCCTGAGCAGCCATACGCATTCACTTTCTTTAAATAATTCTCACTTGTGAATTAGGTCTAGTACACCTCCCATTCACAGTCATTTGCACCAGTACAGAATGTACCAATTCAATTGCAGCAGAGCGGGGGAGGGGGCTTCCCAGAAACCACTGCTCTAAACAACCACGATGGAGGGAGAATTGTGATTGACACCTTGGATGTTTTTACTGTAGAACCTGTACTGTAGAAGTTATTCACTGCCATTCCATGCCATTCCATGCCATTCCATGCCATTATCAACGCTTTTTGTGGTTGCTAGTCTGGTCCTCTTTACAATCACTGAGCTGGAGGGGTCTTGGTCTACAGCAGTAGTAGACGACACAAGGGAAAGCCTGCAAAAGTCAAAAGATTGGTTGGAAAGAAAAATCTGGGTTTCTTAAAGATGCTTTAAGAATGCTCTTATTTGGGTGTCTGACGTGACAACTGTCTCAAAAACACAGGTACGACTCAAACCTGTTACTTCGATTGGAGCTGCCTCTTCAGAGAGCTGTTGCAAGATACTATGACATCACAGACCTAAATCTGGGTAGCATAACGCCACATTTTTATTTCTACATAACTTCAGAACATAATACACTGCCAATTTATTTGTCATTAATTGGTAGAATTAGAAATAGAAAGTCAATACGACTGTTTGGAAAGGAGGCAAACAATATAGAATTGATTGGAGTGTAATGAAGTGGCTGGACACCCACTAAAACGAGTTGCTGTGAACAAAAGTGTGAAGACATGGTGGCAATGGCAGTTTCTGTATTATACCCTGTGAAACCTTTTTTCCTGTCTTCACTTTTCATATTTTTTATTATGTAAAGCACCTTGAATGGCCTTGTTGCTGAAATGTGCTATACAAATAAACTTGCTTTGCCTTGACTATATCAGAGCATTCTTATGCATGTTAATGCTTAAGAACATGTGATTTTTTTTTAAAAACACAAATTATCTCCATTTATCGTCAAAATATGGTGCTACATTTTCAGGGGAACCACATTTTCATTGCATAAAGACAAACTAAATTAGCAGCTGTACCAGTTCTTGCATACTGACACACAATAAGTACTTTGCCTGCTGAGTATGTACTTCAGATATATCAGGTTTTAACTTACTTGGCCCTAACAATAACTAGTACCATTTGCCAACTGTTTCCCTACTTCTTTTTTTTTTTTTGTCTCCACTTATCTATTTCTTTCAGTTCTTTTTGTGAGACGAAAGTGACTCAAATCTGTTATTCAATGTTACAGCCCTCCGCTCTTAAATCCCAAAGTACGGGCTTTTACTAAGATTCAAAGAAACATTTGTCACAGCTTTTTTGAACAGTACAATCATCTCAAACAACCTTTATGTACGAATGCATTCGTAATCCCTGACACTGTTCTTGTATGGCTGACAGTTTCCACAACGCAGAAGGTACGCTTGTAGGCCTGTCATGTTCCTGAGGGTCATGACACACAGCTCAGTGGAAGGTCTGTTAAAAAAGGTCACAGACAGGTGGAATAAGAGTCGTATGCCTGTAATATTCAGTTTTAATATAGGTACATGTAAATCTTGACGTAAACTCAATTCATGCCACACCTCTCTGGGAAAGTGTAGGAAGCATCTAGGAAATGGAAAACTAAAAATTGTACTAATGACTGGAAATTATTGCCAGACATTTCAAAGGAAAAGAGATGTTTTACAACAAAAAAAGGGAGCCACCCTGTAGGAAAAACAAATGATTGCCCATATGTACTGCATAATGACTGTAATTTATTTTTCTAATTATCATAATGTCTCCTGCTTATAGTTTGAGGTCAGCATAGTAAAAACTCTTACTAAAGGCCATGTATCAGCAGAGTGTCACTTGCTCAGTATACCACACTGGCGAATGTCTGCAAAGGCTCCACAGAATCATGATCTCAGCAGGATGAGCCTTCAGCCTCTGTCACTGTTCATTAAACTGGCCAACAGCAATGATTGTATAAAGAAACGAGGAACCATGAACCCTTATTAGAGATGCGCCGATCGAACGGGTAGGCTTTCTGTTTTATCCGACTAAGTACTGGATTTCTTCAACGTGCCAGATCTGCTTGAGGTCCTGGGTTTAAAGATTACATATTATGTGCCTTCTAACGACATCAGCATTGGTTAATATGCGAGGCAAGGGCCATTAACTGCTGTTTGCGTTGGCCAGTAAAGCAAGCTGACGTTGAACAAAGATGTCTAAATAAACTGAAGTTTGGATCCAATGAGGCTTACAAGCCAAACAAAGTTAAAAACTAAAAGTCACTGTGTATTAAGAGATGGTTGGTATTGGGTTGGAAGGTTGGATGATAAATGAAGCAGACAAACTACTTTTATGTTTCTTTTTTCCAAATATATAACAGAGCAGCCCATGTCCGATGCTGCAGAGGTAAATATGCATACCAAACACATAAATAATAACAGAATTTAAACCCCACAAGCAGAGTATATGTATTTAATTGTTAGTCTATAGCACAAACACATGATGATCACACATTTTTGGGAGGGCATCCATACCCATTTAAATTTATAACAAATCTTAACATGTCATGATATATTTCGCAGCCTAAACAGGACCGGTGAGTATCTACACGATCATGACCAGAACATATCATAATGTCTTTTAATATTACAGCTGCACAATAAATCATCGGAAAAAAAAAAAAAACGCAATCTCGATTCACACATAAATGCAATCTCATTTTTCAATGAGATGACAAAACCCTGAGAATGATGTGTTAAATGAAATATAATGTGCAAGAAGAGATGAACCACAGTGAAAACATGATTTACATATAACAGCCTAAACTACAGTCTCTGTTGCACCTAAACTTTTGGACTTCAACTGCAGCTTGCCTCAGTGTGGTCTATTCAATTTTTATTATAACCGCAATTCAAACCTATCTGATGGTTAAAGGGCACGCCACAAACAACCTTCACTAAAAAGCGAATGTTTTAGTGTCCTTAAAGACAAAGCATTAATTCTCTTGAGCATACACTGAGTTAAGCAGTCTAAAATACATTGAAGTTGATAGCTATGAGCTCTTGCAGCAAGTATAAACACTTATGGTCTAATCTCACTACGACCACGAGGATTACTTCCACTTTAACTGTGAGCAGTGACCCATTGATACTTTTGAAATATTTATCATACAAATACAGTGTATTTGACAAAGGCTTACCAGTCCTATCCTAATCTTTTCTTCTGACAAGCAACACCAGCCATGTGTTTAATTGTTTGCTGAACTTCAGATAATTAACACTGAACACAGACCTTAGAGCTGATGAATAATCCAGTTGAAATTGGGTGAATTGTGTCTTAGAGGCTGAACCCTCAATTACAGCTCAACATTTGTTTTCAGCACAACACCAGTGCAATTCATTTTATTCAAACAATGAAAGAAATTGAAAGGAGAGAAAAACAAACACTACAGATATACACAAATGTATCTGCCACGGAAAGTCTATGAAGCCCAGCCAGAAGGGATGTTACTCCTGAAACCTGTCTTCTTGTCTCATGCCCCTTCCTCTAACATAATGAAGCACCCAATGAAGACTGCCTCCAGACCTGGCATTCTGGGAAATACGCCCACACAAAATGGGGAGGGGGTGCTCACAGCTCACAGGTCATTTCACTTACAGAACTGAGACACCCTGAGAGGATCCAGCAGAGGTGAGGCAGGAGCACATGGATGCATGTCTTTAAATGACTGCCTGCAGGGGCACATGGAACCAAAAACAAACCAAGCTGAGTTGAAAGTGAGACAGCCAAAGAACAGATGGCCAAAGGAAACTCAGGTTGCACTCTATTAGAAGTGTGCATCTGTACACACTCACCACCGATCGCCTGATATATGTAGTATCAATCACTGCAGATGTTGCAAACCTGATAGTCAATCTTTCTTATCGGGAACATAAGGTACTGGCTAAAATCCAGCCAGAAAATAAGCCAATCAATGCTCCTTTTCCCCAAGATCTTCAGTTGGTTCACTCCTCTAGTTCCTTAGTTGTCATCTCATCTCCCATTACTATCCCTCCTCTTTGTAATTCCATGGGGTGTTTCCTCTATTTTTCATCTCACCTATGTACTAACTGACCATCATGCACCTCTTGCTCCCTTCCTTCCTTCCCTTGCCATTTCTCTTCTTAGACTCTCCACAGGGGAGCTATCATTCATACCTTGGCAGGAAACAATCTACCAAGTGCCTCTTCTAATGAATCTACTAAGGAGGAACTAACTTACACACACTTGCACGCGCACAAACTTATCCATGTGCAACTATACAGAAGAGTGGTAGAGTCATGCTTTTGTGAACATTTGCATAACCAGCTTAAACTAAAGGCCTTTATGGGAACTTGATTCGTATTGCAAAGGTGCAGCATACCTGACTGTGTACAAGCCCTTGACCAAGTATGATTTGTTCATTACAGACACACGTGCACATATGTCTTTGAAAAATCAGCTTTTCTGCAAACAGCAAACGTCAGTTGTTCATTTTACCCACCATCATGCCTCCTCCATCACACCCTTTTACTGTTACAGTACGAAGGAAGACTATGAGCACAGTAGATAACAAAACTCACAGAGTTCCTCATAAAACTTGGAAAAAGTAGCTGCTCCCTCATACAGCCCTTTCCTCTCTTAATATTTACAGCGCCATCAATGTATGACAGCACTTTTTCCTCCTGAAATGTCAGTTGGTGCTTGGCTGATGCGGGATTTAATCGTATTCTAAATGACACAAGACATAGTGGGTCTTTAATCAAATGTTACAGAAAAGCAATTCTCTCCAAGGTGACCTGCCTCACTTCGCACCAAGTGATGGTAATGAGCATTTTAAAGCCAAAGCAGAGACAGGTAAGCCTCGTTCTTCTCATCAGCTGCGTATCCATCATCAGAACAACATTCATCTCACTCAAGAATAAGAATAAAAGGGACAGAGACCGAAACAAAGAAAGTTAGGAATAAAGGTCCAGGAGGATCTGTTCAAACACACGAGAGAACACATATAAAAGATCTCAATTCTCGATTTTGCAATGTTCTTTTTCCGTCGACTAACAGTTGACATGGAAAGCATCACAACTCATGCGCTGGAATGAGCCTGAGGTTGTGTACTATGTAAGCACTAAAACAGAGTGAGTGCCCTGTCATAAAGAATAATAGTCATTAGTTAACCAAGAAATAACCTAATCACACAGAATTGCCTACAAGCATGTTGTGACAAATACAACAGCGATGCTAAACCGCAACAATGACGCCAAAATGCAATAACAAACAAACATAACCTGGTAGCTTTGTGGATCCATTTGTCTCTTGCCACCTCCCGCCCCCCCCACCCCTCTCTTGCTCAATGCTGAATCTTTATTGAATAAATGTTAAAGCGACCTAGGCACAGATGACACATTGCAGTCTACGAAGCAGGCCCCTTAATTGAAGCCTATTTATCACAAGGATGGCTGGACTGCCAGCCGGCGACGAAGATGAGAAGGGGAGCTGATGGGGGCTGGAAAGCCACCAAGCAGAGGGAAAAGCTGCAGGAGCGGATGACACAAAATGACTTTTAAAGGAAACGGTTTATTTTTGTCTTATTTTCATTGGGTGTTAATGACATACTTTGATCTTGTTATGTGCGTAAGAATGCAGAACAACACCAGCCTTGGGTGAGCTGGATTTTGTTGGTGGAGTAAGACCCTCACCTCCACCTCACCTCTCTCTTATGCAGTTATATAGCGTTATTTTGAAACTGGTCTCATAACATGAAGCTTTCAAGGTGCTTCCTGTACGTTGAAAGAATGCTAGAACCCAAGCGGAGATGCGCAATATTACTCTAATCTGTTTCTGTGTGCAACTGAAGTTGGAGGAAGCTGGTGTATTTTTCTGTTAGGTAAAGTAATTGAGAAGGTCCGTGCATGTATAAGATCATACAAAAGAAAGACACAAAAACAAATGTGTAATGAGGAACACATCTTATCAAATTTAGCATAACTTTGGTTTGTAGTTGCAGAGTAAGCATGTTCTTCATCCTTACCCTCCATGTGTCAGCCTGAGGGTGTGCTGATACGTGTCTCCATGTGTGCACGAACATATTATGGCAGCGTTTGCGTCGTGACATCGACCTCGAGTGTAATTAATCAAGCAAGTCGAGTAGCACATCAATCACCGCCGTCTGTGACATGGTCGTAAAGAATGACACGTGCAAAACACACACTCACAGACCCACACAGTGAAACACGTACACACGAAACACCGACTGAGGCACTAAATATCTTAGGTGTATTTGTCAATACCTCCCAGTAGGTTTCTAAGAACAGAAGAGCCGACAGACAGGCCACCTTAGGGCCGGGGCAGCGAGTGAAGGGCTGCTAACCATCATCTGTTGTACTTGGTGATGTAAGACTCAGAGAGAAATGTACAGCTGAAGGTACAAATCTGAGGTTTTTAAACAACCTTCATAGTGATCTTTCATATTTTTCTGGCTATATTCATTTATCTAAATAGAGCTCACAACATTGTATGCTTTGTCAGACAAAAGAAAATGACATTAATGCACTGAAGAGCAACTGAGAAAGTGATCACAGAGCATGACTAACCCTCGGCTCTGAAATTAACCATGAGGAGATGTGCATTAGTGCAAGGACTGCACCCCTAAAGAGTGTTTTTGATGATATCAAAAACATTATTAGCCATCCTTGATCCTCTTTGAAAGAAACAAGACAGTCATTTTTCCCTGCTACTTTAAACAGGTTCTCGCTTGGCGGGGAGCCTTCATTGAACTCAGCTCACTCGTACACCCAACCGACAGTTGCCTGTCAACAACATTCGTGAATGCTAATCTTTTCAGTGTGCTCGGTGAGTTAATATCACCTACACGACCCCACGATGGCTCCATCTGATGTTGGTTTTCACTGAAATAAGGGTGTTTGAGTAGTCCAGACATATTAAAGCGTGTCTGTGGGAGCTTGAACTATGATGGAAACTAAACTAAATACTGAATTTATATCTTAATTTCATTTTTATCTTTATGATGAGCTGAGTTTATGCATTTATTGTGTTTATGTATTTGTTTACCTTATTCAATATATACACCGCTGCTGCTACACATTTATACCCTCTCGTGCAAGCACTGGTTATGCCTCTTTTGGCAGTTGGAGTTTGTCTTTCCAGCCTGTTTAAATGCGACACTTCTACGGCGAGACAAACAAGGGGGGCTTTTGCTGTCTCAGGTTCTCCACCTGTACGGTGTATAAGACACATTACAGCGATGTAACACATGCCATCCCAGTCGGGTGGAGGTATCTTCACTTTTTATGCCTCTCCTTCTCAAAAGGTCTCAATCAAAAAGACAAGCTATCAATGTGATTATTTTCACAAAGTGTAAAAAGTAACAGGCAAAAACTAAGAACTAATTTCACATAGTGATAGTGGTGGTTGTTTTTACAGTACAAAGCAGAGCCAGAGAGAAGAAAGAAGTAGTAACATATATCACAGTAAAACACTGTTTAGACTCACACAAGTGACTGAAATTAACTTCCTAACTTACCAGCAAAAGACAGATGAAAAAAAAAAAGAAAAAGTTTATCAGCTACACATATTTATTTGCCATTTTATGGGCTTTCCCTATTTCAACAGACAAATAACATAATATAATATAATATAATATAATATAATATAATATAATATAATATAATATAATATAATATAATATAATATAATATAATATAATATAATATAATATAATATAATATAATATAATATAATATAATATAATATAATATAATATAATAATCCCTCTCAAACTTACTATAAGTACATGACATAGTTATATCAACCCTGCAGTAAAGGTCTTGTAAGCACCTCCCACAGATCGTCATGAGGGACATGAGAATAAGCCTTATCCACAAAACATATAAAAAAATAAAAGGCCATAAAAAGCTCTAAACCAAAACACCTTCCGGTAAAGGTTTTGTTCAACCTAAACCTGATCACAACCTTCCTTCCTTCTATCTTATCTGTGCCTTTGCACAGTTACTCTGTGTCTGATTAACAAGTGGTCATTACTTACTTACTACTGGTCCGCTATGGCACGTTGGTTAAATGGTTAGGCGACCTCACCGTGACCATACAACCATAACCCCAAAAAATATATACCATAGCTGCATTTGGCTACATACAAAATGCTTGGCATAATAAATTCATTGTTGGTTCATATGTTGTTCCAGTATTTGTTTATAAAAATACAGAACATTCGCTTGTCCTTGAAGAGAAGATTTGAAATGATGCTCATCTCAGTTGCACATAATCCTGCATGGTATTATAGTAACGCCGTGCTTTTAAAGCTCGCCACGCTCTCCTCTAAAAATAGCCACTTTAATGATTCCCAAAAAAGGCTTCCAAGTGGTTCATGCAATCACTGGGAATCATGTTGAAGAGAACCAGTTGTGTTGGGGCAGATAACTGGTAAGTCACATCTGTACATGTAAGACAAAGACCTGAGAGGAGCTGCAGCTACATAGACGATGAAATCCTACAGGCTTGGGGAAGAAGCAGACAGCAGCCCAGAGACAGCCCAGCACCCAGGCATATGGCAGGTGTGGAGAGAACACCCAGCAATGTGCCGTTGCACAGTCAGTGTAGTATTGCTGGAGGCGAGGGAGCAGCCAGCTACAAGACAGGAGCGAGCGCTGCTGCTGCTGGAAGTTTCACAGTATTATTTGTAAGATAACGCAATGGGACTATCATTCCAGGCCTTGTTTTTTCTTTTTTCTTTTTTTTTTTTTGTTGTAATACAGTATGCCCAGCAGGAGGTCAATTAATGTAATCTCAAAAAGCAATGACATACTCAATTTAATTTCAACTAATCTGCTGCTTTTTGTTGACTTTGTATTCAGTGCATCCTGACGTCTATGCCCTCCTTTGAAATTTCAACATGACTTTGCACAATGCACAGTAATTTCTTTTGTGCATTAGGACAAGACATTATCCCTTGATTTGATAGACAATTAAAAACCCTCCTCCCCATGCAAAGCTGTTAGTATGCACAACATCTTTCCACCAAAGGAGTCAACCAATGACTGTAATGTAAATCAAACTATGGGGCACCGCTGATGACGAGCCAGTTTAGTTTATCAGCTTTATTTGCGTGCAAAATAAAGTTTAAAATGACAAATAAAGAAAACGTTCCTTAAAGTTTCATTTGTAAGCCATATAAATTAATTCTCAATGTTAACTTTGTTGCGTATGCCGAATTTACTATTGTAACTGACTCTGAAGGCACAAGTTCTCATAGACATTTTACACACAAAAAATTCATTTGGTGATTTTACAAAGAAGAAAAACAAGTGTTAATAACTAGTTTTCAAAATCATTAAATGTATAAATGTATAAAACAAAAGCAACAACTAAGTTACTCCAGCTCTGATCATATATGGCTGATAAACTGAAAAAAAAATATCATATTGAATGAGATAATCCTGATTTTTTATGTTGTACCTGTCAGGACACGCCAGTTTATACCCTTGCATCTGTAATTAAATTGCTTGTTATGTTGTGGCCTCAGGTAAGAGTGGACGTATGCACACCTGAAGTGTAATCGGTCAGAATAAGTAAACATTTTCGTAGGTGTGCTGGGTCTTTAATGTCTACATTTACTGCTCTCCGCTGTGCGTTAATAAAAAAAAAACTAAGATTGGTGTTTCACAATAACCCGGTGGTGGATCGTCAGAGTGACTGCAGGGTACCAGTGAATCCAGGAGTGCTGTTTCTTATTCAAGGTTTCCTTTCTTGCAGAAAAAAATAGGACATTTTGACCACGGTATTATCGTTGAACTTAGTGGTTAAATAGAGGTAAGATAAACTTAATATTTTCATTAGATAGACTTGACAAGTTTTGAGGAATGAATCTAAACACCTTTAGTCTAGTCATACACAATGTTCTGTATCTGTTGTTCAAACAAGCTGTTCCACTATCTGTAGATAAGCCAGTGCTCACACAGGTACACACACATTATGAGGCGTCCTCAACAAAAGATAAACAGAAATCAGTCCACAGATGTAACAGAACAGACATTCAAACAACATCCAAGACACTGGAACAAATGGGAATAAACTCTCACTTTGCCTCCTACATGGAGGAGATGTCCTTCATGGAGGAATCTCTTCACAGAGTCATGTCTGGGACCATCCCATCTGATCTCCTCGCTGTCTCTTTCTCCTTTCTTCTCTGACCTCTTTCAAACCATCTGCACCTGCCCTTCTGCTCAGTCTTATGCTTAGTCTGATGTTCTAGCTGGTTGCTTGGTTATGTGTCCATCTGAATGTTTGCCTGGATGCCAGCTGATAAAAGACCAGGAGGATTCTGCTGACTAGAAATGATAATTATGGTGTGTTTAGTGATTGGTACCAAAAGCATTAATTGATTAATATCACTTATAAAAATGCTGTTGATTTCAACATTTGGCATGTGATAGCAGAGGCAAATACTGCTGTATTTAGCTGATCTAAGTATAATTTTGAGAAAACACAGCTTTTATTTTCAAGGCAGCTTTCGATCAAGCTTCAAATGAGGTTTTTGTACATCCAACTGACTTTGGCACAGAAGTGTTGGAGGCCTACAGATCTCTGAATAAGGCACAGGGGAGCAAAAACATTATGTGATCAATAGGCTGTGATACGGAGCTAAAGCAGGATACATGTTTCTTTTTTTTTAGACTTGACCACTGGAGTTCGTCTAAGACATGACAGGAATGTCAATTTGTTCCAGTCAGAGTGGGTGGATTCAAAGGACTGGACACCGCCAAACCTCTTGCTGTAGCCCAGAAATCCTTTATAATTGCTGATGTTTGGTGGCAGCAAACAGATATTTCTGTTCAGATCTCAGACTAAGACAACACTTAACCCTTAGTCTTGCCTGAATTTTCCCTCCTTATTTGGTAAGTGGAAGCACGAAAATTAATGAATTTGTAATTTATTATTAAAAACTGAAAGGATGGTGGAGAACCTCTTCAAGGTTTTTTAAGTGATCGCTTAAAAGTTTGGTGAAATCAAAACATTAAAAAAACAAAAAACTCACACTAGAACTCACAGCTTTGTTAAATCGTGAAAGTAAGAGTATTTCCACACACACAATGTGAAGGGAACTCAATGTATTAAGACAAAACAGCTGTGCAGCCTTAAGAAAATCACTTATCAGTGAGGCGAATCAGGAAGAAGGCTTCAGTTTGCATGGAAGCAAAGAGACTGGACTCTGGAGCAAAGGAAAAAGGTCATGTGGTCTGATGAGTCCAGGTCTACCCTGGTCAAGAGTGATGGGCGCATCGGGGCAAGAAGAGAGGTTGAAGAAATGATGTTCCCATCATGCCTAGCGGCTACTGTACAAGCCGGTGGGGGCGGTGCAATAATCTGGGGATGCAGCTGGTCAGGTGAATCAGAGATGTCAGCTTATTGATATTCGTGTGAGTAAAATCAAATCACAGGTTCACTGCAAGTTTGGAAGAAAAAAAAACGGAATCAGAACACTTGTATGATATTTGCCTTTTCAAACCATATTAGAAAACATACATACAAGACGGTGAATGATGAGTTTTAAATCTACATCCACCTCATGATACCACCACACTGTATCAATTCCTGTGTTCATCTGTTACTCTTTTTCCCAATGACATTTCATGAGCAGCGATGCGATACCCATGCGGGGGTGAAAGTAGGCCGTCTAAATAAGATGCTTAGAGAGAGCGTCGCTCCTGTAAGAGAAGAAAGCAGCTGCCTCCTCAAAACTCACATTCAAAACCAGGCACAGTAGCAATTTTAACAAGAAAACACACCTGCAAATGTTATATCATCTTGAGCAACACATTTTCTCTTTATTGAAGGTTTCAAAAAATGCCTTTCGAATAGGACGCAGTGGGTGCCTCTCTCCTCACTGAAACCCATTCATTTCTCCATGTTGTGCAGTGAAAAGTTTCTCAGCGCTTCGACGAGTTGAGCTCAGTGCCATTTCTGAACCCTGTGCTGAAGTTAACGAAAGTGAGTTATCCTGGGCCCTGCAACGACACCTCGTCCAGTTGCAGATGACCTGATAGATCACGAAGACAATCGAGGAGAAAGCTGATTTTGGCAATGCCCCACTTTCCTGAGCTGCCGATTCTAAATTTTTAAAGACATGCTGCCACTTACAGAGGAAAGGTTTGGTGTGGAAAGAAATCTCCAACAACTTGGATTTAACAGAAGTGAATGCATTTAAAAAGAAGAACTGTGATTTTATTTTTACCACTTTCACAGTAAAATGACTAGGAGTTTGTGGATAGGTGGATGGATCAGGCGTACACCTGAACCACACAGAAGAGCTAAGATGTATTTTTATTTATTGCTTAAAGTAAAATGCTTCCTAATTCTTTTAATGAAGATAAGTGTCTCTTCCCGTCATAAAAGAACCCTTTGTTGTCACTCTTGCCTCAGAGATTGTTCCAGGAGTCAGACCCCGGGCTCTTTAATTGATGCTGTCTATTTAAAACTACGCTAAACTGTGTCACAGAAATATTTCCTCTGAATTAATGTCAAAGGCACAGTGTGATTTGTATTTTTTTTCCCCTTTTTGCCTTCATTTAAACTACAACAGTTTAGCTGACAGCAAAATGAATCAAATAAGACTTGTTTTTTCCACCCCAAATATATTAGCGAATAAAAAGTTAACAAGAACGTTAACCTACAGAAAAAATGACCATGGAGTGACACTATATACAAATAGCTGAGTTGATGATTGTAATGGCACTTCAGTATGAAAGCAGAGGAACAATTGTCAATACCTGTGTTCCTCAAATAATTATTGAAAGGGATTTGTATATTTTTTCTCCTTCAACAGTGCATAATATCATTAAATGGTTTAAGAAATCTGGTGGAACTTCATCGCTCGCTGAACAAGGCTGTAATCTCTGATTCCTGATTAATAGTTGATATGACCACCTGAGCAAGAGATTAGTGTGGGGAAAAAAGCACATTTGCAAATATCACTTGAAACTGAGCCAAAAAGGAAACCTTTTTTTTTTTTTTAAAACTTGCTCAGAAATTAATTTTGATTCATTATAACTAGGGTTTTTCCATGTTTCCACAACTTTCTCTGAGTTGGAGAGTTGTGAATCCCAACAACTTTCTCAGACAACTTTCATCACACACTTTGTGCCTAACGAAAAAAAAAAAAAAAAAAAAAAAAAGAGCTGGCAGTTCAAATACATCAAAGGGAAAAGCAATAATTTTTTGCAGGTTATTCAGGACGCAAAGAGGGACATGAGCTCAATTCCTCACTATCTTATCTTCTCATCTGCCAAATCACTTTATGCTGAAAGATGAAATGTTGTCATGAATACTAGCTGTAGTTCCCTTCCTCATACGGCTGTTGGCTGATCTGCCATCTCTGTCAAGGTTGTGGAGGATTAGACAACCAAAACTACTCCCTTAATATCTTGTCACCCCACCACACTCTGTAAAGGTTTCTATTAAGAGTGAATAAACTCAACCTACAGATGTGGCTGACAGCCCCACAGTCACAGTTCCTTGGAGAGCTGAACTGAAAAGGTTCAAATGGTCCCGCCGCGGCTCTCACTCCGGCATAATGACAGTGATGCATTGTAATGATGATACTTTCTAGCCAATATCTTTTTATTCCATCTGTCCCTTGCCTGGACATTTTTCATCAAAGATATTCCCTACTGTTCTCTTTATCTCTTTAAATATTCCCACTCTCTTTTGATCTCAAGCTTTCTTCTTTGCTCTCTTACAGTCATCTCTCCAGAAGGGCGCAACAAACTGTAATGGAATTTGTCTATCGTCAATCTACAGAGGGGTGATGCATGGCTCCAATTTTCCCAGCTGGAGCCACCTGAGTAGCTGAATCACTGCTGGATCAGACAATGGTGCAGGATGGCCTTCAGACCGGAGGGACAGAAGAAGAGAGAAGAGACAATCTGAGGAATAAGAGGAAGTTAAGAGCATTGGAGGAAAAAAGAGGAGAAAATCAATTCAAAGTCATTGTAAGAGAAAGGCGGTACATTTACTATTCGTATACAACCACCAATGTCTGCATGCCATCTCGCTCTTTCACATTTGCTCACATGAATGCAAAGATAAGCAAGAGAAGTCCACATCAAATCTTAACCAAGGCAAGTTTCCAATCACCTTCCCCACTGAGCAGAAAGCACATTGAGCTTATTCTGCACACTGTTCCTATTTATTTTATTTTTTTTTTACCTCTGCCTCTGAGAAAGCATCACTCCACATGGCGAGAAAAGAGCCAAGAGTCAATGGATCATCAACAAGTGAGCAAGATTAACATCAAACTGGACACAGAAGTAACAACAAAGTGGGGAAGAGTCAACTGGAGTGAGACTGTGAAGTAAATGAAGAATTGGCCACCGGTGGGTTAGTATTACTTAGACTTTACTAACAGAGAGAACATTTATTACTCCATCAATATGACAACATTGGTGATCAGCACTGTTGTGAGCCCCTAAGCTACCTGCTTAAGGGTTCACATCTCTGCACTGAGAACAAGTCTGCACTCAATGCTGCAGAAAAGTCAAGATGGTCCCTGAAGAGGACTAAAAACAGGACAGTGTGAAAGACGTGCTTTGTTGAAGGCGATGCCTCAAGGAAGTTTTTCCTTTTGATTTTTTTTTTGTTTTTTTTTTGCTCCCTGCTGTTTCTTTTGCAGCTCATATCCTGGGAAGTTTGTTTTTATCTGGGTTTGATCGTAGGGTCACTGTGACAGGCTTCAAAAGAGCCAATTCTTCACCAAGAAGAAAATGAATCACAGGACATCTTGAGGCTATTAAAACCACAACAATAGATTTCAGATTTACAAGAAATCGAGGCAGCCTGCTTATAGGTGCTCCCTTCCCTCTGTACTGAGATCATTTTGTTTGCTTTGTGATTGAAGGGCAATTTCCGTGAACAGGAAAACACTAAAGAGAAGGTAAAAGAAGCGGGAGGATCTACCGTATGAGAAATAGCGGTAATGAGCCCAAGAAAAACATGGCAGAAATTATTCATGAATTAAAGAGGCATAAACTTAACTGGGACATTCAGGATTTCAAATAACCAATCCATTATGTATGGCTGTCTAGGAAAAGACCTCCCAGGATGATGAAAACGGCACTACAATACACGATAGGCTCAAATTGAAATGAAACCTTTCCAGTAAAATATGCTGAACCTGTGTTTCAATATATGAATGCATACAAAAACATCCCAGAGGAATGGTCTTTTTGTTCCCCGTTAGAAGGAACCTACAATTAATGGAACGCGAGCGTGAACGTCTTAGCAGGAAAATGTCCTCCCTCATCTTCCAGGCACCAGTTTATTAGACGAGGCTAAGCAGAGTAATCTGTCTGTCTACTGCAAAGCAATCACGGAGAAAGTAAAATGGACAGTACAAAATGATAATGTTGTGTGAAGGGGTCACATTGTAGACCAAGAAATAATAAAGGTGTTCTTGCTGAAGCCATTTCTCTAAAGATATTAGTTTCTTATTATTTCCCTGTCCTTTCAAGTGTCTTGCATTTCTGGTTAATATTTCTCTGCAGGCCACTGGAAAAGATTATATCGCTGCCAGATCTCACTCATTGTCTCTTTTATTGTGGACGGTTTATAATAAGAGAGGCAACCCTGGTCCTCAGGGCCCACTGTCCTGCGTGCTTTAGATGGCTAAAACAAGTGGACCATTGTCAGACTTGGTGACAAGCAAATCCTGATCCAATCATCTGAATTAGGAGTGCATTTGAGGTGAGAAACATCCACAACATGCAGGACAGTGGGCCCTGGGGAACAGCATTGAAGAACCCTAGTCTATAAAAACTAAAAACTGCCAAAACTAGACCTGCTTATTTCTTTTTAGACTCATGGGGATCCGTTGGAACCTGCCCCAGCTTCTTCGACCAAGAGGCAGTGGTACACCTTGGACAGATCACCAGTCCAACACCCACATATAGAGAAAACAACCACTCCTGTGGGTCATTTCAAATCAGCAGTTGATCTGACATGAATAATTTTGGATCGTAGGAGGAAGCTGGAGGAGCCAGAGAAAAAAAAGCACAAGCCTTAGGAGAACATACAAATGTCACACAGAACGGCCTCAGCTGGGATTCGAAACCAGGAAATGGGAGCGGTGCTGTGAGACAACAGTGCTGACCACCAAGGCACCGTGCTGCAGAATGGGAACATATTAATTCCTATTTATTCCTTTTCACTACCATTTTTTTTTTTTTTTTTGCTCAACCCCACACTCACTCTCACAGATTTCCCTTCCCTCGGTTTCATCCGCTGCTAAGACTGACAGATTGGAAGCAAAATCATTCAGACACATACAGTGAAACAGATCTTGGACTGACTTGGCTTCTCTCGTTTTTTTTTTTTTTTTTATATCACAGGTTGGATGGCTGATCAAACTTGGATAAAAGGGAACCTATCAAAACCTGCCCAGCTCTTGCATATTATATCTAACTGACCACCATATTCTTGCATTGAATCGCAATCGTTCATTTGAAAGGAAATATCACAAGCCAGCAGGCATGAGTGCTAAAGTAGAACCACATTTTTGTTTGTTTATTCATTCTAAATAAATGAATCAGTTTTACGTCTTTGACTGACGTTAAAAGAATATCAGGAAATTATTCCTTAATTTGACTTTAAATTTGGAACTTTAAGGTAGTTATTAGATTCTTTGCACTTTTTTTTTTTCTCCAAAAATGCAGTCCAAAGTGCACAAGCTGGTTGAACTAAAATATGTCGTATATAAGTTGTGGTCTACATTTTAGATGGATTCAACAGAAACCCTTCAGAAACAAGTATGTAGTATGTAGCACATATTGGCCTCCTGATGTGCTCTTTTGGGTGAATATCCTTTCCTGATCTGACAAATCGATAACAGATCATTACTGGAAGATAACAAAAGCAGACAAGCCTGAAACACATGATACTGAAACGCTTGTGTGGACATGGACCTGTTTAGTTTAACGTCAGGGTTTAAAGTAGAACCACTGAAGTGTGGATGTAGCTCCATTACAAAGAGGAGATGGTGAATGGGTGCTAAAAACAAGGGAGTGTCTTTAGATGGGGACGACTACAATCTGTAGGTGTTGGACATTCGACAATCCGAAAAACAGCTGTGAAGAAAAGGGGAACAATAAAAGCTAACTAAAATGTGTAAGGACAAAAAAACACTTTCAAAATAAAAACAGAAAGTGTGTGGAGAAAGTTAACACTAAAACAATCGAAACTCTCAGCAGCAGCAGTGAAACGTGGTGATCAAAGCAACGTTCTGCTGGGATGTTCATCTGTGACGGGAACTGGATACTTCTCAGAACAGGAATGAAGACAAATACAGAAAGAAGTTTTTAAGAAGTCATAGAGTAACTAGTGGAGAACAAATAAACAGCAGTCACAAATAAATGAATGAATCATTATAGAAAACAAATCTAAAATCAGTTTTAGCTTTGAATTTGAAGAATACTGTGCGCAGACTAAAACTCTCTAAAACTCTCTGGATCTGAAAAATAAAAAAAATCTTGCAGGTACAACACTTACATTCGTCCAAACTTTCTCTACACATGCTTCATGCTGATCAGGATCGGAGTCTATCCCAGCAGCCCTGACAACATGTATCTAAGACAAATCAACAAATGTTTCCAAATATGCTCATTAACATTCAAAGAAGCAAAAGAACAAAATCTATTTCAAGTCAAAGTTTTTCTTTTCATATACCTTCAAAAATACTTCATTTAAAAAAGATATTGGTCATATATTTGTTGTTTAATATCATTGCTGTTGCTTTAATTGCATTTTAAAAATTGTCGAACTTAAAAACTTTTGCATAAAAAAACATAAACCAGGCCAGAATATCAAAAACCTTAGTTGTCTTTAGTATTTTACAATCTAGCCAGTATGAAGAATATTGGTAAAATTTTTAGACATTTCCGAAGCTTTTCACTCTCAAAGGTCCTGATATTCTACCAAAATATGATCATATTTGACCATAAATACTTGTACGCAACATGTGGGAAAATGTCTAAATGTCTAGAGCTGGCCAGCAGAAACTGGATTTAGTTCAGATGTCATTGCGAGGTGATGTATTACAATAGATTTAGGCTTTGTACTCTACTCCAGCTTCCAGTCACAGCTGACGTGTATAAGAACATAATAGACTCCAGCACACAGATAATGATTACAAGATTTGAACATAGTGTGTGATGGATTTTATTATGATTGAATAATTTCTGCACTACTCCAATCAATGCACTAAATGATAGCGTGTTTTCTGGAGGAAAGGTTTCCATTCCTCTAGTAGATGCAGTAAAGTGCAGAATAGATGCTGAAGCTGTCCTTAAAGCACACGGTGGAGCGACACCTTTCTAAGTTACTTCCAGTTGGTTTGTCTTTTTGTTACCCGTCACCTGCAGGGCAAACTGATGTTCAGCCAGTTATACATCCCAGTCTGAGAAACTCAGCGCCTCTTCCTCTTTGCATTGCTCTTTCAAGTTATAATCAGGTAACTTTCACGAATTTCCCTAGTCGCGTCATTATTATTATTATAATTTTTTTCTTTTCTGCTTAATCTCTGCCATTGGGACACTAGTTCAGTTTGTCAAGTGAGACTGACTGAAGGTAAGGGAGGGAGGTAGATAGAAAAGAGGGATTCAGTGATCCCTGTCTGGTGCAATCTTCTGCGGTTTAATGAAGTCCAATCAGTGAACGCACTGTGATCGTGTACCCTTAGGCGTTCATCGCCTTCCTTCAACAAAGGAACCTATAATGAGAAACAACTCTACCTTCGACTGAATGCCTGATGCTTTTGAAACATCCACATGAAAGACAGCTGACATGTCTTGTACTTTGTCTTTTTGTGTGTGTCTTTAAACAGTTTTACCTTAAAGATAAACAATCTCTCTGAGTTTAATACAAATAAAAAAATACATGTTCATCCACCTGTTTCAGTTGAATGATTTCAATACTGCCAATACAAGCAGATTGGGCGTCAGACCCGAGCATTTCCGGTGTCACGTCAAAAGGAACACGGTAAATCTCAATGGACTGGATTTGTGTTTCACAAAAAAAAAAAAAAAAATCTCAGTCAAATGCCATGGACTGACATAAAAATGTATAGAATTCAAAAGAAAAAAAAAAACAAAGCACATTTTAGGCCTCCTGTGTAAAACAATGGAATTACACAGCATGACTACAACACATTCACACACCAACGAGATGTGGTGCATCGTTGCTTGTCTTGTTTGTGTCTGTGTGGCCCTGTGATGGATTGGCATCCAAGGCTTATCCTGCTTCTTACCCCATCACTGCTAGGATGGGCTCCAGCCCCCATCAATCCTGAACAGCATGAAGAAAACATAGAAAATGTTTGTGTGACTCTTAAATATTGTAACAGCAAGCAGGTTAGCCTGCTGGTTGTCCCATTTTGGTATTAAAGGTTTACAGTATTTAGGTTTACAGAAATCTGAAACGGAAAACCAAGTGTTTTAACACAAGTGTTGGGGAACGAGGGTGTGAGCAGTCCAGCTGTGAGATATTTGATGAAATCCTGAAGAGAGAGAAGTATGCTGGGAAAACTCTGTCTAACCCAAATGTAATCTAACCCACCAGGTTGTTTGTTATCCTCCTGCACTATTGGAAACTGCCTGAAAAAGGTAAAAAAAATAATAAAAAAAACTTCCATAAAATATCAGTTTATTGGATGAAGCGGTTGTCATCATCTATCACAGACTAAACCTAACTAGTTAGACTCGACAAGGTGGATATCAAGCTTTTGAGAAACGTTTGCCCTGAGGGATTTCTGCAAAAAGTCTTTCAGACCGATATCTCTCCTGCTAAAAAAAAATAAAATATTCAGCCAGATTTGATAGTCGCAGAAAGGCTTTTGGTAAAACAATAACATTTGTTATAATGACATTTGCAGCAGCAGCGAGCAGTTTACAGCGAATGTGAAAGGCACCTGATAAGTTTAGTTTTCTAACTCATTTCAGTTTTCTCTAGCTGTTGTTCAGTTAGGTTTAGGCTACAAAATTACAAAATCAGAAATAGGCAGAGATAATGTATTGGGTTAACACAGACCCTTTCTCAGTTTTTTCCGACGTAAGGTTTTTTGTAAGAGTCTCCTTTGGCAGAAAGCAGTGGAAAACAAATGTCTGCTAAGCGATAAAAAAAGAAAAAGAGAGAGATGGGAAAAAAGAGCCGGAGTTTGTGTCAGAATTGATGCAATTCTTCTTGCATTAATTAATCGTCAGAGTTGCGTTGTTATAAATTTAACTCGGTGCGTTCCAATAAGAACATTGACATATTGAAGGAGATTTTTGTTTTTTTTCAGCTGATGTTACGCCTTTTGAATGTTGTTTATCTGCTTTCATTTTTATTAAGCACTAAGTGACATTTATCTTTTTTTTCTTACGCTTTTGCACATTTGTGGTAACAAAACATCTCCCCACCTACCCAAACGTCCCTCCAAATTAAGTGAGATGTTATTGTGTTTTCTCAGTATATATCTTTTAAATGCTTTCTTTACTCTCAGACGTTCTTGCAAAGATAGATAAATACAGGCCATTTCTCCATTATGTCTTATCTTTGGCTCATCGCTCACACAGGATTAAACCCAGCCCACTTTCTCTTTTGTTCTACACAAACCTGCCAGCTATATATAAAAAGGTGTGAAAATATATGAGATTTGATATAGTGGCCCTCAATCTTTATCATAGCGCATAAGAGATGGCAAAGTGAAAGATGGCCTGAAGAGAAAAGGGAGTAAAGTCAATATTTGGAGAGAAAAAGCATGTCGAAGAGTTAAGAGAGGACATGAAACACCAAGGCAAGTTTATTTCATGCACAAGACAATTCAAAGTGCTTTACATAAAAACATTTTTAAAAATGCATTAAAAAGCAAAAGAGTTTAAAAACAGAATTAAAGACAGACAGACATAAATTAAAACAAATAAAACAAATGGGATGCAAGAAATAAAGGTTGTAGTGTATTGTGGTAAAAAAACTAAAGTGCGGCGGTAAATAAAAAGGTTTTCAAACTTGACTTATAGCAACTGAGTTTCAGCAGCCCTGATGCATTCTGGGAATTTGTTCCACAGGTGAGGAGCATAAAAGCTGAACGCAACATCACCATGTTTGGTTTTAATCCTGGGTGCAGAAAGTAGGCGTGACCCTGACGACCCGAGGGTTCTGGATGGTTCATAATGGACCAGGAGATCAGAGATGTATTTTGGCCCGAGACCACTCAGAGATTTATGACCCAACAGCAGGATTTAAAATCTACCAACGCAGCTGCTCCCTGGCATTTCACTGCCGCTTTTTAAGGTCTTCAAAGAAAACATGTCTCCTGCATGCAGTTCATGAAAGTACTTTGACAGTTTTTATTGATTCACGTCACTTCACTTCTACTGCCCTTTTCAAAGGACATCCAAATCTCTTAAAATGTAATTTAGAGAAACAAAAGTCAGGCCTTCGACATATATTTGGCTTGGTGTACACACATACATACAGATACATATCAACTCTTCCCATCATACCTCAGAAGAAAGCAGGGCCTGGCTACCGGACCGCCAAGTAAACAGAAATAATCCGCCAGCTTTATAAGAGGTTTAGAGTATAACGCACCGGTGACAATAAGAAGCCACACAAGAGGGACTAATGTATATATTGTACATGGATTATTCATCCAACCTAACGGGGCTTTCATCACTCTGTACCTGATGAAAGATGAATATTGAATATTCTTCCCATTTTTTTAAAGATGTAAATACACCTTTGTAGCCATTGTCAAGGTTGCTGTTTTATTTTCCCTTGTTTTGAGAGGCAAAGTAGAGTAAATTCACATTTTTTTCTTCACCACTGAAACAAAGCAGTGGCTCCTACAAACAAATCAAATGCAATTCTTTGCAGCTAAAATGCACGTGAATCTGGAGATCAGAGAGCAGCGGATGATGTTTGAAATGCCCGTATGAGAAGATCCATTAAAATTTCTTTGGGAAAAAGTTTGTGATTTTTTAACCAGTCTCAGTGAGTGGGAGTGTGTGGGAAGAGCACATTTTCTCACACTGACCTCTGTGAGTTTGCTGACACAACCCTCAGAGGATGAATACCAAATGCTTTCCCATCAGGCAATGCTCTATAGGTCCACATCCTCCAAAGTCATTCCTAGCATCCTATACCCCCTGCTTCCCTCCTCTACCACTCTTGTTCACTACGAGGCGAAGAGGGTCTTAGCCCCGGAGTTCTGGCCTGCTTGTCAAACAGTGGAATGACAACTATGCTGCTTCTCTTAGTGCGTGCTTTACCAATCCAAGTGAGCCAACGTGCTCTCAACCCCTAAGCATCTGCATGGCACAAGCCAAGAAGACTCCTAATCCTTGTCCTATGCAGCATCCATGCTGTCTCTCTGTGCAGGGTGAGGACATCCACAGCATCCCACAGCATCCCACAGGGCTTAAGCTGCTGCTGCTTTGTATTTGCCTTCGGCACAGCAGTTCAGATGACAGAAAGTACTCAAGGAGCCAACTGGAAAGTGGGAAAAAAAAAAATCACTAACACATTTCAGAGGTCTGCTCATCTTGTCCTCCTGCAGCTCAAAAGGTCATGGTTGTATTACAGTTTATAAGCGCCGCACGAAGTGAGGAACTGTTTGACTGTGTCTGTGAAATGGTGAGTGGGCCTGTGAGTAGCAGCGTGGGTGTTAAACTCACAGCACGAGACAGGGATTCAAACTGATTTTCAAAAAACATACGTTAAGATAGGCATTCTTTTCTGTCATAATAATTAACAGGAACAAAAAACAAAAGTGAAATGAAACCAGAGCGCGTCACATGACCCGCTTAGAAACGCTACGAAGCAGGCTGAGAAAAGATTCAGTTTAGTTCAGTCCGCGGGAAGAAATCACAAATCCACGGTAAAGCCGGATCAAGTCGCTTCGCCTAGATTCTTTCTCTAATGTGTTCTTTTCTCCAAGGGTCAAAACTTTGCTTTTACACAAGTTCAAAAATTAGTTGGGTAACCCATCCTCAGGGCCAAAGAAAAAACTATTTGTTCACCCCAACAGTGGCGGCTGCAGTCCGATAGCCAGTATTTGGTACCTTGAGAATTTCTCAGCCTTTGAATATCCTCAGTAGACAGCATTTTTGATCTTATGGTATTTGATGTAGGATGTAGCACTTTTGAATGAATGCATAAAAATATAAAAAGGAAAGAAATGAGTAACCATTGAAAATCCTTCTGTTCCTCCCTTCATTTCATCACAAGCATACCTGGTCACGATGTCATGATATGTTTGCTTGAGACTGATTTTTTATGTGAACCACATAGAAAGGCATTGTGCTGAATTCACAAACTCAGGTATACAAACTCAGAGAAGAACTAGGGATAATGAGCAAAGACAGGAGAGTAAAGGATGAAAGTGCTACAAGAGCTGAAAAGGAAACAGATGAGGAAAAGCGGCTGACCCAGGACCCTGCAAGTATCCCTTTTGCATCTCAATCATGCAACTACTTAAATATCAAAGCAGAGCTCTTGATGGACAACCAGGATGAAACGAGCGACACAGAGAAACCTCTGTTGTAATAATGAGGCAGAAAAGAAGAAAAATAATTGCACACATAACTTTTTTTTTTTAAAGATCAAGAGAGAGGAAGATGAGCGATCCTCTGACTGCTTCACCACATGCATGCAAATGTGAAAAATGATGGCAGTGAGCAACCTGCGGAAGCCGAGTGGGAACCGTCGTATAGAAATTTAAACATTGCATGTTCTGTGTAATGCACCTTTCAAAGACAAACGTGATCATGAGTTTACTTCCCAATTCAGCATAGCTTTTTTTTGCATTTGTTTCATTTTAAAGGACACAATTTATGCAATAAAATAGATGCACAACCTCTTGCTGCAACATTGGCTTTACGCTGGTGGACAGCTCTGCCGGATTAATTAAGTTTGGTGCTTTGCTCTAAGACATCTCCGTGGTAGTTGATCACTTAATGGAGTGTGGTCTCTTTCCGCTCCAGCCATGAGTTTCTAAGCTTGGCTGTAGAGCTCAACACTGATCACATACTTATTAAGCTCAGCTCTTGTCTACAGATGCCTCATTATTTCTTTTTAGAGAATAAAAATCCCCACTGAGTCCCACGCACTTCTTCTCCTTAGGGAGCATTTTCAGTCAAACTCATCTAAAGTTAAATATCAATGGCTGACTGTTGGATGGCTTATAGAGAGATAAAAATCATCTTACATCTGTAATAACAGCATTAAATTAGCGGTAGTATAAAAGTGAGTTGTCATTTCAGTTCATTTTTGGCCATTCAGCTGTCCTTGCGTGACCCATCATTCCTTTAATAGTATAACCAGCCTCATGATTCTTCTTTTTAAAAGAAAAGGATGAATAAAAATGAGAGCAGGGGGCCAGTAAATATTCTCATAAATGAGATTTGACTTTACTCTCTCCTCCTACATTCTTCTCTTTTAATTAACATTAACTTCTTCTCCCTTTTCTTCCCGTTCCTATCTCACGGTCTCAGACCTGTCTGGCTCGTGTGACACAAAAGGACATCATAAAACGTCTTGAGTGTTCGCACCAGTGCACGTTGAGATCAAATCAGTCTGCGCCATTAAAAAAAAAAAAAAAAAAAAAAGGCACCGGGCCGTCTCTCTCACAGCACTACAGCCCCATGCAATTATCAGTGAGCGGTGATAGAACTCAAAGGGAGGTGTAACGGCTTTTAGATTTGCACATCATCATCATCATCATCATCATCATCATCATCATCATCATCATCATCATCATCATCATCATCATCATCATCATCATCATCATCATCATCTAGTCAGAGCTACAGGCAAGCCAAATGCATCACTATACATTAGTGTATTGATACAGTGTACACACTGCATACAATTTTGTTTCTTTTTCTATGCTATTTTTCAGATTGTCTTAGCTGATTTTTTTTAATTGAAGATTTATCACACACCCAGAATAGCTGCAGTCAAATGGTTCGTACAAAACACAACCCATCAAATCATCCTTTTTTTTTTTTTTTTTGCCTTTCTCTAATCCACACTGACAGTAGTGATATAATCATTCAGTCTGAATGCGTAGTCTTCCATGTGCTTGGCTGATAAATGATGAAAACCTGGAAAATAAATTGTACTGCACGGAAATATACTGTGGCTCGCAAATCTGACCCTGGAGCAGAGTGAAGAATTAACACATTGCAACAACAGAGTAATTGTTTGGCTATTTGTTCATTTGCAACATAATGCATTAATTACAATGGGGTAAAACATAAGGAAAGCCAATTTTCCGAGCAGAAATCATAATCCCTCATTTGTGCACAGGGATTATGATCTGTATTTGCTTTGTCTTTTCTTTCAGATTCATCATATGGTGAAATTATATTGACAGTTTCCATGAACAATACATATAAATGATGTTTTCATACTCAATTTAGTACTCTATACAAAAGTAAAATATATTGCTTCTATTTATAAAAATGTATTGTTCATTATTTAAAAAAGCAAATATGGGTAGCTGTTAGTTCAGTAAATTCAAGACCAGCACCATGACAGCTGCACTGACAACCTACTATGGGAAAGTAACATGAAAACAAGAATGTGACAATAAACTGGAGAGCGTGGTATCTGGAGCGTGATTGTCGGGAGACACCTGAGAAGCTTTAAATTTGACTCAAATGAGTTGAACTTTAGCAACAGTATACTGTGTGAAAACAGGAATGTGCAGGTACATTGTAAGAAAGTAAAAGAAGCAACAACTTAAAGACATAAGAAGGGAAAGACAGCAACAAAGATGATGAGTGAGGGCTAAAAAAACCATCGGGATGAAGCAAAAAAAAAGGACAAAATAAGAAAAGATGACGAGGAAAGAGTAATATACAGAAGACTGCAAAATACAAAATAAAAGGAAGGGAGGATAGAAACAAAGAAACAATAGAAGGTAAACGAAGTTATAAAAAGATGAAAAAGATGCGGCTGCTGTTGAGTTATTGGAAATACAGACTGTTTACGCTGAGGTGATTATGGGTTTGTTGCTGATGTTCAGATGTACAGTACAGCATTCACAGTACTGCATGTCTGTGGCATGACATTAAGTTCGGTCAACACAACTCTTACGCAGACGTCGATGCGGCAGAAACTGCTGCTGCCCTGCTGACGGCGCTCATGCAAGCTTTCTGCAGTGGGGTCATCTCTAACCTAAAATGAGCTGCTAGTTATTACCAAACCATGAAAGTTTTGAAATTATTCCTTAGACTCAGGAAGTTTTAAACTGTAGATGATGTCAAGGACATAGAAATGCAACTAAAATGTAAAAAAACTCTACTGTTCTTTTCAAGGACTTCCATGAAAGTGGAGGAGAACGTGACATTTAAAGTAAAATTCAAATCAGTCGCATAATCACTTAAAAGAGAAAAGCGCGTGAAAAATTGATAAGAACTAAGAGTGTATTGTAAAAGCTGAAGGCTAAACTGATTTGACTGTGAAAGTTTCATTTAATTTACCAATTCAATCTCACAGCAATACACGAAATAGTCTCACAAATGTAGGCTATTGATTTGTGTCCACAGGCATTTTTGTGCTAATGGACACTAAAATAATTACAAAGAGGAACAAATGTCACTGCTTTTTGGGAAATACTCACAAAGGGAGTTCTGCATCAGAAAATCTCCATGTTCAAGTCAGAACTGCACCAACCTCTGATGTTTTAACGTTGATTTGAAACGAAATATGTTCGAGAACACATATTTGAGTGTTCAAATTGATTATCATCGCAAGTACTTTGAGTAAACAACTGGATAAATGGGGAGACTTGTGTGAGGAAAGGTATCCAACATAAAACATATACCTAATAATACGGCGGACACAATGATCCACTGTGGCAATCCTCTCATTGGAAAAAAATCATCAAATTATGTATTTGACAAGTAAACAAATTGGTTCTGGGTAGTTAGTACAGAGTTAGGATCACATTGATCAAGCTGTCATATCCCCACATCCCCTATTAAAAGACGTACACAAAGAGTTGAACTGACCGATCAGGACATCTGTTTGTTGTGTTAAAGTGTGACACAATAAACTGCGTCAGTACGAATGATTGAAATCTGAAGTGATGTTCAAACACATCATAGAATCAAAGATTAAAAGAAATGCAACAAAAGTAACTTATTAAAGCTACCGTTTTTATACTCAGTCATCATCTGCCTCCCATACTGAACTATAGAAGAATGAAAAACATGACATTGGTTCTATTCCGGTCTAGTTTTAATTAGTCAAACTCCAAATGCTGCATTTCTTTTCAACCTTGTTTTGCTTCTGTCTGATGACCTGTTTAATTGCCTATAATGGTGTTTTTGCATATAAGGAGGAACTCATATTTCCCCCCAGTATATTAGGTGAAGTGGTAGCAACGTGTGTGTTGGGTGTTAAGTGTGCTGGATCACATTTTCACTCCCTGATGCTCAATAATTGCAGCAGAAATCGGCATATAAATGGCACCCATGTGTATCATTCCCTCTAACATGTGCCCTCTGCAGTTGATGATTCAGAGAGGACGTTGAAACTTTCCATTATTGCATCTTGAAGAAATACTCCAGAGTTAAATTAACCCCAGGTCTGTTGCTAGATGATAAACGAATGTAAATTTTTACCTGGAAAAAAAAACAGCATGAATGGAAGCGGTTTTAGAATATACTTTATATATTAAGGTATAATAGCATTAATGTTAGCTCAGAGGACCAGTGACAACACAGAATAAATCGTTATTTTAAACATCTGCCAAGGGTTAAAACTGTTATTTCTCCTAAGTACTGGTGTGGGGTCCCTACAGACGAACTAAGGTAATTTTAACTTTCTGAGTGTACAGAAAGTATCTAAAAAATATATATTTTTGAAATTACCTTTTTCAGGTTGTCACTATCCTGGTTTTTCTTGGCATAGTTTAATAAAAATAGTTTGACAAGTCAGCCAGTCATCCATTAACACTCAAATCCTACTGTTACCCCCAAGTATTCAAATTTTACTATTTAAATATTCGGCTGAAAAACCAACCAATCCCCAAACCTGCAATGTGTTATAAAACACTTATTTGGACATGTATCCAAACTTGACAAACACCTGCCCATTTTCTGAGCTGTTAAATATCACACTGTGATCCTGCAGTTGACTTCTATGAGAATACGAAGAAGAAAAATCTGAGTTTCTTAAGGACAGATGCTGTGTCCAGGGCTGTTCAGGAGATGTCGGCACCTTCCACAATCGTCAGAAAGAACTGCACTGTCAATGCGCATGGTTGAACTGTGTGTATAACAGGTTTCCAGTGATCTACACATCAGAATCAGCTGTACTGATATTACAGACTACAATGAAACTAGAAGAGCAACGCAGTTGGGGCGCCAGTGGACAATCCCGCTGGGGACGAGGAAGGCCCCGTTCTTCCGACAAACAGAGAGAGGTTTGCAGGGAGCACTGTCCACAGCTCAGGAAGCAGCAAAGGCCGGGTTCTGTAGGGTTTGAGGCTGGAGCCGCGAGCAAACTTCGTCCCCTGACCCTTCCTGGCCGACCCAGACCAAACCAGGAAGAGTTTTGGTCTATCACTGTTGAGTAAACGTGCCCAGCAGGGACAAGCTTGAACCAAGTAGAAGTCCTGTGAGGGGATCCTCCAGTACAAAGCAGCTATCTGTCAATCACCGCCAACAACGTTTGAGTCTGGATTGTAAATCCAATTTGGACAATTTTAAAAAGACTTTGCTCAGTGGCTGATACTGGAGGAGCTATTCCAATCTAATTGGAATCGCAACAACCACAACCTGTAAGTGATAAACTATAAACTATGAACCCAATGCAGAGTCAGTTAGCATGTGGCTAAATTAGATGCAGTTGTTACATAATGATACATAAAACACCAACAATCGAGTTTGACCTGGGGCCAAGCTTGACATTGAACCTGATTTCACACATCAGACAATATGCTGACGACCACCTGTGAAATCTGTGTCCGGCTTAAATGACTGACACACTTAATGAGCTTGGAAAGGAATACTTACTTCTGAAACATCCATATTCAATCACTGGGTGAGTGGCTGCTCCAACAACTGATTCCTCATTGTTAATAGGCTCAACATACTGTATATGGCTGAACACCAGATGCCTCCATAGACAGCTACTGATAACCTCAGAGAGAGATATCAGTGAGTGTTTCTTGGACACATACCTTCACTGTAAACCAATGGATGTGCAGCTCATTCACACTGCCAAAAGAGCAGTCACCACAGAACCTGCTTAATTATTAATGAGCTCACAAAAATAGCTTTTTCTTATTAGAGGAGCATTCACAGCAATTGTGTTAGGGTGTGTAAAATGTATTGAGGCAATTTTTGGTCAAAACAACATGCCATACTCTATTTAGAGACCTCAGAAAACTAATTAAAACAGCTAATGAATGCATTCAATGGGCCTTTTAAAAAAGCTAATTATTCTGGTATCATCATTTGCACATTTCCATGAAATTAGCAAAGGCTAACCCCTGGGTCCCACTGGGTGCAGAAGCCACCGTGAATCGTGGCCATTCGAGTCACTGACCATTCACTCTGCTCTGCTACAGATACATGCTATGCTGGCGCTCAGCTGAGGCTAAGCCGTGTCAATTTGGACACCGCAGATCAAGCTGGCAGGAAGTCAGACATAAAAAAAAAAAAAAAACGCACGGAGGAGCCAGTCAATTTTCAAAATAAAAACACCAGCCGCAGGCTGAGGATTGATATTATGTAAATCCGTGGAGCCCGTGGGCACATTATTCAGAGGGTTTCAGAAGAGCAATTTCAACCAACAGAAGAGGTTGATTTCAGAAGTCCAAAGGTCCATTTTATGTAACAGCAGTCATCCTTTTATATGTAAGATAACACAAAGGACAAGACATGACAAGAAACACGTAGCTCTTACGTTTCCTGAAAACCTTTAGGTAAACTTGGAATATCTCAATTCCAGCCGAACAGGCAAGTGCACTGCTTCTGAAAAACCCCAAGTGGGACCTGAGGTCACCATGAGGGCGGAGCAAAACCGCAGTGATGTCAACCTGCGGTGCTTCAGCGCCCAGTGGGACGCAGGACTAAGAGGCTTAAAACAGAGCACACATCCAGCATTCTCTGTTATCTTTTACTGGTTAATTATGTTACTGCAGTCAATTATAGTTCTTAGAAAGAAATGTCAAACAGCCAAAATCAATATTGATGGATCATACTTTTAAGAAAATTAATAATTGAAATTAGCCAATAAAATTGCTATTGTTGCAACTGTGACTAAGAGTGGAGTGTAGGACACTGTTGCAGTAAGTTTGGTGGGACTGGTTCATAATTAAAACTGCAACCATTATTGGTATTTGATATCGATTTCTTTTTCCACCATCAAACTTGTTGTGAATTAAATCTTAAGATCACATTTTATTTTATTGGGTTTTTTTAATTTAGCACAAATATGGCTTTAAAAGGTATGACAGGTCCACTTTTTGGAGTTTCAGTCTCTATGTCACATATTAATAACAAGTATGTCTTGCAATAAGTATAAGTAAAAAAGGCTCTCACTGTATGATAATTGTAGTTATTGTGGTCTAAAGATGTTCACATAAAATTTGAAAAAAAAAAAAGCTAAATCATAACAAGTCACAAATCACAAACATTGTATTTCCTCTATTTTCCTACAATATAGGCATTAAACAACTGAGGGTTTGGACGTGGATACTTTTAATCCAAAATCGTTAGAGATGTGCAAAAAGAATAATTACATTTACTTAAAACAAATAAGTCCCCGTGACCCGGAAACGGATAAAGCGGGTACAGATAATGGATGGATAAAACAAATAAGCAACAAAATGAAACTAACAACTACCATCAATACAATGTCATACAAAATCAGACCAAAGTGGAATAATGTACCATTACACAGAAAAAAAGTATTTCTAAAATCTGAAAATAGACCAGTTCATTCATTTTTGACAGACATTAAGTGGTATAAATATTTCATAAATACAGAGGGAAAATCAAGGCTTGACTCCTGTAAATGTTTTATGTGTGACTAGTCTGTTGAGGATTGTGTGCACGTCGAAGCCTGTCAATGTTAACACTCGTCAGCTATTATAAATTCATAACTCCTAATTAATAGAAAATGACAGACAAGGTATTTGTTGGCTTGAGTCGGGAGATATATGTTATGCTATATGTTAAATTATTGGCATGGAGCGCTTGGAAATACTAACTGAAAGCCTCAGAGAGGACACTGATTTAGGTAGTATTTGAAGTTTCTTCAGCACACGGCTCAGAGCCACAGAGGTGATTATGTACTGACACAACCATCTAGGTCTAAAGTGTTGCAAGTGTATTTGTTTTACAAAAGCACAAGCCTCTATTTAAATAAATCAGTTAAATACTACATGCACCCAACATTTATCATATCCTGCAGTGTTCTGACAGCAGAGTGAATCTATTTCCATGGTGAGTGAAAAAAATGAAAAAAATCCCATTTTGCTCTCAATCGTATTGAAATATGCTTTCATAAGTGAATAAGGTATTTTTTGTGATTGCATCACTTCAAAAGATATGATAGGTATAAGCTATAAATAGAGCAAAACGAAATCAAATTTCAACTCTTACCCGGGGCAAAAAACATGTGCTTTGAAATAATGTGAGAATGACATCTTTCTATCAACGGCACCGTTCGTAATACAAGTGACAAAATGTTTTCATCATCTTATTCATCATCTTGCCCCTTCTCCCTTTTGCTCATCTTGCTCTGTACTTAACTTGGATTTCCCTCACGACTCTGGAGACGTCTTTAGATTCACTGTCACACTCAAAGATACATAAGTTGTGGAGTCTGAGAAAGTGGCGTTTTGTCTGAAGTACAATCCGGAGCTTCGGCTTTCCCAGATCAGTGGTAAAACCAGTTTCCCACTTGCTGCACCACCTCTCTTAACCTTGATATTTCTAAGCTGTTTGTAAAGCGATAAAGCTTTTGTTTCCCCTTAGCTACAGTAATGATGATCATTTTAGCATGTAACATGTATCTAACAAGCGCCAATGTATTTTTATACATGAAAAAGATATCCAACACTTTACGCTCAAACACAAAATGAGCTCTCATGCGGCTGCATTTCAGCCTTCACACTGCTGAGGATATAAAATCATATACTTGGGGCATAATCATGCAGGATTACATCGCTTTTTTTTTTTTTTTACTTTTAACAAGAAAAGAATAATGAGGACATATCACTGCCATCATCACCCATCTGCAATACTGATATAAGAGAACAATATCAGGAATAATGCCAGGAAATGAAACCTTTTCCCAGTGACACGCAAGGGCAGGTTGATGATAAAGTGGACTCACAAGCCACTGCCAGTGGCTTTGTTTGTCATTGTTCCTATCTGACTCATGCCCCATTACCCAAATGTTTCATTAGGACCTGTTAAAATGCAGAAAAAAATTATACCTTTTTCAGTTTCCCACACTTTAATGTACGACTCTGATGGGCAAGCACATCCACTTGGACTGAAAGACAAGCAGTAATTGTAATGCTGGCCCAGACTGTGATGGTGCATATAAATAGCTGTTTACCATTGCGCTCTTGATTCCTGCAAAAATGTGCAAGGTCTTGCCTCTTCTAGACATCTGAAGGACACTTGAGGTTAGAGTGCAATGACCTGTGGCACTCCATCTGAGAGAGTCTGACGTATACGTTGTATATTACCTTGTAATCGTGCATATCAGCGGAGACACAATGTATATTCACACACTCGCACTGAGATCTACTCAAGCATGCACTCTCAGGGTGGCTGATGGCATAAATATCACATCAGTGTGTTGATAGCACAATGAGTTTGTGATATAGGGCACATCTCTCTCAAACACTCATGGATTCTATTAAACCGAGCACTCAAACTGGAATTTCTACTGCTCATTTTGCACAATTTAGAACTTATCTACCATTACAGTTCAAGACTTACAGATGTTTTAAAAACAGTCTAACATAAACTGAAATGTAGTGCACTTTCAATAATAATTACACAACAATATACGTAAATGGACATCGTTTAGCTGTTTTTAAACTCATTTCTGGGCGTGTAGTGTTATGGACAGAGTGCCACGGTCACTTCTAGGTGGGAGGACCAGCCCCGACTCATCTCCTTGACACAACTACTCTTACGCTCAGCCTCCAGTCGGTTGAACACAATCTGTGGGAAGTCATGCACAACAGCATTAAGTGAAAGGTTTTTATTTCAGCACATGAAATGAAGCTCTGCTGACTGACTAAACCAAGATTTCAACCAGAGAAAAAGGCTTTTTACATATTGGATCTAAAGGAAAAGACACTGTGAGAATCAGGTGTAACAAGAAGTTACTGAAAAGACGGAAAGAAAAAAGGATCCTCCTTTAAACTTAGTCCACGTATGCTTTTAAAGGCTGTTTGACAAAGCAATTATTCTAGCTTCGACTCAGTAGAGAGCCTTGAACTACAAAAAGGAGGCTTTTGTGTCAGCCTTGTAAAGGCTTAGCGCTGATAGTAATGTCAATAGACAAGGTGGTCTTCACAACTGCGGTCTTACACCTGTCTTGGAAATGTTGGCTTTAAAAAAGTGGACACTAGACTCGCACTATCCCTTCCGCACTGAAATTACAAAAAATTGTCTTTTAAGTAATTTTCAACACTGTTTTATAGGATGCAAAAGTTTTTTTAACAAGCATCATTGGACAAATATTTTACTGTTTTTGTTTTGTTGCTGATACTGTTATTGCTTGTGCTGTCCAGGGGGCTCCCCTCCACAAGGACCACAAAAGGTTAAAAGTGAAACAAGCCAAAGACGGATTGGTGAACTATAAAACTCGTAAGTAATAATCATGTATACCGAAGGTAAATATCTATAATCCAACTCCATTCAGCCATTACTGAAGCAAAAAAGTCTTCTTTTACAGTCACGACAGACTGAAACGATCAAGACGATGCGCTGGTTTCTAATCCATGCGTTAGGTTGTTTCCACAAACTGCAAAAACAAACTAACAAAAAAAATCACAGCACTTTGAATTTTTGAGCTTGAGCAACTTGTACAATTGTGTAAGTGACACAAATAATTTAATCATTTTATTAAACAACCAGGGAAGTGAAATGAGATTTTCTTCAGACATGAATTGTTAAATCCTGACTGCAAAGCTGAGCACTAAGACTTTGGATACACTGAGAACAGTAAGCAGTCGCAGTAAGTAATCAGTAAACAATAACTTATTTTCCCGGATGTTTGCTCCGTGAGTAAGCAGTAAAGTAAACTCAGTGACAGCGTGCAGGTACAGTAGCAGTATTTCAGCTGAGTTAATCTCAGCTGTCACCTCCCATCCACTGATTTGTAACCTGGGCTTGGCACAGCCACTGTAGCTGCCAGTTTCGCATTAGGACAAAAATACTTGTCCCAAATTGAGAGAGAAATGCTGCAGTAGCTACAGTAACTGCATTACATAAACACGTTTTCCTATAAGTGACAAATGCGATCCTGAAAATAGTCCACATTTATTCATGCATATATGCCATACTTGAATACAGAAACAATCAAAGACGAAGTGGCAGGACAGGCGGACTTTCTCCAGATTAGTAAAATACAAACTGGCAACTTTTTTCTGATAACTCCACAGCTTTTAAAAAGATAAAAAGAGGTCAAACTTTTCTTTAGGGAGATTTAACCAACCAAAGTTGCTGGTCAGCAGAACAACGTCTTAAAGCTGGATATTAAATTTAGACTTTGTACTGAGTGCAATGTGTTTGTATGCATACGGGCACGGATACATGCCAAACCACATACCCACTTACACACATATTCAAGAGTGAATGGAGACATAAATTAGATGGACCGCATGAATATGCTGGCTGCACCTCTCTGTGGTCTGCGCCGGACGAGGCTTGTGTGAAGTGTACACTCAGCAATCTGGAAGTGATTTCTGATGCTTTCAAATTCCCTCACCATCTCCTGCTCTTGGTTAAAAAAAAAAAAAACAATCACAGGGGAGCAGAGAGATAAAGGTTTTGAGCTTAAGAAACTTGACTTGAAAAGATAATGACTGACAGCTATTTTCACCAAAAGAGAATTTTAAGGAGCCTTGAACATCAGAGTTACGATAGGTTGCAATGAAATTTTATTTATGTCGCTTTCTTTCATCAGTTAAACACTATTAATCAAAAGAACTGAAGTTATATTTAGACAACATATGGAGAGCAAGAAAAGTATTGGTGCTCTGCATGCAGAAGCTGAACATTAAAATACTCTGCAGAGCTTAAACTGGTGAATCACTTGTCCAGCTCCTGTACACACTTTAAAATACTGACTCTACATCTTCACTTAGGACAACCTTGACTTAATAAACGCTCCAAGCGCTCCAAGGTCTTTTTTTCATGCAAACATTTGGCGCTGCAGGCACTCATTTCGCCTAACCGCTGCCTTTGAATACATGGCACAATTTAACACACATTAAGCTTCTTTAATGTAAAACAGCATCTTTTTCTGTCGACAGCACATACAAATGTTAAAATATTTTCCCTTTTGTTTTCTATTCTAATCTATGCTTGTGTTTGTGTGTGTGTTAATTATAGAGGTAAACTTTAACACACTCTTTGTTTTATCTCATCTTGTCAGGGTTAACCCTGCACATTCTTCCCAGGCCGGCGTGGACTTTCTCCGGGTTTTACAGCTTGCCCAAAATATTTACATGCACAGTTTAGGTTCCTGGTTCAATTCCCGGCGGGAGTCTTTCTGTGTGGAGTTTGCATGTTCTCCCCGTGCTCAAGTGGGTTCTCTCAGGGTACTCCCACCGAAAGCTGCATTGTAGGTTGGTAATGAGTCGAAATAGGCCCCGGAGACCCTCGTGACCCTGCAAAGGAATAAGCGGGTATAGAAAATGGATGGATGGATGTTTAGGCCACTTACCTGGACTGATCCAGTACCTTTGTCCTACTGTACTCACGCATGAAGTGGAATAGATGGATCTCTAATTTGGAAGCATCATGCTTCTCTGGTTACGTCATTAACCACACAAAAACGTTCTTCTTCTTCTCTTCTGTATCTTCCCTTAAGCCCACGTCAAACCCCGCGATTCCCTCAGTTTACATGAAGTAATTTAAACTAAACTATACCTTATGTAATCACTTGCCTGTGTCAACAATCATGAATGAATTAAGTAAAAATACTAATTTGACAGCTGTAACAGTTTGGATTTTAATAACCTTTTTCATGGCTGATATGTTTCCTTGTCTTATTTATAGAGATTTTTTTGAACCTCAATAAGCCTGTAGTCAACCTCAGTCACCTCCAAATAAATGAGATGCCATTATTCTCAATGCCCTATTTTCAGAAGGCTGCAACGCTGAAACTTTATATCCAAATGCTGAAAATATGCGGAATAAACAATGGCTGAGATCTCGCCTCCAGGCCTTGGTAGGTGTACAGATGATAACAAGGACAAAAGGAGGCTGTCTGAGCCTTGAGTGACAAGTCTCTATTCCCATTAGAAAGAAAACCAAAGCATCTTTTATTAATTCGGTTAACAACTCTGGCTGACTGACTGACTCGCTGACTAACTGGAGCAGCTATGACATGTGGGTGCCGGTGCTGCAAACACATCAAAACCACATCATTGTTACACATCTGAATGAGGAAGTCACAGATGTATGCCTCAAAGAGTATCAAAATAAAAGGTATTATCAGTACAGGAACGCTTTGTTCTGTGTCATATACAGGTACTCCAATGCCTTCCATCTGCATATTTTCTCAGTCATTACAGACAGTTTTTTTTTTTTTATATAACTACATTAAAGAAAGGATTTGACAATCCTGCTCAGGGCTACTCCTAAAAGTTAAAAAGCTTATTAATTATATGTTCAAACGTGAACAACCTGAAAGATTATTTCCATTTTTCTCTGCAGTCAATGAAAGGAAAAATAAATGCTCCTCCAATTCACTTACAGTATCTAAAATCTCTTGGGTCTAATTAAAAGATCACTTCAACATTAACAAAGAATAAAGAGTCAAGTGCATGGCTTCAAGTACAAACATTGCCATCATACTCAGAGTTATGATGAAAATCAGACTGTCAAATATTAAGGATAAAATTGAGGCTTTATTTTTCTTGTCTAAGAACGCAAAACACAACTCATTTTTGAAATGTCTGTTAATAGAAAATTCTGAAAAAGAAGTTGGCGGGTTAGTATAATTCGATGATATACAAACATGACATCAGAAAAAAATAGATACATAATGCCAGGATGAAAAGACAGCATCCCGGTGGGACATAATTGAGTTGCACCTGCCTTCTTGGCACCGTCTTTCCCCAGACGCTGCAGCACAAGATGACAGCTGTAAACTGTCATCTGTGGAATGATGAAACACCTCTTCGACCTTTCTGTCAGTCACCCTCTACACAGTCACATTCAATAATACAGTGGAGACAAAGGCTGTATCGTGCAATCAAACGGAACAGCATGTTCTCAATCAGCTACTGTAATTATGAGTCGATTTTAAATGCCAAAACTATAAATCAGGTTTTGCCTTAATTGGTTCCAATGTGATAATGAGGAGCAAAAGTTCCTCCATGTCATGTGTCAAAGGAGACTGTTACATGTTTCCTGTTAAACATTCCTACCTTCCAAATACGATGAAGTCAGGAGAAAGGGAAGAAAAAAAAGATCAGCCCCACTAAAATGACTCTGGATGGCAATTAGCTGGCTAATAAACCAGGGCAACACCTGTAAGTGCAGACTGAGTAATCGCAGAGTCTGAACGGTACGTCCACTGTTTATGCAGCGATGTGGCGCACATCGAGGTTTCCAGGCTGTGCAGACAGGCCAGACTTCGGCAGCGAGTTTTGAACATCCCACTTCATATTCATCTGGTGCGCTTGGCTCACTGGCCTGCCTCAGACAATTGTTCACACCTGGCATTGACATGCGTCTTGGCTGAGCCGCTCACAAGTGGACAGCACCAAGTCCACAGCAGCTGTGAATCAGGGCCCGTGATTATGTAAAATCATCATTTCTTTTATTTGGGAAAATACTCAGCACGTGGATTGATTAGTGATTAACTTTATATGAGCTTATACTTGCAATCTCATCTTTTCATTAAAAAAAAAAAACGAATAATGGTTTTCTTAGAACTTTGAACATTAAAATAAATAACAAATATTAAAAAAAGAAAAAAATTATTTGGGATCTAATGTTTTCCAGTCGGAAGCACCAGTCAGGAAAGGTCTTTGCGCACCTTGATCCATCCATTCCTATTTGCGACTGAGTCGTAGGGAAACCACTTAAGCTGAAATCCCCTGAATTCCCTTGACTTCCACTTCTTTTACCTCTTCCAGACACAAAGGCGTTCTCAAACCAACCAAGAGAAGTAGCCTCTCCAGAGAGTCCTGGCTCTGTTTTGAGGCCTCCTTCAGCTATGTCCAAAACTCTTTCCTTGGAAAAAAAAAAACAAACCAAAAACAAAAACTAGCAGGAATTGTAATGAAATGCTCATTTAAAATGTGAAGTAGCCCCTCCAGGAATGACTGAGATCCTCAACCATGTTCACATCATGTCACTCATTACTGAGGTCTATGGCACTATGTCTTATGCTGATTACAGTGATTCACTCGTAATTGTTGTGTGTAAAAATGCAGACAATACATACTATAGAGGGAATTTACTCAGTGCATTCAGAATGCATCTAGTGTTTTTGCATATACCATATACTGTTTTAGTTGTGTAAACTTAATGTTCGCTGGGACCACCTTCGAAATGTTCACTGCATAAGCAGTTCATTTGTATTTATTTATTCCTTCATGTATCTTTACTTTATTCTTTTTGAACCAGGAAAACTAGAATACTAAAATCCCTTTTTTTCAAGAAAACCTTGGCTGCACAAATCATCACCCCTCCACCGCTGTGCTCGACAGCTGGTGTGGGATGTTTGTGCTGACGTGCCATGCTTGGTTTTACTAAACGTAGCACTGTGCATTATGACCAATCAACTCCACTTTGGTCTTGTCTTTTCAAATAACATTATTACAGATGTCCTATTGTTTGTTCAGGAGCAAGTTTGCAAACCTAAGCTGTGCTGCCATGTTCACTTTAGAGAAAAGAGGCTTTCTTCTGGCTGCCCTCTCAAAGAAGCCACACTTAATCAGCTTTTGTCTCGAGTCATGTTGCTCTTCCTTGTTTCTTTGAACTTCATTTTCCACACACTAGTTCTGCATAGTTGCTGAGGTTTTTGTAAATAAATAATGACAGTTTAATATGGTGCATATTGTTGTTCACTTTATTTCATTACCTAATAAGGTGCAGATGATTTTTTTATTTAATCTTAAAATGAAAGAGTGTGTTTGGTTTTACACACAGTGCTTCTGTATTGTGGCCTAATTGTATGAGGTGCACTTTTTTTTTTCAAATGACTGGCCTTACTACAGAAAATTAAAGAATTATAAATGTTAGACATTATAAACACATAAAACAACGGTGACCTGAAGTCAAAACAGAGCAATAATAGCCCGTCTGTACATTTGCTGCTGCATGCGCCACTCACAAAGAAATGTAAAATTGTGGCTTTTGCATCTGATTCTAAGTGAGGGAGACAGGGTATGTATTTTCTTTTTATTTTCCAATTCAGCCTCTAGTTGGCACAGAAACTGCACTGCTACATGGCATATTTGAAAAACAATGCATGTTGTCTTTGCAAATGGAAATAATTTATGTGTTCACTTACACAAAAGAGCTGAGAGGTAAGAATCATAAGTGGTCACTTGAGATGAAGTGGAGCATTCTGATGCCAGGTTTGCATTTTGAGCTGTGCACATGCTCAGAGCACAATAAAAGTAACTTAAAGCCAGGTGTGAAGTGGTCCACTCTGTCGCGACCAGCCTCTTGCCACCCTCATTTTTCTCCCAATCGGATGCCCCACTGCTAATGAAGAGCAAACAAGAGGCTCCTCCACTGGCACACAGACTAATGTTCGTTTTAGTGGAGGATCTCGCTGTTTTCGTCCTATCTTGCACCCTGCACAGACATCTGAAGTCTAAAATCTCAGCCGAGTAGCAGATGATTCATTAGGAAAAGTTCAGTCCACCTTGACTTGTCTGTGACTTCACCCTACTGCACACCTCCACCGCCCAATTCATTATTAATATTCATTTTTATAAGGGTAACAGCAGTGACAGGGTCATATAAAATAAATTGATTCTCTGAACTATTCATATTATGAATTTTGCCTTCAGTTATGTTTTCTACTTCTTTTCACCCTTTGACCGCCTCGTACATCAATAAAAAAAAAATCTGTAATTAAAAAGTAGAACAAAAATGTCAGATGAAAGATGCATCGCATTTATTCAGGGGACATGCTTAACTTTCTCAAATGCCCGTTACCATTTCTCCCCTTACTGCTGTTAAACTCACCGTAGCCTGGAACGAAGATGCTGCACATGTTTATCAGTGTCTCTTATTGCTCCCTTTAAACCTTAGGTTTTAGTTGGTTTTTTGGGCAAGTCAGTGCTAGTTAAGGGCTGAATGAAAAGCAATACGATTCTATTTCAAAGAGGTGGCGTCAAAAGTCTCTGCAACGATCACTTGGTACAAAAACAGATCTCTGTTTGGTAATAAACACATGCCATCTCCAAACTTCTCACACCACACCTCCTTCAGGGTGTGTCAGTGATCAATAACTGATTTGAGTATATGAGCAAAGAAATTACTTCATGAAACCTTTGTCAAGCTCTACAATAAGAAACTAATGTCAAACAGGCCACTTAAAACATCACTGTGTAATAAGAAGCCATGTGTTAACACTAATCAATGTCTCTGGGCTGGAAGCCATCAGAGATGGAACATCACACGTAGCGCAGCACGTATTGAAGTCAAACAAATTAGTATTCGATATCTTTCTTTGGAAGAAATAACTACCCTGTGTTCTGGATGAAAGACGAAAGGACCACCCAAATCGTTATCAGCATCGAGTCCGAAAGCCAGGGTCTGTGATGGTAGGGGGTCGTGTCAGATCATTTCTGTGATTCGTGTGATGAGATTAATGCACAAAGAAAAAATGCCTGAGTCTGATCCTCAAAAGTCAATGTGTTTTAACAAATGAAATTAAGTTAACAAGAAAAAGTCTGCAAATGAACAGAAGTCCGAGTAAATTTAAGAACCACTGCCTTATTTTATCATTTGCATTTTCCATATTGTCCCAAAGTGCTTTTTTTGATTTGTTATAGCAAAATGAAGAAATGTGATAGTGTTATTGAAGACACATTGGCACACTGAGAAAAAGAAAATTACAACTTTTTTGGCCATGCTTCGTTTTAAGATGAGTCTCAGGTAAAATGTGTAAATCAGCATTAAAAATTAAATGGATTTAACTCCAGATGAGCATAAAAGGAAATAAACGGTGTAATGGAGAGTCAGTAACCTTCTCACTCTAAAAATAAGTGTTTTTTTTTTCATTATTATTATTAGGAATTCCTTCATTACTCAGCAACAACCTAATTGATCCATGTCTTTGGGTTCTACAGTAATAGCAAATTGATTGATTAACCCTCAAGAGGGAATATGGTGGGAATTGCCCAGCCACAAAAGAATAGCAGAATCATCGGCTTTTAGCTGACGGATGAGACTGGAATAGCAATGAATAAAAAAGGGTGGAACAGAAGTGAGGTGTGTCAAAAACAGTTGGTGAGGAATGGGAGATTAGAGCTTTTTTTTCTTGATTTGGTATTACAAATGACAGCTACTTCAAAAGGCTCTCAGACTAAACTAATCACATCTAAAAGCAAATGTGATTAAACCAGACTACATAAGAAAGTAGGCTCAGAAATCAGATAGCTCTAGTTTGCCTCAGCTCCAAGCCAACGCAACTATTAGGCAGCATCTTTCCAGCATGACTCAGCAATGAGACACTGAAAGACACAAAAGATGGAATTTCAGTCTAAAAAGAAACAAAACACCCTCCTTTAGTTTTCTAATTGGATTCTTCATATGGGCTCGGAGCAAAGCAAATACAGCAAGCAAAAATTCTTAAAAGGTGTAAGCGTGAAGCTAAGATTATATTTAAGAGAGAAAACAAAACTCTGTACCTATCATTTGGACTGCCGTTTGTGAAACGTGATCCACTGGCAGGTGTGTCTAAAAGGCTTTCTCTATTGATCACGCACTATTAGTGACACTTTGCTGTTCCATAAAGGATGGACTCAGGGGGTCAATGGAAGCTGAAATGGAGCCAGAAGCTCAATGTAAAGATAATGGCAATTACTCAAGAGACTCATTTAAATAAAGAGAGGGGATATGCATAGGAAAACAATAAATCTATGATTAAATGTAAATGGTTTAAACCTTTGATTACAAAAGTGGAATTAATAGACATAGAGCATAGTGTTTTGCACATATTTCACACTTGCTGGTTGCTTTTGGACAGCCATGATAGGCTCGAGCCCCACCCCGCGACCCTGAACATGATGAAGCGGGAATAGAAAATGAACGGGTGGATGGTTTCCTTTATTAAATAAAACTAAATCTAGAACATTTAGAAAATGCCATATGGTGTTGAGTTGAAAATTCAAGGTATTTTTCTGGTGGATTTCCTTAAAAAAAGTTAATGTTGAAAATTTTTAAGAAATGTGATAGTTTGTTTTTTAAAGATTGGGAGAAATGCCAAGTAGAGATGACGAGGATTACTGAACCTTTTTGACTCGAGGAGACAATTAGAGCTCAGACAAACCATCAAATCTCCAAAGGTCACTGCCTTTCAGGTGACTAGCAGCTCCTCATCTTTGCAAATAAAACAAGACAGATAATGCTGTTAATAAAAAAAAAAAAAAAATATTTTATTCTTTGTCTGGTTTCCTGAACATCAGACATCACTCGTCACTGTTCTGGTGATTATTTAAACTTGTACAGTTGCAGAGCTCATCCACATAAAACTGCAACCTCGACGGTTTGAAACATTTTTCTTTCACTTTATACATTTGTAGAGAAGTTGACATTTTAAGAAAAGTATAAAGAGTTACGAAACCTGTGGCGCTGCCATACCCCATTGTTTTTGATGTAACAAATTGGCATTTGGAAAGGAAACAGCGAAGGAAACAGCGGAGCTCCGGAGTCTCTGTGAGGTTAAATGAGCACAAAGCTGGCTGTCTTCCGATAGTACTTCTTTTGGTGCTGCTGTTGTGGCAGCTGCTATTTTGTGCCTTTGTGCCTCCCTGCATCCCTTGACCATTATGCTCAGCCTCATACCAAGGTCTTTGTTGGAACCCGGGCCTCGGTCCCTGTATCTCACCCATTCTTGCTCTTAATTTTTCATTCTTTCATGTACCATTTATCTTACTCTTGCACTCCTTGTCAACTTAAGTGTCAACTGTGAGTTATGCAAAGTTATTTCTGTTTGACTTCACCGTTCAGTTTGAAGTCAGTTGTGGGAGTCTTGAAGAGTTTAAAATAGCTAGGAGATTCTGCAGGGAAGCAATAGGACTGTAATAAATGCAACTTTGTCGCCTTAAAGCAAATCTCGACATTTATGACTTTACCATATGGCAGTTCACACTCAACAGCCCCTTTATTAGTGACACCTGGTACACCTAATAAAGTGGTGAATGTACATATAACTCGTGTTTGCTTGCTTTTAGTGCAGTTAATGGCCTTGCACCTCCAAATTTATCTGCGATATTAAGTTCAAATTCTGGAAAACGTTTCCCCGCTGAGCTACCTACCATCACTTTCCTGCCTGTCTATAAGGCCAAACCCAAAACCTGCTCATTGAGATTGGCTTTTACGCACCTTAAAGCACTATGTCACTTTTCTGTATTAATGTGTTGTATTGATATATTTTTACTTCACTCTGTTTTAATGTGTTTTGCTGTCGTGTTTTTATTGTATTTATTTATTTTTTGTTTTGTTTTTAATGCTATTAAGTACTTTAGTCAACTTAGGTTGATAAAAAGTGTTATATAAATAAAGGTCGATAGACTGATTAACCTCTTGAATCTGAAACAAGGCTATAAATATTCAAATTACGATCCTTGTATTCCATTTAAACTGTTGTGGTTTGTTATTATCTCCTGCAGATGGGTTTAGGCTACAATAAACCTAAAGAAATAGAGATTGTAGCTGTGTTTTTGCACGGAGTTCTGAACTTTCAGAAGAAAGAATGCAACTACTAATCTCGTGTGAAATAGAAAGTGATATGATGAGTAATTTCACAATTACTTTTGGCATGAGGTCATGAAGTAAAGTTATAAGATTGCTTTTGAAAAGTTCAACAAGAAATGAGAAATAGGGTGTCGACAACTGTCGCTTCAAAGTAAATTACATTTCATTCAGCAGATGCTGTCATATGCACATTTTATATATATATATATATATATATATATATATATATATATATATATATATATACTATATGTCTGATGCGTGATACATCTATGACACAATTCTGCACCACCGTCTGAATCAAGACAATAAAAAAGTTGTTTTCAATTTTGCACACTAAAAAATACATAGAAAATGAATGAAGTTCCCACTGTAATCATAGAGATGCAAAAAAATGAATTAGAAAACTGTTAAAAACAAAATTTTGGCTGTTTTAAATTTTAATATATAACAAACACTTTGAATTGTAAATGTATGTGTATTATTTTAATATATTAGCACACTGTGTATGTGTGAGTCATTGTTTCAAAGGAAAGTGATGCGGCTAAAGACTAAAATTCACAAAGCACCAAAGTCACTTACAAATTAGTACAGTATTGGCCAATAATGACATTTGGTAATGATACTGTATCGCCACTTGGTCTTTGGACCAGTCACTAATAACTGATGACAACACTAGTTTTGAGGAGAATGAACTCCTGGTTTTATTATAGTTTAAAATGATATAAATTGGGTCCTTATACAAGCTTTGGAGGGTTGTGAAGGGAGCACTGACCAGTCTTGAAGATTAGAGATGTTAAATTGAAGACATTTACTTTGTGTTAACGTTGCTGAACATCTAAATTTGTTTCCCATTTTTATCTGCACACTGACAAAATAACGGGCTGAGATGGGGCAGGCGGGTGCCATATGTAGCAGTGATTATTTATTTGTAGCTACAGAAGGAGGCCGCTGAAGCTGACAGTAAACACACAGCTTCAGACAGTGATAATCACAGTTTTGCTGCTTCTGTGCCTTGGAAACAGAGGCTCATGGAAGCATAATAATTATTTTTTTTTTTGTCTTTTCTATCATGGTGGAAGATTATTTCCACACCATTAGTGCTCTCTGCTGAGCTGTTCCATCCAGGTCTGCTGCACCGATACAGAAGAGAACTGTGATGCACCATATGCCTGGAATGCAACCAGCAGCAGTAAACTAGGACATATCAGCGCAACAGAAGTTCCTCACTATGTGGAGTTATATGGCCTCAAATTAGAGTCATAAAGATTTTGCAGCTGCAAATGAATGTTTGCACATAATTTCAAAGTTTGCACTTGTAAATCAAGTTTCGTCCTCCTGTTAAAGAAATCTGCCTGAAAATTCATGTTTGTGAATGTGTAAAAAAGGATCTGCATGGTTTTAAAAAAGATTTTACATTTGTGAAACAAAATAGAAGTTAATTTGCAAACATTTATAGATGCGAAGCGCAAAACTGCATGCAAGATTCTGAAGTTGCGGTTGCGAATTTTGTCCCTGGCTTTACACCTCTATCTGATTGGATGGGGACAAATCAAACTGTACAATCAGAGAGCAGATGGCTTCCCGCACCATTACAGGAGAGGACAGGATGCGAGAGTGGGACTGGGGGCCAAATTTACAAATCTAGTCAGTATATTGAATTGGTATTAAAATACCAATTTGCATGGAAGTCTAAAAGAGATGGGCCTCATCATATCAACCAACCTGTGAGACTGTCTGTAGTAGATGGCAGGTTGCCACTGACTGAATTGATGCAATCAAAAAACAAAACAACATTGTATTAATATGCTTTTTGTTTTAATTGCCTTATTGTGGCTAAACTAATAATTTCACACTATTGATTAACCGGCGGGACTACTGGTGGCACAATAACACACAAAGGCTGCTCAGAGTGTGCTATGTAAAAGAGCATTACAATTAATGCATGAATGAATAAATAAATTAATGTTTTTTCTCGTGGTGGTGCATTGCCTGATTGCACTAATGAACAAACTGCCTCTACCTACCACAATCATCACAGAGTGCTGAAACCATCCTCGTCTATACTTCTGAAAGCTCCTATGATGCTATTTTTACACTCATGTCACTGATCTACTGTCAATAAAATTAACACTAGTAAGATCAAATCTTCCCAGCCTTTTCTGTTTTTTTTTGTTTGTTTGTTTTGACGGTCTGTTGGTGTAATATATGTTTATTTCACTTCCATTCTTCAAGACCTTAAGGCGTGATTCGGAGCCCCGTGTCCCTTCCCCTATTTACCTCCACCCTTCCCATAGTGAAGTGGACCTCTTCTCTCCCATGTTCCTTTGGCTCGTGTTATGCCACACAGCATGCTCACTGTCATTGCTCACTCATCCATACATGGTCACCTTCACCACTTTTTTTACTGATTGCCAAATCTCATAGTTTCAATGTTTGTTTTCGTTGCACTTCGATTTTGTTCAGAAGACAAAAAAAATTATAAAAAAAACCCAAGTATTTTTTTAACAATCTTCGTATCTCCTTTTTTGCCTTGGCTTCTGAGCTGGGCCATAGCAAAGGTTTGATTTATTTGTGAATTATTTCCTTCTTTTTCAAATGCACATTTTAAGTATAATCGGAACATTCCTGAAAATAGACTCAAAAATAATATCAATCCTGTTTGCAACAACCAGCAACAACCCCAAAACAGACCAAGTTAATGGGGTAATACTAAACTAGATTAAACAAGTCTTAAAAGCAAAACGAGCTCTCGCAGAAAATATTCCACACAGACAGATTTTTAAACTCACAATGTTTTATAGCACTAAGCCAAGGTCCTTGAAAGAGGCCAAGTTAAAACTGTTTATGAGGGTATTGCCCCACATCTGAGAGCCAGTAAACTAACATGCAAAACATGCTGGGCTTCTTCACCAGACTGGTGTGTATCACCACGCGAAGCGTTCCTTGGCGTGAGATCAGCGAGATCAGCCACAGTGTACACAACCTGTGGGAGAACTGATGGAGCCCCACATACCAGTTATATATCACATCAATATTGTTGTATCCTTAAATATAAATCTCTGGGTTGCTTAACAGAGGTCGTACGACCCTTTATTAAAAGCATGCTCAGATTGCATTTGTCTTGGCAAAGCCTCTTCTGACCGCCAAAGCAAATGCAACTCTTGACATCGATGACTCACCACTTTGAAGTTTTCAGCACTGCACTCTGTGCCTCTAAAGGAGCAGGAAAGCAGCATGTCCTTAATATCGTGGCCCGTTCGGTCGTAGAATTCTCGCATGTTGAAAGGTCGAGGCTTGTAACTGCCGAAGTCTGCCCTCTCTTTCAGGATCTGCAAGACATTTTCCTCGACCATGTGTGTGTCCCGGATCTCATACCTGGACAGGAAGACACACAGCGTTTAGAAATCAGGACATGACAAAAAAGCACATTCATGAGCACAGCAAGGATCGAATTAATGGAAAAAAGTCCAGTGTATTCTTCAAATTCTGAAGATTTCTTTTTTTTTTTCTTAATAATAATAATCAAATCTCAAAATCACATGCAAACATTTTTTCATAAACTGTCATGCTTCTTAACTCATGTAAACAACTTTTGAAAAGGATTAATTTAGAAGGGATTAAAAAAAGTGTCTCTTTGAGAAATCTGACAGTCTCACAAATATATTTAGTTGCACGATAGGGATTTGCATACAAATAATTCATAAATATTACAACACAATATTTAGCCCAAACTTAACTGAAAACCCATTTAAAACCAAAAGTCTTTAGACACTGATGCAGTTTTGTTATCTTTTTGTTAACAGCCCCTTTATTATTATTTTTTCATCATTTATAAGGCTTTGTACTCATAAGTTGTTGTTTTTAATCACAAAAGATGAAGTAAAATTATGGGAAAACACAATCTTTCACAAACTTTAAAAATGACCTTGGATTACATTTTAGGGAGAAAAAAAATAAATAAATAAGAAAATCCCCAGAAGTGAGGCCAGTTTTTAGAATAACATTGCTCAGACAGACGGATTAAAGGTCAACCTGTAGCAGAATGATGGAAGAAAAAAGGTTTGTAGAAGGCTTTGATGTGACTTTCGGGCCACGAGCTAAATAAATATCTTCTCTAAAACACATAGAGGCAGTGGGAGGACATGGGACTACATGGCTTTAATAGCACAAGGGCACTATGGTTTATTGAGGATGTATGAGGAGGCAGAAGAAGACGGGTGAATTCTAAGATGTATTGTGAAATATTGTCTGCTCAGATGCAACCAGGTGCAGAAATTCTGACAGGCTAGAGCTTTACTCTACACAGGCACAATGATCCAAATCATACTGCAAAAGCAACACGAAGTATGTAAGGTTTTAAAATAAAGAATATCTATCAGTGGGCAGCTCTGTCATCAATCTTAACTCATTCATGCATGCATTTTCCTCTGAAGACAAAACTAAAACCACTAGAAACTGACGAACAAACTTTTACTGAAAGTATCAACAGGTATAACAAAGGAGAAATGTCAGTGTTTGCTGATGTTATCAGGTTCAATACTTCACTTAAGTATTGTCATTAAAAGCCCCCATCCCTAGAAGCGTCACTTAAATAATTAAAAAGCATCAATTTATGGTTGTTTCAATTAATCTTATTTGAGCCTCAAACGTTGGTATCCCAGCTTATTAAAAAAAAACAAAAAAAAAAAAAAACACGAACCACAGCTATCTGCACTAGTTGTCTCCAACCTAGAGCTAATAAGCTCTCACACAATTATCCACATCCACATCCATTATCATCGGCAGTGTGGCTGCAGCATGTCGACCACTTTGAGTTTGGAGAAAATACCTCATTATTCACAGACCAGAGGTACTACATCTCTTTTCAGACAGACACGTTGATCAGTCTAACATATGATTGGAGTTAAATGCGAGCGTTCGCGTCAACAGCTTAACAAACTTTAGAAGTCCTAGAAGATCCTGCACAATATGGAAATTTGTATAAAATCAATTTAGTTTTGAATCAAGGCAAAACACAAAAGATTTTCTTGCTTTGTTTGTTTTTGTTCCATTCTCCATCCATTTTCTATACCCGTTTTATCCTTTGCAGGGTCACGGGGGTCTGAGGCAGGGGTACACCCTGGACAGGTCGTCAGTCTGTCACCGGGCCACATATAGACAAACAACCACACGTAGAATAACCAATCAACCTAACATGCATGTTTTTGGACTGTAGGAGTAAGCCGTAGTACCCGGAGGGAACCCAGACCAGCATGGGTAGAACATGCAAACTCCACACAGACTCCACCAGAAAAACGCCACACAGACAAACTCCTCACAGAAAATCTCCACACAGAAAGACTCCTAACAGAAAGACTCCACACGGAAAGATTCCTCACAGAAAGACTCCACACAGAAAGACTCACAGAAAGACTCCACACGGAAAGACTCCTCACAGAAAGACTCCACACAGAAAGACTCCTCACAGAAAGACTCCATACGGAAAGACTCCTCACAGAAAGACTCCACACAGAAAGACTCACAGAAAGACTCACAGAAAGACTGCACGCAGAAAGACTCCTCACGGAAAGAATCCTCATGGAAAGACTCCTCACAGAAAGACTCCACACAGAAAATCTCCTCACAGAAAGACTCCTCACAGAAAGACTCCCCACAGAAAGACTCCACACAGAAAGACTCACAGAAAGACTCACAGAAAGGCTCCCCACAGAAAGACTCCACACAGAAAGACTCACAGAAAGACTCAGAAAGACTGCACGCAGAAAGACTCCTCACAGAAAGACTCCACACAGAAAGACTCACAGAAAGACTCCTCACAGAAAGACTCCTCACAGAAAGACTCCACACAGAAAGACTCACAGAAAGACTCACAGAAAGACTCAGAAAGACTGCAAGCAGAAAGACTCCTCCCAGAAAGACTCTTCACAGAAAGACTCCTCACAGAAAGACTCCACACAGAAAGACTCACAGAAAGACTCACAGAAAGACTCAGAAAGACTGCACGCAGAAAGACTCCTCACAGAAAGACTCCTCACAGAAAGACTCCACACAGAAAAACTCCCCACAGAAAGACTCCACACGGACAAACTCCTCACAGACAAACTCCTCACAGAAAGACTCCTCACAGAAAGACTCACAGAAAGACTCACAGAAAGACTCAGAAAGACTGCAAGCAGAAAGACTCCTCCCAGAAAGACTCTTCACAGAAAGACTCCTCACAGAAAGACTCCTCACAGAAAGACTCCACACAGAAAAACTCCCCACAGAAAGACTCCACACGGACAAACTCCTCACAGACAAACTCCTCACAGAAAGACTCCACACAGAAAGACTCACAGAAAGACTCACAGAAAGACTCAGAAAGACTGCAAGCAGAAAGACTCCTCCCAGAAAGACTCTTCACAGAAAGACTCCTCACAGAAAGACTCCACACAGAAAGACTCCACACAGAAAGACTCACAGAAAGACTCAGAAAGACTGCACGCAGAAAGACTCCTCACAGAAAGACTCCTCACAGAAAGACTCCACACAGAAAAACTCCCCACAGAAAGACTCCACACGGACAAACTCCTCACAGAAAGACTCCTCAAGAAAGACTCCTTACAGAAAGACTCCACACAGAAAGACTCCTCACAGAAAAACTCACATAAATACTCCACACAGAAAGACTCCTCACAGTAAGACTCCCAGAAAGACTCCTCACAGAAAGACTCACAGAAAGACTCCTCCCAGAAAGACTCCTCACAGAAAGACTCCACACAGAAAAACTCCTCACAGAAAGACTCACAGAAAGACTCACAGAAAAAATCCTCACAGGAAGACTCACAGAAAAACTCCTCACAGAAAGACTCCCGTCAGCCCCAGAACCAGGAACCTTCTTGTAACATTGCTAACCACTAAGCCACCATGCTGCCCCTTGTTCCATTATGACTACATTATTATGATTAAATTGATATTTTTTTTAAGCGAGAGAGTTATTATTATTATTAAAATGATGTAATACCACTTGCTTAAGAGAGCAGCCCTGCTCCATTATTTAACTCTGCTAATTGTTTTAGCCAAGGTGAGCTGCAGACTCGCTTATAACTTCTCCTTATTGTTACCAACTTAGGAACATTGATAGTGTAGTTTGTAGAGAAAATCATTAAATGTAGAAATATGCTGGACTGACTATGGCTTAATTCCATTTAAAGTGTGTCACCAGAACAGAACTCCTCCCTCACTACTCCCAACCCTGCCCGCGGCAGCAGCCGACATAAGAGCTGGGTATGAGAACTAAAGTTCTCAGAGACATTTAAATGTAAGTAGAAATGATCCGACAACATCACATTTGCAACATGAGTGACTGCCACTTAGTGTGTTGTCTTAACGGGCTGGAATTCTGCCCTTTGGTCTCACCGTGAGTCATTGAGCTTACCAACAGAAATGGAAAATGAGTAAATAAGAAAGATTTTACAAGGAATTTTGTGATAATGAACCTCAGTATGTAAGAACAGTATCTAAGTATTCATTAACTTGAATGCAAATATTTTGTATTCTTCAACAATGCTTTCAATGTTATACTAATAAATATACCAAAAAATAATAAAATATTCAAAATAATAATCAAACAATACAAAACAACGTAATATAAATGATATGATATACTGCCAATCTGTGTGAAAATACCCAAGGAATCCTTTTGTGGCCCAGCCATACTAAGAGTAACTGATTTGCTTGTGTCAACACACAACAAACAGGAACAAAGGATGGAAAGACTCGGAGAGCAATTTATGATATGCCTCAGTTTGAAAACAGTCATTAACCTCCAGCACCTGCTCAGAGTCGTTCACAGATACTAATTAACCCCAATTTACTAAAATGGCTCATTGATGACCTCTCCAGAGGTCCGCCAGTGGTACAAGAATCCAAATTATAAGAACTAAGTTGAAGAACTGCTGACAGACATTTCATGTTTAATGTTTTGGTAATCACTTTGGAAAGCTCCGTTTATGTTTGAAAACTTAAACAAGTTTATCTCCAAGCCAGAGAATCCAAAAGTAGAGGAGAAACCCAGAGACAAAGACATACCCTTCTGCTCTGACGTTAAATCCGTGAACAACTTCGTGGACACTGACAGCAGCAATTTCTCACAAATATGAGTGCTATTTCGAACCACAACTGGTGGTAAAATATAATGGATTTTTATGACGGGTCAAGCTCCATCTTGGCTCAGGAACAAAACTTTGTCCCCTAATGCTAAGAATAATGACAACCGTGAATAAGAAATGCAATTTTACATGATTTCTTTCCTGAGCATCACCTTAATATTAGACTGGTGATGAATTTTCATTTTGATGCCCTAATCAAATAACAAGGACTGTAATATTTTCCAGTGCGGCTACCTGTGTAGTGTTCCTTCAACATGTGAGATGGTTTCTTTCATTTGAAATGAGGAGAGTCTGACTCTTATGTGTTTGTGTCACTGAAGAGTTATGGGAATCTGTCATGCTTTAACCTGGACAGGGTTGCTAATGCTGTGACGGAGAACAATGGGAATTATGTTAGAACTGAACTGAATACTGAACCAATACCGTCCTCGTCTCTCCCGTCAACTGCACTGTAAGACCAGGCGTTACATCTGCAAATCAACTATGAACGATGATTATCGTGTCAATGTTGTAGTGTTAATTTAATTCCTGCTTCGATTAAGAACATCTTACTTACTTACTAATTTAGCACCAATTTACAAGAGTAATCTTAGGTTGCTTTACAGATAAGTCAAACAATTTCAGAAAAGAAGAATCAAAGTAGAATTTGCATTAAAAGGTGGGGCTACTATAACAAAACAGACCAGAACAGTGCATGCTGCCAGTTTATTTAAGGGACAGCCAACATAAGGTTTTCCATCAGCTGCTTTTGATGTAATATAAGAAAGACTATCAAGGTAGATTTAAGTTATGATGGGTTAAATTCTTACCAATTCATAACTCAACCAGATCTCCCAATAACAAACAAAAATACAACTAATCATTCTTACAAGTTATGTCCATGTAAAAGAGTAATTACTGTGTATTCTGTGTTTTGTCAGACCATAAAAAATGGGTTATTAACCACACAGCCAAGCATGAATTATAGAAAAGCAAAGTACATAAAACTGTTTCCAAATCCTTACACAAAGAACAGCGTCCTCCGCTCTGAAACTCTGAGCCCGTGTCTGCTGAGGAAATGAATTTACAGCTCTCACACCAGTTTAAATAAACCATACAGTCTAAAAGAGGAATGATTTCCTTTTCTTTTTCTTTCTTTTTAACCAATTCAAGGGCGCTTATCTATAAAATCCCAAACGCACAATGCTCAGATGAACTTCTGAATGTGTTCTGGCCATGGATTAAGTTTCCAACCGCAATAAACTAACCACACAAGTGTAGTATGTACCCAAAATTGCAGCAAGACAAGTCAACTCAGCAAAAATAAACAGTAAAAGTGCTTTTGTCAATAATACCAGTGTTTTGTCACTAACACCACTTATAAGAATTTGTAAAACTACAAGGTGTAAAATAGTCAATGCGGAGGAAGAGAGAGTGTACAAAGATGTCATAAATCATTAATCAAATTCCCTTTCATCCCATCGTTTTAAGGCAGTTGAATTAAGCAGCCTACGTTGTTTAGGAAACTGGGTTTCAGGAAAGATGCGTTTGCACGATGAAGGCAGAAAGGTGGGTTAGTGAAATATCAGGGACTTAGCTAAATTCAAATCATAACTACCTGCTATTGTGGGATCTTTAATGTAACAAGATGTTGTATAAAGTCTTACAATGTATTTTTATTGTATTTAAAATGTGATCATGTTTAATTGTAAGCTAAATTTGTTTATGCTGCCTCGTGCAAGAGGGATGTCCTCAGTGTTTTTAACCATATTTCAGGAACTACTGAACTCCCAAACATCGTAAGGAGTAACTAGATAATTTAATGTTTACTTTTTGGGTGGCAAAATTGATCCGAACTCAATTAGCTTTATTCCCAATTTCAAACGATGCAGAGCAGAGAGGCGGAGTCAAGTCCAGTGTCTGACTCCGCCCGATAAAACCGGCTGCTATTGAGAGGGCTGGAATAACACACAGAACTGGGAGCCGTCCTACTGCTTCTCTGCAGTATTTTGACCAAAATGTGTCACAGACATTTAATTGAAACCCCAGGAAACGTGTTAACTTTGGAATAAAGGTCATAACATGCCACCTTTAAAGAAACATTATGTACTAATTTAAAATTTAGAGCAAACAACTGTGAAAGGATTACGATGGTTCACTGAGTTGTAAGAAGGTAAATGTCATCTCTGTTAAGGGTCTGTTTATCTCACGCTGTGGTATTTACAATCTTAAACATGCAGTGCAAACATGCAGTGTGTTTCAAATTTACCTCAGAGCACATAAATCATCTTTAAAAAAAAAAAAAAAAAAGACAGAATGGGTAAGTAAACAGTTGTTAAAAAGGCACCATGAGATTTTCTACAGTAAGAAGAATAACAAAATGTTCTCTTGATTATCAGCATTTCAGAAAAAAAATAGACATGTAAGTGTAAATAATCATTAACCACCAACTATTGAGACTTTTGAGCTCGACTCTTGAGTTGAGTTTGCATCATGCGCCTGTGGCGGAGGAAAAAGAAAAAGATAAATGAAAACAGAATCGACATGGTCAACCCCTTGGACAAAAGCTCCTACATGATATTTTCTAAGCTCTACAAAAGGACCACAGTTACATATCTTATGATGAGTAACCATGACAAAAAGGTAAGTTGTTGAAATGTGGGAGCAGCTGTTTCTGCTTTCTACAACTCTAACAATGCCCAGAATAAAACTCCGAGCAAGATAAAGAGGAGATGGAGCAGCTATAAGGAGGCAAAAAAAAGGGGTGAAATGAGGAAAAAGGTTTAACCCACTTATCTCCTTGTTCACCATAGAAAATATTAGATTAATGGCAAACAAAACTGAGCTTAGGCATCTTGAAGCGCTTGAAGTGTAGATGAAGGCAGAGGAGGAATGCATTAACATCAGGAAGGCACGGCCAAAGGAATATATTCTAAAATCCACCAGCTCTCTTGGTGGCTTTTACACCATGATTCACTATCCTAAAGTGAAGAAGGGGAATAACACAATGTAAACTAAAGTTGTGTTGACAAACAATGGATAATATGGACAGTAAACTGTGCTTAGTTATAGGATTTCAGTTGAATGAGCAGTTGTGCTCAGGTACCCTGAAAGTTAAAAGCCACACCAGACTCCTTTAATTAAAATTTCTGAACTCAAAGGTGGAGCTTTTCCACTACTCGCTAGATGATACATCGGCAGGATTTGCAATGCAGATCTTGATCTCATATCTGCATGTGTGGTTTTTTTCAAGAGTTGCTTACATCATCATATTAGGTGACCCACATCCAATATCTGCATTTACACAGTTAACACATCTGAAAACAACATGCAAGTCTTGTTTGCACATATATTAATAGTTGATACCAAATTGGTAGGACCCATAAGATATATATATATATATATGCATTTTAATCTGTAATCAAGGGTTTTTTTTTTTTTGTTTGTTTTTTTGTGCGTGTATGTGTGTACAAGTGTGTGCAGATGTGTACCCTTCAACTATTTTTTATTGATCAATAAATGTTAAATTAATGGTGAAAATCGGATCTGTCTACTTAGATGGCATCAGATTTATTTAAGCTTGTTTCGACATATAAAAAGGGCCTGGAACTGATCTCAAAAAAGCCGAAATCATCCACATCTCTTTTGTCTTGCAAATCCACTTGTCATAGCCAACCTTTGCCATATGGGAGTTACAAATTAGAGTTGGGACACTCGAACCGTTGACTGTAAATGTCGGCCCTTAAAAAAGGCTATTGAATCTAAGTAAAATAATTTTATTCCCTACGTTTTATAATAACTGACAGGGTCAAACTCCTTCAGTGGATTGGAAAGGAAAGTAATCTCTACAGCTACATTCACACTGCAAGCTTTCACGCTCAATTCGGATTATTTTTGTCAGATCTGATTTTTCAAGGACAATGAGGAGTAGGGAGATCCAAATTTTTAATCACAGCTTTTTGTGGAACAATGGCGGTCGTGTCAGCTGTGGGATTGCGACGTGAGCAATTTCACCGCAAAAAGATTTCATTCAAATTTTTTGAATTTCATGGGCAACTTTCAACTACGTCTGTCAGCACCTTTCCACAAGAGTGTCGAGGAAGGACACCCACTTCAGGTGACCAACACTGCTGAGAAAGCATGTCAGGGTCGGTTTGTATTGATGCAGTAACTGAAACAACGTCCAAGCTTGAGAGAAACAGTTTGTTTATGTTGGTGAAAGAAGGAAAAACTAAAAATGAATCCACAACAAGCAAAAATAAGTCACAAGTAAAAATAAATCACCATTTAACTAACTTTCAGGTTATTAACTTACACAAGCAACACAGCCTATTATATGTTTCTATCTTTTACAGATTTCTTAAAGCATTGCTGATTTTAATGAAGGCTGTATTCAAGAAATTAACTTTCACAAACTTACTCAGCCCATGCAGGCAATGCAGTCACATTTAAGTGTGTTGAACAGAAATTATGCAATTTACACTAAAAGAATTGGCATTGTTTTTTTTAAAACAAGCAAACATGAAATCACTCAGATATTCACTAACAAAACGTTTACAGCTCAAAAAAACTTCTGAGGTCTATCTGATATTCGGACTACATCACTACACTGTCACACTCTAATAAAAAAATACAGCTTGTTGTGGTATATACAGAACTTAATTGAATTGTATCCTCAGCAACACAGAGCTGCCAGGAGAGCACTTAAGAAGCCCTGCTTACTTCCCCGAGTCAGGAGACTTTAGTTGATGTGCATACAATCACAATAATATGGCTAGATTTTTAATATTGCCCTGCCACAGCTCCCTAAAGCAATCACTGCAAACTCAGTATGTTTGGTAGGGGAGACTAAATTGGATTATGGGCCACAAGCACTTTAATTTTCTTGTGGGGACTAAAAGAAATGAAGGAGCATCTGCAACACTTCGCCACCTTGTGAAAAAGAATGAGCAGATACAAACAACCGCTGCTTTCCTGCGTAAACTGACAGTCAGAATGAAATCAAAGAAATCCTGCAGTCTGTCCACTTCCACTGTATTCATGTTGTGTTAATTCAACAGCCAGTTAGATGCAGCAATAAACCCAACTTTATTTATTTTATTTATCTATTTACCACTAAGTGAATACACACAAATCGTACGAATTGCAATAATTATCTGATGTCCTTTAATCAAGAAAAACTGCAATAAACCCTACAGAGGAAAGCTAATAATGACATATTAATAACGCTACACTGGGCTGTGGCAGAGTTATTATTCCACTTTGAACAAGGTCATGCAAACTCGGCCACCGTGAGGTGACGCAAAGCCAGACAAGTCTAAATGACATTAATGAGCAATATCGCACACCAAAGATGCAAACAAGCAAAAACAAGTGGCCTATTTTCATGCTGAATCACATCTGATATCATCCTAATATTTGCCTCTAATGTTTGTTCTATGGTAATCTCCCTCCGGGTGTGCGCTCACTATAAACCATAAATGCAAATAAACCCATAAAATCTGTTTTAGATCCAGCTTCTCTCGTGTGTATGTTCTGCATGGTGATCTGACCTCCCCACGTCTTAGTCACAAATGTTTGTAAACCAGCTAAATTGTGTTTGGTACCTCATGATCTTGCTGTGACGGGTAAGGCAGTCAAAGCTATCGACCGGTATATTAATTGGCATTTATCTGAATACCCAACGTGAGTAGCTCATGTGAATTTGGGACATGGTCGCAAACTCAGGAGCTTGCAAACATGAAGACCAATGTAAGCAGAAGACTTGCTTCTCTGATTTTCATGAGCTGATCTAGCATTTCTTGGCAGCACACACTGCATTAAAAAACACCTATGCCAAAATGACCTTTATTTTGTTAATTATCATGTAATTGCCTCTGTGACATAATAAAAATAAAACTGAGCAATTTACTCGCAATGTTCTGCACTACCAAGTGTGACTTCAAACTGCAAATTTACAATGAGAAAGTGATTGATTTTTTTTTTCCCTTTTCTTGGTGCAGCTAAAGAGGAGTAAGTTAAGTTCTTGTGTCTCAGATATATACCAAAGAGCATTTGAGTGCCTAACACAATCTGTTTAAGGTGGAAATTGCCTGGTGTTTCCTCCAGAAGCAGTGATGGACGCAGGCCCGCAGCCACAACACACAGAATCTATTATTTTCCGTCCAAATCCCTTCGCCTGTCCTGTGATGTCAAGATGTTTACAACTGAAATACCCAGCAACATCAATTATAGCACTCAAATTTCCATCTATAACGTCTATTCAAATGGTCTTTTGTTTGTCCTTCTTGGTTCTTGCAAAACCTGACAGCCTTGAGCAGTTCAACTCCAAAACACTGAACAACAATATTTCAGAAAACTTTCCCTGAACCTGAACACAAACAGCCTAACGTAAAAAAAAACATAATCAGCAAAAAAAAGTCCACACCTCGCACCATTATTTCACAAAACAAATAAAATTAAAATAACTAAATCAAATGTTTAAAATTTAGGCAATCATAATAAAACAGAAAATTACAAAGTGTTTTTGTGAACATTTGTGCGCGATTCTTTTTTCTGCTCTGTGGGTTTTGTTTTTACTTTAACTCACGGCTATTCTTGCAGCGTCGCAACAAGCGACAAGTCCAGCTGATCCCGGATTAAGTCGTCTGTGAGAAAAAGAATGAGCTGTGTGCTGTGAGATCTATCTTTACAAGTCAGGACAGTTGAGTTATTTTGAGATGTTTTGGTATATAAAATTTATTTCACCAAAACCTGACATTTACTCAGCGTAATAAATGAAGGACATATCGTAAATGTTGTCATCGTTTAAGTGCTTAAAGGAAGCTCACATGATAATATCATCTCAACCATCTAATCAAGTCCTTATGCTGGACCGGACTGGACTGAATTACTATTATTGGCATATACTAACTATTACTGTGTCCAGTAAGGCAATGGGCCACTACAGTTGAGAACAGCCACAGCTCTCGAATAACGTTGTTTCTGGTTACACCAAAGCATTATTTCTTTTAAACTTTTATACTACGTACTCAACACAACCATAACATGAATATGCAATACATATTTTACTGCATCGGCAACGTAAAGTAAATAGTTTCCAAAAACAGCAGGACACGGTTACTGTCGGCAAAAGTGCCACGAGATATTTTATGTCATAAAGGCCTTAAAAACCAGCTAACGGTAAGATATCAGCAGAACCGTAGCAGAAACATATTTTGGTTCAGAGGGTTTTTTATTTCGTCCCCCAACCTAGGATGTTTTCCTGTTTCCATGATCTCTGTGTTTGTCGTGTTCACACTTTGGTTGTTGAGTTTTCGGAAAACGTTTCAATGCTGAGTTTTTGGGTTTTTTTCTTTAATTGTGTTTTTGTTCCGATTTGTTGTTTTCTCTATTGAGTTTTTAAAACAATGCAGCGGTTGCTTAAATGCCGTTTTCCATTCTGTTGTTGCACTTATTTGTTTTGATCTTACATTTGATGGAAGATTGTTGTTTTCATTAGTTTTCCGCTGTTTTGTGCTTTCAAGCTTTCATTTTGGTTCCTGTGTTTTGTGAAACGTCATGTTCGGCACCTCTGGGCCACCACACTTGCTGCTACTAGGAGACAAGGGTAAAATCCATTTTTGAAACTGCTTACTACTGTACAGTCTTTGCCTATAATGTAGTTTACACCATCTCCTGTATAGTGATCTGGCAGTCATTAATGTTATTTAGTATATACTACAACACTGTAAAAAGTACTATGCTATGCACATGAGCGCTCTGATCGTATTCGTGCAGTCCATTATCAGATATAGTAGATATAGACTGGTCAGTTGCATTTCACGCATGCTGCAGTCTGTGCAAATGTTCACATACTGCATACTCTTTAGTGAAAATCGCTGTGCACTAGCAGTGTAGTATGCAGTTTTGAAAATGGCTAAAGATCAGCAAACACCATCTTCTAAGGAAATATCACACACCGTCTCTGAGTAGTCTCTGAGTCGGCAAAAAGTAAACAGATGCCCTTTCAAGGCCAAAAGAACAGATGGACCACGAAACAATGAGAGATGAGAGTGTTAATCAGTGGGACAATTCTGAGCTTAACAAACAGGACTAATTACACAGGGATAAAGACTTGTTCATCGCACAGCTTATGAGACACAAGCTAATTGCCTCAGCTTGTCGTCCCCTCCTTCCATCTAAAGTCAGCTCATCAAAGTCACTTGGAGCAGTGAAAGTTCTGCTGCTTTCACTTCCCACACACACACAAACACACACACACACACATATATATATATATATATATATATATATATATATATATATATATATATATATACTACAATACTACATACAGTAGGTACATCTATGTGGAACCAGGAAACCTGACTGAACGCGCACTAAAGCATCACACAAATTGAAACCTGCACTGATATCTCGGTGGTTTGCCACTACTGCTGACAGCACAACAATGGACAAACAAATCCATGTTGGAAAAAGGCACACCGACTGAAATCTATGCCGTAGTGCACCAAGCACGTGTGCTGCAGCCTAAAAAAAAGGGGGGAATCCATTTTCCTTCCTATGCACGCATGTGCGGGGGTCATAAACAAACAATAGTCAGAGTAAGAACTGGGAACTTGACTCTTGTCACTCACGTACGGCACGCTCAAATGAACTCGGAGCCTTAGGCTGCAGGGTGGAGAAGATCAGTGTGCTAAAAATATGGTGATAGAGATGGTGTGTTCGAGATAGCGTGTTGATGTTTTAGTGTTTATTAGATAATTCATTTTTGTATAAATGCATGCTTGGTCTGCTTGCATCTGAACCTTACTGCTCAAGTTGTGACTCGTGAGCAGTACACTTTTTTTATTTTTATCCTTGTTTGCACATATATTAATGGTTGATACCGAGTTGGTAGAACCCAAGAGTTTCATATATATATATATATATATGCATTTTAATCTTGCAACCAAGGTTTTTGGATTTTTTTTTTTTTTCTTTTATGTGTGCGTAGGTGTGTGCAAGTAAGTGTGTCCCTTCACCAGCCCTCATAACAGTCTAACTATTTTTTATTGATCCCTGGAGAAAAAATAAATAAAAATAAAGGAAGAGTAGTTCATTTTTACATGATCAGAATAACATGAGTGACACAGAAAACAAAATGTGAGGACGTTTCACATCTAAAGTTTCAGTTTGAGGCAGTGAGCTTGTCAAAAGATGATTAGTCAAAAGGCTATTGTCAAAAACCTCCCGTGACTGGGAGATTTTTAGTTGTGTATAGTAATGTGGAATAACTTCATCGAATTGTACTACAGTCCACTGAGGATTTATTTGCATCACATGAGGGCTATCAAATCAAGAAAAGAACCCACACTGCTCAGCATCAATAATTATCAATCACACTAAATACTAGCTTTTCAGCCCTCCTGGGCCTTCATCAGCACGTTGTAAAGAGAGCCCTCTCTCAATAGTGATCTTAAATGGATAATACCCTCACCCACGGTCTGTGTGCACAGGTGTGAGGCGATTACTATCCCATAGGAATGTTTCTCTCTAATTGACAATCAGACAATAAGACCATCCGATGTGCGCAGACGTCAACCTACCGGAAATCATCATCAGAACCCGAATCACATCACAAATCACAATCCTATTCTATTTTAGTCTATTTACAATGTAAGTTTCAAAGATTAATGAATGAAATGAAAACATTGGCCTAAGTATTTAGCAGGGTGTGAATAATGAATGGCCATGCCGGGCAAGAGCATTCTGCAGTTTCTTTCTTTAATTTGAGGTTAATTTGAAAGTTGAGCAATATCTTAAACGCACCCATGACTGCTGAAAATGCCAATATCTCCTGAAATAAAACTAGGGTAAACTGATAAGGCAATGACTTACACCAGCTGTATTTCCCCCTAAATAATCTTAGATTGACACCTTATAGGGCAGCTCATCTACTATCTCTTACCTGAAGATCCCTATAAGCAGACACTGTCAACATATTCCAGACGACTGCTTTTGGCAGCATATTTCATGTTGAATACATAGGATACTAAACTTATGCACAGTGTAGATTTATGATGACATGATTTGTAACTCCATTACATTATTAACTCTAATGCTTCACCCCACTTCAGAGACCACCTCTCAGCACGAGCCTCGATCTTCATCAGTTACGGCAGGCTGAGGGCAGTGCAGTTCATCTTCTCTGAGAGCCTTAAAATGATTCGCATGCTTTGTCCATGTTATGTTTGTTTCACATCACCCAGTGCTCTTACAGGGACAGTCAAAGAGACAGCTGTTAACACTTCCTTCCACCATAGGAGATTTCACCGGAGACTATTCAGACACTGTAGTAAAGCTGAACTTGTATTCCTATCAGCAACAGGATTCAACACACACACTCGCAGAAGTTCAAAGCGGTACCTTAGACACTACTGCATCTGCTGCATGGCCTGACAAGTACAAATGTTTCCTTCTACATAAGAGGAAGCCTTTTTTTTTGCCAGCGGATTCAGGGATTTTAAGTGAGCAGATCATGTATTGCAGTGAAATTGTTCAATTTCATGATAGCTGCAACAATCTACACTGCAGCCATCCAAACTGTTCAACCTTGAAACTTTTATCTCAAACCCCAGGTTGCTCAGTGGACACAATCAAATGCTGAGTCAACACACCTTAAACCAACACAGATGGATTTGTATGGGCCAAAACCTTATCACTCAAGCTTCAAATGAAGTTGGGAATCCTAAGAGTGAATATGGGTTAGTTTTAATGTGCATGAATGGTGAGTTGTTTTTTTTTTTGTTTTGTTTTGTTTTGGGTTTTTTTTTTTTTTCTAAATGTGGGATGGTCCTGATAGAGCACCAACAGGTATGCATGTCAAACTGAGGCATACGCACCTGCTGTTGAGCAAGGCGAGGAGCTCCCCGGCATGGTACAGGTCGTTGCGAGTCACCCGGGTGAAGCGAAAGGAGTTGAGGTTGCAGAAGGTGACCGCGGGGAACACGATCATCGACGCTGCCACCTCGTCCAGCTTGGTGACATGGGGGTACTCAAAGTAAAACTGCACCCGGTCCACGCACACCATCACCAGCACGCCAACTGAGGCCAAGAAAAACAAAATCCACAAGGTGCGCTTGATGTACATTCGCTCATAGGTAAACATGTGCGAGATGCCATGCAGCGTGGACCTGGTGGCGAAAACTTCAATAGGAGCCGGCCGCTTGTAGTCCATGTCGTCCGAGTCCGCCTTCATATCCATTATGTCCACGGGAAGAGTTTAGATTAAACGGAGCCTGTGAGGTTGCAAAAAGACGCAAACTGGCTTTATAGAAAAGTAGATGTTTTATTTATGAGGAGGAGGTTAGTGGCTGCGAGTTCACGCCCTTCTACGCGTGTATTTCTCATGCAGTCTGAGTGAGATGTTGCGTCACTGACAGCCGGGAAAACAGCTTGTGAAACGGAGCATTTTCTTTTCTTTCTTTTAAAAAAAATTAATATATGCTCAGCTTTTACACGACAACACGTGGGGAAAGTGCATATGTCGGAAGCATGGGTTGCATGCTTGCTCGGTTAGGATGCAAAATCTACATAAAAAGAATATATCCACATAGTGTGAGGGCGCATGGACAGATGTCAGCGCTGTCCGATCCTGCACACTTCCCTAATATCACCGAGTTAATATCTGGGATCACAGTCCACACAAGAGCAGTGGCAGGGAACAGAGCTGACAACTAAGCACCACAGTTGAAAAGGGAGAAAACAAACCTCGGCGAAAAAGACGGGGACATTAGGAAATCAAAGCCGCTGTGTATTCTCTCTCTGTGTGGCAGAGGAAACTGGCTACATGGCATCTTCATATACAACCCGGACATGTGCAGAATAACAAGTAGCCTCTCGTCTCTCGCTTGTTAATGTTTTAAAAGCTGTCGTCTTCTCGCATCCCTGGCTTCTCCACAGCTGCATCACAGAGGAGCCGGGTCTGCGTGAGAGCTGACTCGGTGCGCCTCTGCTCGGTCGCTTGCATCCATTCGCTCCCGGGAACTGTCTTCATAAGGGATTTTTGATGAAAATCCTTAAGTTTGTTTTTGAGGAAAATATATGTAAACGGGAAGAAGAAGACGTCCCGACCTGAAACGCTCTGCGCTGTGAATTCAGGGGGGAGAGCGCCTCAGTTGTGGTGGCGCTTTGCCCGGATCAATACAGTCGCTCCAAACATCAGCGAGCAGAGCAAGGATAGGACGGCGTGTTTTACACCGACTGACGGAGTCCAACGTCGGCGGCACACGAGGATGCCAGACACCATACCCAGAATCCTGTCACTTACTGCATTGGACTTGCACCATAAAGCGTGGCTCAAAAAGTAGTCAGTGCATCACAGCATACACATGCTTCCAGGCTCTCCGAGGTGATAATAAATATTCAGCTTCAGTAAGTTGTGTTGAAATGTGATTATTAGGGTGATATTGTGCAGGTATAACATTTTATTTAGGCCATGCGACCAATAAGTAATTACATGTACACTTTGTCTAATAGGAGGAATTTGTCTTTGCATCATGCTGGGTATATAAGACTTACACGTTACAAGAGCCAAAAGAAAACTTCAAAATGTCGCACACATCCCACAAGGACAACAATATGAGCAATGCTCACAAAACTGCTGAAATAACTCACAACAGTACTCATTAAAAGTATTAGTCAAGTCAATTTGCTGATACTTTCATAAGGTGACTCCAACGAACAAAACAATCCAAAGGAAACATAAGCAAAAAATAAATAATAAAAATACCTGTATACAAAATAAACATGCTTCTTTAATTCTTTAATAATGTTTCTTTTTTATAAACGTAAAGCAAAGCAGTAAATATGTTTATATGAAGTTGGAAACATGTAATGATTGCATTAATCCGACTCAAACCATAGTTTTGATATGCTTTTAAACATCTTAATGGAACTTAAATCAAATGAGCAAACTTGTCATAATCAGAATAGGATGCGCGTATATTGCATCTGGAAGTGGAGCTAAGCCTTTGTGTAAACGTTCAACTGGACTGGCCAGTTCCTGCCCTGGACTTTGACTCAGAAGTAACTAAAGAAGCTGATATAAAAAAAAAAAGGGACAAACCAAAGCCTACTCTTCATACACATGTACAGGTGCAAGTTAGTGTGGCGTCCATGGCCCACATTGGTGCCTCTGGCTGCTTAACAAAAGGTTTATTTGTTGTTTTGGTGTGTGGCCTAATACTGTAAGTCAACCAGAAAAGCCCAACACAAATGAGTCGAAAGCAGGCACACTGCCACCTATTGAGGCAGAGTGTGCAATGCTTTGGTTGCTATATCAATTCTCTTTTGGTTGCCCCTATAGTTAGTTAAACTGACAGTAGTTGTGCTGAATCTGATAACACTAGAATGTCAAACACGACTAACATAACTTTAAAATTACAATTTGGCAGGCTAATATTTAACATTTTGGGAGATCTGTTGGCAAAATTCAATAGACTACGCATCAATAGCTATGCATTAATTTGCAAGGAACTAAATGAAAACTATTTATACCCTAAACTACCTTAAAACAATCAGCTTATTTCGAAAGCTGCAGCTGGTTGAAGTTCCCGCACCTCTGCTACCTTTCTCTGCTGCCTTACACCAGCTGCACAGAGGCGAGACAGCAGAAGTTTCCTGGAAAGTTGCTTTTTGAGGAACTTGCAATAGTTTAAGAGTGGGTCAGATTTATTTACTTGGCTGCAATTTACAGTTTGTGGTGCTGATATATGCACACCCACGCGCATCCAACAAATGCTTCTTTAAACACATTCACTGCAACAAAATCAGTATTATCAGTAGCACTAGAAGAATATTTATTTTTTAGTTTGTAAGACATTCCTAAGCACTCCACAGAAACAACTTTTATAACATTTGGATTTTCTTTTCTTTAAATTTTGCTAATGGCATTATAAACCCTGAGTGTGACTTACTTTATTGTAATGTCATTGCAAAAATAAGCTTTTTGTGACTTTATATGGATAAATTAATCAGTAATTATGCAACATCATCAATTAAACAATTCATTTATCAACAAATAAATGTGTTTCTACATCTACTAGATTTAAAGGGGGGGCCAGTACCTTTCTGCTGATAATAGGTTATTTATTGTCAATATTACTGGTGGTTGAAACTGCTGCCTCACAGCTGTCGAAGGTTTTTGATTCGAATCTCAGCCGCAGCGTTTCTGGGTGGAGTTTGCATGTTCTCCAACTTGCTTGTGTGGGTTCTTCCGTTTCCTCCCATAATCCGGAAACATGCGTGTCAGGTTCATTTGTGATTCTAAACTGCCCATAGGCGTGAGTGAGCGTGTGGTAATTTGTCTACATGGCACTATGATGGACTGGTAACCAGGGTGTACTCCTGCCTTTCGCCTGCAGAGAGCTGGGCAAGAATCCAGCAGACTCCTGACCCTGAACAGGAGGAAGCAGGTATGGCTAATGGCTGGATGGGAGGGATAACTTCATTTTATGAGCTGTTATCTGTGTGTTAACAGTGTTAATTGTGCAAGGTTGAGCCAGTGTGAAATAACCACGGACTTGGTAAAGCTTTTCAGTAATTTGGGGAAACTGTGCGTTTATTAAAATTGTAATCCGTCTATAAACGTCTTATAAATTTACTATAACTGTCAGTAAATATCTAACAAGCTTACAATGAATGTGTTTATAACTATAAAGATTACAGGTGTATGTCATTGTCTGTGCTTGACTTAACACTGATTTTTTATTTTTATTTTACTCTTTTATATTGTGTGCTTCTTACGCTCTGTTCAGAAAATAATTTGGATTTTTTTTTTATTTTAAATTTCAATTTTGTAAAGCTGTTTTTTGTGGCTCACTACCCATCTTACTTTACATTCAAAACATAATAAATAATGATACACGCTGTTGGTGCACTTCTACAGCCACATAATGAAAGAGAAGAGCTCCGTTCGTTGCAAAGAGTTCTATTTGTGCTATAATTTCAACCGCTGCAGTTTTGACCAAACAGGTAGCAAGCAAAAGAAATAACTAGACATTCAAAATAAGTTATTTGTGAGCAAATAATTAAAACAACAGACGACAAAAAAGAATGGACACATTCAGTATGTGCACACAGTGTACCACATGCAGACACAAAGGTGATACGTTTGTTTATATGGGCATGCATGAACTCATGGTATGCATTCGCATTTACTTACTTGCAGCTGTATTTAGTTGCACACAAGCTCTTACAAATCCCTTGACAAATCTGTTTTGTGCTCGGACCAATTCTTTGTAGTTGGCTGAATGGAACATCCAGACATGTCAGAGTGAGCGAGTGAGCCAAACACAGGCAACAAAGCAGATGTGTCGCAAGTCCGCCGGTGCCAAATCTGTCATAGAAACCATATTGCCAAGAGGCAAGGAGAGCTCATCCATGAAATTGTTCATAATGCGTCTATAATTGCCATTTGCCATGGTACTGACTGTGCCATTGTGGCTGCATCTATAAAACCTGCATTTTATATTGATCATGCTGGAAAGGTGAATCGCGCTCTGTGCACAGTGAGTTCTGGTCAAACACCGTGTGGCAGAAATGGACATGGGCTCGATATCACATTTAGTATTACATTTCTAAGCTGAATTTTGATAGCAGGTACTCGCATCCAAATTTAACTTTTATGATGATTGCATCATAGTGCCACAAGGTTGCTGGAGCTGTAAGCTGGCAAGCCATCCTACATTTTTTCCACTTTAATGGTAAGAATTAGTCTGGGTACTCTGGATTTTATCCTGATTTCTGGGGACCAGAACACAGAAGAAACTGCCCCTGGACACAATTGGACAGGTATACAACCAACCAGAGAAATAAATCATGTGACATGGGCAGTGCAAAAACCGGACTCATATCAACAAAATACAGCCAAAATGGCATACAGCGAGGTAGGAACACCACTGTCATCAGTTTTGCAGTAAAAACTTGCTGATCCAAACTGTTATGAGAAATTTGACAAGAAAAGATTTTACAAAGTCAGGATGTTTTTTATTCAGATCTGTTAGACTTTTTAAATATCTAGGTCTATTTTGGAATATACCTTAATCCAATCAAAAATGTAAATGAAAATAGGCTTTTATCTGTAAAGAATATTTTGAAGAATGAGACGCTTAAAGGAAAGATTTAGATTTAGTGGCTCATTTACAGTAAAGTAATAATCTGCAACAACAAAAAAAAATAAAAGAAGTCACAATTCTGGTTATCTTTCTGCTGTCTGTACGAGTATCCCTGCAGCATGTAACTACTTTGAGCATGATGCACTAGGTGTCACGTTTTCTTTACGGCTATGATGTAATAAAAGTGTTTGTTTAAAATAAGAAATATGAAAGACTTTGCTCCTGAACTAAATTCATCAGCATGCTACTACACTTCAAGACATTAACTAAAGTCTAAAGAAATTCTAATTGGAAAAACTAAGATAATAATAACACCATTTGTATGTGAAATATCTATGATAAATGTGATAAATATCTGTGAATTCAGCCGCAAATGGATCATAATAGGTAGAAATGCAAAAATGATTTTGAATATAACCCGGGAGATATGCTTTGAGAAATGCATTGAGAGGTTGGTACCAACCGACAGAAGAGGACTCTAGGAAGACTTAGCCCCAAATGTGTGCAGATAAGACATACATAAAAGTCTTAACACTCTTATAAGCTCTTTTCTCTAAATCAGATACACCAGACTCTGCAATTAAAGTCCCATTAACTTTTTCCAGATTAATTGTCACTCCAAATGATTACCAGCGACATTTACAGTAACACGTTGTAGGCTACTTACCTTTGAGCTGTGTGAGTTTTCATGCTGTTTTGTTGGTGGATGATGCCATCCCAAATTGAGCACAGCAAACCGAGACTTGTCCAAATGTACTGATACTAAGATTGGATGATAACTGTAGTTCTGTGTGCAGCACTTTCAGATATTAGAAATCACCAAACTTTTGACATGGCATCAAATATTAAATTACACATGAATTAGCACTGATTGGTACTGATGCTGCTCTCCAACTCTGCAGCATCGCTGACATGGACCCACTGAGAGTGACAAGAATGAAGAATATGCCCCACTCATCCTTTTGACTCTTACAAGTACGTCATCCAGATAGTCTAAATGCACCACGTGCAGTTGTTGTTCATATGAATGCAGTTGAAATTTTGCATCATGTGGCTTCTCTGAAATGTATTTGTATAGAAACTAAAAGCAAAAGCCTACCTGAAGCTCCCCGGGACACGTGCAACGAGACCTAACAAGTATGACGTTCGTCTTTATAACAAACCACATTTCAGGCACGAGTCTTGAATCTACATCGGTACACGTGTATCAGCGCCATGTACCTGCTTTATTCTTGTAGGGTCACGAGGTGCTTGAGTGCATCCAAGGTGACTTTAAAGGGGGAAATGTAATTTAAAAATTAAGCTTGTTTAGCCATAAGTTTCTGTATTTCTTCTTTGTTTTCCATCTTCAGCTCGTCATGCCACATCACCATAATTATTTCTCTCCGTTAGCATTTTAATGAGTTAGATAGTTATAGTTGATAGGGGCAGCACTTTCCATTTCAGCTTATCTGTTGTAGGCCAAAAATGCAAAGCTGGCCTTTTTATAACCTCTTTCGTCTTCTGTTTTTCTTTTTTTACTTTTTACCATTTAGTTCTACACAACTACAAACACAGAGTCCAGACTTTGCTATAATGGTGTACCGAGTGTGTTTTACTGAGACTTACAGAAATTTTGGTGCGTGGATTTGAGGGAGTGTTTTCCCTATGTCACTGTTTACTTATCGCCACATAAAATGCTTCAATAAAGCAAACAATTCCCACCCCAGTCAGCACGCATTTAGGATAATATCAAAGTGTATAGAAGGGTACGAGAGGACATTTGAATTTAAATGGGATTTACATTACCACGATGAGAAACAAGAGGTCCATAACAGTTTGAGAAAGGTCATTGTCTATTATTATTTCATTTGGATTACACTTGTGGAGAATGTGGGTTTATGCACAAGGAAAGATTATGCAATCGCTTCTCTCTCGTGTGTCCTATTCTCCTTCCAGCTGACTCCATGCAGATTTGCTTTTGTCCGGGGTGGCACAATGTGGCTGACAGGGAATGCAAATACGCTCTAGGGTCCCATAGACAGGTCTCTGAAGTTATCATCGTCAGGCAGAACACAAAGCGAGCAAGAGCTTTTCGATCCTGATGAGTTGAGTCTCTTCTGCGTCCACGCCCAGAACCTGCTTCCAAGCAACCATTTCTTGTTTCGACACTGGTCCAGTGGCTGACATCATCAGAGGATGACAGACAAGGTCTTCATAGACAGATGGTCATTAGAATTGATAACGAGTTTCTGCAGGTTTCAGCCCAGTCAAATACCTACTATCTCAGTGAGCAATGATCATTATCAGTCAAGGACAGTTTTATCGACTGCAGGGGAGTTGGTCATTAGAAAAGACCTGATATTAGTGGCTCTTTATGAAACAGTTGGCTGAGATGCCTACTCCCTTTAAAGATACTATAAGTGCAGTCTCCACATGCCTTGTAACATGCTATTATGGTCCTGCTACAGTAGATATTTCAAAAGCAAATCAGTTCAGGAATAGATGCCTCAGGTGTGCCTTTTCACGTCAGAGCCTTAGAAAAACTAGTCATGGAAGAGCCGTAGTTACATAAATAGGTTATTCTTACTTTGAATAGCAAACTTGACATACGTCTGTTCAGTGACACAGTCTGAAGCCGCTTTCATAACAGCAACCAGTAGGTGCAGACCAAGTGCAGTGGTGGAATACAGTTTGTTAATGAGGAACACATACCATCTTGATTACATCTGAGCATGGCCTGCTCATCTGCATTACCGATTCAACACAGCATCAGCTCTCTGCTGCAAAACCGATTCCCCGCACCTGGGAGAAGTTTTGGAATTACTGTCAACAAACTTTGTGCAATCACAGCCTGAGACTTTATCTACTTCAGCGTTACAAGACAGTTAGAAAGCCTGTAATGAGGAGACCTTTAGACTTATTTGGCACTTACTGCGCTGACATTTAATCACATTGAGGCACCAGAATAACAACAACAACAAAACAGACAAACTAGTTCTATTTGTGTTACAAGTGTTTTGGCTTTCACAGACCATTTCAGCAAAATGTTTGCATTGTATACTTAAAAAAGAAAAGGTAGATTCAAAGGAAAAGTAATCATCATGCTACTGCCTTATTTCTTTCGTGAGCAAAACAAGCCTCTCAGAATTGCTGATTGCATATATGGTGACATTTGAGCTCATTATGGACACACTGATTTGAAAGTTTGACTTTTGTTCATGGCTGAAGCCCGATCATGGGACACTTGACCTGAGTGCCTTGCTCACAGGCTTCCTCCTTTGTGAGAAGTGCAGGGGAAAATTTGAATTATCCTTAAGGAGAAATGAATCCTAATGACTACGATTTGTTAACAATTAATAAAATATTTACATTCCCAACTCACCGTAACCCCCAACACGGCCTCTTTGGCTATGTTTCTCATTTTATTGGTTTGCTGTTCAATATTCTGCCATACTTGAGAGAACAGATGATGTAAAATGTCCTGTGCCCTGCATTTATGAGATATGTTCTTAAAGGGACACTCCAACATTTGGAGAATGCGCTCATTTACTCTCAACCCCAGAGTTTGATAAGAAGGTTTATATCGTTTGCTTCTCTGTGCGTTCAATAATGAAATGCCTTTCCGTTTAAGAACATGGACAAAATATGATGTGAACAGAACAGGTTTTTATTCTTGATTAAAAATTAAATTGCCAGTAATGACTTTTAATTGCTAACCACAAAGAGTGGGTGTAGGGAAACATCAGTGTGCAGTGAATACGTTTAGACTGATCATTATTTATATTTTAAAACTACATTTTCATGTCCCATATAAGAATTATACAGGTGGGTTTATATTAGTCTCTCAGAGTAGGTCTTGAATGAACCACAGGAAATATTCTGGATATAAATAATCTTATCCCCTTTTTAAAGATGACGAAGAAGCTTGCTGGCTGCCTGGGCTTGAATCAATGATACTGTCTCATATAGTAGTCTTGGCTCTATAGGACAGATTACATTTCAGAAGCAAGAGCCAAGTGAAGTCCCAACCACTCTTGACAATGGAAATGTGTTTATTTTTAGTGACATCGGATGAGAATGTAAAAATCTATATGTCAAGTAGAGCAGGAGATGAAAAAGTTTGATCCTGCATCCACAACTATGCAATTTCAGTGACTGTGCAGCTTCATAAATGTGCAGCAATGCAACAAAATAAATTAAACAACACTCAGCATTATTACTCTATAAGTCTATACGTTTTACGCCATGTTGTAAATTTGTCAAGATGCATTTCTCATCACTGTAACTGTCATGTAAAGGTCTCCACTTGTTAGACACCAGGTCCTAAACTGAAGTAAACCCAGCATCAGATAAATCTTCTCTATATTTAATGAACCACTGCGGAGGACACTGTTTTAGTTTACTGAGGCTTGCAGGAATTCATTTATGCACAACTCTACCAAGGTCCTGCCATGTCCTGCTATGGCACGTGAGACATTGTTATAGAAGTCTTGTGGTTTGCAAATCTCTGCTGTGCTGCCATGTTTTCTTCAAAGAGAAGAGGTTTTCCTTGGCAGCCCTCCCAAACAAGTCATAGACTACTTATGCAGTCTTTTTGTAATTCCACTGACATGAACTTAAACATTAAAAATGCTACTAGAGGCCCGGTTTCTCTAAGTATCACACTAAGTGAATTTGGGGTCAATTGAGTGGGACATACACTGTGAATGTTGTCATCTTCCACATATACATTATCTTTCTTACTCTAGAGTGATGGAATCTAATTGTTTGTAAACCCATCCCAGATTTACTGATGTGGAACAATCAAGATCTATTCTATTCTATTCTATTCTATTCTATTCTATTCTATTCTATTCTATTCTATTCTATTCTATTCTATTCTATTCTATTCTATTCTATTCTATTCTATTCTAAGATCAGTTGATGTCTTTGCTTTTTGGCATTGTGTTAACACCCACCTAATCAAACGCATTTGATTTGCAGCCTCTGAGTGCTGCTTATTCGAAATGACAGAAGTTATGAATTTTCTCCTCTCCAACTTCCCCTCATAACACTGACCACGGTCATACATAAGATCAGACGTAGTATTGGCACTGATTTTCTCCTCTTCCCCTCTGGGAATAATTATGTTGAGAGCCAGTGGCAGGTATGCAGTTAATGTGCAGTGCAGTAAAAACATGCTTTAGAAACAGCTGTACAAGCCCCCGTCCCTGTTGATTGTTTTAATTAGATGTCCCAGTGTGACAAACACATTTAATTAAATGCTTTTTTTCCCCTCTTCTGAATATTTCAATCATCAAATCTCATTAAGATTGTTTCAGTTGTTTTGTTTCTCTGTGGGGTGTAGGGGAGTTTTCTATTTCCTATTTGTCTTTAGTCATTAATATATTTATTATTAACTTTTGTTCTATTTATTTTTGAATTGGCGGTTGAACACTTAAGGGCTCTGCAATGAACCCAAATGCTGGAACACACAACCTGACAATGGTGGAGCCATACGCTAGGTCAGTTTTTAATCATCTTTCCTTTTCCCTCCACCACTCAGTGGAGTACGTTTGGAGCAGCAGCCTGCTTTTCCACTCCGCTAGACCCAATCACACAAGACTGGGACCTGGCAGCGTGGCAGCAGCTGAGACCAAAGCAAAGGGGGAAAAGGAGCAGACGAAAGCTGGAGAGGAAAGCTGCAGCGGTCACTGGAGGACGGGGATAGATGAGCAATACTCCGTGGGATTAATGAGGCTCTTGTATCTACAGCAGATCATCTTTCTTCAGGCTCCATGTTACTGCTGCACCAGCTTGCTCCCGCCTCCATTAACCACATCAACACACCACTTTTATGGCACCTTTTTTTTTTTTTTTTTTTTTCCCAGACATATAGAGAAAGAGAATGAGAGGGGAAACCACATGGAGAGAAAAATGAACTGGTTAGGACACTAGAAAGACAGAGAGGTGTTAGGGGGAGGTATGTAGTCAGAGGATGTATTGATTGTTTTCACTTTGGTATAATTGCAATTAAAGGTTGCAAACAGCCCAGTGGATCAGTTTCACAGCTGTCACCCAGCAGGGCTCATGGCAGCTTTGATGCATATACCACATTTCCCTGGCTTGCCGGGGAGGAGTGTTAATACCCTGGGGACTGTGTTCACACTGCAGTGGTGTGCAGTCTCTCAAACATTACATGGTATCATGTTTGTTTTCCTTAAGAGAAGTACAATCATGATCGATAAGCAAATTCAGAGTATTTTAATTGTAGTGTTAGATGTCATTGAACAGCTGCAAACATTAAACATGCAGAAACTACAATATTGCAGGTTTCTGAAGCCACCACCCAGGAGATCTTTACCCGGAATCTTTGCAGAGGATGACGCAATGCCCGGTGGGGACGTGGTCTTTTCACATTCATTAGATTTCAAATTCAGTTAACACCATTCACAACTTGACATTTTGTGTGACGGCAACAGAAGGAGAACAGACTGGATATAATAAAAGAACAGAACATCAGTGCAAATGTTGCAAACACTTACACGAATAAACAATGGCTACCAACCAGGCAATTATTTGTAAGAAATGAGTGGATTGTGCATAAAATTGTGTAACTCAAATTTTATACACAAAACAGTGTGCAAACTCTTTGCATTTTAAGTTGATATCTCAGCTCATTCTCCATCAGTCAATAAAAATGGCACACTTTTAAGAACTGGCTTAACAGACCTCTATAGCTCCGTTACGCCAAAGAAACGGAGAAAAGGCAAAGTTTAAAGATTGAATAGTTCAATAAGAAGTATCAGAAAAAAAGCAATAGTGCGCTGACTTTTTCAAAACATCAGATTTTCATTAAGAGCCTCTCTTTATCTGCTTGTCAAAAGTTGTACAGCAGTGCTTATCATTAATTTATAATTGTGATGTAATGCAAACCCCTTTTGTCTTTGTTTTGACTGGCAAAGCCTCAAGATGGTAAACAAGAGAGAGAAAGCAAGCATGACCTCTTGTAAAAGCTGCACGTTCCAGGAAAAGTGTTGTTCTCTTATACCACCTATTGTGAAATACTGATCAGAAAGAAAAAGCAAAAGAAAAGGCTGCAGTTTTTGTAGCTGAGGACATAAAAGAGGCCTGGTGAGAATCAGCCGGCTCTTACAGAATTAACATTTTCTGAACTGTAGTCTACTAAGTCTTTAGAAAATATGATTAAGTGGCACCCATGGAAGTTAAGGTTGTGTTAAGGATGTTGAAAAAAAGTTTCAAAAATGCTATTTTTGTGTTTAAGCAACAAATAACAGCTAAATGATAAACTCTGTAGTTCTTAAACACTTACATCAACCTCATTTAGCAGCAGTAGGCAGTTATTTTCATTGAAAAAGCCCTAAAAACTCACAGTGCTTCATCACTGTAGCTATAAACACCAGGCAGACACGGAAAAGAGATCGAATATTGACCATGCACGTACTTGGCAGCCAGAAACAGACGCCAAATGAATGCAGATGTTTCTCAGTCACTGCCGGATGCATAGTCGGAAACAATTGTTTTTTTTTGTGTTTTTTTTGGACAGTGTTTATATATGTGAGTTTTGTGTTTGCAGCTTCCTCCACCAAGTTTGTGATAATAATGGCACTTGAAGGCTAGTGTACATGAATATCATTAATAGTTAAAATTTGAATGTGGTTTAAATCTTTTAGCGCTACTGCAGCAATAGTGTCACATTGGCACAATCAACATTTTCTCGTTGATAACCCTCCTTGACTTTCTATCAGACCCAATCAGTGCAGGCCATTATATATATATATATATATATATATATATATATATATATATATATATATATATATATATTTTTTTTTTTTTTTTTTTTTTCATTCTTTCTCCAAACTTCAGTTTCCTAGCTGCATGTGAAAGACCTCTTTATGGGAACCAAATCGACTGTTCATTAATGAGGGGAAGCACTATCGAGAAAAAACATCTTTAATTAACACATCCCCAGCACTTCCTGTCTTTGATCTCGCAGTTTGATTTATGCTTCTGCGAGAAAAGCTTGCTAGTGGTACAAGAAAAGTTCGGGGGGGGACGAGGATGCTCTACGAGAAAATAATGGGCAGGCCTGTTGTTCAGGAAGTCTCGCAGCATTGGGACTGTTTCTCTTTCCGTCCAGGGGCCAGCTCAATTACCAGTCAACATAGCTATCTCTTTAATAGCCCGATAAGGCAATAACCAAAATCCATACAGTTTTAATGACTTTCCTGTCTAATTAAGAAGTGTTTTACAAAAGATGGACATCTGAGGCACTTCTATTGTCTAGAAAACTATTGTTGAAACCATCAGTGTTACCAGAACGACTAAGTAGCTTTAAAAAAAAAGTTTTATACTAGTTTTTTTTCTCCCTTTTTTTTTTTTGCACTGAACAAAGATTTTTTCGTACAAAGAATGCAAAAATCATCTAGTAATCTATATGATTTACTTTTCAAAGTCAGAATAAAATGGAGCAGAGAAATCTCTCTTAAGTCAGTTCTCACACTGGATTTAAAATTCTCTCTGGCTGGGAATGTACAAGTACAAATATATATATATGGAGGATCATGTGCTGAAATAAAAATCCCAGGAGAAACCGGTACGTGTCCTGATGTGGCCAAGTCAAGAGATGTTTGTTGGTCATGTGTTTGTTAGTCTTTAGTCCCCTCTAGTGTTGGCCTGTAACACTGTACGGCCTCAGTAAATTAAAATAATGGTCTGTAAAACTTTAACTCAATTAGAGGACTTTGTACACAGATTTAGGTTTTTCTTCCAGTTATTGCTATTTGTTTTTTCTTTTTTTTTCTGTTTTGAGAGTAATTAGAGAGTACCTTCTTGAGGAAAACATTGAATAATTATCTGACTCTTTTAACAAGATAAAAAACTCAAAGCTTGCATCTCCAAATTCTTCAATTTCCTTCTTTAATTTCTCACAAAGTCAACTTTTCCTTATGATCCTGACTTTAATAAACATGTTGAGTCCTCAGTTTTGCAGGTTTGTAAAGCATCATTACTTAGTTTACAAAATATGCCATATCACCGTATCACCATTTCTTTTAACATAATTTTGATAACAGACCTCTGCCCTCTGAGCTACCCATTTTCTCAATTATATATAATTCATCAATGTCTAAAAAGGCATTTAATAATGTTGTGATGTAAATATCCAGGGTCCTCCTTTAGATTTCATACTGAAGAACCGCAATGATGATTTTATGTGTTTCATCTAGTGTTAAACTTTTCTCAGAGACATTCTTCATCGTGGCCAAAAGGAGTGAGAGGCGTGTTTTTCAGTGGAAGTGATAACAGAGTGTGAGACAAACCACAGGTGCATACTTGGCATTTGTCGTAGGAAAAGGACCAGCGTCACTTTTTCACATCCCTTCAAGGTGAACCTCAGCTATAAAAGTCACGGAAAAGTGTTCCTTTCTGAGAGGTTTTGACGCAACATAAACATGCTGAGGTTTCTGGTGTTGACGAGTCTCGCAGCCTTGGGTAAGAAAATGACAGCACACGTTACTCTGAATACTAATTATTGATCAATGTTCTTTTTCACATTCTCAGTCACTTTTCTTCCAACTCATGGAGCTCCAAAATAATTTGCTCTTCCGCTGAGGTCTTGCTACCAGAAGCATTTCTTATTTCCTCGTCCAGAAATATATCATTTTTGGGAATCAATGTTGAAATTGGGCTTTTTCATTTCATATACCCAGTACTGGCTGAGCTGGAACCCCAGCCCAGGCACCTGATGGATATGGACGAGAGGGTTGTAGGAGGTGAAGTGGCCAAAGCCCACTCCTGGCCCTGGCAGGTACTGTCTGCATCTGCATTCATGTCTTGTATTGTGTTGTGTGCTGTTTGAGAATATAAAGCAAAGAACACTCAATCATGTCAGATGAGTGAAGCTTATATGTTTATGCCCAGATTTCTGGTTTGTTTTCTCTCCTCAGATCTCCCTTCAGTACAAATCTGGCACCAACTACTACCACACTTGCGGAGGAAGCCTGATTAAGACAGGCTGGGTTATGACCGCTGCTCACTGTGTGGACAGGTATCATAATGATTAACTACAGACTTAGACACCGTATTCTTCAGCCGCGCATGCTTTATTTGTGCACATTTTTTTTGATTGCTTTGACTCATATATCTCCAGGCAGCTCTTATCACAACACTGATGCATGATTCATTTTAGTGCCTCTAAATGTCACCAGAAGACTTCTCACAAGCTAATTTATAACCGTCACAAGAATAAGTTCTTTGCTGGATTATAAAGGCAAAAAGAAATCAATAGAAATGAGTCATAAAACATACACAAAACAGTGCTTGGTTTCTGTTTTATTCAGCTACACTGAACTTTGAGTGCATTGCTGAATTTGACTGTTTTCTTTTGCTCTTTGACACCTCGCAGAAGCATGACGTGGCGCGTCATTCTTGGTGAACACGATCTCAACGTGAACAGTGGCAGAGAGCAGGTCATTGGCGTCAGCCGTGTTTATGTCCACCCCAAGTGGGATCCAAGCCGATTGTCAGATGGGTGAGGACTGATTTTAAAAAATAAACTGTTTTATTTAAAAATTTTTAAAAAAAATGCAGTGATTTTAAAAGATCGAGATTGTTCAAATTGTTCAGTATTGTAAAGCAAATTTGGTCAGTCTAAACACACAAGGCATCTAAATGTGACCATTCGGTTTTGGCGGTTTAAGCTTCAGCCAAAAATGTCCAATGGAAGAATTCAGCATCGTTACAAAGACTGTTTTTACTTCCCCTTTATGTCAGCTACGACATCGCTCTGCTGAAACTGTCTTCTCCCGCCACCCTGAACTCTTACGTCCAGCTGGCCTCTCTGCTTCCGTCCGGCCATGTTCTGCCCCACAACAACCTCTGCTACATCTCCGGATGGGGCCGCACCTCCAGTAAGTTGATCTTAGAGGTCGATGCCAGTGTCAAGGCTGAGTCTGTCCTCTAAAGCTGAACATGTGTTGTCCTTTCACCTTTTCTAGCTGGTGGCAGCCTTTCTGCAGAGCTCAAGCAGGCCTACCTGCCTGTGGTGGACCACAAAACCTGCAGCAGCGGCGACTGGTGGGGCAGCACTGTGAGGAGTACCATGGTGTGCGCTGGCGGCGGTTTTGAGTCTGGATGCAATGTGAGTCTTATATCTCTAGACAATAGCGTAACTTTTTCCACAAATGTTTTCTCATTTGTGTGCCTATGACATGATCTTTCCTTTACCTTGTTTCTCCCAGGGTGACTCTGGTGGACCTCTGAACTGCCAGTTCAACGGCAAATACTACGTTCATGGTGTCACCAGCTTTGTGTCCGCATATGGATGCAACACTTTCCAGAAGCCCACCGTCTTCACCCGTGTGTCTGCCTACATAGACTGGATGAACTCGGTTAGCAGGAAATACCTGTAATAAAACAATATTTCTTTGCACAGAACTTTTAAACATTGATGCTTAATCATTTTTTTTTTTTGTTTTTCTTTTTTCCAGATCATGTAAAAGGCGCAAGAGTCATCTATGTTGAAGCACACAAATCCAGACCCCATTTTGGACCATGTTTGCATTTGCTAAACCGACTCCCTTATCTGGTCTCACCATTCAAAAATAAAACGTGATTAAATATTGAACGATGACTCATTTTTCTTTAAAAGTTTGCACAACTTCAGTTCTGTCCTGGATACCACTATGAAAATGATGTTTTCACAGTTCTTGTGCTTTATGCATCACACTACCCTACTTTACCACAAAACATAATATATAAAAAAATATATAGATGAGCAACGAATTTATGTTACGCAAAGCAAACATTTAAACATGGACACAGGGAGAAAATGAACGTTCAAGTCTGAGACCAATTCTGAGAAAAACAACAGCAGCGCGATGTCACATGGTTCTGGAAATTATGATAGAGTTTGGGACAGTCAACAGGTGCAGTTCAAACCCTGCCAAGCTCAGCCGAGGGCAGTGAAAGAACGTCAACTCAGAATATAAAAGAGTGAGACAAGCATTTAGAAACCCTGCAATGCTGGAAACATGTTCATTACTCTGCTGCTCACCTCTCTCACAGCCACAGGTAAGGAATGTCATGGATATATTATAAGTGATTTGCTTCCAAAACATGCCGGCTCCTTCACTTTAAAACTAAGAAACTAGACAAAAATCATGCAAAAAGAGGAGCTATATTCAGATTGGTTTAAATTTGATTTAATGAATATGCTCTGTGCCTCAGTGCTGGCTCAGTCGGAGCTCCTGTCCAGCTACACGGGGATCAGCAACGCTGGAAGAGTTGTGGGAGGTCAAAATGTGGCTTATAGCACCAGTTGGCCTTGGCAGGTAAGTGTGTAACAGGTGATTAAACACTTCTCTTCTTATAACTGTTATAACTGTTATTACTCCACATACAGTCTATATGCATAAGATATGCATCAGTAATTGCATCTGGTGCAACTGTTACAAAACTGCAAAAACACAGTATGCACTGCATGCATAATTATTAGGTTAATTGTTGTTTAGGATCAATTTTATCGCTGAATGTGTGCAGGGCTGTCAGTCCATAAAAAATGATAATGAACATAAAAACGAAATGTTTAATTAAAGGGGCCATACTGTGGTACTTTTCCAAGTTTTCTGACTCATCTACAATGTCATAACAGCCTAAAGTGTTACCGCATCATGTACAGAGCAGGATAAAACATAAACGAAGGGCTAGATTTCATTACCTCTCCAAATTGAACCAATTAGATGTAAAAAAAAATGTAGTCATCTATGACTGCAGCAACTGTAAGATGAGGCATCTCCCGCTTGCACTTTGATCTGTAAACCCTTGTCTCCAGTTGAAACTTACTACTAGCTGTATCTATTTAAAGACTTTGTACATATCCCTAAATGACAGAAGAATCCTCCTTGATGAAAGGTGGTCCTTTTGTGAAAAGATCTTGGTACAAGGTTTTCACACATGTATAAAACAGTAAACAACAGCAATAGTGTGTCAAGTTAGCGACAGTAACCAAGGATGGTGGAAAGGTCAGTTGTCGGGCTTTGTAGGTCTGAAGTAGTGACGGTCTTTTGGAGTTGTACTGGATGCAGAGCTACTCTAGTGGTGCCTAAGATTGAGATGACATGGCTAGAAATTAGGATGATAGTTTCAATAAAAGTTCATTTTGGTTGTTTTTTTTTGTGAAATATATGTTTGCACAACTTTTAGGTTAAATATATCACAAAAAGAAATTTTTTTGGACCTGTTTCTTAAAAGTTTTCCATTCAACTCTCATTAAAGCAGTATCCTCCCGAATGCTGTTAAATAATTCAGGCTTTGCACTTGCGGATTTTTACAAGTGATTTCAAACTTTCAGACAAATTTTTTTACTGTTGAAGAAAATCATGAAGAGTCTTGCCCGAGTTGGGGCACGCTCCTGTGATCTCAGTCGATAAAAACAAAAGGTGGCAGTCGGTCTAAATGGCAAGGATGTCTTTTTGGTGTCTTAACACTATTGCAAGACTTTAGTCTTGTCTCATGCATCGCGTGTCATTACAAGTCACAGTTTGTGCCCGTGACCGTCTAGCAGCATTGTTGTCCTCAGAGTTACAAAAGACTCCGGTTATAGCTGCGTAAATAGATCCCCAATCTTAAGTCTGCAACTTAAAACTCTGGCATTATAGTGTTTATATATGAGAGGCTGGCACGCGGTAGTCTGTCTAAAATTTTTGCAGTCTTCTTGTGTATTGTTGGTATTTGATTGCCTCCCCTTACTCATAAATCTCACAATTAAAAAGAGTCTGCAAGTTCTCATTGGGATTACTGTCAACATGATTCACACTCAGCTCTTTTGCATTGTCAAGAGTTGCTTGAGAATGTCAAGAGTTGCTTGACAAGTTGCTGGTAGCTACATCATTTACCACAAAACAGTACTCCAAGCCAAACCGGACCCATCTTAAATGATATATGAGTCTGCAAATGTCGTACAGCAAACGATCAGTGCTAAAGTGGTTCAACAAGCTGCTAAATCATGAGTGGCTCTTTGATTTTCTACACAGAGCGACTTCCTTTTTGCTTAATTTTTTTTTTAAACAAATAATGACAGTCTAATATACAATATCATGTATTGGTGTTTATCTTGTTGTGAAGTTTAATCATTTCAAAACCTGGTATGAACCAGATCGTCATCATTATTGTTATTTTAAACGATGTCCTCAGATGTGAAACTTTACCAGTGAAGAGAGTGTGTTTTTGTCTACATATGATGTTACATGTCACCTAAAAAATGTGTTGAATTTCAAATTGCAGTTTAGTCACACAATCAAAGAGACTTGATTTAACTTGCAATAATTCTGATTGTGACTTGGGCCTGATGAATAACTTATCAAAACCATTCCAGGTTTCCCTTCAGGAAAACTCTGGCGGTGTGTATCGTCATTTCTGTGGAGGAGTTCTGATAAGCACCAGTTGGGTTATGACTGCTGCTCACTGTGTCTATAGGTAAAAGAAACAAATTTGTAATCTTTTGCCAGGTTTGTCTTTATATATGCAAATGTATATGTATATGTGAGTACACACACCCAAACTAATTCTTTCTAATTCAGTCACAGCTCCGTCTACGTTGTTTTTGGCGATCTTGTTTTGTATGAGAACGATTATACAGAGCAAACAAGACATACCCGGAGTATTTATATCCATCCTGAGTGGAACATGAACAGCATCTCCTCCGGGTCAGTTGATCTGTTATTACATCATCTCCTTAGTTTAATTAGGACACTTTTTATTTTTGACTCTGTGTTACAGCAGAAGCCAGAGTTAAAAACTGCCGCCCTCCTCCCTTATTTTTTGTTTTTCTTTTTTAATCTTCAGGAATGATATCGCTCTTCTGCTGCTGTCATCTGAGGTCAAGCGGACTTCCTATGTCTATCCTGTAAATCTGCCAAAGTCTGGCGAGATCCTCCTCCACGGCCACTCTTGCTACATCACTGGCTATGGCCGGATCTCCAGTGCGTCTGAAGCGCTTCTACATTCATAACCACTCTGACAGTGACAAACACACTTCCTCCACGGACACATATGATTGTCTTCTGTGCTTTCAGCTGGTGGAGCCATGTCCGCCCGCATGAGGCAGGCGGTGCTGCGTATTGTGGATAGAGAGACTTGCACGAGTTCTGGCTGGTGGGGCAGCACTGTAAAGACCACCATGATCTGTGCCGGAGGAGGAGCTGAGTCCGCATGCAACGTAGGTGATGTCCATATTTGAATGTCATTGTCAGTAGCGAACTAATACAGACTCCTGCGTTATTCTAACTGAAGAAGAATCTGTTCTTGAAGTAAGTTTCTTTGTTCAGTTCACTATCCAAATGAAGTTTGTGGTGGTATTTTAAAAGCATGTACAATTCATAATAGTTCTTTGTGTTTAAAGGGAATAGAAATGGTGATAATCACAAGACTAACATCTCTCAAAATGTGTATTCTTATTACCATAAAACCCAACATTTGCAGGACAAGTTTCATCATTTAATACAGTTTCATACGTGAAATGTTTTTAGATGTACTTTTAGTTTATGACATAAAAAATCTTTTTTTTTTTTTTTTGACACTGTTAACATATGGTAGTTGGAAAAAGCTATGACTACACTCTTTAAAAAAACATTTTTGGGATCTACTAAGATACAAATAAAATTTTATTTTTCAAAAAATACACCACATTCCTGACATTCTGCTTCCTATGTTTTATTTGAGCTTCAGAGTCTCTCCTGGGATAAAAAAAAGAAGGAAAAAAAATAGTAATATGCATTGAAGGAAAGTGGCAAACAGTATAATGTGAGCGTGACTCTAACACGTTTAGCATCAAAATAAAAAAAAAAACCAGAGAACATTGTCCCTGTCTCTGGTCATGTTTGGCTGATATCAATTTCCTACAGTGGATGGAGCACTCCTGTTGTTACTGACGCAGTAATCGTGTGTGACTCGCCTTGCTGAAATCAATTTTCTACGGTCCTGGTAGGGTCCTAGTGTTGAAGCTGGTGGACATTAATTCACCTGGCTACGTTTCTTCTTATGAGACCGACCTTAAGCATATCAATGGTTCTGTCCTACTCTGGTTTTGTCACGCATGTTGGTCATTTTTTAGAGTGGAGAGGGATTTTGTCCACTTACTCGGCAAGAGTTCCCTGTGAACTGGACCCAGTGAAATAAAATATGATCCCATTGGGCCCCTCCAGCACAGTCAAAGCAAACTTTGCATAATTGCTAATTGCCACACTTCTGTCAACCAAAAGAAACATGTTTTAAATAGAAATACTTGTTTTTCTCTCTGCTACGATGACAGGCGTCTCTGCAAATGTGAAGCACACAGAACTGTTAGAAGCTTCCCATCCTGCTTTAAGACCAACATACTTTAAAACACACCAAGATGCTCGATTTCAGCATAAAACCATGACATGGGATTGCTTGGAAGTTTGCAAACGATCAGGCAGGATGGGAACAAAGGGACGTCAAGCTACCAAAAAGGACACAGACTTTTAAAATAAAACAGAAACGTATCAAAGTAAAAATCATGACGCACCACTTGTTAACTGGGAAATGTGATAAATATAGTTGCAAAGATGACCATCTTTACGAGAAGATGTTGTTTTATCATATGATAGGAGGTATCAACGATCCTGAATAGTGAAAATATGAATTCCTGTCATACTAGGGTGACTTTGGTGGCCCTCTAAGCTGCTTGGTTAACAGCGCCTGGTATGTCCATGGGATAGCCAGCTTTGTCTCTGGAATGGGATGCAATGCACATCAGAAGCCGACTGTCTTCACTCGCGTATCTGCCTACATCCCATGGATAAACTCGGTCAGTGATGCCAAATGTGGTTAAAAAAAAATGATGAAATGTATTTTATAATCTATCATGTCCTGAAAGTTATTTTTTCTTTTAGGTAATTTACGGTTCTTGAAAAGGATGATCACCTGTAGCAGAAAATCTCACTTTTGCAAGTCTTCCTGGTCAAATCATCTACAAATAAAATTGTTCTGAATTAATAAGTGGTTTTTAAATTATTGATTGTTTCCTGATGTTGGTTTTCTGGTGCTTCATATAGTGATAAAAAGGTAAGCCATCATAAAGATGAACCCTAAAATCTGAGGTCTTTTTTTATTTTTTATTTAAAGTTAATGAGCCTTGTAAGCATATTGGAAGTTACTTGGCCATAGAAATGGGACAAATACACCAATTACAGCCCTGAAATATGCACCTAAGACAGAGAAATCAACTTTTGTTTTTAAATATTAGAGTTTAAATTTTGACTCCTGGCAGACCTGAAGGAATACTAATTTAATTTATACCCTTTTTTCTTTGTTTATCTTAACCTCTTCTATTATTCCTTCAGTTTTTTTTAAATTAACTGTTTCCCTTTTGCTTCTAATATTTAATAAAAATAAAAATAAAAATAAAAGGGTTGTGTTACTGTTGCCTGTTTGATGGGTCTGTGGCATTTTAAAGGGTGGCATTAAGCACTCAGGCATTAATAGAGGGCATGGTGAATGCAGGATAAGTGCGTGCCTGGTCTCTGGGAATGGTACACATGTTTTGACTTGGGTAGAGTAGAAATGGAAAAAGCACTCAGACAGACCAACGTGACTTGAGATATTTATTGGATTTTTGCATGTCTAAAACATTTTCACAAGATCTTCATTATGTTTTGGTCCCACACTTCCATTTCACAGACCTTTTTATGTAAAAAATAATAATGCAAGTAAACGCTGAAGGCTTTTATTCAGCTTTTAATCCAACCTTGAAACACTAGAGAGTCTTTAAAGAATAAGTTTAAATCAAACCTTGCCTGCGGGCAGGTTACATTAATCATAATCTGTGGGGATTCTTGGGTATTTGTCGCATTTCTTCTACTTTTATTATTATTCAAAGGACTGCTTTTGTTGATGTTTGTTGGCTGTCAAAAGTTAAAATAAAAGTTGTTGCTTTATTTTCTAAATTGCCTGTGTAGATGTGTGCGTAAAAATAAATCCTAAAAGATTCTTCAAAATATCTCTTGCCTCGTTTTAGCATTTGGTTGTGGGTTTTACAGAACATACTGTCAAATCAAACAGATTCTATATAGATGTGAGGCACATGCCATGGTGAGAAAGCCCTCTGTGGATGAAATTATGCAGATAACCTTTCCTGACATCATATCTAACCTTGCGGAGGTCGAGTCGAGAACAGTAAATAACACAGCTCAGTTTATATAAGCTATCGAACCGGCGTTCCAAGGTGTGAGGCAGCAGGTACAAAGGAGGCAGCAGAGTTGTCGACGACTGCAAATGTGACAAATAGCTTGGAAAGTTCAATTAATCTGTTGCTTCAAATAAAGTTAAAGATTTCATTGAATCATAGAATGGTAAAATTGTAATTATATAAAATGACAAGTCTCAAGATCGCTTATTGTTTGTCCCCTGATGGCTGAAATGATTTGCTCAGTTCAAATTTAAACCTCAAAACAAATCCTGAGCCTCAGCAACCTTATGCACCACAGAAACATACACACCAAGAATATTAGGCTGCAGGGCTTTGTTGAGTACTTATGAAAGGTTTAAAACTTCACACATTGACTTCAGTCTATATATATATCAAAAAACATGTCAACTAAAATATTAAAATAAAGACTAAAGGCAGAGTTAGCTTCATTAGGGGACATCTGTATGAATGTTGTTTTCCTTTTTCTATAATGAATTTGTGGTGTCGTCTCTAGTAGTTGGCTTTCCAGAAATTTACAATGAGAGCAAATTCATACGTAATAACCTTGCACAGTCAAATGGATCTAGAGTTGAGATTTAACAACTGGGATGCTGATGAAGAAAGTTACAGAGTCATGCGTATGCAAGAATTGCCTTTTGTTAATAGTATCTTTAAGAATGTGACATACAACCACAAATACTAGAAAAAAAGAAAAACACACAATCCACAAAACCATATTATATTCACAACAGAATATAGAATCATCACAAAATAAGGTAAAATAAAAGTATTATTAGGAACACATCTTGGAAAAGTTGGGACAGAGAAATGTTTACTACTGAGAAGCGTCACTTCTTGAAAAAACAGTCCATATACGTGATCATGGGAAAGCAGTTGCTGGAGGTTTGCAAGGAAAAAGCTATCATATTTTTGTCAAATATAGGATTTAAGCTGCTCAACAGGGTCTGCTTTGTCATATTTCTTGTTTCGCAACATGTTCTCAGTTGTTAAAAGGTCTGGACTGCTGGCACGCCTGTTGAGAACCTGGATTTTCCCGGTATGAAGGAATGCTTTTGTAATGGATTTAGCATGCTGTTTCCGTAAGAGGTGACAGGCCTTGGCTGAAAATGATTGTGTCTGGATGGGACCATATGTAACTCTAAAAATTTATATCAACCACTCAGCATTGATGTTTTCTTTTCAAATATTGCCAGAGTTTTTTGTAGGTTTCCCTTCCCGACTGTCATGACATGTGTTGTTGAGGACCCAAGTGCTGGAGACTGAGGCAGCAGGAGTACCAAACAAAGTCCTTTAATGGAACAGAAAGTGCTGCTTGGCAGGAAAAAAGACAAAAAACCCCTCTGCTACTACAAATCACGAAAAACAGACCAGGAAGAAAGACAGAACCTGGACGGCACACATATGAACCAGCAGGAAGGAAGGGTCCACCAAGACAGGTGTTGACCTTTCACAAGAACACAAATGCAGACAAAAAGCATGTTGAGAAACGAGGAATATAAACTTAAAGGGGTTCACAAGATACAGGTGCAAACAATCGGAGAAGATTGGCCAAGGGAAGTCAAACTTGGACCAAACTTTCAAAATAAAGCAGGATGTACATATAACAAGGCCAGCCCTAAAGGAAGTAATAACACCTCAAGAAAAACACAAGAACTTTAAAACCCAACAGAAATCCTAGATCATGACACCGAGATGCTCATGTGTACCCAGCACCCAAAACTGTCTCAATTTCAGTATTTTTTACAATTTCTTTGGTTAAGGGTAGAAAGAATAGGGGTTTATGATACGTGCAAATCATTGCAGTCTGGTTTTATTTACATTTCACAATGTGTTTCAACTTCTTTGGAGCTGAGGTTGTTCATTAGAAGAGCTGTACGTTAATTGGATAAGAAAACAGACCAAAAAAAAGGAACCTAAAAGACCTTTACTTTACACACAGTGTAGTCTTTTAAAATATTTACCAGTGTTAATATACATTTCTGAGTGAGTGCACATATGATGAGGGTTCGAAACAGTTCTGTGAAAAATGGAGAATCTTACTAGTTTGTCTTGACAGTAAGTGCAAAAATAGCTCCAGTGTCAAATGTTCCTAAAATTGATTCCAGCAGTCCCACGGCAGCGATAACTGTGAGACAGATACAGGTGGACAAGTGTCAGTGTTATAGGCAAACGACACACACACACACACACACACACACACACACACACACACACACACACACACACACACACACACACACACACACACACACACACATGCACAGACACTATCAAGTGAAGGGGCCCTGAGGGTATAAGACAAGTGCAGTGCAGATTTCTCCGGTGCAGAAAGTTTTAGGGGGCTGCGACATGCTCAGATTTCTGTTGTTGACCTCTCTCGCAGCCCTGGGTAAGACCTGTTTTGTTCTCTTTTGACATTTCCAACACACACACACACACACACACACACCCTCCTGATGTGTTTTGATGTCTGACTGGTGTGTGTTTCCTGTGTCTCTGCTTTGCTCAGTGCTGGCTGAGCCCCAGCCCAGGTTCCTGGAGGATGACATTTTTGAAGACAGAGTTGTGGGAGGTGAAGTGGCCAAACCTAACTTCTGGACCTGGCAGGTACTACTACTTTCATGTAAAAACAGGAACATGTTCACGTTCAATTTCCTTCCTTGTACAACAGGATGAGTAATCTTTTTTTTTCTAGATTTCCTCTGCAGGTAAATCACAGTACAGGTTTGCTCCTCTCCAACTGCAGCACATCCAACCAACCACTCACCTTAAAATAATACTTGCAGGAGCTGTAGTCTACAAAAAGGCAGAATCTTCCATAAACTAATCATATTCTGTCTCTGTAAAAATCAATTAAAGTACGTACAACATGCGCTCAGTAAATGTAGGGGAGGAATATTATAATGTAAATTTGTTTTTGACTCCTTTTAAGCCCAACTGTGTGAAATGTGTACAAAACTTTACCAAGTGCTCTCTATTCAAACATCCCCACAAAGCCTTTTAAAAGCCACTTTTAATATCTTTAAGTATGTTTGGGTACCTCTAATGGTGCCAAGGTACATCAACAGAAAAGGTTCAGTTTGTTGTGTTTTTTAAAGCTCTCTCTGGTTGTTTTGTTAGATCTCTCTTCAGTACAAATCTGGCAACAGCTACTACCACACCTGCGGAGGAACCCTGGTCAGGAGAGGATGGGTCATGACTGCCGCTCACTGCATGGACAGGTGCGAGATTCATGTCCCGTGGATCTGAAGCTGAGCAAATTATGGCGTCAGGAGCACGATAAACGTTCTGACATTTGTTTCATTACAGAAGCATTTCATCAGATTTCGAAAATATCTGAAATGTATTTTTGTAAAGATGGGCGTGAGTGGCAGAAGTAACCCTTTTGGTTCCTGCGTGGCCACAGAGCGATGACTTGGCGCGTTGTTCTTGGAGATCACAACATCAACTCTAATAAGGGCAGAGAGCAGTACATGAGCGTGAGTCGCGTCTACATCTACCCCCGGCTGGAACTCCAACAATGATGCTGGAGGGTTAGTCTTCACAACATGGTTTCACAAACCTTTGCATATTTGAACAATTAAAATTCGTGTACATTGTCTGCATCATATATTCAGAGAAAAATAATAATACAAAAAAGGGAACAACCTGTAAATATTATGTAGATTTATGATTTGATATGATTTATGCATTAGCAGTGCATACTGAGAGGTCACCATTTATTATTTTAGATTATGTAACAAGTTTTTCTTGCTGAGTCTTGCTAGACATACAACTGCCTCACTTTAAGTCTTGTTTTTTAAGTAAGATTGACATTCAGGAGCTTTTGCTTCTTTTCTTTACTGTAGGAAAGCACAGTTAACAGGTCAGTGTAAACATAAATTAAGAAAATAATTATCAGATTGATCTTTTTTAAAATAAAAATGCATATTTGGTTGATAACAAATGATATCTGACTCTTGAAGAAAGACGTAACGAGAAGTTGTAATGAGTGCCATAAAAGATGCACTAATGCCTGACACAGAGCTGCGTTTGATTTTCAGATATGACATTGCTGTCCTGCGTCTGTCCTCTGATGCCACCCTCAACAACTACGTCCAGCTCGGTGGTCTGCCTCCTTCTGGACAGGTTCTTCCTCACAACAACCCCCGTTACATCACCGGCTGGGGTCCCACCCAGAGTGAGTCCGACATGATGATATATTCCCACCATGAATGTTTTGCATGAACACATGAAGGCTCTCGAGCTTTGGCCCAGCAGTGATATATGTTCTTCCCGGCGGCCCTCAGCTGGAGGTCAGCTTTCCGCTCAGCTGAAGCAGGCCTACCTGCCCGTTGTTGACCTCAAGACCTGCACCAGCCAAGGATGGCGGGGCAGCACTGTGAAGTCCTCCATGGTCTGCGCTGGTGGTGGCAGCGAGTCTGGCTGTCAGGTGAGATACTTGATTTCTCTCTTTTTTATCAAGAAACTCTTAAAAATGGTTTTCTCAGAGTTTTATATTAAAAGTGGCAGAAAATTCTCTTTGGATAATTTAAAATCCAATTCTAAGACAAAGAAAAAGTAGTTTGATTCAATACAACTACTAACACTGCAAGAAAGAACTGCAGTAGATCTGAACCAAGATCTATTTAGAAATATAAAATACATAAACTGTACTATTACCAACTAAAATGATCTCTTTGCTTGTTTGCTGTAACTTTTCAAAGCATGGAAACCCAGAAATTGTCCTAACTAACAGCTCATGGCTAATTTATTAAAGATACATAAACCGTTATTGGCCAAACCATTTTGCTAATCCTTAAATAATGCACGAGTATTGTCAGAATCAGGGAAAGACAGGGAGGAACACGTCCAGGTCCAACCCAACTCTGAAGGGAACTTTGAAATTGCCCACTGATCTTTAGGATGACCCCTATCTTACGAAGCAAGACATTTTGGAGGACAACTGCAGGATTACGTGCTGCGTCAGCAGGGGCAGTAGTCAGCGGCAATGATCTGAGAGAGTGCTTAAGCTGCACAAAGTGTGAACATCTTGCAAGCTCATGCGCAGCACATCATAGCTTTAGGATGAATAAGATTAATAGTGGATATGAGAAGCAGGAATATGTTCAGCATTTTAGAAAATTTGCTGAAACTAAAGCAACGGGTGACTGTACGTATCTGTTTTTTTTTTTTATGTTTTGTTTTATGGGGGGGGGGGGTGCATGTATGCAGGGCGATTCTGGTGGCACTGCAGTGTCAACGGTAAATGGATTGTCCACGGTGTGACCAGCTTTGTGTCTTCCTCCGGCTGCAACGCCTACAGGAAGCCCACCGCCTTCAGCCGTGTGTCTGCTTACATCGGCTGGATGAACAGCGTTAGTATTTGATAATAACTCCCAAGACTCACAGCTGCAAACAGCCAAAAACAGATACACGAATATGACTCTCATGTCAGGATTTCTGTATTATTTGATTGGTCTGTTCTGTTTTAAGGATTCATTTGTCCCTGCTTTTTCCGGATCAAGAGAAGACTCTGTGCTCATCTGTAACGCTATTAAAATCAAATCTACTTTAATATGGACTTTATTTATTTTAATTTTCTATTATGTCATAATTTTCTGCGGGATACATCATGCTTTGCCTCAATCTTTAACACCTAACTGGAGCAAAAGTGTGAGAAAAAAGTGTCAGAAAGAGCCTCCGTCTTCAACCTTTTTCCATGAGTGTTTATTTATTTATTTATTTATTTATTTATTTATTTATTCTTTTCTGTCAGGAATGTTTTGCTGCTAAACTAATTGCAAACTAACTTACACCAATAACAAGAGGAGGGTAGAAAAACCATAAAAAGTTGTCTCTTAAAGGGTTGTTGCTTTAAGTTAATTTAAAGACAAATAACAGATAACTGGAGTAGATTGTAGGAAGAAAATATTGGATGTTAGACTAAATTCTCCAGAATAGCATTTTTTTTTTTGCAACGTTAGCGATATATTACTACTAAATGTGACAAACTATTGTTAACGAGTAACAGATAAGAAATAACAACCACAATAAAGGATAAAGGATATCAATCCTTTTTAAATGAGAGTGTGTGTCTATACTTTCGACTGGTCCGGTAGCTGATGAAGTGGGATTCAATGGCTCCGTTTCCATGTTTCAGTGAACAAAAACAATGTCCAGGGTTGAGTCACTGGGCATTAAATTCAACAAAAGTATTGTCCACTGAAAATAATATGGATAAATAATGTCAAATAACTCTCAGGAGAACTTTATATACTTGGAAAAACTGCCACTCTGGACAGTTTTTCTTCATTATTTCTTTAATTTATACTCTTTTATGTTTGATTTAGATGTGGAGTGGATATTTAAGTCCTTTTTTTCCTGTTATCCTTTTTTAGAGGAGAGAGAAATCCCAAAACAGCCTATAGATGCTAAACACACAAAAAATAATATATAAAAGAGTAATAAGAACAAAAATGAAGTTGCTCTCATGTCAAAATCGCATGAAAGCCTTGACTGTGTTAGATATGCGTGAGATGGAGCACATCTGGGCTGCCGAGGAGGAAACAGCTAGTTACCACTGGGCATGTGTCATCAGATACAGCAGGAGTTGCACAGTATGAAACACATATTGAATTTCAGGCGGTGTTGTTTGCCAGACATGACACAAATACACAACTGAGCCATGCTGAAGACATGCTGCTGCTGCCGACAGCTCTGAGGGCTTTTAGGGAGCGAGTGAATGTCATTCCTCATCAGTGTTCCTACAAGCAGGGCCAGGTGGATTTCATGTTGGACGCGAGAAGAAGAAGGGAAACGTGGCTGTTTTTATTTGTTTGTTTGTTTTACATCCTCAAAGCATACATGAACATCTAAAAGAACAAATTCTCTCCATTACCACTGCCATTGCAATTTTAAATTCAGTGGTAAAACAGCTCCGCAGCCATCCACTACTATTAATACACCGCGTACATAAAATAGTTGCATAACACTATTAAGTTTTCATTCTGCCAGTACAGGACTCTGTTGCTTACAAATTCAAAATTGATCCGATTCTGCAGGAAGGTAAATCGTGTCATAAAAAAGAAAAAAAAAAAAGGTTTCTGCAGTGCTGTGGCTGAGTGGTGATGACATCCTGCTGCAAACACCTAGCAGCTTTTTAACGAGATCTCTAGTGATTTTGCACTCAGCTGAACACCAAAAGACATTTAAACGTGTAAATGACATGTCTTGAGAATGCACTTAAAATTTTGACTAAATGTACTTTAACCCTTTCCAAACAAAAGAAGGCTGAAGGCTGAAGGCTGAAGGCTGCGGTTTTAGAGGTTCTCTTCACATGACACCGCTGGCTCTAATAGAAAAATACATTTCTGAAATAGACTTTTAATATGACAAACGTACGTAGTTTTGTGGCTTATGTTTTTAAGCTCTTTTTGGATTCTGAAGAGCTGTTGTGGAATAGTGAGTAATTTCTGCATTTCATTATTTCTGATAATTAAGAGCAAATTCTGTGAAGGAGTGCAGTCCCCATTCTGTCCTGAAATCTGTAAATATGCAGAGGCATATAGCAGCACGCTGGCTGTTTCATAAGCACTTTAAGTCAACAACAGCAAACATGTTGCACATACAGAGTAACGGGGGAGATGGAAGGAGCTATTGCATTGGCATGAGTGCATCCGAGGAGAGAGGGAGCTAAATGTCACATCAATATGAATGGATGTTATGAGTAATACCGATGTGAGCGCGCCAGTAATGGTTAAGCATGAATTTAACTCCTGATGTCAGCTAGTGCATATACAATCCTAATAGATTCCTTGTCATTCATTCATCAACCACATTAAAACCAATCAGTGCAGAGGAAGGAACCCTCAGTTGTCTGAAGAGGCTGTCTTGAGCTGTGCTTTGCTCCTAAATACAGTTTTGTATGTTGGAATAAGATGAACTGTGATATGATCTGATTTGAAAGTGAGACCTTTTTATTTTGTTGTTTTTTTTTTTTTTTTTTTATTTGAATACCATTTGTCTAAACAAATTCTGCCACATTTGACACTTGACATTTGACAAAGCCGCGAAGGGACAATTAGAGTCTGAGAGTCTAAAGTCTCTCAAATGAAGACGGGGGTCCGGGTGCTCCCTGCAGTTGGTTGTGAGCACAATCAGCAACTTGAGCTGCCGCTGCAGCATTTCCATCGGAAGGAACATAAACACGAACATATTTCTTTCTTTTTTTTTAGTTGTACGTGTCTGTGTGCATTAAAAAAGTGGTTTGGGATGTGCATTAAATCCAGATAGTTACTCAAGTTCATAAAGTGCTTTATGAATATTCAATGATCTTTCCACTCGGCTGCAAATATCTATTACATAAATTGCATGAGTTAATCAGCAATTTTTTTTTTTTTAAAGGATAAAAACATCCTTCTTAGCTGTTGGAACTAAATCAATCCAAATCAAAAGGTCACTGTGAGTGTCACGTCTCGGCGAGGAGTTTATGCTTCCTGCTTTAATCAGAAACTGATCACTTACAGCGCCAGTTACAATGCTGTCATTGTTTTCGCAGCTTGATTAATCGCAATCTTGTGGTGAAAAAATAAAAACACCCTTTCAATCAAATAGGAAGGAGCTATCATTAATTTTTTTTTTTCACACAGGGGCCTCTGCAGAGCAAATTCAGCTCCCAACAAAATCTGTTAAATCACAACTCAGACCTCCTCACAAAGTCACCAGAGTTTTACTCAGTTTAGAGAATGAAAGTAAAACAAACTACCTGATAATAACTAATGGGCCTTTAGCTATGTTCTTTAAATGCACTGTGTTGACTTGCTGTTTTGGAATAAAATTTGCAATTAAAAAAAATATGTTTTTTCCTCTTTTTCCATGATAAAATAGTTAAACTGATTGATACTCAATTTAAAGTTTAAAATTAAGAATGCAAACTTTCTCACAATGTCTTTTGGGTATACAATGTTTACTCTGTGACAATGACAATAAAGTAGAGCAGACCGTGTAATTAGAATATTGGCAAGGAGCTCATGAAACAACAGAACATTCAGATCCTTAGAGCTTCTCTGCAGCTACAAGAGCTAAATGTACCAAAGACCAACAAATCACTCGCTCCATTACAGGAAATGAAAACACTTTTATCATTTCTTTATTCTTTCATCTCCAAAGTGAACCTCGAAAATGTGTTATAATGTGTTGTGGGGTTTAGTTTCCAGATCAAAATGCTCTAAGCTCTTCACAGAAGATGTAGCTCATAAATCTGTTAAAGAAATGACATCCTGTCATCCAGACAGATGTTACTTTTCTGTTAATGTTAAAAAAAAAAAGAAAGAAAAGTAAACCGACCTTAGTAGGCATGTTTTAATTGGTCTGGGGAAATGTCCAGGATCCAAAATCATAACCGTCATGGATTTGCATTATTGGTATTGATATGCAACAAGCGCCTCCAGTTGGGAAAGCACAGACGGATACATCACCTGCTGACTTCAGAAACAAACCCAAGCTTTCACGAGCGACAGGCTGAAAACTAAGATTCGATTTCATTCAGTGCTTTTGGGGAAATCAAGAGTCAGTGAAGTGTTCCACTTCCATCACTGGCCTCAACTAATTAATTGGATGATGGGTTGCTCTTTCTTTCTTTTTGTCTTTCTTTAATCCCTTAAAGTTCTGTATGTCTAAATTTGAGATGAATTTGCTCAAGCTCTTGGGTAAATTCATCAGACGTGCACACCCTCGTTTACCAGACGAAACACATACAAATTAAAGAGTGCTGATGCTTGTTACTGGAGTGAATGCTTCGTTTAGGACCACCTAGGTCAGTTCAGATGGAAGCAGTACCTCTTGATGTTACTACTCTTAATGCTCAGAGGTCCACTGCTCTGTGCTGTGACCGCAAACATTTGGTTGATGAGTCCACAGTGCCACCTGGTGGACGTGAAAGCAACTGTACTGAGGCGCTGCAGCGGCAGCAGAGCCGTTAAAATAACCTACATCTATGTCATCCTTCACCCGCTGCTGACAGGCCAGTTGAGGGACAACCTGTCAATACTAATTACGTTTACATTTCAAGAAGAGTGTTAAAATGCCCTGACCTGAGCACAGCGCACGGTAATAATAGCCTCTTCAACAAAAGCTGAACGTTGTTTTTTTTCTTTTTAAATTCCAGCCCTTTTGTTCAATTATAATTATGCAAAAAGCACTCTTGTGGTGATAACATTTAAAACAGATTAGAAGAGAGCACCTCTCCTGTTGCTTCGTTACTTATTCCCAATTTTAGATGATTGAGTGCTTTAAGTTACATTTAGGTATAATTAAGAGGGAAACTCAATGAAACACTAGCTGACCTAATAAAATCAAAATAAAGTCATACTATGGGCAGCAGACAAAACATTGCTAATGGACTGATTTAATGAGAACCTATTACATATCTTTATAATGTATTCATTTTGTTTGCAATTAAAATAAAACTTGAGCAACTCAATATTTCCAATGTCATTTATTACTGCTAAAGAACATGAAATATTAAAAAGAAATCACATTAAGTGGGATTGCATGCATTTAATTTGTATTATTCCTTTTTACAATAGCTTGAAGAAGCAGAGTTTGTGCCCCAAATATTTAAAGGTTTTAAAACAAAAACAATAACAATTTTGTATTTTATGCATAAAAAACTTTACAAAATTGCACAGAAAGACTTAGTTCTATGAAAAAAGGCATATTTCATACAAATCATGAACACTATCCAGGGCGAACATGAATTTCTGTAGAATTAATGTGAAATTAGGCTACAACTGTTTGCAGATTGCTTTTATATCCTACATGTCCTATGGATGTCTATTGGATACTTGCTGACATCCCGACCTGCAGTCCTCATCCCCTTGGATCACTGTCACCATCCGATCACCATATATCACCCTTATACACAGAAGTCTAATTGGACTACTGATGACAGTTACTAATGTATCCTATCTTGTACCTTTGACGGTGTCTCTATGTCTCTATTCTTTCTTATTTCTTGCTCTACCCGGCTGGCCTTCGGCAGGAGGGTCCCCCCTCATGAGCCAGGTCCTGCTCAAGGTTTCTTCCCTCTTAAAGGGGAGTTTTTCCTTGCCACTGTTTGGCTTAAGGTTTTTCTTCCACTAGGGGAGTTTTTACCTGCCGCTGTTTATGTAATAATTGCTCGGGGGTCATGTTCTGGGTCTCTGGAAAGCGCCTAGAGACAACTTGTGTTGTAATAGACGCTATATAAATAAAATTGAATTGAAAAAATTGAATTGAATGTCTTACATTTACACTCGATTTGTGTTTATATTTTTGCTTGTTTTTTCTGTGTTTTCTTCCGTTTTTTATCGTTTTTCCACATGGTTCATTTATGTCCACTCAATCCCATCCCTGTTCTTCATTTGCCACTCAACTCAAGTGTGAAAAATGGATCGTCAAATTTTGACAGAGATTGCACAAATGCCCTGACGTTACAGTCTGACGCCTTTTCTCGAAGACGTCACACCGTGCCCTCGATAGTATCCAGCTTTTGGGGATGCTCGGCCTCAGTGTGCTGCCTCTCCTGCTTCTTGTAGTTTTTCTGGTAATCTTTGAGCACCTTCACCACTTCTTCATGTCCAAACTGCATGGCATCATCAACCGGAAGGTTTCCCGACCTGTGTGTGATTATGAGAAAAATGTTGTTGACCGTGGGCAGTGAAAAGCTGATGTAGTTGCCTGTTTAACATGTAAAACAAAGAGATAATTGTGTTGATTAAACACATGGAACATAAGATCATAAGAAATCAGTTTCAAGTTTCAGATTGGAAAGTGTTTGCATTTATTTATGGATTATTGTCAGCAAAATGAACACATGAGGCTAACACATGATTTGTGTTTTGAACAAGCTGTAAAATCAAAATTTTTACTGAACACTGAAGAAGGTTTAAAAAAAAAAAAAAGTAATATTTGATCCGGTTCGACTGCGTGCACTGAGAGAAAAACACTGAAGAAATTAGCAGGGTTGTCAGATGGACAGATGTCAATCTCCAGTCCAGTCCAGTCCAGTCCAGTCCAGTCCAGTCCAGTCCAGTCCAGTCCAGTCCAGTCCAGTCCAGTCCAGTCCCCGTACCCTCTTTTTTCTTCAGTCATGCTTCTGTACTGTAAAGACCAAATAAGTTTTAGAACTGCTTTTTTTGATTGTTCTATTTGCATTTCCCTTCCATTTTACACCCTCCACCCTCACCTGGTCCTCATAATCCAGCTCACAACCAAATTTAGGAGTAAAGATCATTGCTTTGTTCATGTTAAAACAAAAAATAAAACTGTTGTTACGCCAATTTTTATCTTCTAAACAAATATCCTGCTTGCAGGACTGGAAATTCAAGTCAAAACAGAAAACAAGAACATTCACCATATGGGCTTTGTTATGGTTTAGGAGCCATTTCATTAGAGGTTTGTATCATGTTTGCCAAAAGGCATTTCATTTTTTTAATTAGTCATGAAAATGAATAAAATAAAAATTAACTTTGCAAAAGTTTCAGGTGCAGAAATGAAAACAATCCGTTCACTGAATTTTTCCAGATGGCGCAGTAAGACGACGACAGTTTGGGACAGAAAAGCGATGTTTTCCACAGAATAACTAATGCACAAGGAAACATGTCATCACTAAAGACAACATACTCTTTCAATAAAATCTGATAAAAATCATTTGATTTGTCATAAAGACGGTTCATGGATTGCTCTGCTTAGCACTACACATCAAACGCGGGATATTTGGAGCTGAAATCTGTCATCCCTGCATTAAAACATAGTTATAGTATCACAATATTCTGTTTTCTGGAGGATAATGTGATAGAGTTCATGATTTACTTTAACCCTACCCCAGCTAAAATCAATGATTACTTTGATTAATATTATTTAAAGCATATTTATATTTTTTAACACGATCGTGTGTTAAAAATCGTGGGTTGTAGAGTTTTATTCTTGTTGGTGTCAGTAGAAGCTGTTCTAAGACAAATGAGGTAATTATGAAATTCAGATCAAGTAATTATGAGAGTCATTTATTCCCTGATGAGTCGTTTGATTTTACCTGATGATGTGTTTTGACTTTAATGTCATTCACTTTGACATTTGGACAAACCAGAACATTAGTAAAGAGGAATACCTTCAGTAATAGCAGACATGAGTACCTCAAACTAGTGCAGAAGCTCATTTTGCCAACCACAATCATCTCTCACACTGACTGTCAGAACCAGGCGAGGGGATAAAATGCTTCTTCTTCCTTTTTTTGTTATTTATTGATTTAAATTTCATTTTAGGTCATAAATATGGTGCTACTATTTAAATTTCTTTTGGGATTATTAAAGTACTTCAATGCCAAAACAATAGCTTTAATGTAAAAGTTGAATGCATAAATAAAAAATGCTGAAAGCAGCTTAAAAAACACAAACAATGCAGCTGTTTCTCAGCTGGGCAGGGAATGTTTGATATAAATGAACGTAATAGGAATCATAAACGTGTCTTTTGTGCATATCAGAAAAACATAAAAAGAGCTTCTGTTACCTTCTCAGGGCTGACACATCTCCACTGTACGCCGCAAACATCAAGTTGAAAACAGACTTGTTCTGCAGATATATTAAAACGGCATGAATACCAAAGGTCGCAAGACACTTGACACACCAAACAGAACACAAAGACCTCACCCTGTCGTCTCCATCCTGCCTGCGGGGCTCCTGCTTCTTTACAAAGTGCCTCAGGTTGTCGTAATTGTGAAAATTAAACTCTGACAGGAGTTCCTGAAGATGGAGAACATTAAAACATTGACAAGCCACAGTGAAGTTGATGGTGCATTTGGTTATCGAGCAAGCAGAGAACAATGCAAGTGTTCCAGGTATGACCTGCCAGATAAGACAAATCTGACTGCCAAAAACATTTTATCTGCATGACATTTTACGATCCCCTCTGGTTTAAACTCTTCAAGACATGTTTTATTCATGTTTCATAAAGGTATTCAGCAGAGGGCGAACCCAAACATACGTGATGCATAAATCTCATACAAAAGTAAACTATCTGCAAATATACTGTTTACTACATGATCTGTATGTCATTAGAATTACACAGTCGTTATAGAAATTTGACCTAAAAAAAACAACAACATCTTTCCGTGAGGTTTTGTGACCTCATCTCTCTTTCTGCGACGTCTGCTAGAACTCTCAATGATTTTAAATCTCTTAAAAACAAACAATGGCTTTTAACTTAACTCCAGCGAGCATGATTACTAGGTCGTTGTCATTTCTTTATTTTGGGAATGTCGCTTTTATTTGTATGTTATGGTTTTATTTGTTATATGTTTATTCATATGTACCTGATTGATTGATTGATTGATTGATTGATTGATTGATTGATTGGTTGGTTGATTGATTGATTGATTGATTGATTGATTGATTGATTGATTGATTGATTGATTGATTGATTGATTGATTGATTGATTGATTGATTGATTGATTGATTGATTGATTGATTGATTGATTGATTAGTTGATTAGTTGGTTGGTTAGTTGGTTGGTTGGTTGGTTGGTTGGTTGGTTGGTTGATTGATTGATTGATTGATTGATTGATTGATTGATTGATTGATTGATTGATTGATTGATTGATTGATTGATTGATTGATTGATTGATTGATTGATTGATTGATTGATTGATTGATTGATTGGGAAATGTTTCATTTCAGAAGTTCTGTGTTGTCTTTTAGGGCTGCTTGTCAGGTGGAGGATGCCACTGTCACAATTTTAAACATCTCTAAGGCAGTGAAGCAGATGCCTGACAGTCCAACTTTCATGTGAATGGGTCCATTTATGAGCCTTTTGTTTGTTTTTTAAAATCTTGCATTGAGTCTGTTTTGACTTTTTTTTTTAGTAATGCTGGTATGGGAGCCTCAACATTAAAGGAAAAGTCTCACTCGACAAAAGAGTGAAGACCTGAAGCAAAGTGCTGGAATCTCAGCAGTTTGTTGCCTGACCTTTTCTCTGAACCGGTAGGGAGGAAGGCTCGAAGCATGCTGCCAGACGCTGCCCACACCTTGTTAAATGAGTTTCAGTCCTTGCCTTCTGGTTCTAGGTTCAGGCTCCCCTTGGTGAGGAGTCCCTGCAGCCATCATTACTTTAAGAGTTAAGTTGTACTGCGTCCACAGGTTGCAGCTTAGGAACTTTGCCACTTTACTTTATGTGCATATTTATGGTTGATTTTCAATGTTGCTAATTATCTCTTGTGACCTTGACTATTTTTGTTATTTTGGTCAGCCTGTTGACTTTGGACTCACCGTACCAAGTGTACTATCATATCCCCCTGTGTGCCCACATGTTTTATGTATTTGAAGTATTTCTTACATGTCAAAGTGTTTTATGGGCTTTTTATGTATTCTCCTTTTGATGCATAACCAATTGCCCCTCTGGGGGCAGGTTAATAAATGAAACTCTCCTCCGATTTACATGAAGCCATTCCTTATACTAGAGTCTTGTTGGTTTGGCATCTCCTTGACAGAACCTCAACTGAGATGATGTGTTTAAATGCATCAATCAGTTGTAGCACAAAAACAGTTGTTAAATGACAGTGAAATGAGTAAGACTGCTGATATGATGTTCTGCTGGGAAAACCTTGATGCTGACATTGACAAGGATGTTTGTCACCTGTCTAAAGAGTTTTGCAGACCAGTCACAGCACCCACATGGCAACAGCAGCATCAGCCTCCCCAAGGACCACAATAAAGCTTGGAAACGCTGCTTAGGAAGAGCTAAAATAAAATGTCAAAGTCTCAGGAATTTGCCCCTTAGGTGTTTGCCGAGCCTCCAACCTCTCCAGGTGCCGGCCTGATAGGATCTTGTGACATTCGTGTCATTCTTCATCCCATCCCTCAACACATCTTTCCCAAAGGATCTATTCATTATCTGGCCATTTTTACGCCAGTGAAGCTGATGGGGTTACAGCTCTCACATCATAGCAGCCTTTTCTGCTCATGTTGGCTTCCTGTGGTGAACCGCATCCTTGTCTTTCTATAGTGTTTTCATTTAGCGGCTTGGTGTTGGATTTGTTTTTTTTGTTTTTTTTGGGTGGAAATTATCTTTATGGGCTTAAAGCTGAGGTTTTTCACATTGTTTTGCTGTAATGCAAAAATATATTGCATCCTGCTTTGTGTGATTAAAAATGACCTGACTGATCTCAGTGGTGGCCGTAACACTTGTGGTCACCGTGTTATGGCTAATGAATGTGAATTTAGTTGTCCGTTAGGCTACAGTCCACATCTGTGGCAATCGGTGGTAAAAGACATCATGTAAAAATACAGAAATGCAAATGTCTTGTTCTTGCCTGGCAGAAATGTATTCCCCGTACGCTGTTCCCAACTTTATCCAGTGGATGAGACCAACACATCACTCCCATGACGTTGGGGATTACCAGTAGTATTGCACCAGAAACCCCAGATTTTGCAGCCAAGCCCACCTGGGAGATCAAGACAAAAGGCTGGTTGCACCATTGGTTTCTGTTCTGTGACTGTGTCACAACCAGATGTCACTCACATGAAAAGCCATCTGTCCAGAGAAGTCATACATGCCGCACGAATACATGAGGCTCAAGGTGTTTTGCACAGCCTCGGCACTCAGGACATGCTCGCCTGTGATTGGACAGATCCCTCCGTTGACCAAAGTGGCAGCCATGATACTTCCCGACTCACAGGTCACCTCGATGGAGCAAAGCTGGGAGCCAAAGAGGGAGAGTTTACCACTAAAGTAAAAAAAAAATCTTTACTGTAGCTGAGTCAACCTCAGGTAAGACAAATAGAAGACAAAGCTCTCTAATGAAGTCGATGCCGTTTACCTGGAAGTAGAAATCAAGGCCATCAATCATATCTGCTCCCGGAGGAAAACACTGGTGAAGGAAATGTATTTAGCTTTTGGTTGTTATTGTGTGTGGCATTTATACGTTTTATAATCAATCTGTGCGTTAGATGGGCATCCCAGAGTTAAAATGCACTTCAAACTGCTGCAACAGAGAACAAAGGGAATCACTTCAAATCAGTTTAAAACACATCCCATAACTGACCTTCTTCTCTTTCATGTAATATCCAATGGCAAAATTTCTGTCACCAGTTTCTTTTTCGGACTGAAACCTGAGAAAGTGCAGCAGTGGAGGTCAATACTGATGCATCAATAATGCAATGAGGCGCTGCATATGTAATTTGCTTAACAGTAACTATTTCAGCTTAGCTGGGAAAGGTAAAACACCAGAGTAAGCGCGCTCAACGTGGCATTGCTGAATCCTACATATTCTTGGTCTGCCATCTTTTTTGCAAACTCCATCACCTGAAAGACAAAAGGTCAAATCTTGTTTATACAGCAGCTTTTTGTACTTTTTTTTAAGTAAGAAAAACATCTTGGGCACTTACATAGTCAAACTTCTCTGCCTTATTCGCATGGGGCTGAAAACAAAGAGAAATATCCTCGTATAAAAATGTTCGATTGTAGTTGCCGTGTTTATTCCAGTTCCATTGTTCATTATTGACAACTAATGACCAACCATGAATACATTACCGATGGTTTAATTTAGTCTCCTGTTATCAGCTGTTGCAGCAGGAGGAAAAAAAGGCGGTAAAGATAAACCACAGTGGTCACGCTGAGTTGAGGAATTATTATTTGATGTGGCCTACACCCAAGCAGTCCTATTTCATAGATTTCTTATTTTCATTCTCCATACAAACAAATCACTCACTTTCTACGGCCTTTTACAACATATTCCCTAAGTCTTGTCCTGAAGATCATGAACAGTCCAACAGACTTAAACGTCAGGGTCCAAATAAGAGAAGCACCAGCTCCAAATGCAATTCGTTATTTAAATTCAAACAAATAAACTAATAATTCATTGCTACCAGAATGCTGTCTGTATTGAAGAACAAAGCCGTCACTGACACGACGGCATATATGATGTCATATTTTTGTTGCAACACACTTTCACGCGTTTTCCCAGCTTTTCTTGAGTAAATCAAATCGTTGTCAACTCTTTGATGGGTATTAATCAATCACTCCTTACGCCACAGTGCAAATGACAGTTTGTGAAAAATGTTTTTGTCGTCACTGACTTTTGTTAGAAGGTGAATAGATTATTGCTTGCTCTGACAGCAATTAGAAAGCTGCCCGTTTACCTTGATCAGGGAGCTGATCACTATGGCCCCAGCATTCACCATGGGGTTGTGTGGTTTATCTAGAAAAGAGTACAATGAGACAATCAAGTCAGAAGAAGAAGGAGCTCTGGAGTGAGCTCGTAAAAATGAATAGTTGTAACCATGTGCGAACCAATTTAGATCAAGAGATATAACATCCACCTCTTTGGCCTGACAGTTCCATCACAAGCATTCTTTTATCAATGTATCTATTATCCCTCCTCATTATGTGTCCAAACCATCTACGTCTAGCCTCTATTACATTGTCTTTAAGTTGTCTAACTAAGGCCCTTCTTCTGATGCCCACATTTTTAATCCTATCCATCCTTGTCACTCCCAAAGAAAGCATCTTAGCATCTTCAAGTCTGCCACATTAAGTTGATTTCTGTCTCTTGGCGTCGTGGTCAGTGCTGCTGTTTCCAAGCACTGGAGAAGAGTTGGTCTCATTACTATCTTGACAACCTTCCCTTTTACGCTTGTTGCTGCTCTTCTGTCAAAGATAATTCAAGACACTCTTCTCCACCCACTCCACCCTGCCTGGGCTTTCTTCTTAACCTCTTGTCCGTTCTCCACAGCAGCTGAGCCCAAGTATTGAAACTACTTTACTGCGTTTCTAAAAGAAATGGCAAAAGGGTGGGGCCTTTTAAATCTAAGCCAGGTTATTATAGGAACTTTGATGAAACCAAAGATACCACGTTGCCCACCTTTAGTCAGGAGCAACGTGGGCTCCAGGTTCCAGATATCATTTGTCATTTTTACATTAACTGCAGAGTGAGGGAGGTTTTAGAAGTGAAGTGGCGGTGATGAGGCTTTACACAACTTCATCATCAAGTGAAAGCACATTGAACTTGAGTCCGCTGGGCTCCATGCCGACTTAGCTGTGAATCTTCTCTGTTCCGGCCTCGTGGACAGCGATGGCGTACTGCAAGGGCTTCACACATGACTGCAGGCAGAATGGCTGCTTCGTGTCGCCTACAGAGTGCCTGAAGACAGAACACAGAAAATGTCCTCAAAGCCAGCAGGATCTAGAAAATAATGTTTATAATGTCACCAACGTAGAAATCTGATGCTAATGTAGTGCTATAATTCTGAAAAATCTGTAATAAACAACCAAACACCTTTTTGAACTGAAAGCTGTGTATTAGTGATTCCAAATAGGTTAAATTTTTATTAACACCTGCCAATATGCTGCAAGAAAAATAAATCATTAACTGACATTTGCAATATAGAAGCATTTGGTTTGTTCTTGTTTTGAACACAAAGTGTCAGATAAAAATGTAACTGAAGATGCATGATGTAAGCCCTGTGATGGACTAGTCATTTTGTTATGCCTGTCCATCTTTGATGTTGTATTGTACTTTAAAGCGTAAGGAGGATCCGGCTGGTTGAAGGTTAAAGCCATGGTTATCCCGTATACGTCACCTTGACAACTGGTCTTCTCGCAGGTCTCCCAGGATGCACATCTCAACCTTTGCATATGGTTCAGAATGCAGCAGTGGCAACCATGAAGGTCACGTTTCAAAACTCAATCACACAAGTGCATACTCCTGGACACAATGCTTTTCTAAACTTTTTTTTTTTTAATTTCTAATAAAAGCTTCTCATTATAATCAAAGTAAATACAAATCCTACCAATGCCCATCAACTGTACACAAAGACACCCCCCACAGTTCTGGGCTAAACTTGGCCAGCTGGGGAATGTTGTCTGCAACCTGCAGTCACAAATCACAACAGAAGCAGAGCAGTGTATACACAAATCAATAGTAGTACGACACACACTTGTAGTTTGGTTTTCTTGCCTGCACTTGGATAATGTCACACTCTAACTGAACAACTTCTCTTGCATTTTGTCTTTTATCGTATTCAAAAACAGAAGATTACCTTCCCGTTGCTTTGTTTTTGAATTGTTTTAAAGGTTTCATCAATTTTTTTGCACAAACAAATCAAACTCAGGGATGATAAATTTCTTTCTGAAGGCCTGGATCAGCAAGACGACAGTTCCACCAACGCACCTGAAAGAAAAACACCAGAAAGTAGAATTACTCAGTGGGTTCTAATAAAAGTGTTTTCATTCCCAGCTATCAGTCTGGACAATTTAACTGTGATCATTTTAAGAATACAGGAAGCATTCTAATACATTTCTCAATCTATTTGGGATTATTCTATTTAAAGGTTAATATTACCTTAGCTGCAGGTTAGAAATTAATTACACGGTTTTATTTTATAAAACTATCTAGGAACCTTACTAATCATAAAGTCTGCCCTCAAGTGAAAATAAAGTTCATTATGAGAAAAAAAAACAAAAAAAAAAACAGATAACTATAGCTGCGTGTTTCATGGGACATCATCTAAATCACAGATTTAATATACCGGGGTTTTATACAGTATAATTTAGTGATACTTTATAAGCCCTGTGTTAGAGTGAGGTTAAGCGGAAAGCGGCAGGGGTGAGAGTCAGGGTAATTTGCATTTTACTTTGGCATCTAGGAGTAACACTATGAACATTAAAGTTTTATTTTCTGTTTTGATCAATAATGTCAACCATCAGTAAAATAACAGCATATCACCAGTCCTTAAATTTACACATAATATGTTATTTCGCTTTAGTAATACTCCAGAAATACAGAACATCCTTCAAGTCCTCATTATTAGTATGTCCCGAACTTTGCCTCAGCTTAGAGTTACGTGTAAGCTGTTTTAAACATGATGGGATAATATCAAAGAAAGAAAAACTCAGAACAGAAATTGTTGAGTTAAATTGGCACGGCTCCTTTGCTGTTACATCGCATCAAATGAAAAGCCACTACAATCCACAGCCTGAAATTGATACTGAGCTGAACAAACATCCCTGATCCAGACAAAATATTTATAAAAGTTGTGCTTTGGATTACATAGCATATGCAAGCTTATGGTACGATGGCTCAGCAGGAGAGGCAGACAGAGAAGCAAATGTGCAGCATATCACATACAACAAATCCTCTATTAAAGTGGATCGTCGTTATAAGGTCATTCTAAAAATAGTTTGGTGTCATACTTGCACTAGTCTCATGCATTGTAGTGGATGAAAATAAAACACCATGAGACTGTTAACAGACAAAACCACAACTGATAGAATAATAAAACATCACATTTTCGGTGAATTGAAAACTCCCCAGTGGGTGTGTTACTTCCTGCATTTAAATAAATGACCTGCTGTACGCAAGAAGCCCAACCCTCCTGGACCGTAGGCGGAGCATGCAGCAAACATTCGCAAAAGAAATAAAAAGCAAAGGAAGGTGTTACGTCTCAGCTTCTGGACTGAGAGTTAACTGCACATGGAAAACTGAAGCCTGGCAGCAAATTACTCTAATGCAATAAAACCCAACAGCATCTGATTTGTGCTTATCAGGCCTGGAATAAGCAATTAGCTGCCATGTAGATCATGTTTTGGATATATTTTAGTCAAACATAAAGTTCTCATTGAAGCAAGTTAAAACTAAGTATGTGAGATGTGTAATTCTAAAGGGGCATACATGACTGAAATCTAAAACAGTTCAAACTCAATCACAGTTCAACACATCAGAGCAATATTTTTTTTTTACTGTTGCAGAGAACTTTTTTGTTATAAGATATTCTTCTTTTTTCCATTTCTTCTTTTCTTCAATTCTTCTTGTCACCTGTGGAAAACGTCTCTGTCCATCATCGCCTCACCAACAGACTCCCTCACAGCCCGCCGCAGCTTCTCCATGCACTCCCTCAGACGAGGGTCAGAGGGATGGAGGCCGGTTTTTCTCCGAAATAATACATATCCTAAGAATACAAAGTTGAACTAGTAAAGAGAGTCTGCTTACTGCTGTAAAGTATGAGATGGGCACTTGCTCTTTTCCCTTTGTTATGGTGTAAAAAAGCATTTTCTCCACTCCAGAATTCGGGGATTCGGAATGCGAATTCCTGGTAAAGTCAAAAGTTTTGAGAAAAGAAAAGCCATCAAACTGTGATTCATTTACAAATCTTGTAAAAGCTTTTAAAAATATTTTATTTATCACTGAATACTTGCAACAACAACAAAAAAAGAAAAGAAAAAAAAACAATATATTCCTAAAAAGATGAACGATACAAGCTTGCTTGTATTATTCAGATTTTTTAGGACTGACTGGGTTTATTTAATTATTACTTTATTAATCTGCAAAGGAAAACTACCCTTTAATAATAATTTTTATGACATCTGCACTGGTCATTTCTCTGCTGATCACAAATCAAAGTCACGATTGTCTCATTTACACTTAACATAAGCTGCTGACTTTTATTACTCTTGAACTCCATATACGTAACCATTATTAAAACCCCTGGACAAGGTGCACTTGGGTATTTTAAAACCTTGTTAAAGTTATAGAAAAAGAAGTAAATAAACAGATTGGCATATGCACTTACATATCGAGATTGAAATGATCCATGCGGGGAGGGATTTTGTGCTCAGCATTGTGGATAATTGACAAAAACTGTCCTCGTTACGTCTACATATTAAACACTATCTTGTATGAAGTTCGACAAACGTGGCGCTCTTAGACAGTGCATGGCTGCGACCTCCAGCGACAAACCCTCCCTTGATGAATTGCCGGGCTGATAAGCTGCATGACAGCTGCTCATGCGGGGTCACTGACTTTGGAAGCGAACGTTGAGTTTGCTGCCTTCAGGTGTTGTCGGAAATCATGCCTGCACGTACGGTTACAGTGACACTGCTATTAAAAAAAAAAAAAAACTAGCATAATCAACTAGGAAGGGCACTTAAATCAAACAAACAAGATCACATAAAAACAAACACAGAAACCAACAAAATAAAAAATCAAGTTGATGTTGAGGTTAGACAGGAATCTCCATGGACTATGATGTTTGCAGATGATATTGTAATCTGTTGAGAGAGCAGGTAGAGGAAAATCTAGAGGGGTGGAGATAAGCCTTGGAATGGAGATGAATGAAGGTTAGCTGCAGCAAGACAGAATACTTGTGTGTGAACAAGAGGAACTCAAGAGGGACTCAAGAAGAACTCAAGAGTAACTTAAGAAGAACTCAAGAGGAACTCAAGAGGAACTTAAGAAGAATTCAAAAGGATCTCAAGAGGCACTTAAGAAGAACTCAAGAGGATCTCAAAAGGAACTCAAGAGGAACTTAAGAAGAACTCAAGAGGATCTCAAGAGGAACTTAAGAAGCACTTAAGAGGAACTCAAGACAAACTCAAGAGGAGCTTAAGAAGAACTCAAAAGGATATCAAGAGGCACTTAAGAAGAACTCAAGAGGGACTCAAGAGGAAGTCAAGAGGAACCTAAGAAGAACTCAAGAGGAACTTAAGAAGAACCCAAGAGGATCTCAAGAGGCACTTAAGAGGAACTCAAGACAAACTCAAGAGGAGCTTAAGAAGAACTCAAGAAGATCTCAAGAGGCACTTACGAAGAACTCAAGAGGAACTTAAAAAGAACTCAAGAGGATTTCAAGAGGCACTTAAGAGGAATTCAAGAGGAACTTAAGAAGAACTCAAGAGGAACTTAAGAAGAACTCAAGAGGAACTCAAGAGGAACTCAAGAGGAACTTAAGAAGAACTCAAGAGGAACTTAAGAAGAACTAAAGAGGAACTCAAGAGGAAGTTAAGAGAAACTCAAGAGGAACTCAAGAAGAGACCCAAGAGGAACTTAAGAAGAACTCAAGAAGACCTTAAGAAGAACTAAAGAGGAACTCAAGAGGAACTTAAGAAGAACTCAAGAGGAACTCAAGAGGAACTTAAGAGGAAGTTAAGAGAAACTCAAGAGGAACTTAAGAGGAACTCAAGAGTAGCTTAAGAAGAACTCAAGAGGAACTCAAGAGGAACTTAAGAGGAACAATGTTGCTACAGGGAGCAGAGATAAAGAAGGTGGATGATTTTATTACCTGAGGTCAAAAGTCAAGAGCAACAGAGAATGTGGAAAATAAATGTGTGCAAGCAGGAGGTTGGAGAAATGTGTCAGGGGTGATGTGTGATAAGATTTAGGCAAAATTAAAATGAAAAGGTGCACAAGATGGTGGTGAGACCCATGACGTTGATTTGACGTTGATTATGATTTAGAGGCTGGAGCACTGAGGAAAAGACAGGAGGCAAAGTTGGAAGTTGCAGAGGTTAAAATATTCAAGTTTTCTTTGGGAGTGACAAGGATCAGGATAGGATCAGGAATGAGTACGCCAGAGGGGCAGAACATGTTAGATATTTTAGAAAGAAAATCAGAGAGGGCAGACTGAGATGGATTGGACATGTGCAGAGGAGGGACAGCGAATATATATGTAGAAAGATGATGAGGTTAGACCTGCTGAGAGGGAGGTCTTGAGGAAAACCACAGAGGAGATTTGTGGATGTAGTGAAAAAGGACATGAAAATAGTTGGTGTGAGAGAAGAGGATGCAGAGGATCGGCTTAGACACAGACGGACAATCCGCTGTGGCAACCCCCGAAGGCAACAGCCGAAAGGGAAAGAAGATGATAAATAATTTGGTGTTAGTTGGACCAACTAGAGATGCAGAATGAAATCAAACTAATAGTTTAGACTTCAACACACAGCATAAGTCTGCACATATGTATCTTTACTGACATCCAACAAGGTTGTTATTATGATTTCATCATTGTAAGCTGAAATGACTCCACAATAAATTCATCATTGTTTCATGAGAAACATACTTTCTCGAGTGTAAACTTTTTTTAATCAGGCTTTGATGGCTAACAACATCCACACAAAGCAGCATAAATAACAGTGTTAAAAGGCACAGCATTGTGTTAACAAAGGATGTATGCACCGTGTTTTACTGATATTTTCTCTTCATATTGTCTAAAAGTGTTCAGCAAGCATATGGGGGTGGAAGATGGAGACACACTTTAAACACCTGTAGGTATATATAGTAACAGCGGCATTCAGTTATTGCATATGCAGTGAAAGTAATTATCGGGTCACGCTCTTTATCGTATCAAAATGACACACAATAGCATAAACTTTTCATCAAAGTCATCACAAGTTACACACTCTTGGCAGGGCGAGGCAGCACCAGTTTGAGTCCAATGTCAACTACAGCAGCAGGCATGTAAGAAAGAGGGATCCAGAGAAACTTGGCGTCCCAGCCGGCACTGTACCGGGTTCTTGGGTAGGCGGCAGTCAGAGCATGCTCCATGCAGTTTGTTACCTTGGTGAGGTCAGCATCACAGACGGCGTTCATGATCAAACGCTGGACATTAATGTCTTTAAAAGAAAAATTGGATGGTTAAAAAATATTCAAAATACAACATTTTATTTTTCTTTGTAAATGTTTTTTCCTTCATCCAAAGGTTATATAATGACTGTTTCTTGTTGATTTCAGAACCTTCATTTTATTTGTTTGATATTATATGAAATCTTTTTATAAAGTTTGACAAAGCATATGATTAGGGGTTTAGATATATTTTATGTGAAATTATGATTTTTAAAAGATCAGAGGCATCACTCATATTTAAACATTTTAATGCCTGACATATGAAGTAAACCATAAAAAGCAAATCCTTTTTCATGTGAAGTGATAATTATATATTAAAATCAAAAGCACTTCCAAATTTGTATTTAACTTTTTCATCAAAATTTTTCTTATCATTATGAATACATTAGGTAAGTTCATGTACTTTTTTATGTAGCTGTTTTATTTTGTCATACTTTTTTGGCTTTTATAAAACTTTTTTTTTTTTTTAATTACTTCTTTTGATTATGTGGTCCAAAAGTCCACGAAATGTATGTACTAAATATGATGCATCCGGCATTATAGGGTTAAGACACGTTTCACATTACATTTAACATGGCATAATGCTTGAAAAGATAATATAGCTCACTGAACTTACACTTATCCAGGTACTTGTCTCCATAGCTGGCTTTTACTTCGGGTTCCAGCTGGTTCCACAGGCGGTGCAGCTCCCTCTCAATGGGATCGAGGCTAGTCACCGCAGTCTTGAAAAACCCTGGCTCAATGATGCACACGTTGACTCCAAAACAGCTGATGTCTCTCCTAGAAACATAGATGTCATGCATGATAATAGTCTATGTGTATATGTTGATATTTTAGGTATTCTCAGAGGGAAATAAAACACTAACTGTGTTAAAAACACATTTTCTTTTGGGGTGTTTAAACATTGCAGCAACAGCCACCTCTGCTGTTGATTTGATGATTGCCAGGCTCACCTGAGACAGTCCGAAAAAGCCTCCACTGCAAACTTAGAGATGCAGTATCCGCCACCATTTGCTGCCACCCTCCCCAGGACTGACGCCACGTTTACAATACGGCCACGAGCCTGTTTGATGAGGGGCAGGAAGGTCATTGTCATGCCAATCACTCCGTTCATGTTCACATTCATTGTGCTGTGGAAATCTTCCACTCTCATCCACTCTGAAGGACCCATGGGTAATGAACGTCCAGCATTGTTCACAATACCCCAAAGACCTACAAACAAAATAAGAGGGCAAACAGAGATGACAATATGAAACATTTCATAGTGCACGTGCTTAATAGAAGTAAGTGATTTGTTCCACACTAAGTGTCAGCCACCTCTCACCTTTATCGCCAACCTCCTTTTTGGTCCACTCCATGGCTTTCTGGATGCTGTCCTGACTCGTCACATCCAGCAGCACAGTCTTCAGATGAGGCCCCGCTGCTCTTTTCAGATCATCCGCTCCCTTCGCTGTGAGGCATCCGGCCAGCACACGGAAACCTCGGCGGTCGAGCTTCTTACACAGAAGGTTTCCAAACCCCGAGTCACAGCCAGTCACAAATATGTGCTTTTGAGGGATACCCTCAATCTCCAGGCTGTCTCTGAACAGCCACACGAGAACCCACAACACCACAACGGTGGCAGTGATGTAAGACCAGGCATTTTCCCTAAAGGAGAAGAGCCAGGGGAACAGGTGAGAAGCTGGGATTTGCCTTCGAACTCAAGTAAAAGTCAAATATTGAATTAAGCAGGGGCATTTCTTACCCTAAAAGATCATAGATAAGCTGCATATCCATGCTGCTTTTAGAAGTGGGTTTTTGGTCACCGGTTTGCTGGAAAAACATGCTGTAAAAAGTGTTACAAGGTGATGATGTGGCAAACAGCCAAATCAGATTTTCATGAAATCAGAATGGAAAGAAAATGAGAAATCCGCTGATTATTTAAAAGAATCCCCTGCAATTAAAGCCCTGCTTGCTCTTGTAATATTGTAATCTCTCATTCTGCTGCTCTGTTCAGCATTCTTGAGAACCACTGAACACAATGACTTTGTTCACTGAGAGCTTCAGTAAAAGCAATCCCTATAATGCAGAACTGTTTTGTCTGCTTTGGCCATGTGAAAAATCTTTAGATAATACTCTTAAGGAAGAAAGAAAGGCATTTGTAAGAGAGTGAGACCCAAGCAGGTGGAGTGTGTGTGTGTGTGTGTGTGTGTGTGTGTGTGTGTGTGTGTGTGTGTGTGTGTGTGTGTGTGTGTGTGTGTGTGTGTGTGTGTGGGTGTGTGTGTGTGTGTGTGTATAGTGAGCAGCTTAGGCTGTTCGCTGCTGAAAACCAATTCGTTTTCATAGTTTATTAGCTGATTAAACAATAAACGTAGCCTATCAAAATCATATCTGTAGTCTGAAATCAATTCTCAGTTGCATTGTTACATTAATCAAATAATAAACTGTCAAGCATTTTATTTCATTTTTTTCAGAATGCTGTCTAAAAATCCTAATTGGAAGAAATAAAAGAAATAGTCATGAAATGCAAAGAGGTCATAAGCTTTATGGTAACATAAGTAAAAATTAATATTGTACTATTTTATTAGAAATTTGCTTTCTTCAGAAATTGATTTCTTTTTCCTTCACTTAAAACTTTCATACAGGGGCGGGCTTGCAGTGCTCAGGTCTTTAATCAATTAAAGCCAGTAGAAACATCTATCTATCTATCTATCTATCTATCTATCTATCTATCTATCTATCTATCTATCTATCTATCTATCTATCTATCTATCTATCTATCTATCTATCTATCTATCTATCTATCTATCTATCTATCTATCTATCTATCTATCTATCTATCTATCTATCTATCTATCTATCTATCTATCTATCTATCTATCTATCTATCTATCTATCTATCTATCTATCTATCTATCTATCTATCTATCTATCTATCTATCTATCTATCTATCTATCTATCTATCTATCTATCTATCTATCTACCTATCTATACTTTTGAAGAAGAATATTTCCTGACAAAGCATCAGAGGGTGTAATGAAACAGTTTTCTTTCAGCGCTGCCTTTGAAAAATGGATACATTTTAATTATTTAACAAATGTTGAGTGCAAGAATAATGACTCAACTGACTGGAGTAACTAGACTTCCAGACTTCAAATGCTGCTTAAAAAATCCATCTCCATCTGCATGCTGAAACATCATCAGGCTGATTTAGGATGAGCAGACAGATGGTGAAGGGACGGCACCAAAAGTTGGCAGCTCTACCGAAACTGTTTGCTGACACTTTCAGGGCTTAATTTACTATCATTGCTGTGGGGAAGCTGTAACTCTATCAATTTATCAGATCTATCAAATGAAAAAAAAAAACAAAAAAACTAAAAAATGTCAGTTTATCTGAAGTAAAATTCAAGTCAATTTGCAAGGTTTTGTTCTTAACTTATAAGTCCTTACATCTTGCTTTTAATCCTTTTAAAGTAATTTAACTGCTTAAAAAAATGAATGAATATAAATAAAAATCTAAAACGTTTGACCAGTACATTAATGCAATGCATTTTCTAAAAACTGTACAATGAAATACTTCACAGCAACTTGTGATATGTAAAGAATGTAAAAAAAAAAAAGAAAGAAAAAATAATGTAAAAAGCGGTTTGTTTTAATTTTATAGAACAAAACCCCTTAGTAAACAATTGTTGAGACAATCACTAATAATGAAAAGTTTATCCTACCTTATTGTCTTTTTGAGACGTGGTTTATCAGCGCAGGTTTTACGTCCTTTTCCCTTTGCCTCTCCAGTTATTCTTCTGTCACAGCTCAGAGGCTGCTCAAAGAGAAGCTTTATCCTTTATCCCTTAAAACAAGTCCGCTACAAGTAATCCCCATTCCGTAACCATTTGGTTTATGTGCTGAAGAAAAAAAAAAAAACAGTGGTGGGAAACCCCAAAGACTTTGTGTTACAGAGTGCAGTTAAATTTTGGATACTATATATATATATATATATATATATATATATATATATATATATATATATATATATATACTTTATGATTTAAGAGAATTTTTGCAAAGTTATGATAATCTCACATGTGCCCTTAAAAACTTGTGCAGTCTCAGTGGTTAACTCGGTTCACTGACTATATCATTTTAATGTTCAGACAACACATGCTTTACTTTCTGCTTGTTTTTATAAATTTATCTTGACACAATAAGTAGACTCTGCAGAAATAAATTAAAAAAAAAAAACACACACAAAGATTTGATCCCCATACTGTACATTGTAATCTATTTTCAATAAAACTATAACTCCAAGAAAGAAAATATCAATGATATAAACTGTTTCTTGAATGCAGCCTTAGTTATTAAAACAAAAATCAAACATTGCTGAGATAACATCAGCATTGTCAAAGATACATTTTTAAATCATGAGTAGTAAAATCTTCAAGTCTTTTATATTTGCTTAAAGCTATTAGTTACCAATCATGCTTGTAATTACGTGCGTGACCTTAGCTGCCACATCCACTGTGACATAACCTCCCCTCACGTCACTCATTCCACTGATTGTCCAATCACACTAAGCAGGCAAAAATGCATCCAGTTGCATTGTATTCAGAGGTTCATAAGTAGTTTTATTGCAAAACAGTTTCTTAAAATGTAATACTCTTTCAGTACTTACTTTTGTAACAGTACAATTAAGCCTTCAGCCCCGGATCCAAAGGTTCTCCACAACTCAACGCATTTCCCAACTCTAACACTCTTTTTAACAATACATCTCACAACACGAGCCCTAAGAGTGCTTCTCCACGCTGTAATTAACGTTTAATCTTTGCATGCCTCTGCTGCTGAAGAGTATAAACACGCTGAGACGAGGTCCATCAAGTGATTCTTTTCAATTTATTTTTTATGTAATATCTGTTCATTTATCATAACAAAAAGAACACGTTTTCTCTTAACCTTATTTAAAAAAAACAATGTTCCATCATCAATGGCAACAACAGAAACAGCACAGACCTCACTTTATGCAGACAAGTGATGCATAAACGCAGACATGCATAGGTGCGGCAAACAAAGCTATGACAAATTGCATAATAAATGTTTTATTTAATTTGTGACAAATAACCACCTTCCACTATTTATTGATTTAAAAAAAAAAAAAAAACATGTTACATGAACCCATCAATACTTAAAAAAATGGTAGAACTAGGCTTTAATCATCTTCAGCTTTACTGGGTGCTTACTTTTATCAGTACAGTATCTAACACAATAACCTCTCCTTTAAATCTTGTCTGGATATCATTGTCAAAAGCAATCAACTGCTGCTGTCCGTCTGAGCAAAGTAAGCGTCTGTCTGCCCAGTGAGAGGGACGTGCAGACAAGCAAAGTCCTTTCTTTGCTGATAAAGTTCAACTGTACTGGATTTATGCTCTGCTCCAGTGTAACTTTGAGCCATAAATGTCTGTCACACAAGCAAATTGTGACGTCTATGAGCAAGTAGACTGAAGGTGGCCCTTATGTACGTATTCCAGGGCTGTGGCGATGGTCCTCATGTCCATCTCGATACTGCGGGCCCAGTTCTCCACATCCCCAATTTCCTGTTTGGTAGAGAGAATAGAAAAAGCACACCAGCTGTCAACTTGTACTCATCCCAAACTAGAAATCCTTCGGAGCAAATTAACGTCCCAATCCACTCAAAATGTGATTCTTGCTATTTTTCACTATCATCTGGATAATGATGAACTTTAGCGGAAAAGAAACATCCTAAGTAAACAAAACAAATACTAACTTTACTTTGACTTTTGCAATGTCTTAAAAGTAGTTCACAATAATTTGTAACATGAACAGACCGCTTACTCTTTCCAGGCTTGCTTTCAGCCTCTCTGAACATGTAAAGATGATGTAAGCTGTACAATTATAGAGGGAATGGAAACTCATTTGAGAATTGCTTTTACCACCTGTCAAATGCACTAAGATCTCGGAGCTGTGTCGAGGTCCCTGAATGGAAGTAATCTGATTTTGATCAATCTAAAGACATTATACTGTGAGCTCTAATCAGATGGTGTTCCTTATTTGTAGTTAGATATAGCTTGTGATATTATTTTTCACCTCAACAAGGCACACGGTAGGAATACACAGCATGCATAATTAAATCTGTATTAAGCAGTGACAGTAACACTGAACCAATTTACTAAGTGTAGAGAGAGATTAGATATCGCACTGAAAGCACTCACATGGCTAACAACTAATTCTTCTAAATGTGATATGTGGAAATAAGCCTGAATATTATTAAGAGAATGCACCTCTATTACAAAAGCAGCAAGCAACTCGGGAGGGTATAGTCCATTTTTAAGCACACTATTAAGCTTTTTGGGAAAAAGAAAGAATACGTTTCTGGTATAAGAACCCACTTTTTGGTCAGGTGTGTCCTACCTTTAGAGCCTGGTTGAAACCCTCCACCATGCTGATCCACTGAGCGGTCTGCTTGGAGAACTGGCTTGCCTGCACTTGGAGAGTCTTCACCTCATGGTCCAGTTTGCGTTGGTTTATGTATGCCTGAGCCACGCTTGAATGAAAACAAAAGAGATTAATTAATCATAAACAGCCAATGTTTGAAGTTAGGTTGAATTGGTATTTTATAGACTGGTCTTAGTTTTCAAACAATTCTAAACTTAACTGCGATACTGAAGGATTTAGGTCATAATCTTTTTCATAACGATGCAGCAAAACAATAGTCTTTGCATTCCCACTCTCATCCCTTAAAGCTGATTGCCTTGGATTCCTCTCATCTTTCACAATAGTAGCAGTATCAATTGCTGCCCATTAGGCACATTTTTAAAGTCAGGAATGGATTGTTTTATTGCATTTGCTTAGGAAGATGTGTAACAGTTCTGAAACCAAAGGGATATAGATTTACTAAAGTCTGCATGGACCAATGGCACCTAAACAAACTAGACAGGTAAAGTGTCCCTGCAAAATAGATAAAATAGTATCAGAGGGCAGCTTGTTTTGGTTTAGCTGGTGGAAAACTGTTCATGAACATCACTTTTAGAGGGCTACTGTTGTCACCATGTCGTTCACATAGATTTTACAACCATTCGCACAAAGCCTCAAGTCACTCTTCTTCATTGCATAACCTAAGTCTTCGTGAAAAGTTGTCATTGAGAGTATATTGATTGCATTTCAGAACTTAATGTTTCCTCTAGAAATTATGTTCATATTAGTGAAATACAAACTAAAGAAGAGAAGGAAAATGGCATTCATATAAGAGGACACATGGCAAACTCAAACCAGATGTCTGCATTTGATGAGTATGAACCGGGCCTGTATGTTCCTGCACCAGACTTCCCTTTAACTGAACCAAACCATGAAAAGTTTGAAAGCACCCAAAATTTTAGTTCTGTGCTTTAAATACTTTTTACTGTGGCAATTAGTAGTGGAAACCTAATCCACTCCAAATAAATTAAATAGATATGGGATCAACGCAAGTAAAAACACTGCCTCCCGACTATTTCATTCTCTTATAACAGGAATACGAGTACATAAACAATCGGCAGAGGTTTCTTCTCCCTACAGTTTCTTTATAGTCCAAAGAGTTTGAAGTCTAAACCCTTTGGCCTTAACTCACAAACATGTCAGGTGAGATATTTCAGCTGAAGGAAGTGCTGATTCAAAACAGTCATTTCCTGTTGGCTTTTGTTATAATTTAAAAGCAACATTTAAAAAAATATATTTAAAAAATGCTTTAAGATACAACTTCAGTGTGAAAAGAATTTGAAAAAAATTTTACTGTCTTGATTTTATAAATGTAATTACTTATTAACTAATTATTAACCCATACACAAGTATGGTTTTCTTTTGTTTAGATTTGTTATTCTTTTTCTTTACAGTAGAACATATAAAAAGACCTTTGGGTTGCTGCTAAAAGAATAAAGCTATTATGGTCTTATTTAATGAGGATATGTCTTAAACACATTGAATTAATGAAATATACTATTCCTACAAGAAACAATTTTTTTTTTTTAGAGTAATGTGCACGTTTAATCCATCATCAGACAGTTATCAGATATGGGCCTGAAATTATACTTTGTAAATAAATTATCAAAGCTTATGATCCTGGCGATCAACAGATTCATGGGTTTCCAAATCCTACTCCCGGATAACCGCGTACAGTCTCCTGCGTCCTCTCCGTACCCAACATTCAGGTGGTCGACCAGGGCTTCTGTCAGACAGGTGGCTGCCGTGATCGCTTCTCGTCTGCGCCTCTCTGATCAATGAATGAATGAACAAATACAAACATCGACATCAGTGAACAGCAGCGGCTTGACCTGTCGGAGCTTTGTTTTTAGCATCGCTGCTAGCTACCGCTCACCCACCCTGCGTCTCTTTCCGTTCATTTTGCTTCGCTTGATGCTCTTTTAGTAGACGAGACAACATCTTGCTCAAAGGCCTATGTGATTAGTCCACAAACGTTTAACTGGTAGCCTAATAAATCCTGTATCCCATTGATCAGAACTTCATGCAGTCAGCTGACTAGTTAGCGCCGACAGCCGTTATCACGAGACCGATTCGAGTGGGCGTGTTCTCAAATGTCGTAATCTGCCACCAGAGTACAATTATTTGTTTTTTTCACCTTAAATATTGATCAAGTGCTGAGACATCTAGTGGATCTTAAATGGTCTTAACAGCTAAATACATGTATAAATACATCCCTGTATATGTTATTTATGCAAAACGTGTTTTTAATTACGTATTCGGCTTCAATGACGTGGCGTCTAAACCTTCAAAATAAAAGTCTGGATGTACTGCAACAACTGTAAATAATTTTTTTTTCTCATACAACACATGATATGGACATACACATTTTTAGTTAAGCTGTGATATTACAGAAGAAAGAGAACTAGATCCAGGTAGGTTTTGAGTTTGTCATAACTAAGCTGTGATGTACTCCACACAGCATGCGGACAAGAGCATGAAGTTGTTAGCAACAGAAGAGAGCACGTTGTGCAGTATTCCGAATTAGAGATGAATCACGAAAAAAGATAATTATTATTTAAGGGTTGATAAAGATTCCTCATATTGATATCTAATTTATTTCCCCATTTTATTTGATTTTGTTTTTGGTGCCATTTTATTATGAAAAACATATAGCGGAAAAGCCGGACTTCTTAGCTAGGGACGTTCGTCCGTGCTTATGGCTAATTTCTAACCGTCAGCTCTCCAACTGAAGCCCGTGGCCTTTTGGCGTCAGTGCATGTCAGGTGCGAGTATTCAGACTTGTTCTTTGTGGCAGCTGCCCACTGAAGTGTTGAAGTTGCTCGCAGATCCGGGCTGTTAGTGTGACGAACGTGCGTTGATACGTGCTTAGCTAAGGCTCGTTGTCATTCTGGACGTCGGCGAACAAAGTTACTTCAGGAAACTTCTCCGCTATTACATGTGATAAGGACTTGCGTGCATTTTGGCCAAACGGTCTTGTAAGGGATGTCAAGAAACCGACGTGGCCGACTAATGCCCCGCCGAAGTGTTGCGTTTGGGCGTCTAGACCATAAATATTACGCCCGCTAACGTCCCCTGCCACGACAGACGCGATCACCGAGCTGCGTGTATCATGTTGCAGGTGTTATTCATGTCATGTTGATGCACTTTTCCGGAGCGAACACGATTCAGATGATTAATCAATGTCAGGAAGAATTGTCGACGGAGACTTAATGGATGCAGATTGAGTTGTTGATGGGATTTTCTGTTATGGAAGGCACTTGACAGTTTCTAGAAATAGCCGAGATTAAACCAGTTTACTGGGCAATGTCAACTGTAGCCGACTGAAGGTTTTACTTTAAAAATGTATGTATTTATAGTCTTAGGTTTTATTTTCGTTATGGAAGATGAGTTGGACACAGGCAGAACAGTGAGGTTGTTTTCCAGTGGATTATATAGCATGCAGGAGTAGTCATTATAAAATGTATGTTTAATATATGGTATTAATAGGCATTTAAAAATAAAATCTAAATTGCCTGAAATATTGAAAAGCAACCTTTTCTTTTAAGTGGATTGCTTGCTCAATAATTATCGGCTAAATTTTTTTAAATCCAGGTTACATCTTCCACTAAAATTAGCAGTCTAATCACTGTTTAAGTACTTGCATGGGTTGTCCTGCTTATGTCTGATGTCACTGATTGCAGGTTGAGTCTTTGTAGCCAAATAAGGATCAAGTGTTATGGATGAACCATGAAGGCCCAATTGCAAGTCACAGGTAACTATGTCTTATCAAAAAAAACAACTGTCATTGTCCAACAGTCAAGTATTATGACAGCACATTACAGTGAATCATATTGTTTGACCTTAGTTGTTGGAGCTACATTCTCTACATTCTTTTCTGGGAAATATATTTTCCCAGATGTAATCGTAGTAATCTATATTTGCAATATTTTTTTGAGCGGTTTGAGGATGGATACGATTAAAACCAACCACAGCAGAGGAACTGCAAGGGTGAAAAGCCTTGGAGAGTAAAGTAAAAGAGGCTAGATTTAGATGATTAGGGCAGATAAAGGGAGGGAAAAGTGAATACACTGGTAGAAGGATGCTGGAGATGGAGCTGCCAGGCAGGAGAAAACGGGGAAGATCACACTGGAGATTTCTGAATGTGCTGAAAGCGGATACGTAGTTTGTTGATGTGACAGGGGAAGATGGAGTAGATAGGGTAAAATGGAAACACTGGCAACCCTTCAGTTCTATTCGTTTCAATAATACTTTTTTTTTTTTAATCCAGCTATGTAAAATGGATAAATATAAAGGGGGAGGCTGAAAAAAAGAAAAAAACAAATTATATTTTAGGTGTATTTTATGCTTAAAATAAAGTGTTGATGTAAAAACATTCACATATCTTTAAGTAATGTTGTTACCTTATTTTAAATAAAATTAAACAAGAGAACTATAAATGTAATTGCTATAGGTTGGGTAGTAAAAATTGTAATTAAATATCTGGTTTAGTGTTACAGAGATTCACTCATCTTAGAATGGTCCTTCCCCTCTTTTTTTTTTTTTTTGTTTATAAAAAAGCTGTTTCCACATGGGAGCTTTGTAGTGTGACCTTGAATGACCTTAAAACATATTTTAGAATATGCAATATTTCTATTTACACTTCATTAAGTTTTGGCAATGACACAAATGCCTACACATTAGAAAAAAGTCCCACAAAGGCAGTACTGAAATATATTTTTCATTTTGTCACCAACAAAATTATCCAAATATATCTAAGGTGTTGTAGTCAAAACTGCCTGGTGAGTAAATAAATAAAAGATGTAAGAATTTAAAAATACTATCAAGTCGTAACATCTTTGTCACAATTTCTCTGCAGAAGTGTACCTGTAATGTCATTGTGATGCCTTGTCTTTCCCACTGTTTAGTCCTCTCAGCCAAGCTGAAGGAGAACAAAAAGAACTGGTTTGGCCCCAGTCCATATGTTGAGGTGGCCGTGGACGGCCAGTCAAAGAGGACTGAGAAGTGCAACAACACATACAGTCCCAAATGGAAGCAGGCTCTCACAGTGTAAGTACTATAACTGTGTTTTTTATAGGGGAAGATGGTGGTAAAATGAGCAGATTAAAATTTAACAATGCAGGTTGGCACTAAACTATTATTGAAGTTACATTTAGATTTACAACATTGTTTTATCATTTTTGCTTAACTAACGTCTAAATACTTGGAAATTTGTGAATTTAATGCTTCTGCAGACCTGAACCTCCGTTTTGCACACAAAGTATTCTTTAGCATCTGTGTCACTTGTATAAAATTGTCATAAAAGCAAAATTAAAGTTTTGTGAGTCAGTTTTATATATATGTAAAACACTTAATGAAATAGTATCTCATAATCATGACATCAAATGAAAAATGTTATGAAAATATCTTTAACAACCTTGATGTATGAAACTGATGTCTTACCAAGTCAGTTAGAGCAGATATAGAAAAGCCACCAAACAATAGATTTTGGTCATTAAACGGCAAATGTTTATGGAAGAGTTCGATTATTGATTTGAAGGAATAATTAAAACGGAAAATGTGGTGGATTAAAAGCACCAGAATGACAAAGTTAACTTTATCTTTACCTAAGGGGAAAAAAAAAAAAGAAAAGAAGTATAGTTGGGTAACTGAAGTGGTTTGGGCATCTGCTCAGGATGCCTGCCGAACCCCTCTCAGGGGAGGCGTTACAGACACGAACCCTCAGAAGCAGGGTTTGTGCGGGTAGACCCAGGACCTCCTGGAGAGATGATCTCTGTTGGCTTGGGAACGTCTCTGTGTCGCTCTGGTAGACCTGAAGGGGGTAACTGGGGAGTCAGCAGACTGTTGCCCCGATGACCCAGTCCTGGTTAAGCAGCAGCAGCAGAAGATAGATAGATGGATGGATATTATTAATTGATTTTGTCCTAACAAATCCTTGATTATTAGTGCATCCCAACCATTTTCTCCCACAGGTTCTTATAGTATCTTGTGTATCTTACAGAATTGTGACTCCAGTCAGCAAGCTGATCTTTCGTGTCTGGAGTCATCAGACTCTAAAGGCAGACATCCTGCTAGGAATGGCAACTCTGGAGATTAGACAGACCCTTAAAGCTAATGATCTTAAATGTGAGTTTACATTAATACTTTTCTTCCAAGTAGAAGGACTTTTTTTTTTTTTTTTTTTTTTTCCCAAAATATTTGTAGTATTAATAAAGAAAAAAAAAAAAATCTTATCAGCTTTCGAGTGCTTTGAACTACCACAACATATGTGGAATTATTTAAGAAAAACTCCTACACCACAATTTATATGGTTTATATCATAAAAATGACTAATTGTATTTCTTGTAATCTCGCTCTGTTTTCATTTTGTCATACTTTGTTAATCAAATGTTATACAGTATGTAGGAAATGTTTTGCACTCTGCAACACTCCACTCATTATATAACAGTGCATATCTGCGTGTGTTTATTATGAGAATGTTTTACTGGACTTTGATAAGATTAGCAAACTTGAATAATATTCGGTTACCTCTTCAGACATCACCTATGCTTTTAACTTCCTCTGTGCTTCAAGTGTGTTTGTACAGTAGAAGAAAGTACTTCTTCTTTGTTAGGTTTTACTTGTCATGTCGTCTTTTAAAGGGCCTGATCCTCACCAAATCTCACTATTAGTAAATGCAGTCTCATGTGAACTACATCAGATTACATATTATCCCATGGCAGTATTTATTTAAGTAAAACTAGTGTAAAATGTGGTTCACTTGGTCAGTATGTGCGATGGTTTGGTCACTTGGTTCAAGGTGTGAATGGTCTTTGAAAGTGGCAAAGGATGAGATTGAAGGCTGATGGGCAGGTGGAAACTTTGACCACCGCTCAGTTTCAAGGTAAAACAATATTCATAGCTGTTGAGTGATTTGGTTTAAACTTCTGGTTAAGTGAGCTCTCCTTATATACAGTGTGATTGATTTTTTTCTGCCACTGGTCCTGGATATCCATATGTATGGTCTCCTTGTGGTTATCTGTGTTAAATGTAAATATTGTCAGAGAAGTGTTTTGCTCTCCTCTGAACAGTTTGGAATTTGATTTTCTTTTGACCTGCTTGTCCAGCATTGTTTAATGTAATACATAATAGTGGAAGTCTGTCTTGAGTGGAAGACTGGTCCAGGTTGTGGGTCCGGTTGTCAGCTAATGCTTCCTCTAGTAAATATTTTAGAAGCAATAACCCTTAGAGAGACAGGTGGGTCCCATTATTTAATGTTTAGGTGGCCATATTATGCTTATTAGCCATCAAAGTTTTACCTCTAGTAATTCTAAAGAAGATACCCTCACATACTGTGGTGCTAAGTGCCTGGTATTTTGTAATATTAGGGATTATGTTGTCTTTCCGTCACTTACCATCTAGATATACACTATATGGCCATATGTATTCGCTCACCTGCCTTGACTCTCATTTGAACTTAAGTGACGTCCCATTCCTAATCCATAGGGTTCAATATGACGTCGGTCCATCTTTTGCAGCTATAACAGCTTCAACTCTTCTGGGAATGTCCACAAGGTTTAGGAGTGTGTTTATGGGAATTTTTGACCATTCTTCCAGAAGCGCATTTGTGAGGTCACACACTGATGTTGGACGAGAAGGTCTGGCTCTTAGCCTCCACTCTAATTCACCCCAAAGGTGTTCTGTTGGGTTGAGGTCAGGACTCTGTGCAGACCAGTCAAGTTCATCCACACCAGACTCTGTCATCCAGGTCTTTATGGACCTGCTTTGTGCACTGGTGTACAGTCATGTTGGAAGAAGAAGGGACCAGCTCCAAACTGTTCCCACAAAGTTGGGAGCATGGAAATGTGTCCAAAATGTCTTGGTATGCTGAAGCATTCAGAGTTCCTTTCACTGGGACTAAGGGGCCAAGCCCAGCTCAGCTCCTGAAAAAACAACCCCACACCATAATCCCCCCTCCACAAAACTTTACACTTGGCACAATGCAGTCAGACAAGTACTGTTATCCTGGCAACCACCAAACTCAGACTCGTCACTCCAGAGAACGCATCTCCATTGGTCTAGAGTCCAGTGGCAGTGTGCTTTACTGCATTCAACTCTTTGCATTGGACTTGGTGATGTATGGCTTGGATGCAGCTGCTCGGCCATGGAAACCCATTCATGAAGCTCTCTGCAGACTGTTCTTGAGCTAATCTGAAGGCCACATGAAGTTTGGAGGTCTGTAGCGAAACGTTGCAGAAACGTGCAGTTTACGGGGCCTGGATTAGTTGCACAGGTGACATCCTATCACAGTTCCATGCTGGAATTTACTGAGCTCCTGAGAGTGACCCATTCTTTCACAAATATTTGTAAAAACAGTCTGCATGCCGAGGTGCCAGCTTGTGGCCGTGGAAGTGATTGGAACACCTGATTCCATCATTTGGATGGGTGAGCAATATAGTGGAAATACAGTGTTTATATTTAATATTAATAATTAATAAAAATAAAAAACCAGCTCGTCGACTTTGGCTCCCTCACCATCCTCCCCCTCCTACCCAACACCCCAAGCATCTTTTGACTGTCGTGAAACAGTGCAACTTTTTCTATTTCCATTCTTCTTAACCATCTACAATCACTCTTTGCCATCACTGCTTCAGAACTGACTTGGTTCTCCTCCTACCTCCCTGATTGCTGTCATTGAGTCTCAGTCAACAACTGTAAATCCCACATTATCTCAGCCAACTACAGTGTCCGTTAAGGCTTGGTACTCTATCCCCTGCTCTTCATCCTCTACATGCTATCCCTTAGATACATAATATGCAGCCACGGACTTAACTTCCACTTCTATGCCAACAATATGATTACCTGTCTTTCTTGTGAGTTTTACTGTCTTGCAACTTGATAGGTTAAAAAGTTTTGCCTAACACTGCATTTTGTTTCCTATTGTCCCTAAGTGTGTGAGGTGGTGCAGACACTGCTGCTGTGCTCTGACAGAGATGCCCAGGATATTGTGGGTGACCTTTCAGTCTGTCTGGATGGCATGCAGGTAGATCCAGATGTTTTTGCACTGGCAGAGAGAGAACAAGGTAAGGGCGCACACTAAAACCTGCAATGACAATGTGAGAAAAATCAGAAATGTGGAGACTATAGTCCCCTTGATATCAAGTGAACCTACTGGTATGACTTGTTCTGTGTTGGACATGCATTAGTGTGTTTTTTTTTTAATTATTTTTTTTATTTTTTATTAGTTTAAATAGAGTTGCCATTACATCGTTTATCCACCAGAGTGCACTATCAGTATGCAATTTAACTTTGGAATACTCATTTGAGTATATATATATATATATATATATATATATATATATATATATATATATATATATATATATATATATATATATATATATATATATATATATATATATATATATATATATATATATATATCTATATATATATATATATATATATATATATATATATATATATAATGGCTGTCTAACAATATTTACTTTAAAATTTCAGCTGATGTGTTAAATGTATGTTATTTTATTTATAGTAACTTTAAGCATCTGAATAAAAATATCTACTACCTGTTGTTCACTGACTTTTCTCTCATAACAATGAACTAAGTGATGGTAGTAAGCTTTCTTTTGTAACCATCTGTAGTGGCATCGTGACTTATTGGTACCTAACATAACTTGTGTAACATTTTTTATTTCATCTCAGCTGCTCGTCCAAATGGAAATGCAAAACCAAATGGCGATACAGGCAACAGGTGCTGTAAACTTTTTTTTTTTAATTTATTTATTTATTTATTTTTTATTTAAAGATTCAAACCTGTTTCGTAAATAAATCTGTCATTGTATTTGTGACTGGGTATAAAGTATATCATTTTTTATCATTATAATTATTATAGTTATCATTATAAACATTTTTAAAATGTCGTACACACAGTTTTTGGGAAAATGTTGATTAATGTCATTTCACTTGTGTTTTTAGATCGAGCAGGGACACGTCCCCATCCAGTGATTCTGATGAGTGGGTCATTGTACCTAATAGCCTTACTGTCAATGGTACAAGTTCTTCCTCTCCGTCTCCAGGGAGCTCCAACACCTCACGACCTCCTCGGCCTGCCAGGCCTCCTCCTCCACAGCCTCACAGACCTGCAGCCTCACCGAGTAAGAAAAGCATGAAACATCAAATATTTCTGAGTAACTCGTATATTAGTCGATGTACAATACAAGCCACATATCACATTTAATTACCTTACCTTCTAATTTTCTTTCACAAACACAAGTTTGCATGGCTTTGTATGTTCTGAATAATGTGAAAACATGTACATCTTAAATTAATTCAGACTTATCTTTTCTCAGCCTCTTCCAGTAGTTCTTCCCCTACTGAGTTGAGCGAAGCTCCAGCTTCTGATGGCTCCTCTCAGGCATCCGCAAATGGGTGTTTAGACCAGCCAGATGAGGCAGGTGCAGCAGCACCAACTGCAGTTTCATCACAGACGGCGAATCCCAAGCCACAGAGCACAGCCATAAACCACAGCCCCAAACCAGGCGCTGCTGCCACAACAGCTACAGCAACTCCCAGAATTGCTCCCATCAACAACGGCCCCTTACCACCCGGGTAAAGAGCAACTCATTGTACCTTTTAGATCCACAGTCTTTCACTTTTGTTACTATATTCAGGTCCCTTATTTTACTTAATTATCAATACTAACAGTATTTTTCTTCTAAATATTCTGGAAACATTACTTTCTAAGGGGAAAAAATAAATCTGTGAGAATCTGTGTGATATCCTCCCTCTGCAACTGAAAGTCTTTCACTAACTATTGACAGCACCGTAGTCCCCACCCCCCCCTCATGTTAGAGTGCTGTCAAGGATGACACATAGACTTTTTACTGCTCATATTAACGTGTTACAGCCTTCTCCATCTATCGCTCACACTCAACAGCTGCAACGGCAGTTCTTGTTCATACCCTGGTCACATCCTGCATTGATTACTGTAATTCCTTTCTTGTTCATAAGTTACAGCTAGTTAAGAACTCAGCTGATCGTATCATCTCCAGAAGTTCTTCTTCAGAACACATCACACACATCCTCAAGCAGCTTCATTGGTTCCCGGTTTACTCTCGAATTGATTTCAAAATTGTGTTACTCGCCTTCAAAGCTCTCCATAATCCAGCTCCTTCATACCTCTCTGACATTTCACTAACTTACACACTATCTAGTACACTCAGATCTATTCAATTTAATATCATTTACACCGTCGCTGCAGGTGGGAGCAAAGAGTGGACCAGAATGGACGGGTGTATTATGTGGACCATATTGAGAAAAGGACAACCTGGGACAGACCTGAGCCTCTGCCTACGGGGTACCAGAAAAACCTCCTTTAACTTTTATACAACATATATTCATATAGTTCTTATTTAACTCTGTTGACTTGGGCTTTTATTACAGTCGCAGTACCTGATTACTTACTTTTTCTTCATAATTTAATTTAAAATTGAAGGTCACTGTTGATGCTGAAGTACAACTAGTTTGCCTCGTTATCTGCAGGTGGGAGCGAAGAGTGGACCCAATGGGTAGGGTCTATTATGTTGACCACATAACACGAACTACAACATGGCAGCGACCCACACAGGAGTCGGTGCGCAATTATCAGGAATGGCAGCACCAGCGAAGCCAACTCCAGGGTGCAATGCAGCAGTTCAACCAGAGATTCATTTATGGGGTGAGAGCAGTCATGTTATTTACCTAAATAAACAGGACAGTTTCTTTTACGTGGGATTATATAAGAGACTTCAGTGTACCACCGACAGTAGGTGATTGCAGGTAGACCAGCCTCAGTTTGTCTAAGCAGATCGGACCACAAGCATAGAAAGTATTTTTTTTATTTTAGTCATATGGTGGAAAAGCCTGAGTGTGTTGGTACCCAGTATAGATGTAAAAATAATTAAAGTCAATTTAACTCTTTAAATAAAGTAGAATTGCATTCAATGTTGTTTTTTTTTTTTAAACTTACCAAGTGTCTCATTTTCTCTTTGGATCAGTTTCAAGACCAGTTGGCAGCCACTGCCAGTAAAGAGTTCGACCCGCTGGGACCTCTCCCTCATGGCTGGGGTAAATATCATTGACAGGATGTGTGTATAGTCCTTCTTGCTTAAGTTTTACAACGGAGCAGTAAGGATCTGTGTTGGGACTTTAACTGAAAACGTATAGCAGGTATATACATGGAATGTGATCTGTTTATATTCCAGAGAAAAGAACAGACACCAATGGCAGAGTTTATTTTGTTCATCATCCAACACGATCGACACAGTGGGAGGATCCAAGGACACAAGGGTGAGTGTATTCCTCCTCTTGTGTGTCCTGATACTGTCTTTCTGACATTATTTAGTCCCATGGATATTTTTATTTTTCAGTCTGATTAGTGCGGAGTGAACATAATTAGTCTTAACTGCCCTTAAGTTGTGTGGTACACATTTTTGTTCCCCATTTTATACCCAGGAGAGTAATCCTCCTTCATCTAGAACCTGCTTAGGGTCTGCCCCAACTTATAAAGAGTTTCCAGTAAGTAAACATTGTCAGGAAACTCACAAGACTGCAATAGATCTGTATTTAATAGCAGAATATTTTATAGTTTGATTTGATTCAGTTTTCTTGTGACAGATTTTAAATGGGACATGTTAGGATGCGTTTACACTTGGTTTGATTTAAGTAAACTCTGATCCAGTTTACCTATTGGTATGGTTCATGTGAACGTGCATGAACACTCACACAAACCTTGCTGCATAATAACAACCAAATGGACCTAGACTCCTTTTGAAACAACAGAGATAAAGGAAATAATCCATGCAATCTAGTTTTGAACTTTTCCACATTTCTTCTGTTTTTTGTCTTCTTTTTTTTCATTCAGTGCTGAAAAGTGAATGTGAAGAGAACCAGGACGTTCTACTTGCAAACTGAACTAAATGCAACTTTTTTTGCTTTTGTTAAACCCTTACTTCATTAAGAAAGTGCTCTTGATGAGAAGTTATGGATGCACAAAGGACAGCGCTCCTGATTGACTATTAGGAAAGGAGAGACATGTTTTGTATTCTAAGGGCCTTTCTTTTGTTCTTTAGTTTTAGATAATGTATTTCTCTGGTCAGTTGTAATCAAGTTCTTGTTCTGGAGTTATGATTTTATATTTTGAGGAATAAATGGACATACAAATTAAATTTTAGATGAAGAAGTTATGACTTATATTCTGATGCTGACCAGGTTCCAATGTCTTCATAATGGTTTCATGTACATTAATGTCCTGCTCAGGCTGCTGAATGACAAGCCCCTGCCTGAAGGTTGGGAGATGAGGTTCACCGTGGATGGTATTCCTTATTTTGTAGACCACAATAGAAGAACGACAACATACATTGACCCCCGCACGGGAAAATCCTCACTGTAAGTTTTGAAAAGTTAAATAAAAAGGGAAACGACAAACTGCAAGCTCTTCAGCTTTTGCACCACTTATCTTTGGTTAGGTGTGTTTGAGGCAGTAGTCTAACCTCAGACATCCTTTGTGTTCATTTAACTCTGATGCACGTCACTTCACCAAAAGCCTTTCTTTTCATTTCACAAAGTAAATGATTTAAATCTAATTCCTAAATGCACTTTATTGAGATAATTTCAGTGTAGCATCAGATATTCACACTCATTTTTATTGATGTTTATTCCCAATACTTCAATGCTCTTCTTTTTTTCTTCTTTGAACTCTGATTATGACAGTAATTTATTTGGTCCTCTTCACAGTGAGAACGGGCCACAAATAACGTACGTCAGGGATTTCAAAGCCAAAGTGCAATACTTCAGGTTCTGGTGTCAGGTATGCGCCTTTATGGCCTTCTACTAATAACAAGTTATTACTGTATCTGCCAACTCTCTGGTACTTTATTCTTGCTTGTTATAATATTTCAAATGCAATGGGAAAAGATCAAGTTCTTTCACGTGAACAAGCGCTCTTGTTTGAAATGGAAATATTTTAATATTATTTATGTGTTTTTCCCGTGTAGCAATTATCAATGCCGCAGCATATTAAGATTACCGTTTCCAGGAAAACCTTGTTTGAAGATTCATTTCAGCAGGTAATGACACAAATGTACAGTGCTTTTAACAAGTTTTATGTGGCAGTGTTTATGTTGCGTAATTGATTTAAAATCTTGGTTCATATTTAAAGATCATGAGTTTCCATCCTCAAGACCTAAGACGGAGATTATGGATCATTTTTCCCGGAGAAGAAGGTTTGGACTACGGTGGTGTAGCAAGGTAACCGTTGTTGATTTTCAGTTTTTCTTTGCGGTGCCAACCTTTTCTTTGACAAGTCAGGTGTGTCATACTCATGGTGTGGATTTTTTAGACAACACTTATGCCTCATACAATAAAAATCTCATTGTATAAATAACATCATAACAGCTTGTGATTTCTAATGAATATCCCGATTGGTGATATTTGTATTGCCACGCTCGGCCAGAATGACCGCTGTGCTTGTACTGTTCTCTGTGTTTCCATTTCCAGGGAATGGTTCTTCTTGCTTTCTCATGAAGTACTTAATCCCATGTACTGTTTGTTTGAGTACGCTGGCAAAGACAACTATTGTCTTCAGATCAACCCAGCTTCTTACATCAACCCCGATCACCTCAAGTACTTCAAGTTCATTGGACGGTTCATTGCCATGGTAACTCTTCTATTAGTATTTGAGCAAAACTTGCCTTTATTAGACTGCCTGATTGAAAGTGATTGTCTGGCAAAATGAACAATAATTTTAATGCAATATTTATGATTGTCTAAAGTTTAATTGTTATAATTAGATCTTTAACATTAAAATTGACAAAACAAAAACACCTACAGGCCAGGAAATTAATGTATTAAAGATTTATTTTACATATATATATATATATATATATATATATATATATATATATATATATATATATATATATATATATATATATATATATATATATATATCTATATATATCTATATATATATATATACATATATATATATATATCTCTATCTATCTCTATATCTCTATCTCTCTATCTCCGCTCTTCTCCTATACTCTCTCTCTCTATCCTCTCTATCTATCTCTCTCTATCTCTCTCTATCTAGCTCTCCTACTCCCTCTCGTGTCCTGTTCCTTTTCCCTCTTCCCCCCTTCGCCGACTACTGTCACTGTCTCCGTTGTGGCCTTTGTTTCCTGTCTCACATTTTTTCAGTCGCTTTCTCCAGGCCTTGTTCCATGGAAAGTTCATCGATACAGGGTTCTCGCTGCCCTTCTACAAGCGTATTCTCAACAAACCCCTGGCACTTAAAGATCTTGAGTCCATAGATCCAGAATTTTATAATTCACTCATTTGGATCAAGTAGGTAGCTCATAGACGTCTACGTGATGGGCGGGGCTTGGGCTACCTCAGTGATCTGCTCTGGTGCTTCTTGTTTATTGAATGAGCTCAGGTAGTGTTGGACATGCATGTCCTTTAGAGAGGTGGGACACTTGGATGAAATACATGTTATTATTTAACTATTATTAATTAGCAGGTTTCTTTATTTTATATGGAACTTGCACGTGAAGACAAATAAGTCTTTTTTGTGCATCGGTTTTTGTTCAGGTGTGCAGCCTATACATTGCTGCTCATAGGTTTGATTTGATCTTCTTATTGCAGTCTGTTTAGTTTTGTAGGAACATGAAGGAGAGAGAAGGATTTTCCATGAAGGTGTCTATAGAAGTTGTTCATAGAGAGCAAAACATTTATTCTGTATTTAATTCATGAGTAAAATAAGGTTTGTTTTGACTAAAGAATCCTTGCACATAGAAAATGTTTTTAGTGTATAGCCTGTATGTTAATGATGAAGGTATTTTTTTAGATTGCATTTCAGTTCATTTCAATTCAGTTTAATTCAGTTTAGTTGATGTTAGTTGATGCATTCTTTTTTTATTAACTACATGAAATCTGAAACAAACTTGTATGCATACTAGAGGTATTTCAGATGCTGCACTGTGAAGCTTTGGTGAATCTGTTATTACAATGTTATCAGTATTGACGGTGGCTATATTTGGTTTTTAGGGACAATAACATAGAGGAGTGTGGTCTGGAGATGTTCTTCTCAGTCGACAAAGAGATCTTGGGCGAGGTCACCACCCATGAACTGAAACCAGATGGAGGAAACATCCAAGTAACTGAGGAGAATAAGGAGGAATACATCAGGTACAGCTGCATCCTCTGATGCCTCTTGGGGGCGTTTTTGTGTTTTGCTCCAACCTTCCCTTTGAATGATGTGCATTGAATTACATCTGCGTGATGGCAGTATTGTGCTTTTCATTTCAAAATCATCTTCCTCATTTTTAGGCAGGTACAACTTGTCATTCCTTCATTATGTTTGAATAAATGTAATAGGATGCTCTTCATCTCTCTGTGTTCAGGTTGGTGGCAGAGTGGAGGCTCTCCAGAGGTGTGGAGGAGCAGACTCAGGCATTCTTTGAGGGCTTCAATGAAGTTCTTCCCCAACAGTACCTTCAGTACTTTGATGCTAAAGAACTGGAGGTAAATATGTAGCTAGAAGTTTTCTCATCTTTATAACCTTTACAAAACAGGAGACTTTAATGTTCGGGCCAGTTCTGAGGCTGTGTTATATTAGGTAAAAATAAAAATGACTTTATTGTGTCTTTGCAAAATAGGCCAAACTACAACCTGAACAACTTCTGGAAAGTATGTACGTGCATATGTATTGAGAAAAAACTCTTTTTACTGTGTGTGAGTCTTTTTTTTATTATTATTTATTTTTTACTTTTGATCTTAAATACTATTGGACATATTTCAATTCAGCAAACAGTGGAGTGTAAGCCTCTGCAGCTCCTGCTGTGGGCAGTTGTTGCAGCTCTTTTTCCAGGAGGTGGTTAAGGAGAGCTTTGTGCTGATTGCCACTCAAATTTGGACCCTTACTGCAGAACTGTCACACACATTAAGCATCAAGAAGACTACAGCTTGCTAGTGAGAGTAGGAAACAGTGTATCAGCATGAGAACAGTGATTTCTGACATGTGGTGGGAGGATGGGTCCACCTGCCCTGCACCGCGCACCACGGGAGGGGAGGAATCGAGGGAGCAGCAGGGATGGCACCTAATTTCTAACGCTTTTTAGCTCGTGTAGCAAGAAGCATAGCCGTCTCATAGTTTCTGGCACCATGAAGTACTTGTTTAAGAAGCTATCAAGTGCAGTAAATCATATTGCAACTAGAAAATAAGAACCATTTGAGTTTTCTTTTTGCCATCTCACATCATGTGATGTTGCTGCTGTGCATGTGCATCACATTCTTGAAACAATAGATCTTTAAAAACCTACAACCTCCTGTACTGCTTTGATTTCTCTAGGTGATGCTTTGTGGGATGCAGGAGATAGACCTGGTGGACTGGCAAAGAAACACAATCTACAGACATTACACTCGAAGCAGCAAGCAGATCCTGTGGTTCTGGCAGGTGTGGACTTACGACATGATTTACTATTTCCAAGCTTATTTGTTTTAATTTTACAACGGGAGTTTTGAACCAAATTCGGCACTGTCCAGGCGAGTGTTACAGCATTATTTATTTCATTTATTAAACACATGCCGCCAGCATTCACGTGCTTGAGAGGGATTCGTTGCGTTGTTGGCGAGCGGAGAGGGAAAAGTGAAAACCAGAGTTTCTTGCAAATGACTAGGGTGGATAGGACTGCCTTTACTGAAGTCAGTACAAGAATTGAATGATAGTGGGAGAAAAAACAAACAACCATGTTTTCCATGTTGAATTTCCCACTGGTAGTCGAGACTGATGGCTGATAATAAGATGCAGATGTGGAGGGGCCCGTGGTGACAAATGAGGCCTAGTCAGGATGTCAGTGAACTGGACCTGTTACAAAACTACTCTTATGCCATTTAAAACCAAGATCCAAATACCAATTTAAAACTAAAACAGGGTCACAAGAGCTTCCAAATGTCTTTGTTTTATTCATCTGAAAAAGGTGGAGTAGACAACAACATAGTGGCTCTGTGATTCACGCTGGTGCCTCACAGCGAGGGTTTTCCTTCTTCCAATCCCAGCAGGGGCCTTTCCATGTGGAGCTTGGATGGTCTCCCTGTGCTTGTGTTGGTTTTTCTCCAGGAACTCCTGCTTCCTCCCGCAGACCAAAAATATGTATTTCAGATGAATTAGTGATTCTGTTCGAGTGTGTGTTGTTGCTTGTCTGTATAGGCTTGCATTTCCACCATAGAGAGCTGGGATAGGCTCCAGCAGATCCCTGCGACTCTGAATAGGAATAAACATTTATGGATAATTGATCGGGTGGAACAGTATAGATACTTGACATAAACTTTACCAAAGAAACAGGCTTTAGATTAAAAAAAACAAAAAAACTATGTATTTTTGTCATCAACATTCTTATTTAAAAAAGATATATGGGGAAGATTTTAGGAAATGAATGTCCCACTGTTATTAACACAACATGATCTGTTGGCAGTTTGTGAAGGAGATGGACAACGAAAAGAGGATGAGACTCCTGCAGTTTGTTACAGGAACCTGTCGTCTTCCTGTAGGAGGCTTTGCTGACCTGATGGGTATGAATCGACCTGACACGCACTTTCCAGTAATGCCGTTTGGGATATCTGAACCTCTTTCTAAGTTTTGTTTCTATCTGATGAATGTAGGTAGCAATGGGCCGCAGAAGTTTTGCATTGAGAAAGTGGGCAAAGAAAACTGGCTTCCACGAAGCCACACATGGTAAGACCTGCTCTTCAGCCTTGCGGCGGCAGATATTTGGCACATTGATCCACATGTTCTGTGTTAATCACATAATTTGCATTGTTATAATTACGGAAGAGGATTAGTGCCGCAGTAATTCAAAGTCAGAATTTTAAAAAAAGTCAAAATTGCGATTGTTTTTTTTTTTTTTTTTTTCTAAAAAAAATCTAACATCCCCTTTGTATGTAATTTTCTTTTACTATGGTCCTAATCCTTAATAGTTGAGATTAAAACAAACAACTTCATAGTGACATAGTATTTTTCTGCCCCGCTCATAAAACAAAGGATGTTAAATATTAGGCAACTACGGTTCTCTTTGAAGGTTACATCTTGTCTCTGTCTGGTCTCTGTTTAGCTTTAATCGCCTGGACCTCCCTCCCTATAAGAGCTATGAGCAGCTGAAGGAGAAACTCCTGTTCGCCATAGAGGAGACGGAAGGATTTGGGCAGGAATAGTGCGGCCAGAGCTCCACCTTTTTGTATGGAATGAAGCAGCGGTGGGTTTGAATGAGTCCTGCCCACTCAGTTCTACCTGCAGCTGGGAGAAACTTACAATCTGGTTGATAATAGCTTGTTGCAAAAGCATATTTACAGAAACATTCAACCCTGGTTAATCATAAATTCTTTTCGCACAGCTCTCCACACCCTGTGTAACCCTTTGACTGATCTTTTCCTCCCTAATGTGCCCACCACGTCAGACGAGACAAAAGAGCTGCGTCTCTCGCTTTGACATGTCTGCACTCGTATGTTGAGCAAGCGGAGTTTCTTGACGTGCCACTGTGGTTGTGTGCAGTAGTCATCCCTGAGAGCGTCCTCGTTGAGTCCGTGAACCGCGACAGTGCGGGAGCAGAGAAATACGTTTGTGCATTTTCACTTCATTTTTTTTTAAAAGCAACATCACGTTTCTTTGTGCTTTTTGAGTCACTGATGTTTTAATCTTTCTGTTAATGGCAGGATTAAGTAATGTCTTAATAGTTAACTGTTTTGACTCCTTTAGCACACATGCAGTATTTTAATTAACTCTGATAAATATGATACACGCTATCTAATTTTGGCTTTTTTTTTTTTTTTTTTTTTTTTTTTTTTTTTTAAATATGAGTTAAAAGTAAACTAGTTTGCACATGGTTATGTGAGCGGTAATGTGAATGTTCTCAAGAGGGGCTATTTTTATGTGCAATAGTTTTTGTAGAAACCCTTTTTTTTTGCCAAAGGGGGAATCAAATGATTGGTTTGATGAGAAGTAAGACATCGTTAAGGGTCAGTCAGCCTTTAATTTAAATTGTAATATGACAAAGAAAACATCAACATACTTTAAAGTGTATTCGAAGAGACTTTAATCACTGTTATTAGATTTGACTGAAATTGCTCCCCCGTAACAACATGCTGCTGTAAATATGTTCATATAGCGCACAAATACTCACTTCATCATCAGTCAGGAAGACAGAAACTGGAAAGGTTGTTTTTGTTTTTTGTTTTTTTAATTATTATAATAATATTAATAGGCTGTTACTCATGACGTGGGATGGATTCGGATGTTCGGTTTCAGAAATCACGGTTTGTTGAATGCGGATGTATTCCCGCCGAATGGTAGCCGTTGTTTTACCTGGTTGTCTAAAGAGAAATTATAGTTTTTATAGTGTTAAATTTCAAACCACTGCAGCTTAAAAATGGGTATGTAGTCGTCTTAGTTTACGTGGGTTGAGGGCCACTGCATATCCGAGATAAGTTGTGAGGATGTTGACTTTAGGCTTCTATAAGTTAAATATTTGTCACTGATGCAGGCCTTGTAAATACACTTACAACGTATTTTTAGAGTTTTATGTCATTATATTTTGATCATCCAAGCAGTGGACCCCATTGAGATGCAGGGAAGAAGTAAAATTTATATTAAAATGATACCAAGGGACTGTTTAGAGGATGAAACTCTTTATTCCCTTATATTTGAATATTTGACTTTTTAATTTGAGCTTATTTACCTTATTTTCTAAGCCTTTTGAAGGCAGTTTTAAAAGTCCCCAGGATATATCAGTTGTAAACTTCCAGTAACTGGTTAGAATTCAGTTGTGGTCACCTTTGAGTTGGTCAGTGTAGATAGTCGACATTATTGTACAAAATGTAAATGTGAAAGGTAGCTCTGCGTTCTCAGCTGTAGATACAGATGTTGAACAAGTTCATAGCTGAATACTGATTCCTCTAAATTCTGTTTTTTTTTTTTTTTTGTTTTTTTTGTTTTTTTTTTTGGTCCTGTCCAGAATCTTGAACTAAAAGTTGAAAATTGTGACACGATGCTTTTTTATTAAATCAGTATCCCGTTATGTATAAAGCATCTGTTCAGCAGCCACTGTGAGAGGGAAATCAGATTTTTGGAGGTTTGCAGTCGTTCCTTGGAAAGTCCCTTTTGTGGACATTTCATACTTTGTCCTTCGCTCTCTGGTGACAGACTACAACAGTTGCTCACAACAAAAGCCAGGCAGAAATAATGTACACATTTTCATTATGATAAGAATCTGTAAAGGTTAATACGTTAAGTGAAACGGATTTGAATGCTTTCAGTGTGCTTCTGGAGGCCCCTCGTTGTTTAATGTAAGCAGATCTAAATTTGCAATGTGAAATGAAATGGTGAATTACACAATAGCTCTCTAAGCTTTAAATTGTGTGTGTGTGTGTGTGTGTGTGTGTGTGTGTGTGTGTGTGTGTGTGTGTGTGTGTGTGTGTGTGTGTGTGTGTGTGTGTGTGTGTGTGTGTGTGTGTGTGGTGTGTGTGTGTGTGTGTGTGTGTGTGTGTGTGTGTGTGTGTGTGTGTGTGTGTGTGTGTGTGTGTGTGTGTGTGTGTGTGTGTGTGTGTGTGTGTGTGTGTGTGTGTGTGTGTGTGTGTGTGTGTGTGTGTGTGTGTGTGTGTGTGTGTGTGTGTGTGTGTGTGTGTGTGTGTGTGTGTGTGTGTGTGTGTGTGTGTGTGTGTGTGTGTGTGCGTGCGTGCGTGCGTGCGTGCGTGCGTGCGTGCGTGCGTGCGTGCGTGCGTGCGTGCGTGCGTGCGTGCGTGCGTGCGTGCGTGCGTGCGTGCGTGCGTGCGTGCGTGCGTGCGTGCGTGCGCACGCGTGTGATTTAAACTATGTAACTGCAATATGTTTCCTGCATAAGCAAGTTTCCTTTAAGTTTCCAACTCAAATTAAAAACCATTTTATACATAGCAGTCTTAAATTTCACTCCTGAACAAACCATGTGATCTTGTCATTTTTATAATGTCAATATTGGTGCTTCATCAAAGGTTTCTGCTCGTTCTCGCTGACTGAACCTCTCCTTCACTGAGTCGGTGCACTGTTAAATACTGTGCCATTTCATGCTCTTTGTCCTCGACTGTCCCAAAAACGTGATCTCACATGTATTTCTCTACTCGTAGTAATTCCGTTCAAGCACAACTAAGAACTCATTGTGTGGCTACTGGTGTGCACGGTGATGTAGAGATTAGTATGGAAAAATGTTGACCATTTGATATTTTACCAGGCTACAACAGCAGCACATGGACACTCAAGCTGATCCAACTAACCACTTGTCTCTTTACTACCACTGCGTTCCAGGTCATGGAGCGGATAAATGTATGGAAATATGCAAAAAGTGTATTTTAGTTGTACTGATTTGCATTGTAATTCAATGTTCATAGTCTGTTTAATTACCTTTATTTTTTTTTTTTAAGCTCTTGGCTTTTTGATGAAACAAAGTCAATGGGGGAATATTATTTATTAGGAGGATGAGTTTCATGTATCAGTAAACTGGATTGACTGGTAAAGAAAATAAAATCATTAAATGCTTTGACTGATGATTTCACGTCTCTTAAAATTTGCCTCAAAATGCCCTGGACAATACTCAGCATTTTTCTTTGACCGCTTCCTCGAAGCCAGTGGTTCTCTACTGGTGTGGCTTCAGGACCCAGCATCGCTCCTTAATGACTAGCTGCCACCCAAATCGAGGAAAAAATTTGATAATACTTTAATTACCAGACGCTGCCGTTTAAACTCCAGATTGTAAAGAATTAACAACAGTTTTCTCGCCCAAACATGAAACTGTTGTTCAGCAACAGAAGTAATTCCAAAAAGACTCTGGTGAAGCCACATATTGTTTAGTCTTATCTTTACCTGAGGCCAAGGCTCGCAACCCACAGAAAACATGTCTGTGTTTTGGGTCCTGACCGTTCACTGCTCCAGAGCATTCAGTCACTGCCCCTCAACTCTGCAACTCACTCCACCAGACCTCCGCAACATCAACTGTCTTCCACACTTCAAATCAAAAAATCAAAACTAAAAGCTCATCTGTGCAGGCTTTCCTACTTCAGATGGGTGGAAAGCCTGTACATATGTCTGTACAGTTTTATGTTCCATCTGTCCATGCATTATTGTATAGCCATTATTTAATTTTATGGTGATGTTTGTACCTCATTTAATCTGTAGGGTGACCTTGAGTGTCAGAGGCTCCTATATATAAAATGTATTATTAGTATTAAGCCATCTGCCAATCAAAAGTATGTGCACCACATTATAAGTGCAGTTAGTGTCATAGATGAACCTAATTAAGAAATTACCCAGATGCAGCCTTTTTTGTGACCGAAGCGTTTTCTTGATTGACTCGCTTTTGCATCCAGCCCCCAGCGGTTACTGGAGGAACTGCATTTTTTTTTGCTACTACGGATTTGCTGGTGCTTGGGCACAGACTCAGCCACAAAAACGGTAAACGGTCATATTTTGCCTACGATATGATAAAATATTACGGAATTATTGTTAAAAAACAAGTATAAATAGATTAGTTGCGCTTTAAAACGGTTCACGACAATTGGAGTAACTGCATTCGGGTATACAGGAACCATTAATTAAGGCGCAGAAGCGCCACGGAGAGTTTTCAGTGTGGCACGTTGATCTGACAGCGGTAGACATGGCCGGTTCTGACCTGATAAAAACGCTCCTCTATACCGTCAATAATCTCCTACAGCAGGACAAATACAAGGCATTCCTGGCGGTTGCGAAAGGATTCCGAAACGGCGCCGTGTGAGTGATGGTATTCATGAACAACACGCGACGCGGCTGCGTCGGTTCACGGGAAGCTAAGGCGGCTAACAGCTGGAAGCAGCTGCAGCCCTGCAGGGACAAACGCGTTAAAGCTGCTTTTCCTAGTCACTCACCCCTTAACGTAGATTCTGTCAGCAGCAGGCATGTTGTGAAGTCGTGTGACAACAGTAAATGCGTGAGCGCTGTCTCGGGAGGAACTGACATGAGTGCGTGTTTATCTCTCAGATACGGGGCCAAGATCAGAGCGCCGCACGCTCTGGTAATGACGTTCCTGTTTCGGGGCGGCAGGTATCCACCTGGTCACAGTCCACTCAGAGATGACCAACGCGCCTGCGATGGATCTGCTGACTGATCACGCGTGTTTCTTCTTTGTTCTGTTAGTTTGAAAGAGAAGCTCAAAGCCATTGTCAAGGCCACACACACCCACTCCCGGAATCTGGCGTACTTTGTGTCCACGTACAAAGGACTGCAAGCCTTGCAGCAGAAGGTCCAGGGCAAGAGTTTGCAGGCTCACTCCTTCCTGGCTGCCTGCGTTGGAGGGTGGTTGGTGTTTGGAGACAACAACAACATAAACAGCCAGGTATGAAAGTGCAGCAGACCTCTCTTGCCAGGTGCTTTCACTGGTTCTGATACTTTTTATTTTATTTTTTTCACTTATCCCCCCCCTCAGATCAACATGTACCTGCTGTCCAGAATCCTGTTTGCCTTGTCTCGGCTGGCTGTGGAGAAAGGACTTGTACCGGCACCAAAGCGTGACCCTTTCCCTCTGTTTGCCACGCTGGTTTGGGGGGTGGTTTTGTGGCTCTTTGAGTACTACCCTCACACTCTTCAGCCCTCGCTGCAGTCGTCGATGACCTACCTCTATCATGACAGCAACGTGTGGCATGACGTCTCAGACTTCCTTGTTTATAACAAGGCCAGGACTGCCTCTCAGAAGTGAAGTTTTAGCTTTTATCACCTCTGCGATGCCATCAATGCATTATTATATTATAATCAATAATCCTAATGCAAATGAATTTAACTCTGTTAAGGGATCACTGTATTATATCAAGTTTTATTTGACCGTTTTTGGTCATAGATTTGTTTGTATGTGTAGGTGTGTGTGTGTGTGTGTGTGTGTGTGTGTGTTTGTCAAACCTTTTACATTAAAAACATAGTTGTTTTTTTTTTTCACATAAATAAATTATTAATGTAAAGTGGGTTAAAGTGCTGTCATCTGTTCTAACCAAGCAGCTACATGGGAAAAAAAAACAATTTAACAAATAATCGTCTAATTTATCTTAAAGTCATATAGTGTATGCAACACTGTCATTCTTTAATTTATGTAAACTTAAAAAATATGGTTATGTTTACAGGTTGCCCATGTGTTTGACACATTTTTTTTTTTACATGTTCCTCAAACAAATTCAGGGTTCCTTCTGAAATTTGCACTGAAGAATAAACAGTTTTGGCTTTGGGAAGTAAGCATGAACGTTCCCGTGAGCTCCCATCACCCCTGTTTTCTGGAAGCAGACTCGTGACAAAGGAGACGCAGACAAAAGCGGTGGACCCGCGGACGTGTTCGCTGTGACCTCACAGAAACGAACCAGTGATTTATGTGCCAGCCATCATATCGTCTCACACAAATGTCTAAAAGTGTCTGAATCCACACACGAAGTTCGTCCGCTGTCTTGGCTACAACTTCAAACGGACCCTTATGATTTTGCCAAACCTTTTGCATTTGTTCAGTTGCAAACCTGCTGCAAAATAACAACTCAGCGGTTCAGCGTGTAAAGTGCTATGACTCAGATGTTGCGTGACACCTCGTGCAACCCCTGACAGATGGTGAACCGTCAGCAGTCGTGTACTTTATGCCAATTGTCTGAAAGTGCATCACTGTGCTAATAACAGTAATTATGTTTAATGTTTGATGGAGTTGAATAAAAACGCTGCTTCTGTCAAACCTGTTTCCATGTTTATTTTATTTTTTATCTCTAAGTAACTGAACCACTGCCCGTGTAACAATATGTGAACTGTTAGATGTAGTAAAACAGGAATACATGCAGAAAATGTACATATTTTATTTTGCACAATGTATAAAACGTAATTATTGAATTAATATTTGGTGGTGTTCAGTAAAAATGAATCCTTTAAAATAGCATTTATATAAAAAGTCGAAAACAAATCTGTTTTCACAAACAGTTGTGTTAGTATTATTTTAAATAAAATGTAACCGGTGATTCGGATAGGTCAGACTAGGAGCTGCTCAGTGTAAATCTGGCATTTTGAAATGAAGTTACACTTGAAACTTTTCATTTCGAGCAGAACAATTTGGCAACGTGCCTCCAACCACAAACTCGATCATTCAAAATATGGCAGGTGGCGCCAGGATTGCACAAGAAAGGTCTCAAAATCTAAAAATATAAGACTGTAACGTAGAAATGATAATAACGATCATCAGATTGTTTAAAGAGCCCATGCATTGCATATAAGGTTGTTTTAATGGTTTATTAAATATTTATTTATTAAATGAGGCAAAAAGAGTAGGAGTAACTGCAAACTTTTTTTCTGATTTCAAATGACAATTAATCCTTATAAAAAAATGCACTTCGCCCAATTCTGGAGTACATACTGTACTGAGTACATTCCTGTCATAATGAACCTATGAGTCCCTCTAGTACACAAAGAAAAGTGAAACAAGTTTGTGAAGTGACGCCTCAATGTCAATGTGAACCGTTTCTATGTAAACACCCATCTTTTTCCCCCTGAAGCATGCATGTGCAACACTTGCAGAAGCATGCAGAAAGAACAGAAACAACAATAATAATTATAAAGCTAATTGCGTATGAGAGTGGGTGAGTGTTTTATATTATTTTCTTGTTGTGGGTTGTACTCTGTCAAGTTTCTGTTATGAAGAACAACTTTAAAATTTTAACCTTGAAGACTTCAAAGAAAACCACACCATCTATAAACAAGTGGTGTTCAGTGCAGTTTAGGTGTAGCTGAGAGCTTTAATTGGTATTTATGAAGCCAGCACCAATTTCCAAAGATTTAAACGGTTTATGAGCTGCCTTTGTCTTTCATTTCAGGTGTGTGAAGTCACACCTTCTGCCACTCCTAGCATGGTCAAGGAGTCTCTGTTTAATCTGCTTTGTTAAGTAAAAGTATGAATGGAGCACAGAAATGAGTCAGAGAAGAAGGGCTGCACTAGTAGAGTCCGGGTGTCACGAGGACGACTTTCCGTGTCTCACCATCAAAAGTTGAACTCCAAATTGTTTGGGAATGGTTTTAAAACGTCTTCCAGACTGATGTGCAGAAGAGATTGCTTCTCTCAGACTATTGCTTATGTCTTTCCCTCTTGGCTTTGTGTTAACACCCACTTGAGAAAACGTAGTTAAAATTCAAGGTAGGAACATTCGTACATGACTGTAAATGGTTTGAAAAAAGTAATTAAAGAATTTTATAAAGACGTAAATTTAAAAGTCTGAAAAGCTCTGATTGGAAGTTGAACATCGTTCCACCATAATATAGTAAAAAGTATTAAAAATGAGCAGGTTTCCTAGATTATCAGCTACTAAGTCCTGCTGCAAGAGTTTACACAGGCGAACCGCACAGCTGACTGTTCCCCTGCAACAGTACTTGAGTCTGTTAATCTACTTAATCTAGAGAATTTGCGTGGGAAGCTGCACAGATGTGACATATTGATTAAGAAGGCGCGTTGTGGTTAATGCTTTGTTACTCATGGCTTGATGAAAAAACGAGTTACTTTCTAACCACTTCCCAGGAAATAGTTTCCGAGGGAGGGGTGGATGTATACATAAATGACAGAGGCAACTGCAGGAGCATTTCGTTTTGTGGAGAAAAAGAGACACTAACAAATGGAAGGTGAGCTTTGGCTTCAGACATACAAACTTATTTGATTTCTCATTGTTTTTTTTTGTTGTTGTTTCTTCCTTACACAGATTACTGTTGTGAAAATGTTGATTTCTGACTGTTAAAAGCTTCTATAGTGCAAAATCTGAAACTTTGTTTTCTCTTCTTGCAGATTTGAGCGTACAGAATGTCAACCTGGAACTGTCTGAGAACCTGGAGACACACAGGACAAAGGGCTTCAGCAATGCCAACGCTCTGGTGGTGCGAAGAGGAGCCCCATTCAGAGTCAGCGTACAGCTGAAGGGCCGACCCTTCAACCCCACGACTGACGATCTCAGGATCAAAGTTTCTTTAGGTATTTTAGATGTAGATTAATCATAGGTTTTGAAGATGAGTGGCTGAAGGAAATATTTCTGCAACTAGGTTGAATCAAGAAACACCCATCTTCTTCTGTCTTTTCTCAGGTCCGCTGTATGTGGTAATGCCAGTCACTTTCTCCAGAAAGGCTCCATCCTCCCGTTGGAGCGCCCACATCGACCCGACAAGTTCAAACCAAAAGAAACTCTCCATCTACATCTGTGCTCCTGCCTCCGCCTCGGTGGGCAGCTACAGATTTCAGCTGTGTGCTTTAACGCAGGACGGTCAGAGGAGTTGTGCAGTTGGCAGCTTCATCCTGCTCTGCAACCCCTGGTGCTCTGGTGAGTACGACGCGCTGAAGCAGTGAAAAGGGCTCAAAGATTTTTGAATGCCACTGCGTTTGCATCATAAATGATTACGTGCTGATTATGTTACATAACGAACTGCATTTTAAGACATAAAGACAACGGACTATGTTTGTGTCTCCCAGAGGATGCGGTGTATATTCCATTTGAGGATCAGAGAGACGAATACGTCCAGAACGACTCTGGCTTGTTGTTTATGGGGACGCCTACGAACCTTGAGTCAAGACCATGGTCCTTTGATCAGGTATGACAGCAAATTCTGTCAATATTACAGTCATTCATGGAAAGAATATGTGTTAATAGACTCTTAAATGCCAAGGTCAATGTTTGGTACTGTGATGTAACTCATTGTGACAGATTTACCTGAGTCCCTTGATAGTATCTAATTTTAATTTTTTAAATTTTGTAAATTTTAATATACCATAAAAATGTAAACAACCTCAGAACTGTCAGAGGGAATAAATAAAAAAGACATTAACAGCTAACTGTGTAGTTGAAAGTCCAAAGATGAACAATAAACCAAAAAAGCAAACAAAATAAGCCAAAACAACCTAAAACCTAAATCTGACCGGGATTATGCTCTGAGACATTTGTTTGATTATTAACAAGTCGTGGATTGTGTATTTTTTTCTGTCTCTGAACTCATTACAGTACGAGCCTGGTATTCTGGAGGCATGCCTGAATCTGCTGCAGGTCAGTCCTCAGCATCAAAAGGACAGAAAAAAGGACTATGTGAACTGCAGCAACCCGGTCTACATCAGCAGGGTTGTGTCGGCTATGGTAGGTGTGAAAACACTCAAAGAATCAAAGAGGCATGAACATAAATCTTGAGTTGGAAACCCACGAGCGTCTGATAGTGTTCTTTCTCGCTGTCTCTGTGATGACACTGACATCACAACTCATTAAAATGTCATTAAAACAAGGCGTAACTTAAACTGAGACGTCCTGTTCTGTAACGAGGTGTTCTGCGTGATGACAAGGATGTACACAAACCTGCCAAGTTCTCAGCACATAAACGACACAAGCAAGGACATGTAATTGTAGCTGTCAAACAGTCATCCAGGGTTGTTATTAAGCTGCCATTGGGAATAAAAAAACACCTCAGAACAGCTCTGGGAGCTCAAGTCGTGAACTAATCTTGTGTTGTCTTCTGAATTTAGATAAACTGTGAGGACGATTGTGGCGTGTTAAAAGGGAACTGGTCAAATGACTTCAAAGAAGGTGTCCCTCCGTCCAAGTGGACCGGGAGTGGGGACATCCTCAAACAATGGGTCCAGGCCGGTCACAGCCCAGTCAAGTATGGGCAGTGCTGGGTGTTTGCAGCTGTCATGTGCACGGGTAATTCAAAAGTCCAAACTTTTCAATAACCAGTGGTTAAACACCAAAGTCTGCTGCTGTGATTTCAGTCTTAAAACCGTCACTATTTGTTCGCAGAACACATTGTTCGGATGTTTTCAACAGCGTGTAAATGTTCGCATCTTTGTTTTGACGACCTCTTTCAGTTATGAGAGTTCTTGGGATTCCTTGTCGCGTCGTCTCCAACTTCAACTCTGCTCACGACACCAATGGGAACCTGGTGATTGAGGAGTACTACAGCGAAAAAGGGCTGAAGCTGAACCTCAGCAAGGACAGCATATGGTCAGCAAACACTGGCGCTGGATTTCTGCGAATCAAAGAAGTCTATTGGCGACATGATCATCTGATATCTGATTTTGGACCCTCTGAACAGGAACTTTCATGTGTGGGTGGAGTGCTGGATGAGTCGCAGGGATCTGGGATTCGAAATGGACGGCTGGCAAGTTCTCGACCCAACCCCACAGGAGAGGAGTGGAGGTGTGTGAGAGACATTGCTGAAATGTGTTTTGTGTGCGTTTGTTTTTTTTTTTTCATAGCCATCATTGGACTTTTGTAAAGCTTTATTTCCTTCTGCCGTCCAGGAGTGTTCTGCTGTGGCCCAGCTCCCGTCAAAGCCATCAGGAGTCAGCGCATCGATCTGTTGTACGACATCCCATTCGTGTATGCTGAGGTGAACGCAGACGTACACACAATCATCTTGGGCCAGGGTCAGGTGGTTGGCTTCAGCAAAGACACAGAAAAAGTTGGATCCTTCATCTGCACTAAAGCTGTAGGCTTCCCAAGACTGCAGAACATCACAGGAGACTACAAATTCACCAAAGGTATGACCCCAGAACAGAAAACATATTTCATTACGTGCACCCAGGTTAATTCAGTGGTGTTATACTGTTTAATCTATTAAACACAATAATCACTCACTACACCTTCTTCCACAAAAGGCTCCACTTCAACAATTTCATCAAGAAGTTCCACAAGGTCAGAAGACTCAGTGACAAGTAGAGGTAATTTGTTTTTTTAAACAAGTTCATGAGAGTTTAGACTCAGTTTTTCCTTTTAAAAACACTTTCTCATGGAGTCTGGTTATTCTTCGTGTTTATTCAGTTCCATCCAAAGGAGTTTTAGTCTTCCTGAGTCTGGACAAATCTCCAGTTGCTGGGGAGCCGATCCGCTTCACGGTGAAAGTCATGAACAAGCAGCGTGCCACCAAGATGTTGAAAGTACATGTCAACGCTCAGGCCAAAGAGTACAACCACAGTCCTTCTGACACCTTCTGGGAGAACCATGGTGTCCTGCAACTAGCACCCATGGAAGGTAATTATGTCTTTCCCATCTACATGTTTAGACCGTTGAGGGGTTTTTAAAGAATATTGTCACCAGATGTGAGGCCAAATTTCACCCTATTCTACTTCTTCATGCACGTCTGTTTACAGTCAAAGTGCTGCGGCAGCAGATCGTCCCAGCACAGTATGAGCACGTGGTGGAAGATAACCTGATCAACCTGGCAGTCGTCCTGGAGGACATGGCCAGTCATGAGCGAGTCCTGGCCTCAGAGGAGTTGAGCATTGCCAGCCCAGAGCTCATCATACAGGTACTTAATGGAGAACTTAAAAACAGCTGTTACTTTTAATGAAAAATCTTTTCTTCTGAAGGAGTTGAGCTGAAGGGTCATTTAAAGAAATCTTCATGTTTCTGTTTCAGGTCGCAGGCGAAGACTCCATTGTGCCCAACAAGGACCATGCGGCCACAGTGAGCTTCACCAACCCGTTTACTCACCCCCTGAGTGGATTACTGACTGTTACAGGCGCCGGGCTGATCAACGGCAAGACCCAGTTCAGGTATGAGTGGGGATTGAGTTGTCTTCATTTCTTGAATATGTGATGAATGTTTAACAAAGTAAACGGTTATAAATGAAAGGGGGAAGAATGCTGGCATAGAGGAGTGTCACTGAACGCTGCTTTGCATGTGTCTCATTGTTAAGTTAAACATGTCCTACATTACTTCTTGAAAAATGATCCACAGTCAGGCATTTAAAACTGATGTTTTGCACCTTTCACTTTGTTCTTTCTGCAGGATGTTGTCACTGCGTCCAGGAGGAAGAGTGGAGCAGAACATCATGTTCAACCCCAGCATGGTGGGAGTGAAGATGCTGCAGGCCAGCCTGTCGCTCTCAGACACCAACGTCACAATCAGAGGCTTTAAGATGGTCAATGTCCACAGTATCTAACTGCTGCAAATGACCATATGTTGTCTACTGTCATGAATGCTGTAAATGTGAATAATATTTATTATCTTATTTATATTTGCCATTTTTTTGTTTGAGCCATTAATGTAACTGCTCCACTAGAAAATCTGCATATTTAAAATGGAAAATCTGTAAATTGTTTAATCTTTTGCTTTCTTTTTAACATAAAAAGATGAGACAGAGGATTAATTTAGTTGCAGATGTTTTTTCTGTCCTGAAGAGGGAGACACATCTTGAAAAATGTAATTAATTGTATGATCGCTCGTCTTACTTTGCCATTTAATGCCTCATGTTCCGGGTGCCTATGATTGGATTAATCATGTGAAATAAGACAAAACTCCAATAAACTTTCCCCAAAATGCAATTAATTTATTTTTTATTAATCTACTTTAACTGTCTGTCAAAAGAAACAAACCGACATTAAGCTTATATACAAATCAAAGCTAAGCTGACAGGCAGCGTAAACAGCACATGCACAAACATACCGGTCAATCTATATTACAAACAGGTTAGTGGGAAATTTAACAGCAACAGAAAAGAAAACAATGTACAACCCAGAGTCAAAAGAAAGCATTCAGGCAACGGTTTATAATACAGCATCTGCAAGGCAGCAACATGTTAACAAAACATTCATACAGGAGCACAGTTTGGACTTTAAAAGAGATTTCTTTTATTTTTATTATCTTGTATGCCTAGCTCCCATATTACATCACTATGTTGCGCAACTGAACCATCAATAAATAGCTCCCACTATATTTTAATACCTGCTAACTATGAGAGGAGTGTTATTTGACACAAATCTAAATGACTAAAATTATAGTGGAAGCAAAGTATATCACATAAAATACCTTAATTCATTTCTAATTTTGTCATAAAAACAATATTGGCTGGAGAAAATGTTTCTAAGCCTAAAACAAAATAAACAAAAAAACAAAACAAAAAAGAGACCCCAAAACAAAACAAATACAAAGAAACAGCAGAACAAGCAGTTTAAGAACAATCTGAACTTTTTCCTGCGTTTGGACACGTTTATTGTGCTCATTGACCAGGAAATCGAAATTTGCATTCAGTGCAACAGTTTTTTGTGTAAAAAAAATGGGACACTATTAATTATGTTGAGATGAATTTAATTAGAAAAAAAATCACAAAAAAAGAGAGAAAAAAAATCATACTTGCCATACGAACCGTAGTTTCCTGGGATTAGTTAAGCTTTGGTCCCTTATTGTACTTTGGTCTTTTAATAACTTTGGTCCAGCACTTGTGACTTCAGCCCTACTGATGTCTTGCTTAAAAATGCACCAAGTTCCTTTGGCCAAAGAGTAATATTGTCCGCCAAAACAGTAACGCTGACTACAGATCAGTCTCTGCAGGCACCATCACCTTTGGGATGCGCTCAGGGAGTTTGGAAACTCTCCAAGTTTGCACGGAGTATCAGAACTTGATAGCTGGTGCCATCTAGAGGTAATCAAGCTCCAGTGCATGGCTCAAAGCTTCCAGATCAGCCCGACATGACACCCTCCAGAAAGGCATGTTCTTCTAGGAAAACATACACAGTATTACATCTAGGGTTAATTTATAACATGTAAATTTAAGCCAGGTGCATTTTTGCAGGTTGCAGCACTTGTGCAGATATGCTATATCTGTGAAAAACGGAGTGGCCGGAAGGGAAATGTGATACTTGACAATAAAAAAAAACATCTGGAAAACATGTTGTCTTATACTCAATTGTAAAAAAGGATAAAGCATGCAAGCAAGTAAAAAAAAAAAAAGCCAAATCCAGGAGAGATTCTGACATTTGAAAGACATAAAAACAGAATTGCAAACAGAAGCTGCAGAAATGGAAATTGTAACAAGGTTAACTGATTAGTTGTGGCCCATTTTTCAGCAGTCAGCCATAAAAAGCAGACTGACATATACCTTTTTGGCTACGGTCTCCTCTTCGGCTCCATCTCCTATCACCACGTAGACGGCTCTCCGACCAAACCTCTGAGACACGCGCTCAAAACAGCTCTCTTTGCCTTTGAAATACAAGGAAAAATAAACTGTAATCCTGAAATGAAGTGAGTTTACTGAAAGACTGCAGTATGAAGGGAAAGGACATTAACAGATATATTACTGTTGCCTTCAGGCTGAGATTTTTCTCACCTGTCTTGGTCGCGCTGTATATGTTTTCTATGGGGAAGGCTGAGCCGAGACCATACAGTAACACCTTGGAGAGGGCTGGGATAAGCTGGGTGGTGGTCACTAACACATTCACACAGTTAGGCCTGGAACAGGACACGGCACACATGTTGGTAAAACAGCTGAGTTACATCACCTGCAGTAAGACTATGCATTGAGTATATCAAGTATAACAGAAACTGAGATTTCATTCGTTTTTTGCTATGGAACAAAAACAATATACAGCTGGCATGTGATGCAAATTCCCCTGTTAGTGCAAATCAAACGGGCTGCGTGGACTGACCTTGAGTTGATGAGAGCAAGCGCTTTGAGTGCTTGAGTCAGCCACAGGTCAGTCAGGACTTCCATTTCTCTCCTCAGCTGTAACCACTCCTCTCGCTTGGGGCTGCCCAGCAAACCTGAAAAACATTTCCATTGGTGGTTAAATGTTTGTAAGCCTTTCACGGCTTCTGCTTACATGCACTTGTATGAAGATGAAAAGAGCCAGATAATACATTTGATGTAATTTATTTGACTTGAATTTATCTATCAGCTTTTAGAGCTTTCAACTTTAAGGCATATAACTTAATATTACTATTTTGTTTTTGCATCTAATTTGTTATTATATGGACAAGAACAACAATCTCAAACCAGCTGACTCCAGTTGAAAATAAAGTGTGAGTGTCATAAAAGTACGAGAGAAACTCACCTCCAACATTGTTCTTGTAGGTGTTGTAGATCTCCTTGACTCTGCGGTATCGAAAAGCCAGTTTCCTCATCCAGTCCACCCCTCCGTGGACCCCTGACCCCAGGCACATAGAGCCCGCTCCTGCTGGGCTCTGGAAACCATCCGACCCAAAGTTGTAAGTGCTGCAGGATCAAAAGTGCAGGGAGCAGCCAGAATTTAGATCATAAAAACACAAAGCATTTTTTTTCCAAAAACCCTAGATCAGAAAAGTTGGAACGATATGGAAAATGCAAATAAAAACAAGGCATAGCAATGCTCACATGTACTTAGGCTGTTATTTCTGTGCAGACAGTATGAAGCCAATATATTTCATGCTTTTGCATGTGAACTTCATTATATTTTATCAACCAACACGCATCCATTTGTGCATTACAACAGATCCCATAAACAGTTGGGTACGTAAAGCTTTTGCCTTTTGTTTAGCTGCCACTTCTTCTTAAACACTTAAAAGGTGTTCCAGTGTTGACGATTAAGAATGATGAAGCCAAAATTACTTAATAACCCTTTAAAGCCTGACATATACAATACAGTAATACACAGTAAATTATTATTTTTATTTCTAAGTGTTTATTATTTAAGAAATTAAAAACATGCCCAATTTTGTCTTTTATAGTTTCTAAACAATAATTCTGTACCATTATGTGTATTTTTGGAATGGAGATCTATGCAAGTATCTATGCAATTTATCCATGCAGTATTTCCATTAGTACATTTTCTGGCTTTAAAAAACAGATTCAGTCACTTTAGGAGATGGAAAAGAAAGAAAGGATTGAACCATTCATCAAATTTAGGGATGAATTTGATGAATGATGCCGGTGAAAATATTTAAAGGACAAGAAAAAAAACCTTAAAAACTGAATGAACCATTGCTTTTGTCAGTAAAATCTGGTATATTTAAAAACTATGTCTGGATAAATATAAAAACATATTTGAATGAAAAGGGCCAAGGTCAATAAAATAAACATGTCAAAGAGTACTTTAGTACAGTTTGTCTTTCTCAAGTCACTCCTTAAAGTATCCTAAAGTGCTTAAGCAAGTTTATGTAATAAAATGTCTGGACGGAGGCAGACAGAGGGAGTAAAAGAGATATTCTGATGAGAAATGAAAGCAGTGGATAATCCTGTGATATACTATACGGTAGTGGAAGCTGGGGTGGAAAAAAAAAAAGAAAAGAAAAAAAAGCCATGCACAAACTTGCATGCTTAAACACACAAATGTGCACAAATGCTCATACTCCTCATCACCGAGCTGGTTTTGCACTGTGGACTAAAAAGCCAGAGGGAAAGTCTGGTTCACCAGTCACAGCAGAAGTGTCACAGATACCGAGTAGAGCAACAGTTGAGGCGTTACCTCAGGTCCTGTCCATTATCATCTGATGCCACGTCATCAATATGAACCTGGTCACATTCCTGGGAAATGGAAAAGAAAAAAAGAAAAAAGAAAGCTTGGATTCAGTGATGCCCTGCACAGACAGCTTTCTGCTCAGTAGGGGAGCCTCAACGTAGGACGCGTTCAAAAGAAAATGAATATGTTTGCAATAATAATCAGTATAACATAGTAATTCTAACAAAAATAAATCACAATATAAGTTTTGTTTTAACCCTATTTTTTGTGCTTCGAGCCCATTAATCCCACAACCAAGTACTCCTCAAATCCCCAAAGTACACATACAGTGAAGTACACACAGCTGTGCCCACGTATTGTGTGTGCAAAAACAGACTTCTGGTATAACTTCTGTCACGCAATGACCCTGGACTGACAGGCTCTCCTATCACATTTCAGTCCCCCAGACAGAGACGCTACCTCATCTTCCTTCAATTGCTACATAACTCAGTTCCCACTGGCTGGACCCCACATCCCACTCAGGTGTCATTCGTCCCTGCAGATCTACAACTACTGACCATTTAATGCAAACGATCCCTTAATTACTGACACGAATGCTCACATTAGTCTCCAAGAGTTCCTGATGTTAACCAGTGAGTCCACAGTTTGCAATAACAAATCAAGCTCTGTGACGCACAAATGTGAATGTCGGTGCTCTGTTAGGTCTTTAGTCAGCTATACTCAGACGTCAACACAGACGTCAAATATTTTATTCAATTTATTCAATGTATTTATTAATTTATTAACCAGTGTATAAATATGCATATTTCTGCTGCAAAGTTTAACATTTTAAAAGAGGGGTCAATGGAGACCACTCACTTTTAGAGCCAGCCCCCAGTGGTCAGTCGAGGAACCGCAGCTTTTCCCAGCCGTGGGAACGTTGGTGCTCAAGTTAAAGGCAAAGTTTTCCGTTGGATTTGTGAGTGAGTTTGGACGACTCAATTAGTTTAAGGCATAAAACCAGGGTCAAAACATAAATTCTAAATTGCAGAGATGCACAATTTTGATATGTAGTTTTCTGTGTTTTCTTTGTGTATTCTGTTACTTGCTTATTTTTTTTCCTCTTTAGCACCATTAAAGTCTTGTTTACACAAATTTAATTTCACACAAAGTTAGAATTACAACTATAAACTAATTTTAAATTTAAATTTAATTTTTTGAAAATCTTAACGACTTTAGTTTGAGCACATCTTTTTACAGAGACTCCGAAAAGACCCACAAAGTGGCAACAGAAACTGAAGTCAATGCCATTTTAAATCTTTTTTTTTCAATAGCTGATATTGCATAAGCAATTACGCTTATATAATCTTTGAAATCAGGAAAATTTCCACTGGAAATTCTGAGTTTGGTCTGGCAGTCTTACCGGCCCTTGAAAAGTATGCACAGCTCTGTTTGTATCACAGCTGAAAGACTTGTGGCCTGTGGTGTGGCAGCTGACCTGTAGTGAGGATAAGATAATTGTACCTCAGGACTTAATAAGAGTTGTCAGCCCACTGTGGGGTACACCTCAAGAGATTTTCTCAACCCTTACAACAAAAGAGGGGATAAAAACTGGGTTTGCAAATGGCTTTGTTGGCTCCTTTCGCTCCTCCTGACTGTTCCTCCTCCCATTTGACAAATTTTCCTCTTGGATACTTAGACACACACCTATAATTACACCACAAAATGTTCTTGTTCTCTTTCCCTGCATCCATGTTTAATCTTTTTCTTTTGTCAGAACACGACAAAGGAATGTGGTGTGAACACAAGATGCACTGTTCAGTCCCTAGCAAGTTATTTTATTTTATTTTTTTCTCTTTTTGAGCAGTTATCACTTTTAAAGACTGCGTCAATAACTATATTAAATTCAGTGGACTTGTAAACTGCATGTGTCTAACTGTGCAGCACTTATTCCAGCAAAGCAGTCCTCTCAATAATCCTGCTGCTCTTCTACTCCAGGAGGGAAAACTGTTTGGAAAATGCTGAAGAAAGAATAAATATAGGATAGATGTTGCATGAGGGGATTTCTACAATGACTGCCACTGTGCTTAAAGCCAAGTAAGAAAACAGCACCCAAATGTCAATCCTCTTGCTAGAATGTGGCAGGGAATAGTTTTTGGTTATGCCAACTCAGTGCTGGATATACTCTGAGGGCTGCATTTTTCCATCTTACTGGAAAAAGTCGCACAATTATTAAAAAAAAAAAAAAAAAAAAAAAAAAGAGTGAGATCTACAGTGCTGTGCGGCAAATGTGCGTGTGTGGGTGCAATTTTTGATTAAAGCAAGTCATTGCATAATGTTCAAGATTTCACGGTGGTCAATAAAGCAAGGTTTAAATCTGTACATCTGTAAATACGCACTCAAATATAAATCCTCACCTCCAGGTCATTGAAAAATAGTCTTGAGTCAGCCAGATTGAAGATCATTTCTTCCATCCACAAACCCAGAGACACTGCCTTTGATGAGTCCTGATGACAAAATAAAAAGAAGGGGGATTAATATTTCTGATATGTGATCTGCCTTTGAAGCTACAGAGCAGAATGACGGGGCGAAGACAAGCATCCTCCCCTCAGTGACTGCGTAAACTGGCACATCTCTTAGGGACTATGGAGTAAAAACATTTATTCCTCTGTCTGGCATCTGTCAAAGCCCTTCAAGAAAACTGGTTTGTAAACTACAAATTTGGTTTGTCATTTTAACAAAATCAATACCAGCTCTGTCACAGAACATTTAAATAAGTTAGCTAAAATACAAAATGACGAGTTTAGGCTAAGACTGGTATTGAGAGAATAACCAGTTAATAAGCCGTTAAGCCAGTGCAGCTGCACGCTTGTTTCTCGAACACTTCCACTAACCTACACAGGTTTCAGAAATGAATTCGTCAGTCAGAACTCTGCCATATATTATCTTTACTGCCACTTTCCTGTCTAAGAGGACCTTTCCTGCTTTCACTGAACACAGTGATCAATTTAAATGGTTTGAATTTACTACAGTGTCACACTGAACTCTGTTAATAACTGACAGTTTTTGTTAATTATGCACAGGGCTTCAATCACCTCACAGCTTTCATCAATAAAATTCTTGCAAAATTCAGCTACTAAAGAACAAATACACTCTTCATTTTTATTCTCAGACATATGTGTCATTTGAGACGAAAATAGACAAACGAAGCAAGACACCAACACTTTTGACGCCATGGACCAATAGTTGTGTTTTTCTTTTTATATATATTGCTGTCATTGTCTGTGTGATCTAATTGATATTTGTATTTATTTTATATTGTATTTATAAATTCAACAATACCGTTTTAATTCCTGATGGACAAGAAATATTGTTTCTGTTTAAATAAATAATACTGATCATAATGAATGGAAATGATGGGAAAAGTACAAAAATATAGAATAAATTATCAAAAAGTTGTCATGAAATTAATTATCCTGAAACAGGTTTTGTCACAGGTACAAACCTGTTCAAAAAACAGATCAACTATCTGGTCTTTCGTCTTCTTCCGTCACACCACCCAGCCTGGATTCCTGCGTTCATTTTCTCTCACACTTAAAATAACAAAACACTCATGTAAGTGTTGCATTACACCTACTTCATTTAGTAAGTTTTATAAGCGAAATCTTTAATTATCACCCACAGACACATGAATCAGACTGTGCATGCAGTCGGGCCAGTAATCGGCAAGGACACACTGCTGTTCAAGAGCACAAAAGCAGGTGTGTGAAGGTGTGTGAGTGAGGCATTGTTTTGAAGGCAGCACTGGCAGCCAGACAAGCAAAGCAGAGGTGTCAGCCAAAGGTGAGCATCTGATTAGGGCAGATGGAATGACAAGTGGGGACTGTCTCCTGGCTCAGAACGATAAAATGTGCTTGAAGACACAAGTAGGATAATTACAAAATACCCCCTTTCTAAAAAAAACAACAAAAAAAGAAGAAAGAAAGGTAATTGATGGGAGAGGGCAAAAAAAGTTCAGTACAAGGAATAAGGAGGATGACGGGGAGAAAATTGTAAGGAGGGTTGAGAAAGGAGGAAATGGAAAGAAGAGACAAAGAGTAAGGTTTTAACGACTTAAGAGAAGCTTGTTCTTGTTTATCTAATAATTGAAATAATAATCTGTAATCACCATCTTTTTTAAGACAGAGACAAACAAAAGCCCCTTTCTTTGAATCCTAAGAAGGAGCTAACAAAAAGAAGAAGAAAAAAAAAAGGGTGAGGGGGCGTGGGTGGGGGTGGGCGTGGGGGTGGGATTACACAAAACATTCACTTCTCACCTTCACTCTTATGGAAGGGATTTTCAGATATAAAAGACAGCTGGGGGGAAGACTATTCACATACAAGAGGATGGGGCAGAGTGTTGTATGACGGATGAAATAACAGATGAGATGATATTGGAAGGAGGAGGCAGCTTCTCCTATTCATTTCCCTCCATCACCAAACCGGTGTAAACCTGTGTCTTTCAACACATGCATTAGGATTTGCTACGATTGGAACCTTTTATTTTGGTGGACGCAGACGAAAGAAGGACAGCAAGTGGTGAAGTGAAAATGATTGATTTAAATATATTATAGCTGTCAGAGCAATGTGAATTAGCAGCACATTAGGGAAATGAAAGATGAAAAAATATTGCTAGTTTTGAATAAAGGCAGAATGCTAATCTGGTTTTCCGCTGTCTATCATTCATTTTCTCTGCTGCATGTCTGAGTTTTGATCTCAGAGTCAGAGACTGCCAGAGTCTCCCATGGATCCAGCAGTGGGGTGTCCGGGCGGTGGGAGAAATTCTTTGGCACGTGAATGACATTTCAACATACTGACAACCAACTCTAGTTTTTTGGCATTTTTTTTCCCCCCTTTTTCTCTTCAGCCGTTTCTTTGTGGCAGAAAAGAAAGAAAAAGAAACAAGGCCATGCAAAGGCCGGCTACGGGGCTGAACTGACCAGCAACGCTGCTCCCAAACACCCATCAGCCTTGTGTCGACCCACAGGGGGATCGTGAGAATTCAAAACACACAGCTTTGGCCAAAAACAAGAAACGCACCACTGTCCGCCCCTTGTCAGCTGCCTCTCTGTTATGTAAAGGTCCGTTCGGCTGTCAATCAAGCTGCAGGTGTCGGGGTAGCTAAACAACCCTGGTGCATTATGTAAAGAAACAAGAGGGCAGAAAAGCAAAACATAGCCAGCGTGTGAAAATGCCCAGGGATGCGACCCATAGGTCATGGACTTTGACTGTTAGTCAAATAAGCAACAGATCACAGAGACAATGAGATTTTCAGGATTATGTATTCATACATGTATTATGTATTCACTGCTGGGATGTGGATGTGTGCCAAACAAACTGTTCCTGCCCTTTTTATACAGTCAGTTGTTGTGAGTCTATGATTTGCTGCAGAACAAACTTGTTACAGTAAATGACAAAAGGGGAGGGGTCATATGACCATACCTTGCCAAATCGTGAGGAGAAAGTTCCCGTGAGGAGCGAATGGAAAATGATGATGGTTTCATCCAGATCCCAGATAAACACTCGCTGCAGCGAAATAACAGATATGTAATATTAACCACATGACGGTTTATGTATGTGTGTCATAGAGAGAAAGACAAATATTGTTGAGAAATACTGATAATTTCCAACAGCGTTGTGAGGGTGTGTTTACCTCTATATCAGAGTCTAGAGGAGGAGCGGGGTCACTGACTCTTTTTCTTCCTCTCAGCTTGCCATCTGACCCCCTTCGAGCTGGGACCCCCTCCTCTTTACCTGGCGTTGGTGGGCTGGGCGGCGGGTGGTATTCCCCTACACACATACACATAAATAAATTCATACATTTCTAGGAAACATTTTGGATATTAACTGGAGAGTCCTGTGAATTTACAGATCAGCAGATAGAGCTGAGCTGCACTGTGGGAAAGATCTGTGTGTTTTAATGAGTTGGCAGGAACTTAAATGAAAAATATCCCAGTTGTTTGGTGTTTGCAAGAAAACATGACATGCTCGGTTATTTGCATAAAGCACAGGAAGGTCAGGTCTGATCACTCATGACACATTTGGATGCGCATTTTACTGCCAGGTGTAAACATTCATGCTACGCTGCTGTTATCAGGCCTCTCGGGACGCATTTTAAGGGAAGTTATGCACGGGGCCGATGAGGGGTGCTTTTGTGTGTGGATTTTATCCGTGTGTCCTGTTTTGCCTTCTTGTTTCAGATCCTGCACATTGTGGTCAATGTGCTTTCACTAATAATTCAGAGTAAACTGAGAGAAAGAACAAAGGGCTCTTTACCTGTATGTGACTCTGGGCTGTGATTGGCCATCATGACAGGATGCTCTGGGTGCTGATAGGCTAATGGAGCCGTGATGGCGGCAGGGCTGATGTTGCTGCTGGTTAGGTAGGGACTGTTGTAGTGATGCGAGTTATAATAGGGAGAGTACTGACTCTGACTGTAGCTTGAGTAGGATGAAAACTCCTGACAACACAAATAATAATGTTTAGTGGTTTAAAAATACAAAGAAAAAATGGTCACAGCAGCAATTGATACATGCAGATATTGTTTCACGAAGTTGCTACAGTTTGCCATCATTTTTTTTTTCCCCTTCCGGGGAATGACTGCTAATATTCAACAGTAAATTCCTATTGAAGGAAAAATCCTCTCTGGGGTTAAATTACTCACTTGTTGTGCCGAGTTGAATGGGGTTGAACTTGCAATTGCATGGCTCCCTTGAAAAATTCCAGATGAAATACCACTACCTAAGACATGATGTGAAGAGGGAAAAAGGTCAAAACTTCTGGAAATAATCAAGGAGGATTGAGGAAATGATTACGAGTTATAAACTGGTGGGATATTCCACTGTGTTCTATCTTATATTGATGACTAGAGCTCAGATGCAACGTTGCACCATCTGATCTCATATCTAAAGTTGCGTGGAGGAAATGGTAAAACTTTGACTCCATCCTCGCTGACAGCTCAGAGCTGCAGGAGCTTAGAGTGCGATTTATGACTGACATGACAATACAGGTGGGAAAGTCTGCTGCTCCTGCTTCTCCTGCAGCTCTGGGAATCTCCTAATCTAATCAAGCCAAGGCAGGAATGTCTTCCTCCAAGCAATCGCTCCCCACCTGCATCCTCCTGTCAGGACTGTCTTTTCTTTTTGTTTGTCTGATTAATTAATGATCCTGTAATCTTATCACTCCCACCTACGGCGCTGAAAAACATTTCCAGTTTTTACTCCAGCCTGTTCAGTCTAATAGTTAATGGGATCTCTCAAACTGAAATAAGTAAGGATTTGCAGAAATGCTGGCTCCAAGCCAAACAGGAACAAACGAGTCATTGACAACTAATTGGATAAAGAGTGTATTGTGTATTAGATGATCAACACAGATGGGTTAAGATTATTTACACCAGACATTAATCAATCAAAAAGCAACTCTCTGAGGCTGGACTTTCCCAGCGATGAGCAAAATGCTATGTCGACAGTTAGACAACAGTCAGATGTTAATACTGAGCAAATCTTGTTATATCTTAATTTCGAATAGCATGCCGGCATTTCCTAATGAGAATGAAATAATAATGCAACTGAGGCTAACTGAACCGTATGAGGTCTTAAAACAAGGTAAGAATTCACCAACCGTAATGCATGTACAACAAGACTGAGACGTTTCACTCAAAACCTCGTGTCAGTCATGTTGGTGCTTCAGAAAAAGATTCATAATCTGGAAACTATGGGCAAACGCTTGATGGGCTAAAGGCAGAGCCAGAACCAGGTGGGACAACCAGAGTTGTCTGGGGACCATGATTGTGTAAAAATCTACAGCAACCATCCTGTAGGCGTATTTTACCAACTGTCTGATGTAAAGCCATGATTCCAGTGTGAGTGAAAGGCGTAAAAGTTGCTCCACTTTGGGCTGTGCCTTGTAGATGTAAAAAGGAATTTACTGACAAAACAGACAGAATCTTATTTACAGTTTCTTATGTACCGTAGATGATTGTTTACATTTTAATCCAGATAAATCAAATAACATTCCTGAGTAATTGCTAGGTTTCCACATGCAACCAACTGTTAATGACGGACGACTTTTTTGCTATATACTCCTTAAGAGTAATACAAAGGTGGACATAATTTCGCAATGTTTAAGTACAGGCAATGATGTGAGAGATAATGAGCTTTTTAGTGATCGACCTCTTTATTTTGGCTGGTAGCTTTCCAAGAAGTTGCAATGTTCCTTTTATGACATGGCTTAAACTGTTTTGATAAGCACGTTTTAAGATTCACTTCTCCAAATCTAACTTTCATAATTTCCCTCCGTTGCTTTTTTTCTTGCCCTCATCCCTTCTTCTCCATGCCACAGGGCATGACAACAAGGAGATATGACTCAGTGGAAGAAATCTCCCCAAACACAGCAGTCCTCGCAGTGACTACAAGAAGGTCTCTCAAGTAAACACAAAGAAGCTTCCATTTGGTTTCACTTGTACACACAGTGTACAGTAAGTTTGTCGAAAGCTTTTGTGGTGTGTGTGTGTGCGTATTCGCGGCCACGCTTGTGTATTGTGTGCAGCGTAATGGATGACATGGAAACATTCTTAAATCCTTCAAACGTTTGAATACTGTGGCAGTTTATTACCCTTTGAAGTTTGCAGTTAATGATTTATGCCTAAGAATATTCAAACAAATTCGCGTTGTTTGGGAACATTGTCCCTCAAACTCCAACTACACTATTAAAAACTGTTTGTTGGTTCAGCAGCCCGCTAACAAACTGCAGTCCCCGATGGCTGTGAGGCTTGTCAAAGGGTCCCATCAAAAGCATGTTTACTGGAATATTTACATTCCCATTCAGTGTCTCACATCTGAATGTTTTCTTTGAGAAAAAGTAAAATGGAAAACAACAACTCTCTTTAAAAAAGATGAAAAAAACGATCAGGAGTTGGTGTGCGGCTAAAGAAAAATTCACATCAGATGCCACACAGAATTTTGAGGAAATTAAATTCTCATCCATTTAAAAGATTAATTTTTATCCTATAACCAAAGATTCATAATGAGTAATTTTATAAGCAAAGCCGATCTGTTGATGTAGGAAGTTAGAGACAAAAAGTAAAAAAATAAAAATAATCATCCTGTTCTACTGTGTGAACAGATTTATTACTAGTAATATTACTTTATTATTATTAGTTTTGTGCTTTCAGTTGGTGTACAAAAAAATTATGAAACTTGTTTTAGACCTTTAGACCATATTTGGACCAGTGGGTGTCCTTTAATTTGACTGAGTAGCTGAGTGACACAAAATAAATCTGCAGTTCTTCAATAAATGAGCCAAGTCATGCATCAGTTAAGGAATGATGACATTTCGTCTTTTCACATACTAAAATCTGAGCATCTAATTCATCTTTTTTTTAAAAATAGCATAATATTGCAATGTTAACCAACAAAGACAACAAGACTAGAAGAATAATTAATCAGAAAACACCACCCACCAACTCACAAATTTGTCTGGTCTTGTGCAGATTTTGGGTTTGACAAAGAATGTTAAGCGCAATTAATAAGCAATAAATTAATCAGTTTTTTTTTTATTATTGTTGTATTGAAAATGATTTACCTGTTAACTCTCTTCTTAAAAATGAAAATAAGTCATGTAAAATCCAGGTTTTTACACATCAGAATAACAGTTAAGTTCCAGAAATTGTCATTAGTGTCCTAGCCAAAGTGTCATCACTTGACAGTCTAAACACAGTGTTCACATTGATAGACACATATATCAAATTTAGTAATCAGATATGTGACTGCATTAACATATCAAGAGCTCATATTTAAATAATTCCTGTCCAGCAGTAAAGTTACAGCATTTATACAGCAGGAATTGCAGCATGTTATATGTGTCTTATCCATACAGTGGAAACAGCTCATGTTGCGTCTGCAACATTAAACCTCCTCACTCCTCCATAAAATGTCCCTTAATCTGTCCTCCTATCACACACAAGGTCAATTTCACGCTGGTTTCAAAGCCATAAAGCCGCACTGAGCGAGTCATTCTTCGGGCGCCGGACGACTGAGGAATGTGTACAGCACAGACACTCACACTCAATCACAAACACACACTGACATGCAAGGACCCCCACACACTCCCAAACACAATGTATCTCAATCTAACCGACCGTTTATCAGCAAGACCCCTCTGGTGAAATGCTGCAGCCACAATTATTATTTTTCTTCCTCTACCTGCTTAATTTATTTTCCTCTCTGTCAACAGACTTCTCCCTTTCCCTTTCTTTACAGAAACAGCAGCTAGCGCTTGCATGCTGTGTGTTGTTGGTCTGAGCGGAGAGAAAGGGGGCCTGACCCCGAGAAAGGAGGAGGGGTGAAGAGACTTTTGACGCCAGGAGCCCAGACCATAGCTAATGGAGAACAGGTGTGGCGGAGAGAAGAGGAGGAGAGGAGAAGAGAGAAGAGAAGGAGAGGCTGCCACTGGCACAGATGAACCAGCCAGTGAGACCAAATCAAAGATGTCTGTGTACCAGTGTAACAGTGTGTTTGTTATGTGTTAGTGCACGTAGAGCATCAGACCAACCGTGAGTGTGAGAGTAGCTGTAGAGGCTTTGACTGGGAGGTGTGCTGCTGAAGTTTGGATAGCCCAGTAGTCCTGTCTGCCCCGGAGAGTGACTCAAGCCATCTTCTGTTTTAATGTCTAAAAAAAAACCAACAACACAAAAATCATTGTTTAGGGCTCACATTTTGATTAAATATATGGCCTTACTCACTAGTCTTGGTCCTTAAGTTTAGTTTTGCATTATAAAATTCTGACAGTTTTTTTTTTTTTAATCAACTATGCTGATGACGTGGCAAACCCGTGTAAACACACGACAACCTCCCTCTGGAGTGTCTGCGTCTTGTACACATTACAAAGAACTTTTACTTGTCATTAGAAAAGATCAACATGTGCCCTGCGGTTCTCAGTCTGGACTATGACAATGAACTTGTAGAACCTGGTATGCAGAAAATGACGAAGCCCGTAACAACAGGGATTTGTGCATTTTATTAGTAAAAAAAAAATAAAAATAAAGCCTACATGTACAAAGCTGTGAAGATGTCAAATTTACCACTGAACAATTAATTGCCAACATAGTTTCTCAAGTGCTTTTGGTACGTGATGTAACTTGTCACATCACGGAAGACCAATACAAGCTAAAAAGGGAAAATCATAGCAGAGTTGGACAAACTGGTACCTGCTTCCTCTCCCTTATTTGTTTACTGGAAGAAATTTTGTAGTTTGTCTAACGAGGCGGCCTCGTTGAGCTCTAAGTGTAACTTGAGTATGCCATGCATCTTATTTCCCCGGAAAGCCCCTTAATTCCTCCCTCTTTTGTTTTGTGATGTTATTGTATTGTAATATGTCTCAGTTACTTCAAATGATTGCAAATGGATATTACGCAATGTACTGTGTTTTTATGCTTTGTTACTGACAATAATAAAGAAAGTAATCAACAAATTATAGTTAAGATAAAGTTACCTCATGCATGCCTTCACATCCTTTAACAAAGATATTGTGCTTTTGAGATCATTTTTAAACCAATGAACTACCTTTTTATCATAACACTGTCTTTGTACTCACTGTAAGACGGCATACTGTAGCCCTGTGTGTGGTGAGAGTACGGTGCGTAAGGTCCTGCGGGTTGAAGGGCAGGGCTGTACTGAGTTTGTCCATATGCAGCCATGATGCTGATCTTGGAGAAGGAAGAGAAAACGTTTAGTGACATATTCTTCTTCTCTCTACCTGTTATGTCACATCCATTTGTTGCTTGTTAGAACAAAGCATGAGGAAACACTGTTTAGTGTGAGAAACATTTCACAAAATTAGAAGTGTTGCCTCCTGCAAAATCTGGCAAAGTATCTTAAGAGGACTTTGCAGCTCCTTTATAATTCCAATAACCTGATATAATGTATAATAATACCAGAGTTTATCTTATAGTCTCCTATTTGAAAAAAAAAAAAAAAAAACAACAACAACAACAAAGCATCACAACATAATTTTGAGTACATGATGCATGATGATGAGTGATATAATTTCAGTGTTCAATTTGGAGATAAATGCCATATAAATAAATAAAAAAAAACTCACCTGGAAAAGGTGTGATGACTTTAAAGCAGAAGCTCTGTGAATGAGGCAAACACAGCAACTTAAAAACATTAAACCCATCAGGAATGCCAAGACAGAATAGAAAATAGGACCACTGTGTAATGGGATTTTACAGAAACCAGAAGGGACATAAAAGTAAGAACGGCCCATTGTTGCACTGATGACATGTAGATCTATTTATCTATAAATCTCTGTGAATTTTGCAAGCCGCACACGTTTAATACTTTCAGTGATATTAGCTTTGCTCCATGTACTACTGTGAGGGACCTTGCAGTAATATGAATATAATTTATCTTTCAATGTACACATCAAGCAAATATTTAGTGTGGGTAATTTTCCATCAGCCTCATGTTGCAGAAATCAGCAGCACTCTTTCCTAAAGGGATGCGTAAAAGGCTGGACCACCTCAATATCATTTTCCTCACATCTTCAAATAATAAAATGCAAAAAAAAAATAAATCCCTAATTTGATCCAAAATGCTGTTGCCATAGTAACTCCAAGAGAAATCTTGGTGTTACTCTGGAAAATCTTTTCTTGGAAATCTTCCTTGTTACATATACTGTAAAGCCCTAAAGGTGCCGGATCCTCGCTGTCAAAAGATCTTTTTTCTCCACATGAACCTACATGAAGACTTGGCCTCATAGTTCGGACGTCCTCGCATTCCCAGAGAGACCAAGTCCAGAATGAGAGGGATAGTTTTTAGGGTTTTTTTTTTTTTTTTTTTACTTTTAATCATGTTTTTACTTTTCTTTGTAATTTCTTTTATTTTTTTAGTTATGTATTGTTTTTGTAATCTTGTTTTATTCAGAAAGCACATTCAGTTGCATTCTTGTTTTAAAGGTGCCATATACACAGGGTTAAAAATTATTAATACATGTATGTTTACTTTAAGGCACAGAACCTGTTTGATGACTTCTGAGGCAGTCTGCACTTTAATTTGTTTTTTTGTGGTTGAGTTATCTCACCTGCCCCAACTGAGAGCGCTGTATCCTTTTTATCCTGTCACACTGTTAGTCCGATTCCTCCGAAGCTGTCAACTCTCCTATGGAGACAGCACCAAAAAATGCAAAATGAGGAACATGTATGCACTTTATAGACTGATGCTGGGTCGGCCTGGTTCAAGTATAGAAAAAATATATTTAAAAAGACAAATTAAGATTTTCAAAGAGATGTCAAACTTTGACATAAAGAGTCTGGCTATCAGGAACTCTGCTGAATGATTACTGTCAATAACCGTGACAGATAAAAATGTTTCCAGAGAAGCCAGTGTTGACTCACATTGTTGATTCATCTGTGCCATGCATTCCCTTTATAACCACAGAGGGAAAATACCCAACTAAAAAAAAGCAGAAGCAAACTCTGCCAAATTTAGAGTGACAGCAGTGTGTGGGCTATGCACACATCATCAGTTCATGTTTTTTGGATGATAAGATAAGACAATAGAGCTTTGTGTAGCAGTGGCAAACAAGATGAGACAGAGAATTTACAACGTACTTTTTTCTAACTATAGTTTCTCTTGCAATTTTCTAGTATTCAGTGAATGTTGTTGTTATGAGATTTTACCAAGTATTATCTTGGAAATTCAAACCACTGGCTTGAACATAGGCTACATTTAGTATTCCATCTCATTTAAGTTTATAGAACCATCTATCAGTTAATAAAAGGAGAAAATTAGCGTTCATGTGTTTTAAACCAATAAGATGGCAGGTTAGGTATGAGTGAACTACCTGATTTATATAAAGAACTGTTACTGATTTACAACTGCTTGTGGAGTTGTGTCATGGCAAAAACAAAAGATGGTTTCAAGGACTTCAGAAAGGGTTTTTTTTTATGCTCATCAAGCTAAAACAAGACACAAATGATCTCTAAAGAGCTTGTAGTCCACCGTTTAGTCAGAGAGATGGCACACAAAAGACAAGTGAACACCATTGTTACCATGTCAGTAGATCACTCAGCACAAATGATGTATATGGAAGGGCTAAAAGAAAATAGTCACCAAAAAAAGCACTTGTGCCAGTCTGCAGTTTGCTTAAAATCTATCCCATCTGTGGATTTATGGCTCTGGTAATATAATTTGAACAGCTGCTTGCCAACAATGCTGGAATTTGTTGGTTCTTAGTACCCCTAGAAAGAGTTTGAAAATAATTTGGCCATAGTGACATGTTAAACTGAAGTGTGTCCTGTAATCAGCGTCTGCGACTTCAGTCTTACAGTCTGTCAGTTGGACTATTTAAATGTTGAAAAGTCCTCACTCTACTGTTTGTTATCATAGTGTCACCACACTCAACATGGGCCAGAGAAAGCAGTGGAGAGATTTGTCGTTGGAGATCAGACAGAAAATTACAGACAATGATTTAAAAAAAAGAAAAGCTGTAAGACCATCTCCAAGCAGTTTGATGCTCCTGTGGCTACAGTTGTGAATTTCACTCAGAAATGTAAGGTCCATAGAACCATAGACAACCTCCCTGGAAGTGCCACATGAAGGAAATTAAGGACAATTAAATAGATATGTATTACAAATGGTAACCAAAGAGCCTCAACAACTTCCAAAAGAGATCAAATATGACGAGATTCGTAAGTAAGTGGGCTTACTGCTAGATGACCGAGAAGAACTCTGCTGTTGAAAGCAATCCATAAAAAAGCAAGACTGAAATATGCTTAAATGCACATTGATGAGCCACAAAGCATCTGGGAGAATGTTCTTTGGACAGATGAGACAAAATGGAACTTTTTGGAAAATCCCATCATCTCCATGTTCACATATGCAGAAATGAAGCCTTCAAAGACGTAGTTCTGTAGTTCTGTTAAAAAATGGAGGAGGAGGCTCAGTTATGTTCTGGAGCTGCTTTGCTGTGTTTGGCAAAGGTGTCTTGAATCTGTGCAGGTACAATAAAATCTCTAGATTATCAAGGCACTCTGGAGCGAAATGTGATACCCAGTGTCAGAAAGCTTGGTCTCAGTGGCAGGTCATGGGTCCTCTGACAGGATAATGACCCAAAACATACAACTAAAAACACCTAAGAATGACTAAGAAGAAAACATTTGAATAGTATGTCATTCATTGGAATATAATGAAATGGATATGAGTCCTGATTTAAATCTCAATTAACATTTGTGGACTGAGCTAAAACATGCAGTATGAAGAAAAAAACCTTTAACCCTGAGACAGCCGGATTTTTGCCATGAGGAAAGGACCATGGTGTCCACAGGTGCGTAAGTCTCACTGACAGTTACAGAAATCACTCGATTGCACTGATTATGTTAAAAACCAAAATATTAGGTTGAGGGTCCCATCATTTTTAGCCAATACCTTTATTGTTAATTTAAAAAAAAAATGATTGATAATGGCAGCATGTCTAATATTGCTCATGGCCGCAGTTATTCAGAAAAAAAAATCTTAACGACTTATGAAACAATGCACCACCTGTCATTCTCCTTCTCTTTTTGTTTCTCTTTCCCTCTGCATTTGCCTCTGGGCCATTCCATTCTGGCAAAGCTGCATCTAGCTGTCTGACCTTCAACCTCACAATGACACACACATTTGGTACTCAGGAATTACAGGAGCAACTGGGTTTTACAGCCGTGGAGGCACAAAGCTGAGAAACTGAACTGACATGAAAGATTGAAATTACATAAAACAAAACAGTCACACATGAATGTCATGAAGACTCAAGCAGCAGTTGTTTGTTTTGTTTTGTTTTTTCTTCTCAATAAAAACCTTTTATGAGAAGAAAGAAGCACAGTAAACAACTGAAAACTATTTTATATTAAGAATTAAAAATAAAGGTGTATCTGAAAATGTATCTTTGAGCTTTGTTTAAAATCCAAACTATGAAACCCAAACTCTCATACCAAAACTTTACTTTTGTTTTAATGTGAGGTTTTTCCACTTCAGGAACAGTCCCCAACTTTGGTACGAGGCCTTACAGGCATCATAAACCCTGATTTGACCTCTATCACAGGCAGACTTCAAAGATCCAGGGTTTGACACTGATCCATAGAGAGAAAAAAAATAAGAAAAGTGCAGTCGTTCTTTGTGTTTCCCCATCCTACCAAGGGATCAAAAGTATAAGTGACGGCTGTTCAGTGTCCTCTTGACTTCGGCTGCAACACTTTTGTTTGCACACACATGCATGTCCACACAGACGCAAAAACCGTGACATCCAAGGCACTTCCTGGTTCAGGGTGAGGCCTGGGAGGAGGGCAGCCAAGGCCATGGGAACTACAGGACACTAGAGGGAAGATGAGCAGAGCTCAACAAAGATGTAGAGAGCCAAGGTCTGAAACTGAAGCTAAAACAAACTCAGCAGGGCCACAGGGGGCCCCAGGGCCAGAAGGCCAGACCCACCAGCTTCACCTGGGTCCCAGGGTTCTACTAGAGCTCTTCTTGTTTCACGGATATCAAATTCTAGTCTTTTAGCTGCGTATAGTGCCGTAAGTTGAACTGTAAAATTCACAGGAATACCCAGTGTTTATGCAAATTTACATGCATAACAAGTTTGTATAACATGTCAACTGAAAATGGCTGAAACCAAGAAAGAAAATTGTGCAAGATTATTTTTTGTCAAACCCTTGTGGTGTTGCATCTAATTGTACAGAATCTGTTGTGATTAAAAAAAAAATACAGACTGCAAAGGAGCACTTTCCAACTCTGTTCATCTCAAATAAAATCCAAAACATAACTAATAGTGTAAGTCACACCGAACACGATGGTCTATTAGAAGTAGCGAAATGAACATGACATAACAATGTATTATGTGGATAAAGAACACAATGTGAAAACTTTCCTACAAGTACCATGAAAACAGTACGTTTCTCTTCCACTGACTCGTCCCATCCCACTTAATATTTACCTCAATATTGATTCTGAGCTGCCTGTACTATTAATTTTCCTGACTTATTCGGGTTTTTATTTTTTTGTCTTTCAACATAAGTAATGACATTAAGTAACAATTTGTTGAACCAAAAAAAAAAAAAAAATCCCTATGTCATCACTGACTTGAGATTGTCTTTGTTGTGCCTTCATAAAAAATTAACACACTGTATGTAACACTGCAGTAATTCAGAGGTGATGCTAAGTTTAGACATTTCTACAAGATCAGCTGGGACCCAAACCAGACACCAGTAAGGTGCAGGGAAAGCTGAGTCAGATGTATTTGTCTCAGAAACTCACTCTGGACAAGTAAGGATCCATTAATTACCAGAATATATCATGTAAGAAGAGGAAATCTTGCAATAAAAAATACTAAAATCATCACATATATGGGCAGATTGTTTTACATAGTTTTCAAACATGAACAATGGAGAAAATATTTCTCCAAACTTGCCCTTTTCATACATAAACTGGAGAATGAGAAGAACCTCTGTATGATATGTCTCCTCAAGACCAGAAATATTCTGGACTGGAGTGACTTCTGGGTAGATGTTGCAAGACATGGAGCTGCATGTAGAGGCTGGCAGATTCAGGTTCCCAACTTATGTGTGAAAGCTGCTTGTGAAGCATAGCTTTAATTGATTCCCAAAAAGAAAACAGGTAAACATAAGATTCTGTTGTTAGATTTTGTTGCATCTGCTTGAGTATTATTCAATATTGTGTTAAAGATAAATATGCATCTAGAGACAACCTGCAAAGCAAAGGGGGATTTCTATCCAACATACAACCAGACAAACACAGTTATTCTTTTTGGTTTTTAGTTCATATTCTGAATAAATCATTGTGCAAACAGCTTACAACACTTGTTTCTTCCTTAGGTTAATTTTAAATTAAAACCAGACCTGTTCTGCACTTTTTTGTTAAAGAAACCATAGACACCCAAAGATTTCTACTACAATTGCCTATTACACAGTAATTAATCAGGAATTAGCTTTTCCATGTGAGATATAGCCATTGGACTGGTGATAACTGGTGACTGATCTGATCTTAGTCTTTCTACATCAATATATAAGTCACTATTATATGGTGTGGTATTGGATTTGTTGACAGTGTGCTTTGTGAGTGTCCAGCTTGATGGTTTGACCTTTATTGAAACATTGCAGTACTAAGTAAGCGACTTCAAGAGGTGACTTGCTGGTCTGTAATCACACCATATGGGACCCCACCTGGAGCCCTCAATTTGGACAGTCTGCATAAAGCCTGAGGGATTTGGGGGGGTTGAGTCGCTGTTGCACACAAACCTCTCTTCTCAGTTACTCATAAAGACATAGAACAAGGGGCCACTATCTGGCTCTATGTGACACTGTCAAGCTTTTTGCGTAGAAAAATGGTGCCATCTGCCAGCTCCTGCCCTCATTAACCACGTCTGGCACACAGCTGATTGTTCAGCAAGACAAACTGGACTAATTAGCGAAAAAAAAAAAAATAAAAACAAGAAAAAAAGAAGACTTTATTTTCAACTTTTTAGTTAAATAATGTAACAATGCAAATCACAATAAAAGCAGAGAACCAAGTTTCTCCACTCAAATAAATTCACTGTTAAATGACAATAATGTTTTTATTCCTGCTTTTAACATTTTATGTGTTATAAATGAATAATCTGTTTTTTAATCGTTGAAGCAAGTGATCATCTCCTGGGATGAGCACCTTCAAACAAGAGAGTGATCAATGAGCCTAAAGTCACAACTGAAGCTACCAGGGTTTCAAAACAAACCTAAAAAAAATAAAAATGCAAGGTAGAATTCGCTCTGTCCATCACATGCCCTGCTGGACCCCAGTCAGAACATCCCCACTACCACACCACACACTTGAGCCACAGCTGAAGCTGTGTGGTGTTTCTTTCTATTCGATACAAATGTTTTTATTCAGATAAGGAATTATTTCTTTCCAGCACTGAAGAGCACAGAAAGCTGGTTTCTTTCTTTTTTTCGTGTCTTTTATCTTAACAAGCAGTTGGTAATCTGCTGAAGCACAGCACTCACTTTGTCCCAGAGCCTCCTCATATACAAATGAAGCAGTGTTTTGTTTTTCTCCTGCTTGAAAAATCATAATATCCTTTATTGGGTTCTTGTAGCTCAGAACGAAGTGGAGGGGTTGCAGAAAATCAGTAGCAGGGTAAAAGAGCTAATATGTATATTCATATGAGATCCCTGGACACTGAGTGACGCAAGAGTGCAGTTATCAGTAGTTTATGTTTCTGATTATATTCTAATTAATTAATGGTGTCTAAAAAAAAGAAAATGTTGGACTATGATTAAGAAAAAAGAAAAATAAACATCACAAATTTCCAGCCCTTGAGGTCTTTAAATTGATGAACATCAGTCCAAAAATGTCTTTCTCTTCACGATTACATAAGAGAAACACAACTGAAGTACTACATATCATTTTTGTTTAAATATTAATTTCAGAAAAAAAGCTCAAAAAGTGTTCATGTTGGGTAAAAAGAGAAACATAAAATAGTCCAAAATAGTGTTAATTGAACTTTTCTTCAGTACAACGGTCTCATTGACTTTAGACTTGGGATGTGATGGAGGTATTATGAATGAAAGATCACATTTAGGGTTATATTCTGTCCTGGCCAAACTCTTTTATTCCCCCAATCTATGTACAAGACTTCCCACCGGCACGCCCACGTAAATAATCAAATGCCAATAAATCTTACATAATTAATTAAACAACTGAAAGATTTGATGAACCACTTTTGAGATTGTTGTAAGTGAATGATCCTTTTACTGACAGATTCAACAACCCACATGCATCAAAACACACCTAACTAATCCTCCTATGAATAGATGAACAAAGAAGTCATGCAAGAAAAGATACGGAGTCATTCTGCAACAGGCTCCAATTAATCTCTGGCAGCAGTGAACCTGTTGTCGACTCTGTCTGCACTCTGTAACTCTACCTCCAGACTTGATGGCTTTTTCTTTTCACTTGAGTAACTCTTGCACTGAGACTGCTTTAATACCAGAAGCCTCCCCTTCTGTCTCTCAGTAATCAAAACCTCTTTATTTGACAATGCCAGCGCCTCTATCTCCTCGATATTCCAGAAGACACCCTTTGCTCCTTTCTAAATTACCTCTAAAAAAAGAAAATACAGCCTTCTTTTTCCTGCTCCCTAATTCTTTCGTTAATACATTGCCACACTTCATTGCCTGTGTCAGGCGACTAACACTAATAATATCCCCACCAATTTCCTCCCGTGATATTGCTAAATCCAAGAAGGACCACCAACCCCAAGGCCCAGACTCAGCCTCCCCTAGAATCAGTGCCCCGGGACAGGGGTCAGAGAGGGGGACAGCTGGCAGACCTCCCAGCAGACCAGAGAAGCGGGTGTGGGGTTGGAGGACCATGCTGACCCCAGTCAGATGGTGGTCTGGCTCCCAGGTAAAAAACATCTGGTCCAGGGATGGGAGGGTGGTCGAACAGGCGCTCACAGATGCAGAAGCGACACACGCCTGACTGCATGAGCTCTCCTGCCTTCTCAAATGAAGTTTTTGTCACGCACACACACAAGAGTGCACACACTCACGCTCAGACTTGCTGCTTTATTAGTCATTAAGATAAAAAGGTTTGCCCTCTACCAGTCGCCTCTGCACATGATGGCAAGTGGCCGCCCTAGTTGCAAACAGCTGGCCAGACAGAACTCACTGGTAGGTGAGACTCGCAGGCGCTGCGAGACAGACTGAGGTCCAATTACTTCTTTACTGGTATTTTTTGGTGTATAAGTGAACGTGTGAGTGGGAGCAGAGAAAGTATGAAAAACATGAAGAGTAATTCATGCCTTTATTAAGAGATAACAGAAGAAAAATGAGACATTAAAAAATATGAGTTAAGTGGAGGAAAATGGTAAAAAACACTACTTAGGACAAGGTTCACAAAGAAAAAAAAAACCCAAAGAAAATTTCTAACAGAAAATTCCATAAAAAAACAAAAAAAATTACTAAATTTCTCTTTCAGGTGGAGAGTAGCCACTGAAAGCACGGAAAGGAAATAAATTTAGTAAAGTCCTTGCTGCGATGTGTGTGGTTTTTACCGTTCTCAAGATGAGATAAGGGGAGCAGAGATAGCCAGAGAGACAGCTGCTGTCTGCTGACAGCCCAAAGTTTATTACACACATACACACACACAGTCCCAGAGACACACAGCCGTCCACACACATCACCACGGGGCCTCCCCGAGAACTGTCTGGGGACTTCAAGGAATTAAGAGAAGGAGCGAAGGGCAGGAGGGGAGAAGATATTTAGGGGAAAGTTTGATGACTTTTAAGCCTCAAACAAAACAAAACAGAGTACCTTTCTAATTGTGAACCTTTTTCTTAATTTACCAAAATTAAAATAATGTATAGTTGTGTCCCTGCAACGCTTCACGACAAACAACAACGACACGTGTGCGCATGCAAAAAATAAATAAATAAATAACTGAAGAGAACGAAGAATAAATATATACGGCCTCAATTCTTTAAAGCTAAACAGTCTTTGTTTAGCAGCTTCTTAGTAAATTTTTCCTTTTCTTTTTTTCCATCAAAACGAAAGGAGTTCGGGTTTGCTGGTTGTGCAGACAGCTGCACATGTCAGGATCCAGTCATGACGGATACTTGTGTTGTGCAAAGTTAGAAACAATTGTTCCATTAGCTGAAACTTTAAACTCCCAACTGTCAGAAGAAAATTGCATTTGTTATTTCATTAGCCGAAGGTCTGACTTAACATTCACTCTGTAGCTTGCTGCAGTTCTTTCCAGCACGGTTGTGCTCTACCATGACTTTTATCATTATGCTATAATCACTTTCTTTTCTTTTTCCTTTTTTTAATTCCATTTACATTTTAGTTTACTTTGTGATGGCTCACTTAAGAGGGTAAATTGACAGCCACACGCCAAACAAAGGAAAAACAAACACTGAGTAGATAAAAGGAAACTGCTGTGAGGTAAATGGAAAATACAAAATGATTCGTCAGGGACAGAGTAAGTGAAAAAGCAGTGAGCAATACCTTTTTGGGTGGTGTCGGTGAAATAGTTCAGTAAAAGGCTTTTACTGTCAGTTTTTGTAATTATTCGTGTGGTATCATTAAGCAAAGGTGTTCCCCACATTGCCAACGACTGGCAGACAAAACATTACTTCATGTAATGAACGACACAGTCAGGTAAATATCTCTTCTATGAATTAAATAGATGGTCATTACCACACCTACATTTAGGCAAACTTGCTCTGCACACTAGCCCATGCAAAAAACTGAAATAGAAGAAAATAAAAAAAAAAAGAATAAAACTAAAGGAGCAGAGAACAGTGGAGCAGTAAATTAATTATTAAGACTAAAGCCGCTGAGCAACAAGCTTTGGATCCAATCACTTAAATGCAGCAAATAAAGAAGTTTCAGGCTCAACCTGACAGCCTCGCTGTAACCTTGAATTCAAGTAACTACGACTACTTGGCTGCCAGAGAGAGACACACAGAAGCTAAGAGACATCAAGAACTGAGCAGCTGCGAAGAAACATAATAAAAATTGGTGGAGATAAAATCAGGAAGAGCAGAACTTCCTATGAAAATATTTACCATTCCAGCACCGTTTGGCTACAGAAGAGCTTGGAATTAATTTGTGTTTTCTTAAGAGGGGGTGCCTTGCGCTACAGGATGGGGAATTCTCCACAACCCTGGATTTCTTGGTCTGCTGCTTATTCACAATTTATTAGAGCGAGTAATAAGAACCATGAAAGCTGAGGGGAGAGAGGGAGAGCAACCGCGAGGGTCTCGGGGCAGCTTCAGAGAGAGAGTCCAGAAATGGGGCCTAACGTTATTAGGAGACGAACCGCAGCGTTAAATCAAACATGCTTGAGCACACACCTTCGGTATGTGGTCTGAGTACACCTCCTGACCGCCTCCATCAGACCCTTGGACATTATTTGTGAGGGGTTAACATGCAAGAGATCGAGCTGGATTTACAGCCTGCCAAGACTCCAGATAGGATGCAAGAAGTTCAAAAATAATTTCTCTTTGGCTGGAAATTAAACCTGCAGGTTTATATCAGATGACTGACGCTGAAAAGGAGAGACACTACAATAGTAATCTATTGTAGTCTGCAAAAATCACAAACATGATTGACATTTATGAAAGTTGGTCTCTGCATTTTCTGGGAGGAAAAAGAAAATGAAATGCAAAAAAGATATACAAAAAATAAATAAATTATTTTTTTTAAATGTATTTTTTTTTTACCAGAAAAACCAAAAGTGTGTAATAAAACACAATGTCAATATGTGCAGCATAATTTACCAAAATTTATTTTCATAGAGGGCCCCATTAATTGTTGCTTCCATGGCAGCTTAGAGAAAAGTTTGAAAGTGTGAACAGGGGATTTACATGGTTGGCAAAACAGCGAGAGTGACTTTCTAGTCATGAAGGGCTTCCTTGAAAAATATGAATGCCAGCCTTTGAAAAATGCTTACTGAGGCTCCCCTAATTTCCTTTAATGGGGGTCCGTGCATGGCCTCTGAAGGGGTGTCAGTAATTTTGGGTGTAATCATCTGTAGATGGGCCTGTGCAAAGAGGGCAACACCGGAACAAGCAGCACCAAGAAAACCAAAGGAGCTAAAGTAAAAGAAAAGGCTCTTCACTATTCTGTCCCTAAGATCTTTAAATGGCTCAGCCAGACACAAATAATCGCTTTGCTTATGTAACATTTGAGCTTTTATGCTCCTTGCCATGCAAACACCTATTCATCCTTACTAATGATGAACAACTGAAAAAGAAAAGTCAGGGAGTTCTCCTAAGCTGACAGGATATGTCAAAGTTTAGTACTGAGACGAAGTCCTTGTTTTGTCAAAGTTAGACCATCCATATATTTTTTTTTTTTTTAGTCTATTCAAAATACAAACAGAAAGTCAGGATCCCGGCTATTTTAAAGCTAACTGGTTTAAAGCGAATTGTAATAAATATAAACATATGTATAGGACAGCCTCCTTCGAATGAGTTATATCTGAGCTTGGTTCTGAGGAAATTCACCTTAAACACGGAGTTTTTACCGGTAGATTATTTTTTCCTGAAAATGGTGTGAATGTATTTTGCATACATGTAATTACTATATTCCCTCTTGTTTCTTAAAAAAAAAAAAAAGAGAGAGAAAGAAGGAAAACTTCAAAAAGGATATTGACACTATATTTTCTTGGTTATGAACACACTTAAAGTTTGTGGTGTGACATTTCTCAACAAACGTCGATGTCATATGATAAAAGAGCAAATTTAGAGGTGACCTGAGACTATTGAAAAAAATATTATTATTACTGGTTTAACAATTCAACGAATTGTAACTATCTTTAAATAAACAGTTAGACTATTTTACAGCCACATGGGGCTTGGATCAGGCCTTTGAGTCTTAGCCTATAAGTTAAAAACACTTTCAATACCGCCATTAGATGACAATACTTTAGAAAAATGCTACCATAAATAGACATCTTAGAGGCTAAATAGTACTTTATTTCATCACAGTGTACAACTCACACATGAAAGGTCTAAAAAGGGTGGTTATGAGGTCAGTAAATCTTATTGAACACAGAGAAGTGTTGCGCTCAGACGTGTTCCACTAAATAGTAATAAACACTGTATGGTGTCTAATTGAAGATGTTAACTTACCATTATTTAAGAGAAAGCGAACGCAGGAAAATTCAGCTTGTGGGTCAGAGCAGCTGGATCTCCATGTCCAGAGGAGCCTCCGCAGACCTCTTCAAGTGTCCCGGCTAAGAAGAGCCGAAGTGAGCGCTCCTGGTGCCTCGAGCTCCGGAGCAGATGAGGAAGGTAGCAGAAAAAAAAAGAAAAAAGAAGAAGGAAGACAGAAACAGGCTCCAGGTGATAACTTTCTCTGGACGCTCTCTCGCCCCGACCTCACCTCTGTGCTGCTTCAGGAGGAGTGTTTGCTCTCCCGGCTGCGGGGAGGTGATGTTAAGTAAATGAGCGCAGATCTCTGGTTCCTCCTCCTCCTCGCGAAGGGAGCGCGCGCGCCGCACAGCACGCGGCCTGAACGCTTGTGTTTGTGTGTGCACGTGCCCCTCTTTAACTCGAGCTCTGCTCAGTTAAGTCTGAGCAGCGGTGCTCCACTTCTTTTTTCTCTTCTCCTTTAAAAAAAAAATCGTATCTCTTAAGATCTTTGTTTGGTCAAGGGCTCTTCTTCTTCGTGTTTGTTTACACAGCGAACCTCAAACTATTCAGGCTCATTGATGTTGGAGTCTCTCTGTATGCGCTCTAGATATAGGGGTTTCCACGCTGTGGTAAATAACCGGTGGTAATTTTATCAGTAGTTTGAAATCTGGGGATGGGGGCGGGACTGGAAACTGGTGACAGATGCCAAACTGCGTCTGAATCAATTTACAACAGACAACCACGTTTTGGAGTAAACTGTATCATATATGCATTTCATTTTATGTTGTTTTTTTTTGTCTTAAACCCAGCGTCATTTTATTATTTGTTTGTTTTTTGTTTTTTTTAGATTTTAGATTTGCACTTTGTGTTTAGAGAATAATTGATTTATTGTGGGTTTGAGGGTTTGAGAATAACGTCATTTCGAGTCTCTGTATGTACCTCACATGTGGTAGAATTGACAATAAACGTGACTTTTTTTTTTTAACACAAGACATGCTTTAGTTTTTCCTTGCATATGCACATACAGTACAGTAGGCTACACTAATGAAAACTATCACTGACAACTTGTGAAAGCAGCTTGTAATAAACAAGTGTACTTAAAATATCAGATGATCAATATAGAACATGCAGAATCCTTTAGTTTATGTACTGGACTCTAATACATGCATGTTTATTGTGTTACATTCTAAGTCTGTTGGAAAAAAAATTAAATGGATAATAATAACTCAGATATTAAAATATATCTCAGGAACATTGTTTGTCAACATGTTTAGGACAGTAGTTGGAACTTTAAAGTCACATTTTCTTGTAAAAGCACCCAGATTTTTTCCAGCACAAGTAGTTTTTGATCTACTCCCTTTAAAATTGGAAAAGTCTAACCCCAAAGTTTTGACATTTGCACTGTTCTTTTCCCACATTAGTTTTACAAATGTCACCGTTTTCATTACAGGCAACTTGATGCTATAGGATGCGGTTGTGGCTCAGAGGCTGCAGTGGTCGTCTTTCAGTCAGAAAGTTGTCGGTTTGCTCCTCAACTTCCTCGGCACAAATGGGGTGGCAGTGGGCAGGAGACTCTGCATGGTAGTATATACTGCTAAAAAGAAAACGCAGATTGTGTTCTTCCCCCAAATGGGTGTGTGGCAACACTGTCTAAAGTAATAGGCTCTAAAGTAACTTTTTACTTAAATCTTCAACTGAGGCCTACAGCCCATTACCTTTAACTGATTACGTATGTGGAAATTATGACACATCTTTCAAGGTTATCCAAACAGATCATGTGGATGCAGTCTTGACAACACCTGCTGAACAGGAAGGCAGCTTTTGACAGTCTTGTCTGAGTCAGTCCCCACTAACTTCCCTGTAACTTAGGAAGCAAAGTGGAGGTGTTTTATCTTGTGGCCATGTTTTTGTTTCGTATGTGGAGAATATGTGTTTGTGCATGCTTTATGTGTGACCAGCATGTGCGCCATTGTCTGTGTGTGTTTTCTGTAATATGAGGAAGACTAAGCCTAAGCTGGGAGCCATGATTCAGGAGGAAACAGGTCCTCTTGAACGGGGACAACAGGATGCTCTCACTAACATCATCTACACGGTATGTCAGGTCACCTGGGTGGGTGGGTGGGTGGGTATATGGTTGGGGTCATCTATGCTACTTAACATCTGGCCTAATATTGGCATCATTGACCTTTTCAAATAAAATCGAAGAACATGTTAAGGGTATTGTGATTTAAATACTACATAGCAGCACTTGTAATGGGTAGGAAAACATGCCTTTTCCACCCAGTGAAATAAAAAGGCAAAAGGAAAAAAACCAATGAGAAACAGAAATGTAGGACTTCTGGTTTCTCTTATATTTTTTTCTTAAAAAATTCACAACAAAATACATGCAGATAAAGACTACTCACATTTCATTCGGTGTAGCCAGTTTGGACGACGGCCTACTGAGAAAATTTAGACTGCGCTTCAAAGACAGACTCTTAATTATTTTCAATTCAGAGGGAATTTCCACACTCATTATATTTTGTTTTGTATGTTTTCCTTCCATCTCCAGCCTTATTCGCCTTATTTATTTGTACTTATCAGGGATAACATTAGTTAAGACTCTTTCTTGACCTCCCACAGAACAAGAACTTGAACCTGTTGCACTTGGCACTTGTTAGGCAGAAGTGGTGGTGTCAGCAAGCGTTTTCTGCAACAGCGGTGCATTTTGGTGTATGATTGTGCAACGTGATGATATGCCTTCAGTTATGTGAATTTGTGTTTAATGACTGTGTTCAGTTTCAATGCAAAATAGAAGATGCAGCAGCGCAGCACAATGTTGGGGTCTGAAAATCAGGGAGACTTTTCCACAGGATACCAGCGACTCAAGTTTCCTTGTCTGTGAAGTTCATTTGTTTGCTAAAAAGTGTTTTAAAGTGAACTTGCAGATGAATATATTTTGTTGGAAGCTGGCTGGATGATAGACCTCAGCACTCCATATGTTACCCGTTTGTTCACTAATGGGGAGATCCTTACATCAACTCGAGGCTTGCAGATGTCAAAGTACTTTCTGAAATTCACAGGTGATTCCTTTTTTTTTTTTTTTGTCTGAAGTAAATTAAAAGTTAAAATTTAATATTTCCATGGCCTGCTCTACTGCAAAAGCTGTGACTTTGGCTGGTGTGAAAATCATTGGATTTAAACAAATTTCCTTGCTACTTAGCAGATCTTAATGTGTTAGTGGCATTCATTTTAAAATAACAAGTTTGATGGACCTTTAAAATTACCTACCGGTACTTTTAAAACATTTCTAGATTCAATAGATTAAAGCTCACCAAAGTATGCCACAAATGCCTCTCGTCAAGTATCCCAAGAGCCATTATGGGGTTGTTTATTTCATATCTTCATTGCCCTTGTATTCCTGCTGAAATAATTGTCCATCCATGCATTATCCATACCTGCTTTATCCGTTTCCGGGTCACGGGGGTCTGGTGGAGCCTATCCCGACGCATATCAGGCGAAAGGCAGGGGTACACCCTCGCCAGTCTATCCAGGGCCACATACAAACAACCAATCACACTCACAGGGAGAATTTAGAAAGATCAATTAACCTACCCTGCATGTTGTTGGACTGTGGACCATTGAACATTGAACCCACGCAAGCACGGGGAGAACATGCAAACTCCACACAGAAAGACCCACCGGGCCGGGAATCGAACCATGAACCTTCTTGCTGTGAGGCAACAGTGCTAGCCACTAACCACTAAATAATTGTATAATCAATTAAATATTAAGCTTCAAATAAACATTTGTCCAATCAGGTTTCAAGTTTCACTCTTTTTATCTCCTAGTTCACTGATTCCATATAACCAAAATGGAAAATGTGTCATCACCTTTTTACTGAAAATGGGTAACTGATCTCTTGCTTTATTTATAGATCTGTATTTATCATTGATTTATTATAGATTATTTTTTTATTTGTTGCTATTAAGTACTCAGTTCCAGAGGAATTAGGAGTAATACTCGCAAGCGATATTCCAATATGAGACGCAATAGCAAATTTGTTGATGTGACATCGTCGCACAGAGGCTCAGAGTAAATGAAATTAGATTTGGAAAGTAGAGAAATGAAGAACTAGTCTGTCATGGGTTCAAACAGGAATGGGTGGAGGAATTAAAGCTGCCATTGTTTCCGTCTTCCTCTGATGGCCTGTCTGTGTATCTGATGACACACAGTTACTGTCATTGTGTGTCATCTGTAGTTAGTTCGTAGTTCTAAAGAAAAATACTAATCTTCATGTATTAAACTATAACCTTGCTGCTGGAGTCTAGGAAAGTGAAGTGATTTGCTGTTCATGTGAACAACTATTGTTATAACCTTAACTGAGGGATGCTGAGGAGCTTGGAAAAGGCTGAGGAGGAGAATATTAGCACTGGAAGAGATTACCGTAAAATGATACTTTTCTGGGTTAGTGCCCTGTGAAAGGAAGCAGAAGCCCCATAACCACAACAACTGTGTTTAAATGATACCCTATCTTGGCAGCAAAACACAAACCATAGACTGCAAAACCACATACAATCATCAGTCTCTTCCTCCATAATTATTTTTTAAAGTGGCCCAATTATGCTTTTCTGTCTTTTCTTTAAAAAAAAACAAAACAAAACAAACTCATCTGCAGTGTTATTTAGTAAGTTATCATTGTGAATGACCAGAGGCTCAAAAGACAAAGTAAAAATATTATTCGTAATATTAATCGTAATATTCTGTGCAGAAAATACCCATCTTTCAGGATGCTGAGAATGCTTACTTTTTGGAGATTTTTTCTAACGTCAGCTCTCTATGATGTCACAGGGAGCAAGATATCCTTGTAGTGGCAGTGCATAAGTGCAAGAACTTCTGTGGTACTTTATAAGCAGATGTCTCTGACTACACAGCAAACATCAAGTACAGTTCCCATCCCTGTGAATATGCTGGTACTTCTTACTGAGCATTTTGCTTTTGTTTCCAAGACGTTTCCAAATAGGCAGCACGGTTGCTTAGTGATTAGCACTGTTGCCTCACAGCTTGGTTGTTTGTCTCTATATGTGAATAGAGTGGATGGAGTTAGGCCAGCAACAGAATGATTTTATTTATATTTGCTTTTTATAAGTACAAATTCACAAGGACTGTTTTATGAATTAGGCCCAGTGCTGCCAGATTAACAGAAGTACTGAAGCTTATAGTCCTTATAGATAGATTATAGTATAGTAGTAGCAGTATAGTATAGTATAGTATAGTAGTATAGCTTAGAGTTTGAATGCTAGAAGTACCAAAACCATCTTGTGCTGGCAACAAATGTGTGCACAAGAATTAGTGCAAACATCATGGATACAGTTGGTATAGTTTCCTAGTCTCTTGTGCAACTTAGAATTGTTGTTTTCACAGTCTTTTTACATCCAAAAAGTGACTGCCAGGCCAGTACTTAGTACATACTGTAAACTGCATTATAAGTGTAGTATATATTATGTGGCTTTGAAAGCAGCCAGGATCATAAGGCAACGAGTATTACATTAACCAAGCAGAGAGGTACAATTGTAAACCTTGTTGCTGTGGTTTGTCGTGCAGTCCACTTCTAAATCTGATTCTACCTCAAACATGGCTGGAAGGATTTGAAATGTTGAAGTCCATCCAGCCATTTACTTCTGTTTATTCGAGGATGGATCGTGGGAACCACCTCTACCAGCTCTTCTGGGGAAATACCAAGGCATTCACAGGCCAGCCAATAGATATAATCTCCCAGCATGTTCTGGGCCTACCTCAAGGTCTCCTATTGGTTGGCAATGCCCAAAACACATCCCAGGGGAAGTGTCCAGGGGGCATCCTTACCACATGGTCAAACCACCTCAGCTGGCTTTGTTTGTTGGGGAGGAGCAGTGGCTCTACTCTTAAAACAGAGAGTCTTGTGTTTTGGCTCAGGTTCCTCTACATCGCATGAGACCAGGGCAGAGTCTGCATTACTGCAGAAGCTGTATCACTCTTGCTTGTCAATCTCTTGTTCCAATCTTCCTTCACTTGTGAACGAAACCTGGACAAATTTTAACTCCTACACTTTTGGCATCACCTCACTCCCAACCCAGAGAGGAAAGTGTAATTTTTTTTCCGACTGAGAACCACGGTCTCAGTTTTGGAGGTATTGATTCTCTTTCATGCTTCACACCTGGCTCCAAAATGGCTCAAAGGAAAGCTGAAGATCACAGCTCAGTCAAGCCCACTGGATCACATCATCTGCAAACAGTAAAGATGGAATCCCTTGGTCACCAAACCAGACCCCTTTCACCCTTTGGCTGTGCTTAAAAATTTAGACAAAGGGAAGCCATGACTAAGTCCAACGCCCACCTGGAATTAATCCAACCTACTACCAGCAATGGGGAACAAACTCTTGCTCCATTTATATAGGAAGTGATTAACAATGGACCCAGTAGCACGCACACACACACACACACACACACACACACACACACACACACACACACACACACACACACACACACACACACACACACACACACACACACACACACACACGCACACACACACACACACCTTCTCCAAGTCCAAAAAGCACATGAACTGGCTTGGCAACTCCCCTTGTTCCTCCTAAATCCAACTTTTCAACAAATCAATTGGACTTTCTTCTCCCTACATAGATCTTACCTGTGAGGCTGTGGCATGAAAGAACTCTATAGTTGAGACACATCCTCATCTCAGTCTTCTCAAAAAAGAAACTGCCAGTCCAGAGGGACTGCCCCTGATGTCTAGGCAATGTTGCAGAGGCATGCCACCAAAGACAGCCCTTCAACTTCCAGCCTTGGGGAACTCATGGCGGATCTCATGCACCAACAGAGACCCCAAGACATCAACATGTTATCACAGTTTTAAGTTTTTTAAAGACAATTTATCTTTGATGGAGATTAATAGTATTATCCAAAATAATAGTTTTATCAGTTCATAAAAAAGTACTTGCTTTCCTGTATTGAAATTGCAATTTCCAAACAGAACTTTGTGATGAAAAATAAATCTCAAATAGGTGTTTCCATGAGTGATGCAATTTCACTAAACACAATAGTCCTTAAAGAAATGGTGCAGACATTTACACACCTTTCCAATATTTGTTCAGTCTGGTTTAGGTCTGGAAACTATGGATGTCAATTCATATGATTCACATAACTTATATTCTGCAAAATATCCAGTAGCCATTTGTTTCCTGCATGGAAGCACCAGATTATAATCTAATATCCTTTTATCTATTTAGCTTTTTGTTCTTGGGGCTCCAACATCTTGCTTGCTTTTTGGGGTTCTGTACTTTCAAATAAGGGATCAAAAAGTTATTATTTTCTGTTTCTGTTTTTTAATCAAGCAAAGTCATAATATATAAAACAAATTGTGAATGTGACCAGCTTATGAATTGAAATATATAGACTATGCAGTGACATTGTATGTAGACTATAGGTGGATGTACCAAAAAGGTTTTATTGGATATTGAGAGAAGAGGAAGAACATTTTCTCTCCTCCAACCACCACCTTCCTCTTCTCTCTGTCTTTAACAAACACTCCCAGCAACAGCCTTCACCACGACCAGTAACATGCTGTGTTATAAAGTGACCCTGGCCTCTTACTGGAGGCCCCGAGGAACCCCAGCATGTGCAGGGCCAAAGAAGGTTGTTTTCCAAATGTGAAATATTCTGGAAATTTACAAGGTGGAATAGAAAAACCTATTAATTTCCATTTATTACTGAACAAAAGCAGTACATTGTTAATTCCTGTCCATCCATCCATCCATCCATCCATCCATCCATCCATCCATCCATCCATCCATCCATCCATCCATCCATCCATCCATCCATCCATCCATCCATCCATCCATCCATCCATCCATCCATCCATCCATCCATCCTTCTGCTGTACCTGCCTCATTCTATTTAGGGTCATGGACTCATCTATGTAAATATTTATGAATATAATGTATGTATATAACCTTTGTACATACACATGTAACACACATTTATGCATAAATGTACTCCAACCCTCTACACTGCTGTTCTACACTCCTCTTCGCCCTCCTCAGTGCCCCCCATGTCTCAGGAATGTGGGAATGATTGCCTTAATTTTATAAAGCACACGGCTTCCTTTGGTTCAATTTTCACCAACACCATAAAAAAGAAGCAGTTGTAAGGTCAGCAAGAACCCATCTGGTTTTGCCATTGCTGAAGCTTTAATGACCAGGTAATAAAAGTTCAATTTGACAGAAATTACAACAGATGTTTCAGGCTGTAAGCCTCAGACGGAGTTGGTTCCACAGCAGGATGAAATCCCAGCCTCCAGGGGCTGCCCACTGGTCTGATATACTGATAAACTGTCTTGTGCGTACATGAGAAACAGCATTATAAATGCACACAATTCAACAAAGCTTGGAACTCTATTTTTTTGTCCTACACAAATGATTTAAAAAATGTTTAGATTGTCTTTGAATTTCATAAAGGAAACATTAAAGCATCAGTGAATATAAGCCTGCCAGTGAATACTGGCTTAGTCTGATAAGACTGGGACTAATGACATAAATATCTGAATGAAATAATGCAAGTCACCATTTAACAACTACTGCCTTTGTGTTAAGGAGAGATGATTTATCATGGCTTATTTGCAAGTATGCGGTTTGTAGTGTTGCACTGTTGGAACGACAGAATAAACAGAAACCTGTTTTTGGTAGTTGGTCCATGTCTGTTCATACAAAACCAAATATGACCTGAACACATTTTTTTGTGTTACGAGTTAAGCTTTTTAACAATGTTAGTCAATTGTGCATTTATTTATAAGCTGAATAATAATAATAGCATAAAAACAGAATACTTCATTAGGATTTTACAGTCTGTGGATTTTTGGAGAAGATGAATTTGTCACCTGCATGCCACCACCAAATTTAATTATTCTACTTTGTCTGAGAAATAAATCGTTCTAAAGCTCGATATTAAGTTTTCCAGAAAGACCTGATGCGGTGAAAGGCATTTTTAAACGATGCCCAAAGTCAAGACAGCACTAAAAATCTGCTTTTGTTTGTTATCTTTCTCCAAAAGACACATTCAGACAATCTAACACTGGACCATTTAGAATGATTTCAAGAACTATAATGTTCTTCTTTTTGTCATTGCTAGAATGAATTTAAGGTTTCTTGAGTAAATCTCTACTGCCTGAAGGTATGAATCTCATCCCCGTTTGCCAGCCGTTGGGCTGAATGCTAAAGTGTGGGAAAGTGTTCTCTCAGGTGAAGTCTTTCTCACAAAACTCAAGTACTCAAGTACAGCATGACTTTGCGTCAAACATTTAGGAACGTCTTAGTCAAATTGAACATCCTCGGGGCAGGTATTCATTTGACTTTTATGAATGTTTTTCCCATGCACACAAACATAACTGCTGCTGTTTCCCCCTGTGTGAACGTAGCTTACATTTTTCTTTTTTGTATTACAGGTTAAGTGACTCACCACAGGATTAACAAGATGTCGTTACGGCATTAATAACAGAAATGACAGAAAAAAACTCTCAAAGCAAAGTCTGGAACCTTCATAAAGTTACAAATGCTTATCAGTTTTGAGAAAAATGAAATAAGTCTCTGAAACACAGCTGGTATCCAAATGCCAGCTCCAATGACTGACACTTGTTCTCACTTCTGCTGATTTATAATTCCCATATGAACACAAATAAAGCAAAACCTCAGCTAGTCTCTCATATGATGGATGATCTCCTGAGAGAATTCCTCAACCTTTTGCTTTTTGAAACCCTCCACCAACACCTCAAATAGACGCACAAAAAAACGCACTTTCAAGTCTTCCATTTCCTGTGCACAGGATCGTGAGCCAAATTCGTTCACTCACAGTCCTACAAGTTCCCACGACTGCAGAGAGAGCGTGAGGCTTAAGAACCATGCTTTAAAGAGTAGGGATTTTTTTTTTTTTAACTTGCTCTTTCTCTTTGTCTGACAAAAACAAGGTGTGTTTGGAGTATTGTATTTCTGTTCTAATTCTGTCCATGTGAATTAAGGTATGGTGTAAAAAAAAAAAAAAGGTCTATTGTTCCAATGGGAATTACTTTGTTTTTTTATTTTTCTTTGGTAGAGGGAATTTCTGGTGGTGACAAAGGAGAGTCGTAGTCATTCCTGTGAGATGATAATTCCAATTTGAATGCATTTTCCTTCATGTCATGATTTTCTAAATGGAAAAGTCTTGTGTAATTTATATTTTAAATGTAAAGGTAAAGAGCAGGCAGCGTAAGTTAATTCTCCATTTCTTTGGCATTGATTGGTAAACGGGAAAACGTTTGAAATTCAAACGTGACTATTTATCTTACATTGTTGAGCCAAAAGCATTTTTCCAAAGTAAATTAAATCTGAGCTTAACAATTCATCAGTTTCACAGGGTAGAAACAACCCCAACGTGTGATGTGAGAGGAAAGCGAGAATTAAGCATCAGGAGATTCATTTGTACGTGCATTTAAAAAAAAAAATCACTATTAATTTATAGCATTCATTATTGTGAGAGATATTAGTTTGCAGACATTACAGTGATGCTTAGAGTATAGATAGACACACTTATGTGAACATCCCAAATAGCTGTGATTTAAACTGATGGTTAAAGATTGTTAATGAGCTCAGGCGACAGCACGTTTTAATCTGATGGTGCAGTGCCATACAAAGGATTACAAAAAAAATATGCATTTATAGGTAAAGGTAAATGCTGTGTACCCATTAACTGGAACCAAATTTTAACTTTAAAGATGTTTAAAAAAAAATAAAACAACAATAACAATAAATTAATTGCAGGATTCTAGCATTAAGAGCTTAGTTACTGTAGATCCTTTACAGAGTCAGCGCAAACTTTTGACATTAATGCAAGAATAAAGATTTGGTCTCCCTTTTCAGTAAGTGAAGAACCATAAAGATAAATGAACAATTTAAAAAAAAAAATACAAGATCATCCTTTATATATATTCATAGAAGAAAATTCAAGTGTCACAGCAGCATAGAAAAGTAATAAAGATATTAAAAAAATATGTACGATTAACAGAATTATTTTAAGACGTCACCACAGTGGATCATCATGTTCTCTAGTAAAATGATGAGCTACTTTTTAACATCTGTGTGCAAGAAACTGCTCCAGTAAATTTTCCACATAAGATGACACTTGCCTTTGAAGAGTTAAATGTTTATGGCTGGATTGATTGAGTTATATCATACTTTATAACAGAAATGTACAATTTCTTAATATACTCTTTGGGATTTGATCATGACAAAACATTTATTCTGTTTCCCATATCATCTCACTGACTACACTATGATAATAACAAGAAATTAAATGATGGTAGAAGATTGAGGAAAGGAGGAAAGGGAGAAATTTTCCTGGGTAACTTGTAACAAATATCAAATCCCTGATGAATTTCATCACTGGAACCAAGCAACAAAGGTTATCTGTAATATAAAAAAAACAGAAAAAACCCACAAAAAAACACTGAATAGTATCGCTTTTGTCCGACATTCATGCTTCAAAAGTTAGAAGCGTGTCACGTCGATGATTGATCACCACTGTACTTGTGAATACAATGATGAGGAATGATGACTTATGAGGAACCGTTTGATGTTGTTGCTTCCAGTGTTGTTCTAGATTCCCATGACTGGAAGGCTGAAGCAAGTGGGATTTCGTTACTTGACCTGCATGTGCACGTCTGAGTTATTTCTTCTTTTATATTTGCAGGAGGCATAAGAGTTGAATCAATGTCAGCAAAAGGAAGTTAACTGAATTGGTCTGAAGAGTGACGTGAAGGGAGAAAGCGAGAAAAAGAAAGAGTAAGAGAAAGAAATGGGAAAATCATGTTGAAAGTGATTACTTCTCATGATTCCCTGAGTTTCAAAAAGTTTGCAGCTTCGGAATGCAAAACGGATCCGTTTAAGGGCAAGACAGAAAACAGGTAAGTTGCTGTGTTAAAAACACACTTTATACACTGCTGTATATGCCATGTAAAGGATTAATGCATGAACATATTTTCCTTTCACAGTTTAGCTTTCACTTGTGAGCTGAATATAATTGTGAAATCCATGATGTCCTATTTAATCATGTTCACATCTTTTCAGAATGTAGGGCCATGGACGATTTTCATCCCCTTTCCATCGTGTCTGTGGATATTCATTGACACACTGCTCTGATGCAGAACATTCAAAAAGACTTTCTTACTTAGTATAATCATTTTGCATGTCTAAACGTTTCCATGTAAGTGGAACAATTGTTACCTGATACTTTAAAGTAGAACTAAAAATGTACAAAAATTGATTATTGATATGAAATCCAAACAGGACATATTTGTGGCAAAAGTCAGCAAATCACCCATCTGCTGCGATTGTGTAAATATTGATTTATTCCAAATGAAATGCGAGTGAAGCGAACCGTCTTTGGCCTTTGACCTTTCATTACTGTTAACCAACACTTACATAAGGCCATAGAACCGATGACTGCAAATCAATCATGTGAAAAGTGATAAGTGAACAGGAGTAAAAATTAGTGTTGAGGAGATCTGCAGTTCTAAACGATGTTGTTTTTTAAACCTGCATCATTCATTCAAGATAGGAGGAGGAAAATAGATTCTTCAGAGTAAAATCTCTCTCTCTCTCTCTCTCTCTCTCTATATATATATATATATATATATATATATATATATATATATATATATATATATATATATATATATATATATAATAAGAATAAAAGAATAGAATGATGAAGTAGTGTGTTCACTAGTCTCATAGAGATTAGATGAAACGCTTTTACAAAAATCCCACTGCCTGTTCCAAGCAAAACAAAGACGGAAAAGAAATGATGTCAGTTGTCCTGATAAATAATGGCATCATTTGCTGTCTTCCTCGCTGGAAAGACTATAAATATCAAATACAATTGACAGTCAGTGGGAAAATCAAAGAAAAATAACAAACAGACAGAAATGTCAATTCAAATCCTCATGAGCAAAAAAATGATTATTAGTTTGATATTGATTTGCTTATAGAGCATTAATAACTTTATGCAAATACTGTATTTGTCTAAATTATGTGATTTTTTAGCACAATGTGAAATTGATATATAGTATAATGCATTGTTCATCCTCTTACATTAGGGGACATTTTTCTTTTCTGAGTAAAGATGACGCACCCAGTTCCTGTCGTGTATAAGAATTACTATGTCATTTGCATTTTCACTTACTGAATACTCAGTCACCTTTTCACCTTCACAAATGATGACACGGAACTCACACAACGAGGAAACTATTTGCAAGCAATGAACTATGGGAAAAAGAAGACACTCGTCTGACTCCTACAGTTACCTGCCCTGGGTGATCACTCCTTCTGGTTTGTTTTCTCTTTTTTTCTTTCTCACTATACAAGAGACATAGAAGGGAGGGGTGAGGGGAGAGGCCACAGGTGACCTTTTAGATTATCAGTTCACTGCCTGAGGAGAATGAGTGGGAAAGAAAGAGGGAGCGAAGGAGAGAAGAGGCGGGGACAGGTTGGAGAAAAGGTAAAGAAACAATGTGTTCATTTCCTCTCCACTCTGCTTCAGGCAGTGGATTTTCACCAACGCTAACCTTGTTTCACATTGTCTTGTCATTGCAAAGTGTGTGAAAACTCCACCCACAACAAGCTGAAGGCAGAGGAAAAAGCCAGGACGTCTAAGTTAACACGTACATGCTCCACAAGGTTCACAAACCCCAGAGTATTGATCGATCAGTGAATAAAGAACAAGAAATGGTAATCAATGAAAAATATCACATTACCACAGAGTGTGCAAAGATGCTTTTTTTCAAGTATACATAATAAAACAGAAGTGACTAGTTATTGATTGTGCTTTACTGAATCTTCAAGTGAATTTGTTTGCAAATGTATATGGAAATCAAATATATTTGCTGTTTCAAGGCACAGAAAGAAACTTAAAAAAGCAAAGGTCCAAATAACAATTGAATAGAATGTCAACTGTTAATTCAAAAAAAGGATATTTGAACTTTTGTGTTGCCAAACCAGCAGGTTTTCTGACAACGTTCAATGTCCAATACTAACAATATTTAGTGCACCAAAATTGTATTTCAAAATTTTTTCATATGTTTGAAAACTTAGTAGAAACGCAACCACACTTGAAGTGGAAATGATTCCAGATGGGGATATTTCTGTTGGTAAGAATTGGAAACTTTGCTGGTATAAATTTTCCATGATGCAACTTAGAAATGATGGAAATAAATGAAAAACATTATAGCTCTGTTGCAATATAATGAACTTCTCATTTTTTTGTGCAAGTATAATGCATGTCTTTGATAGGATTATATTTTTTTTAAATTAGTTTACCATTTCTGTCAGATCATCCACTAAATCCATAGTTAACAGGCGATTTTCATCAGCTGGTAAATGCATCCCAAAGGATTTATGAACAGGTTAAATGTTGAATGAAACAGTGATTGAGTTTATAGTGTTTATAATAAAATATAGAGTTTATAGAGTATAATATATAGAGTATAATAGAGTTTATGTGTGTAATTGATGTAACTTAACAATGAAATGTGAATAAAATTATGCTGCTTTGCTGTCATACAGAATAAAACTGCACAGAGAATAAAAAATAAAAAAAAATAAAATGCAAACTTCACCACATAAAATAAACGCATATTTTTTGGTGGTTGAAGGAAAAGCGTGATATCTACAATTTAAACATTTACTGACTGAAGAAGTGTTGCAAAAGAAAAAAGAAAGAAGTAAAAGCAGCCTTCATTTTACGCTGATTTCATCTCAAAGCTTAAAAGTGCAAGTAATATAGTTTTTCTAGAAAGAAGCCTTTGAAAATTAAAAAGAAAACAGAATAAAAACACAGTATTTGTTAAATAATACATAATACAAACATCCTAGCATAGACACTAGATTCCAATGAATCCTCCCTTTAGTGCACCCTGAACAAGCACCAGGTGACAGTGGAGAGGACAAAAGAAAAGAAAAAACCTCCGGCAGGACCAGGCTCAGGGAGAGCAGCCATAACCCTAACCTTGGGTTGGGGGTCTGAGATGACTGGAAAGAGAGGCCAACAAGCACTACCATTAATCCAGGTATATCTGTCTATAAGACAAAGAGGAGAACAACTCTAATTCCAATCATAATGATGTGTGCAAACAAGAAGAGTAAAGAGATCGGAGTGAAAACGTGTCCAATGCATCATCGGAGGCATGCCGGCAGGCTCGGTAACCAAAGGGATAGTTCGTTGGTCCTATTAGCTTCACCACAAAGGAAAGTTGAACCTAACCTAACAGGAGAGTAAACAAAGCCCTCAACTGTCGGCTACTGTTGCGCTTGCGCCCGTAAATATCGAGTGGTAAACAACGTCCAGTCGTTTCGCAAGATCTTCTCATGCCAAGAAGGAACCCAATGACTTGTGTGACTGGCAGTCATCCAGGAACTCAAAGAACCATAGTTACCTACGTAGCCTCCGTTCTTCCTCCTATTCCACGTTTGGAAACTCTGAGACTGACTACTAAGCCTGGAGTTTCGGAGCGAAGTGCTGGAGGATATGGAACTACGAGTTATTTAAGGTATGAAGCATCTAGGTCCTTAAGAGCTTTATATTTAAGCAAAACAATTAAAAATTCTGCCTTGGATTTAAGACGATGGTGATGAAGGCTTCCTAGTTTGCTCTGACGTACCTCTTGTAAAATTTAATCAACAACCTCTTTTTCAGTCTCCTTTAGGAAGATTTTAAACATTTTAAGAAATATCATTTCACGGCACAAAATCTCAGCAGATGTAATCTGTTGTCTGTTTGCAGATCTGATTTAGAGTAAACAGTTTAACCCCTTAATCATTTAGTCTGATAAACAGTTGCTGTGATGGCTATGGACATATATAAGACGCCTTTGTTTTGAAAAACCTGATACATTCTGTAAGCTCCTAAATATGAGGATGTAACTAATGTTGTATGGTTTCAAACCAAACATTGGCTCAGGGCAGTTTGTCATCATGTCAGTTCAAAGCTTGAGCCCACTGTGTCATTTTGTCATTTAGCAAAACAGATGAAAACCAAAACCACACTTGTCGGTGAGAGAACAGCAGTCGCACTGGTAAATGGCCATGACGGAGATGCAGCTTTACAAAGCAGCTCTTTTTATGACCTGGAGATGTGGAAAGTTGTGGATTGTATTTTATACATTTATACGATGAGTAACTTCTGAAAAAAAAAAAGAAAGAAAGGATTTCACTCTTTTGGCTCCTCCTTCCTCTCTTTTAATTAACATTCCTAAGTAATTGTTGGGTTTTCTCTCTTTCCACCCAGAGAGAAAACACCACAGTCCTTATTGGATCCATCTATGTCCTGTGGATTGCGCGGTGATTCCACCGAGCGTGGAGGCCAATGTGTTTATGGTCATGTCTGCGAGCAGTCGACAGGCACACACAACCAACCATAATTAGAACAAGACTGTTTGACTTACCGCATTACCCTGTTATTACTCAAACTGAAGGACACGAGGCTTGGTTTTAATAAATGCACACAACTGAGGGAAATTTCAAGCAGTCGAAATCAAACGAGCATTTACAGTCATGGTGGCTGCGCTTTGGTTTTCATTGCTGCTGCTGATGGACGACTGACAGCAACAAAAAAGTGATGGATTTTATATGCTGGAAGGATAAATGACAAATCGAATTCTCATCATGTTAACAAGGTGACTGGATGTGCTTATGCGCATCAGTACATAAGCACATCAATCTAAATATGCTGCAGCGCATAGATTATTAGCCAAGACATTTCACATATCTGTTCAGGAACAGTCTTCGGCTCGGCGCGTTTAATCATCCCACAAGGAGCAAGGTCTTTACAAGGATCTGATCTTTCTATTAACAAAAATCACCTTATTGATAAACTGCCAGGGTGGAGAGTCAGCCAGCTTTCCTCCTGGGAGCAAAAGTGATGGATGCTGAGAGGTTTTTTTCTACCACCGTGACACATCATCCATTCTGACCATCCCCCTTCCAGATTTGACCAAGTCTAGGCTTACCACCGTAAAGCTGTGGTGATGGAGAAGAAAAGTATGACTCAATGGTCTTATATAGTACAACCTCATTTTAAAAAAGCAAAGAAAAGAAATCATTCTTGCCACATGCTCAGAAACAAAACGTTAAACTACATGGCACAACGGTCACCAAAAGGTTGCAATTCCTGACATGATTTGTAAATTCGGTCAGTTTCCACACCTGACCCTGACCTGACAGTACAGCTTGTAAATCTGTCGACAGAATGCCACATGTTCACATAACACAAACAGCTTTTCTCATTGCTCATCAAACTAGCTTCCAGAGACAAGGTTCCCGTCCACTTCATGGTTGGATCCTGGGATTTAGTGCTGCTTGCAGTGAATACAGACTCTCTGCCTCTCACGGACTAGAATTGTAATGAATTCACACAGAGATTTTGACAAGCCAGAACAGTTTTGGGAGAAATGAAAGCACAGCTGATATTCAACTTGAATGGCCCCTGTGACAACGCTTTGGAGAGCATGTGCTTGTTTCAGGCTGGAGGGTTGTTCTAATGGGGCTTTTGGGATGGATAAAGACTGATGACTGCAGGATTGTACGCATGTTTCAATATGTGAATCATGTTTTTTTTGCTTCTGAACCCAGCTTGTTGCATTGAATTTGAGAGAAATTATTCTGGCTTTTATTTTCTTCAGGTGACGTAAGGGAGCTTATAAGCAACGGGATGCCAGATTTTATTTTGTTTGGTTTCATTTTGCACGGACAGATGGCATATGCAGCCGCAGCTTTAATCTATTAACTTTGGCTTTGTTTTTTTGAACGGTACTACTACAACTGAGTAGTGCTGTACTTGTAATTATGATACTACTGGCCCTGCCATTTTATGTTCCTACAAACCACACACGTGTTCAAAGCCTAATAAATGTGCCCAAGTGTGGCTCACATCCTGAATACACACACGCATCCTCCAACAACAAACAAAGCTGAGGGTTGGACTGCTGCTGGTGGAATAAGACCACTGCCTTTTTTTTTTTACTTTCTCATGGTTACTTGTGGCATGGTTAAGAGCTGAAACTACTGCCCATAAGTTTATCCACATAAACTTCTTGGTTAGAAAAAGATGATCTCTTGTCATAAAATACAGCTGTTAAGAATCCTGCATAATTACACGTTTAGTACCCTCATAGTGCTTTCAGACTAGTAACACTGACAATAAAAAAATCTTTGGCTTTTATCTTTGTTGGGAATGTCTGTAACAGGCGTTTATGTCCTTTTTATATGTGCTGATTTTCATTGTTTTCCAGTTTAGTGCTACAATCAATAATATCCAACAAGGAGGCAACAATGACCTGTCACTTCTGCTGGTATCATCTGAAGAGTTGCAATTCTCGTTAATATCACAAAAGACTTCAGTAACATAGTTGTGACACATCTTTAATGCCGTAAACAGAGTAAAAACGAAAACAGTACATCTGTTTTTTTTGGCTTAAAAATGTATTAGTAATGAGATGAGCGGTGGAGATGGTGAAGATTTTCCATTTTTCTCTGCTTTAATCTAAATTACAGCTTGCTTAGAAGGGCTGCCAAGAGAAAGACTGTTTAAAAAGAACATGGCACAACATATCAGGTATTTAGAGTTGCATTTCTGGAAAAATGTCCGTAGGACAGACAAAACCCATTTGACACATTTGGACTACAAGAACTAGGCACCTTGCATCGAGTCAACAATTAACTTAAGATCAACTATAAGGCCATGTTCCCAACTGTTAGGCTGACTGAAAATGGATCATGCAACAGAACAAAGATACCAAGCAAACCATAAAATATGAAACTGAGAACAGAACGGTAGAAAAGGAAACAAACGAATGTGTCGCTGTGGGCCCTGAGAGAGCTGTGTTAATTCACACTGAAATCAAAGAATTATTTGTTGTTCACAGAGCTCACAATAAATAAAAAGACAATAAAGGGATATACATGAAAAGAACGTAAAGAACGTTGTAAAGAACAGTGAGTCAAAGTTCCTCCATAATAATGTGAGAATGATTATTAAAAAAAAGTTGTGTTTTTCACATCCTTCTTCTCCATAAATGTAAGACATCATGTGTTGTTCTTCTGAGGGTTTTATTATCCTAATTTTAAGATCTGGCAAAAAGCATTTTTTTATTTGCCCTGTTATTTAAAACCTCTATAGTAAAAGAGAGTTTTCTTCCATTTTTAAATCCTGTATCTTTGTCCATTCAATAAGTGTTTTTGGATGTAAACGAGGACTGAGTGTCCAAAGCATTTCTTCCTTCAAAAAATGCTAAAAGTAGGTTCTTTATTTTCCTTTTTCCTTTCTCTTGTTGTTGTTGCTTTTACATTTCTTTTTATTGTATTTTATTTGTATTTTTTAACACAGAAAAGCCTTTACCACAAGCCATATCACTATATGTTCACAAAAGATCACAGAAACTTCACCATCTCGGATATAATGTATCAGATGGTGATTTACATTTAAGTTAAAAACGATCTCAGTCAAACATTATTTTTAACTGCTGATATTGAAAATATTGTAAAATGTCAAAGAACTTTGTGAATATCTTCTTCCTCTATAACATTACAAAGTCCATCTTTTATTTCTTTATTTTCATATAAAATTAAGCTTACGTATAGGAAAAATGAAGCATCAATTTGTGTCTATGTAGTTGATGTGTATTTTGTTGTGTTTTGATGCATTCCTACTCCAGAATGTGTTAAAATTATGCAGATTCAAATCTAGTTTCATAATATTGGCTGCAAAAATGAACGATTACAGCAATTTCAAGGCTGCAGCATCATTCTATGCCTATTATTGCCTGTAAAATAGCAACATATCAATGTTTTTGGATTAGTTTAGGCAAAAAAAAAAAAAAAAATCTAACGCATTTAACATCTACAAAAACACTTAAGGAAGGAGTTAGGTGGGTTCATTAATCTGCAGACTGCCACACAACTGAGACCAATGCAACCCAGTTTTTTTGTTTTTAATTCTACAGAGTATGTCTTCTCTAAGACATATCTGGAAAAAAATAAACAAATAAAGCAACTGTCCTTTGGGCCAAACTGTCTTTTAAATGAACAAAGTGTCCATATGTCGAGTCTCACTCAGGAATGCCTCTTAACAGAGCTTTGCACTTCATGTTAAGAGTGAAGCTCTAAACAGCTGCTGCTTCACTTTTTTCACTCTGATGTAGTTGGGAAACTTGAGCTTTGCTATTGATCAGACTTCCAGGTTGTTAGCTAGAAGCCTGATGTCTCCACATTCACTTTATGACCCTGTCCTAGAAGAAGTGGGGGGTGTGATGAATGATAGATAAAACCATGCCACAATAAATCTTCCCAGTAGGATTTCATCATTTAGACAAAGAGCGAGTGTTTATATTTTACATTTCATCTCCTGTATCTAATATAACCATCTCAACGAAGTGAGTTTTTATGATTTACGTTCAACCATTGTTACAAAACTGCAAATTTTACCTATAAGCTTTCCACTAATATCTTGTTGGGAAAGATCAACTTTGCTTTCTTTAAATCGCTCTGAATGTGCAGGTACAAACTTGAGACAAAACAGTCCAGCTTTCTATTAATTGCTTCGTATTTTTATGATTGTCTGGCCTGTTGAACCCGCCATAATTTTACTAGTCTGTCACTCCAGCCTGAAGCTGAAGACAAGGCTGGTCAGCGTGGCCTAATCCTAGCAAAGAAGGAGATTTAAAAAAAAAAAAAAAAGAAAAAATCAAGCCAGAGAAAAGACAGACATGGACCAGGGGGGCGTCCTGAAGAAAAAATGTCTGAATGCAGTTTTGCAAAAGCACCTCTTAAGCTAAGAAAACATAGGAGTTGAGGAGAAACAGCTGTGTGCACTGAGGCCTGGCATCCTGAGGATGAAAACACGGGCAGTTAATAATAAAAATAATAAGCCTGCTGAGTTCCTAATAAAAGGACCCTGATGAGACAATGCAGTCAAGTGTGGGGCCCTCACTGTATCCCAAGCCTTCGTTGACACCACACCCACCACAGAAGAAGAAAGAAAGTAAGGTCTGGCAGTGACAGGGATGCTGTTGGCTTCATTCTGTGGCTCCAAACACCAGCTTCACCACAGAGGAAGAAATTTGGCAGGATAACCTAGTTTTACTCCACAGCTATAGTCTATACAGTGTTAATGTTGGATGGCAACCAGCAGTTGGAGTGAATACTGCAGTATTTATGAGTGGGAATATTTGTGTGTTCATGCGTGTGTGTTCTGAACTCAGAGCAGGATGCCAGGGAAAACCCAAACCACCCAGTTTGTCATCTTGTCTTATACCTCACTCTGTTTTTTCGCCTTTTCTGTCATCTGTCTCTTTCTTCCCCTTCGCTCTTTCTGCCATCTGGCTTTGGTGAACGGACCTCTGACAGAAGTGCTCTAACAGCTCAGCCGTAATGCTCTGCGTGTCGTTAACAGGGATTGTTTTATTCCACCAAGTTTTAGTGACAAAAACTTTAGTGACAGATTCAGCAATCAGAAGCTGGAGAGGCAATAAATGTAATCTTTTTAGAGTTTTTTTTTTTATTTTTTAAAAAAGCCCTTGAATATACGAGGAAGTGACCGGATGTTGGCAGGCATCGTCCACGCGTGTGTTTTTCAGCCAAGCTTCACTTTATGTTCAATGATTTACGGGAACCACTTGAGTCAAAAAAATGAGTGAGAAGAAAATTAGAACACAAACCATCATCATCATCATCATCATCACCATCATCGCTATCGTCACAAGTAGCCCTGATATCATTGAGCAACAGTCAAATCTTTGGTGGCAGCAGTCCATAAAAATGGGAGAAAAATGAGTACTGTGAGAGAAAGCTGAAAGCCCAAATATGACCAGTAAGACAATACTGCTTTGATTAGTCATGCCACCTATGGGCTTTAAAAAAACGATCCAACATATTCTGTGCGCCCTATCAAGATAAACTATGATTTATGTTTTAGTCTAGTATTGTTTCCCAGTACATCTTTTACTGTCGCAAACAATGACACAGTGTGCAAGTTAATTTTCCCCCATTGTCTACCCTTTTTAAGTGGGAAACTGTTGTAAAAGCCCAACGGCAGGTTTTCCAGAGTGTCTGGAGTTCAGAGTCTGGCTTGTGTTGTTGTGAATTTGGCAGTTGGAGTAAAAGAAAATTGAATGCATCCTCACATTGTACAGACTTGCTCGGTCTGACAGCACCGTGGCAACAGCAGTGCTGGTCAGAATAAAGCATTTTGCCTCGCCAGCTGTCATGTACACACAAACATCAACTTTATACCCTCCGTATAAACAAGATACCAATGCTCAGGCCCACTTGCAGTGTGAAAAGTGCTTCTGGTTTATATCATCTCCTAGGCAGAATTCATGGACGTAATAGAGTCCAGTCCCTCCGATTTACTGCTGCTGTGTCTGTCATGTTTTCATTTATCCATCGCAATGATTTTCGGGCCGGGCTTACAACTCAAAATATTTCTTTGAAACAATAAATCCATCCTCAGATGAAGAACAACTCATGACTTCCATAGACCCTCAGTCATCATGGTCAAGTAAACTGTCAAAGGTTTGAATCAAAGCAACTAGACTTATTTTTCTTCATTAAGACATTTAAAATGTTTCTCCTTCCATCCAGAAGGCATCATCACTAAATGATGACAAGTCATGTCATCATTCTGCAGAAGTAGTATGTGAAAAACTAGTACACCCTGTGATTCAGCAGATTTGTAAATCACTATTGGCAGCAATAATTTAAAACAACTTCTGTATGAAGGTATCAGGCTCTCGTATTGCTATGAAGGAATTTTGGCTCACTCCTTTATTCGTGATTGTTTCAGTTCATTGAGGTCTGGAGGATTTAGTTTGTGTACAAGTCTCTTAAAGTTTTGCCCCTGTAATTTCAGTGGGTTGATTTTTGGACTTTGACTGGGCCACTTCAGCACTTTGATGATCCTAAATCACCATCCCTCATCCCTCACTCTTCTTGGCAGTTGGTACACTGCAAAAACTCATTTCTAAGAAAGTAAAAACACTTTTTGTCTAGTGACTGGACTGTTTTGTTACTTCTAACAACTCTAGTGAATAATCTTTTTCTTACCCTATTGGCAAAGGCAATTTTCCTTAATATAAGACGATTTGACTAGATTTAGGAATATTAGGCTAATTTCTAGAGGAGCTGTTTTTGCAGTGTATGAGGTGTGTTTGGTTTTTAATCACACATTGTACACTATGGTCACACAACTCCCATCAGTCCAAAGGTCATTGTTCCAGAGATCTTGTGGTTTGTTCAGGTCTACCTTTCAGACCTGATCTTTGCCACAGAACATAGTATTTTAACACGCTAACAGAGGTCTGAAGAGTATGAGCTGTAGGTCTTGTTTTTTTTCACTATTCCTTTGAGCATTGCATGGTCTGGGTAAATTAGCTGGTGCATCAATTCCTGGGAAGATTGGTAACTGCACTGAATGTTGTTCACTTTTAAATGATTTTCATTGCACTGTACATGAGATAATACTTTGAAGATGCTTTTTTAACCCTTCCCAGAGTAATGGGCTGCAGGACTTGCTTATCTAAAGCCACATACATGCAGCAATTGGACTACAAAGATGCTGGTAAACCCCTCTTCAATCTACATCCTCTCCCCAGCTGTGCATTCACAGTGATCCCATGTAGGCGAATTCCCTCCTCACAGCATGTGCTTTTATAAAGCATTACAGCGTTTTTATAGTCTAAAGATGTCTGTTTTCCTCTACTTAACAGTCCATCGTCAGAAAAAGTCCTTAAAATCTGCGATCTGTGACTGCTTTAAACTACTGGTGCTAAAAATAGCTTATGCTTTAAAATGCCAATTAAAAAGTAATAACAATATAGTTTCTGTGGGACACAGCTGTGCTGACATCAGTTTCCCCATCCCTGCTGGAACTTGAGATGTTACTGCACCTCCAGGAGGGAGCTTCTGTAAGACAAGGATGCCAGACTGGTTTCAGCAGGTAAAGGCTCCTACTGATTTTTAAGCACTGCACCAGGGACTCCCCAGTAGCCACAACCCCCAAATAAGTGACAAAGTTGACGCTACAGCCTGCCCGCCCACGCCATCTCTGCATTTTTGACCCCTGTGGTTGAAAACCATTTTTTTCATTCCATTTTTATTTAGTTATTTAACCACCTAAAAGCAGCCCGACACCCTAGTGAGTCAAGTTTTTTTCTTTTCTTTCCTGCCTGTATGCCCGGGTCTCACTGTTCCTGTAGATGGACTGATTTGACCCTCTGCTGGCGTTTGCAGCCATCCTCGTGCTCTGTTATGCCTTTCCACATTTCCAGTTGACACGGCACTGATTACTCGCCCATCACAGCCCTGTCAGCTCCTCAAGGTGTTACAACCAAAGAACGAAATGTTAAACCCGGCTTCTGTGCCATTCACAACAGAGCGGTAGCATTGTGGCTGCTACAGGCGCAGAATAAATCAGACTAATTTGGAAGAGTTGGACATTACTGTTGAAGTGTCTTGAGATGACATTTGTCATGATTTGGCACCAAATTAAAAATAGAACTGTATTGGTTGTGTAAATGCAGGTTAAGGATGCTCCATATATATATATATATATATATATATATATATATATACACTGTACAGATATATTTAGTTTTGTTTGAACACTGGTTCTGCATTTTGCTTTCAATTTTGTTTAATAGATAGTTGCAGGTTATAAATTATGATGTGTTGTTCATCTGTGGTTATATATCTAATTTTTAGACTAGTGAGGTTAATTCTAAGTGAGCTTATTTTTCGCTATGCCCTCATATGTAAAACCTTGGGGTATCTTTTTCTCAAGATTGTGAAATAAAAGTGCCAATGAAATCTCAGTGGAACGTGTTTAAAATGCTGTCTTTTGTTGTCTTTCTTTAACAGCCGACTACTCGAGGTCAACTAACCTTTGGAAACACACGAGAGACATGGGTGTGAAGGATAATGATTTATCAGCTTTCAGCTGTGCAACTGCTCCACTTCAACTTGCGAGCCAATGAACAACTTCATCTGAGAATATGCAAAGTGTCGGCCGAGGAAGTGACAGTCAATTAATTCTGAATGGCTGCAAGGAAGTCAGAGGGACATCCTATGATTTGCAGCTCAGTCAGAATTCAAATTCTTTGTTTAATGTATTCGTTTCACTGTTTTCCTGATTTGGAAATGTCCGAAACAAAAACAAAATCATCACTTTCCAAGCTTTTTATATGCAGATAGCCACAGTTTGACAAGCTTGCCTTGCCAAGTTACCTATGTAATTGTTTAAATTGTCAGCTTTGTGATGTTCATGAATTCATAGTAAACATTAAAAATGAACCCATCAACCCTAATCAGATAATTTAATGTTGAGTCTAAATAAATTTAGCACCCTGAAGGATAAAAAATAATATAAATATCTTCATCTAATGAAGGAGAAGATTAAATACACATCAGTGCGCATAGTTTTCCATTATATTAAGATGGTTATTTTGGATCTTCTCACTCTGCGTTGCCCTACCAAAATCTCTGATGTCAGTGTTTGTAGATCTTACACAACCTGATTTTCAGCATTCCCCCTTCTCCCCTATTCCTCATCCTCATATATGTTTCACGTGTTGCTGATTACCACCGAGTTCAGGATGTAGACCCACACTCCAGCCAGATGCATCCATATGGTCTGAAGCAGTGTGGCTCCCTCCCTGGAAATCCCCCATAACCGATTTCAGCCTCAAAGCACCCAACACTCACGTGCATCTGCATAGCTTTGCATCCCGTTTGTGGTTTTGTATACACAAGCACACATGCATTCCCTGATGTTAACACATGCAAAAACAGACTGTATGCAAAAACGAGCCCATAGACATGCGCACACACACATACACACACACAGGAGCAGGCATACATCTTCCTCTGCTTTTCTTCCCTGAGGTCCTTTTGATTGACACTGCCTGCCCCTGCGAGGGATTAAAGAGGAAAATGGGACAGGAGGGGGTCCAGAAGAGGGGTGACAGGGTTTGAAGCCCAGGGTGAAGGAGAGCGAGAAAGAGGGCTGAGGATTAGGCCCACTGAGCTTCATTAACCTGAATGTTTACACAAGCTGATCTCTTGCAATGAGACCCTTTTCCTTCCCACAAGTGTCTACTACCCCTTCCTCCATTGCCACAATCCCACTGAAGTAGTAAAGTTTACAGGCAGCAAGTCAGGCATGCGGTCCACCCTGATAAGAGCAAGGAGTAATGAGGATACAGCTGTAATTCGCAAACAATTTATATTCTGAAAAGGATTTTTTTTCTTTTTGATTCCACACAGGTTCAGTGACTTTTTACATTAAAACTGTATTGAAACAATAACTGTAGGAGGTAGCTCAGACAATGCTGCTATACTGCTGCTGTTTTTCTTTGATCTTATAACCTTTCAGTGAGAGTAACCTCTCAGGGTCCATATACACAAATACTTATATTTCCATTTTATTGATATGTATTGACATTTATTATTATCTGGGCAAATAAAAGGAATTATTCTGCAACATAAAGTTACACAAAAAGAAGGTTTTCTGCAAAACTTGTATGCAAATCTTTGAATGAAGTAAGTCCTGCACATCACCAGTGACTCCCATGATGAAAGACTTTGATGGGTTTTTCAAAGCAGAATTTGCATTAAAAATAATTCCTGTTGCACCAGAGGAGAGCAGATCAGCAATAAGTCCATAAGACATTAAAACCAAGCTTAGTACAAAAGTTCAAAGAGGCAGCAAATTTGTGCCATTCATAAGCCAAACTTGAAACCTTAAGAACATATGCTTTTGCTGCTTTTCTCCAAGGACCCAGTGAGATTTCCACAGTTCTGTCTGAGCTACAAAGACAACACTGGGGGCTGTTTGCTTCTCAGATTAAAGAGGCTGAGGACGATAACCTAGCCACCTGAAAGCAGTCGGCGTACAAGCTCCAGAGGTTTCCCCCCCAAAAGAGCAGTTAACAGAGGAGAACTGCCTGAATTGTTTAGCATCTCTCAGAAAGGGTGTTTTCTCTCAGCACTGAGGTGGAAAAGTAAATTAGCGTTTATTCTGTGCCTGGCTCTGGCCATGACAAACTGAGAATGGTGTGCTGACAGCCACAAGATTGCTCTCTTTAAAGAGTAGTAACTTAGGGAACATGGCTCATGCTTAAGTAAACAGAAACAAGTCTAGGACTCTTACTTAAACAAACAGGCTGTGGCATGTATTTCAAAATCCCTGTGACATCAAATGGGCCGGCAGATCAGCTGGGAGTCATTCTGCAAAAGGCACTTCTTTGGCGGACATCTGCCATGTGGGTCTAATTTTTCACCTTGAATGATTATGAGTGCTGCGGAGGTTCACCCCGGGTCCATGCCTGTTTGACAAGATGCTGATTCTAGAGAAAGAAAAAAGGAAAAAAGGGAAAAGACAGAAAGCCGACAGAAAGAGTGCCAAATCACGACCGCTGAGGACTGCGACCGTCTACACACTCTCTTGACAGAAATGAGAATGTGGGGGGAAGAAAAGCGGAATGGGAGATTGGAGAGAGGGGTTCTGGGAGGAAAAGAGAGAAATAGTTTTGCAGAGACATCTGGTTTTGATTATGAGGGGAAGCATGGACAAGCTAGTCTCTGCTGCTTGTTTTGACTGGGCTTTTCAGAGGAAGTTGATGTTATTTATTTTTGAATTGCAAGTGTCGTTTTTAGCTGATGAATACGAGACATGGAGACAATGACTGAACATAGATTAAGCAACATAGATTATGTGTATTTTGAACATATGTTATAGAGTATTCCTCACTATTACCTTTAATGTGCCTTAATGCAAGAAGAACCCAGGTTGTCTAACAGCCTTTTTCCCAACATGTGAGAGGTTCGTATTGATGCAGTTTTGATTCAGAAATAAGTGTCACCTTAGAATAAAAATGATAAAGAAACAGGGAAAAACCAAACTCTCCTGAGAACAGACTAAAATGAAACCAGAACTAAACAATGTTAGACTGTGACAGGTTTTAGTTGTAAAGCATAATTTCAGGAAAAGAAAAAAAAATATTAAAGATCTGTGATCTTGGCTGACTTGGAAAATTGGTCTGACCTTAGGAATAAGGCAAAACATTTCAAACACCCTGCAAAACTGGGATTCAGACTTCTTATCTGTCACTTTTTTTGCAGACATATTGAGTGTGAGAGGAACCTCATGGAAAAGAGCCCCGCGCTGCTGAATATGAATAAACCATCAAGTGCGGAGACTTACGCCAAGCCAAACTCAGCACACAGACATCACAGCAGAACAAGACAGGAGGCCCTGGAGCACTTTACTGGCAAACACCACCAAACCTCTCTGTAGCTCCCCCACCATCTCCAGAAACTTCAGTTCCAAAAGTCAATTGCAGTCAATTGCCCATCAACTGAAGATAATGGTTTAGAGAAAAAAAAAAAAAAAAAACAACCAACCATTATTGCTGTGAATCGCCTCTCATTTTCAGCTGTAGTTAACACGCATTCTTACGATGGAAATACTGCGAGTCAGAGTGAATGAGAACAAGACAATCCAGAAGAACACTGGTGAGGCTGGTGGGATTTTGAGGAGAAACAGGAGACTGGGAGTAGGCCGCTTGTTTTCAGAGAGCTTTGAGGTTGTGATGATGATTAGATGTGATGTCAGTATAGTAGCTGCTGCTCCATGCTTCAAGGGCAGCTTTATAAATGTCAGAGGGGTTTGGACCTTGGTCTCTGGCACAGTTACCAGAAGAAAAGGCCATATTTGTGAGAGGGATTGAAGAATGATTGGGACTGGCATTGATTAGGCTTCATTGTCTTAAAGGCAACCAGGCGGGACATCAATCTGGTGATCACGGGAAAATGTTTTGTTTATTTGAAAGAAAAAGCAAACGGTGGAATCTTTGCCGTTACACATTGACAGGCTTCGTCTTCAGTCTGCTTTTAAGGCTGACTGCTTCAATTTGGCTTTCAACACAGTGTGAAATGATAAGTTTGTTTTGATTTATTGTTTTCACTCACGTTTTTATTTATATCTTGTACTTTTATTTTTTTTTTATTCTTATGTATATTTATTTCCATGTCCAGCATTTTGGTCAGTGGTTACCGGTTTTAAAGTGCTTTATATATATATATATATATATATATATATATATATATATATATATATATATATATATATATATATATATATATATATATATATATATATATATATATATAGATATAGATATATAGATATAGATATATATATATAAAGCTTGGTTGGCTAAAAATAAATCAGTATTTAAAATTTAAACTGAATTTTGAATATGATCTAAACTAATATTCTTATACATAAGTGTAGTCAACATTTTTGGGCCAAAACATTTGATCAAACATCCTCAGACAAGAACGAATGGTGCTTAAAACTGTTGGGTGCTATATAATTACAAATTTTACAAGGCTGTGGTTTGAACATTGATGATCAAATAACTTCCTTGAAATGTTTTTTTTTTAATTACTAATGAAAAAAAGCAAAAATTGTTTTCTATCTTGAAAAAAACTGATCACTTGCTGTTTCAAAGGAATTGTAATGGCTATCGTGTACACTCTTGTCTTATCTTAACACCTCATCAAACCTCATCTGTGTTGTGTTAAATGGGCTTAGAGGTCTTGAACTTCTGGCCGCCAAGTTTTGACAGCAGCAGCAACACAATGTGTTGGAAATCAGTGAAACATTATCCCTCAGACGGGAAACCGGCTGGGAAGGTGGAGAACAGGAGCCACGAGAGGATGTTCCCTCTGCTTACCAAACAGAAACTCAAAGGATCTGCTCCATGGCTGAGAAGGAAGGTGTTAAAAAACGGATCAGTGCCCTGACAATGCTTTCATATATCTTCTGGGCCGTCTGGTGCAGTTTAACACGTGTACGGATGTGTGTGAAAGATGCAGAGAGGACACATCTAGAGGGTTTGTATTGAGTTTAAAAAAAGGGGAATTTTATCAAAAAGATCATATTTCGATGGCTTTTCTTAGCCTAACAAAAACATTTAATGCTGTCCATCAAGCCCAGAACAAAACAAAGCTGGTTTTTATTTTGCCAAATAAACGCTGTATACGGACATAGAGTGGAAGGGAGGTCCATCAGTTTGTTTTATTGTTATGTCTACTGAGTGGGAGGTCGAAAAAATTCTTATAGGTGTTATTAACAAGAGCGTAAAAGATTAAAAAAAGCACCACAATACAGTTGTCAGTTACAGTGCATGAATGTCTAAAAGTAAACGCGTGTGAAGTCAGAAGACAGAGCGGCGAAAAAAGTAATAGTCAACAAACTTGTCTCTTTATTAGCTCTTGTGATCTTGTGGGTAAACAATGTCAGCATAACAAGATCAGATTTACTTTTACACCTTTACAGTTTCAAAATAATCCGATCATGCAAGATTTCTCTGACAACTGCATGTTTTTACTTTTAGGTAGTTCTGGTAGTATTTGGAGGATTTGACTCATCCAGACGAAGTGTTGGTGTGCAAAAAGACAACTGCAGGGGAAACCTATAGCTGTCTGTCATGAGCTCATCAACCCATCAATCACACAGAAGCACCACCGTAGGGGAAATATGCAGGTGAACCCTTAAATCAGCTTTAATTAGGCTGCTGAGTAGCAAACGTGGTTGAAGGGTGTGGGAAAGTGAGCATTTAAACTTCATAGGAGTCTGATAGACACTGTGCCAACTGGGAATGCAAAGACAGTGCTAAGAGACCAGCATATTAAAAAGTAAATACGTATTACATATCCACACGATCACTGCATTGTTTTGAACTGGTGATTACGTTATTAATTATGCATGTTTTTTTCTCGTGTTTGTTTTGTTTGTGTTCTTTTTGTCTCACTGCAGCAGTTTCTTTCAAAACAGGTTTAAGCTCTCAAACTAATCTCATTTTATGGTCAACTAGTAAGTTCTGCTGACAATCACCTATTCAGCACAGGAGCCCAATTTCCTTGGCTCTAGTTTAGGTCACTTCTCTCAACTCAACACAAATTTATTGACAGCTTTTAAAAAATATTTACTGCGCCACTTCCTCTCCCCACGGGCAGCAAACCTGTAATTTCCCTACTCATTTATTAGATCATTTGTCAGGGCCTTGAGTTCTTTTTTTTTTTTGTCATCATCTGCTCCTTTCACTTTCTGCAAGCAGCGTGCATGTAGAGTCTGTGTGAATGTGTACGAGGTAGATTTACAGAGGTGGACAAAGCGAAGGGAGGGACAGAGAGCGCAACGGGCCTCGTGGATTAACTCCTTCCATGCCCTCCCTTTCCTTTTTAAAACAGAATTTACAGCTGATTAGCTCCCACCAAAGACAGGCCCCAGTTCACAGAAGGAACGCTGCAAAACATTTATGCAAGGCCAGATGCAAAGGCGTATATTAAAAACATGTGCTCTTCCACAGTCTCTTCAGAGAGAATAAAAACTGCAGATGGATGATTTTCGGCACATCGTTGAAGAAATTACTGTTGTTCTAAAGCAGACAAACAGATCTGCCAAAATGACACATCTCACATTTTTAGAGGATAAGAACATTAGTGTTCACAGGAAAAAGCCAAAAGCACTGAAAAAAAAACAACCCTAAAATAAACATGACAATCTAATATATGTAAACATTTTGGGGGAATTTGCTGTCTTGCTGCGAGTTGGCTTATCTGGTGCTCGTTACTACCAATATATCAATGATCATAGTTATCATAGTGACCACCCCCCCAAAAGAAATATTTTTTCTTTTTCTTCAGGTTCCAGGTTCCTTTCTTATGGTCATCTGTGTTCTGAGGCAGAATCAGACGAGAGATGTCAGTTTTAGGGGCAATTTGCAAGGGTCATCAAACCACTTTAACCAAGACACTTCTATCGATATGCCATGACTCTTGTGCGTAAAAGACTATAGACTGTACATCTACAGGAAAAGAGATGGACATGGTCAGCGCTGTCAAAAGGAAAGCCAAAATGGTAGTAACTTAATGGGCAATACCACTGTTGGCCACAGAGCTTTGGTGCTGAAACGTCCTGGTTCCAACAGATTTCCTCTCAAAAAGTGTTCACTTCTCACAGAATATTTAAAAACAAGTCATCGTGCTGTACTTAATTTATTACTCAATTATCAGTTATCGTCCTAATCTAAACTGTGTATTTTGTTGAAAACGTAGGCTATATACTGCATACAAGGTGATAACATTTTTCTTATGTAACTTTTGGCTGAAACTGAAGTCACTCTCAGTTGAACCACAAAAACTTATAAATGAACTACAAAGATCAACTGCACTTCAATTTGGTTTTTGGCTGTTGCTCAAAGTTAGCACTGAGCTCATCGCGGCACAGCAGAATCGCTCACTGTTCCTTCGCTTGACTGTAACGTGAGCGTGTGTGGGCAGAAGAAAGTAAATGAGGCTAGAGGATGGTGAAACTGAGAGGTAGAAACAAGAAAAAAAAAAACTTTTTGAAAAAGCGAGAGTGAATTTTGTTATTGCTGAAGAAACACGCGGAGCGGCGGCAGCTGGCATGGATATTCACACCCGTAGCTACCGTTTCTGCCAGGCCTTAGCCGCTTCGTGTGCTTAGTCTTCAGCACGTGTCCACAGAGTACACAACGCAGCCACAGGTATGTCCCCATCACCCCAGGCCACACCAGTCACAGCCAGGATGCTGTCAGAACCTTTCGGGTACCCCGTCAAGGTAATGAGTTGTGACTGAGTGTGCTGCCAGAGCAGCACAAGCAATTGTTCCATTCATACACCCTTCGCTGATGTATGCAGACTTTCCTTACCAACTCACAGCCATCAACGAGGGACTCCGGACCATATCTGGTGGTCTACACACTGCATGTATCTCAGATATGTGTTTGTGTATAGATCTTTTCATCTGTTGGTGGGTCTGCGGGTGTTCAGCATGGTTTGCCACAGTAGGAAAGATAATCAAAAAACTGTCTAGCTGGTGGTTAAGAATCCATCCAGGTGGACTTCTTTCATGTCTGGTACACTGGCCTGTGTTTTTGGCTGGTCCTGGTGTCTGATGAAGTCTGTGGTGAATAGAATATTGAGCTGTGGACTTAAGTGTAACTGAAGTGGCTTCAAAGTGTCACACGGCAACAGCAGGCCGGTGCAACATGGGAAAATGGTCCAGCAATCATCTCCTTGAGGAGTCCTGGCAACATGAAGCATGTTTTCCGTTCTCACTTGAAGCTGAGCGATGTAGACAAAATCTGATTGTCCCGCTGCTGAGTAATCTGCTTTGTTTCAAAATTCCAGCTGGAATCACCTAAAATAATAATCCCTTCAATTTTGCACTCTATTCTGGTAATATAACTAACAGCAATAAAAACAAACTGCTTAGATTCACACAAGGTTATAAATCTGCTTAAGTTGTTGCCACATACTGCTTAGATTAGACGCTACATGGAGTAATTTACAATAAAAGAGATCAAACATCAATGCCAGTATGGTATGGCAAGGGTTTATAACCTTGTGCGGAATAAACCAAGAGGACAAAAATTTAGTTGTAGGCAGTGTTTCCAACTGTCGTAATTCCAAATATGTGAGTTTAAACATAAACAGAAAATGGAATGAGAAAATAATTGTGGTCAGCTGGTGTGTGTGGTAACCCATCTCAGTCTTTGTGTTGGATGTAGTTTACATTTGACAAAGTTTTGGATTTCTCATTATATGTTAGTTACATGAACCGGTGTATGACTTGATAGGTGATATTAGAGTAAGTGTGTAGCAGCAGTGCTCAGACTTCAACTTTAAATTACAAATAATAAAATATTCTTTTGATTCGGAGGCTTTTTTCACTGAGGAGGACTGTTGGACTGTGGTGATGGTTCTGACAACACTGTTTCATCATGTTAGATGTGTGATTACACCGTTATTTCTAAAACAGTTAAAACCGTATTGATCAAATTTAAGAGTTCAAGTGTAAAGAAAACAAAATCATCACGTGCACGTCACAATCTTGTTCACTTTCATTCCTGTTATTTGATTATTGCTAGTTCAGACAGAAATGATGTCTGTAACTATGGTAACAGAAATTCAAACAGCCTATGAAGTCAACTGCAGTGGCAACAGTTTCCGACTGGAGCGTAATGAGTTAACAGTTATGTCTCATACTGAGGCTTCTTGCTTATGGTGGGATGTTAATTTATCCACAGCATTCCTTCATACAATGTTGGAAACTTTAATCACATAATCCTAAAACAAATTGCTGCCAGTAAAGTAAATCTCTTAAGTATAAATGCGCGACAGTTTCATTTATTTTCAAAATAAAAGAAAAATAAACAAAACTGCTTCTCTGTATTCAAAAAAACTTAAAATAAAATAATTTGATGTTTGGACTAGGTTTTAAGCTTAGGTTCAGAAATATAATGTTCTAGATAAAATAAAATAACATAAAAAGTCTTTTTTTGTTCAAAAATAAAATAAGGGGACGAAGAGCCCTAATTTGCTCTGGTGTTAAGCTGTCAGCAGAGTTACAAAAGCACCAATATAAACACACCAATTCCTCACAATTAGAAACTTTCAGTGCACTGGACCCAGTGCAATAACAGAGCGGGTCCATGAAATTAATTCAGCCTCAGTCTCCACTGGCTGCTGGAGATGGCCGGGATGGTTAAGATGTATAGAGTTTCAGTTCAAGGCCAACCATTAAAAGTCTGATTGGGCAAGTTGGACTCATCATTGAAGTGTAAACAGGAGATTGGATGAGCGCTTGATGGTTTGGGTTTTCTTTGGGTCAGTGCTGGAAAACTCTCTCCCTCTGACTGACCTCTCACACTTATCTTTTTCAGCTTTTGTCAGGTTGGGTGGAGTGAGTGGAAGGGTGGGGGTTAGGTTCAGCTGTGCACATTTGGTACAAAGAAAGTAAAGAAGATGTTCTCATTATGACGGGTAATAGTTGAGTACAACTCGGAATTACAGCCAAATATTTAAATTTCTCATGATGAATTTTAAACTGTCTCATCTTGAAGTGCAAAATTATTTTAGTGGTTTAAAATCTTGTTTACTTGAGGATTAACATAAAATCTACAAGGCGCAATCACAATAACTAATTTGATAATTAGTATAAGTTATTAAATGAGGAGTGAAAAAGAAATTCCTTAAAGTATTTCCCACAGTTAAAAGTTGTGAGGTTTTTTTATGATTGGGGGTATCAGCACACACACACAAAAAAAAACAAATTAAAAAACTGGTTCTGCAGTTTAAAAAACATCAAAATATGTAAGGTAGGAATAGTAGCTCATTGTTGTGTTCGCCCTTTGTCCACGAGCCATTGTGCATTGTACGTTCCTGAGGTGTTGGTTTGCACCAGCAGCCTGGGGTGCTGTACTCTCTCAAAACAGTTTGCTAACAGAGCTTTCACTCCATTGCCTTTAATGAAAATCCATACTAAACATTTAGCTCTGTGTGAGAAAGGGGGGAAATTCAATAAGACACATAACACAATTTATAAATTACAGGAAGAACCAATCGAACCAACAGGAAAAATGGAGAGACGTTCTCTTTATTTGTTAGTTTTGTTACATTTTAGGGCATGCATTTGAAGTAGAATAAAGAGGCTGAAACTTATTTTTCTCAAGTCAAAATGAAGTCCAGGGTTGTATTTTATGCAGCTTTCTCTTTTGCACGTATTATTCGGTCATGCCAACAGAGATGTCTACACTAAGGTATTCCCCAAACTAATGGTCGCTCTTGGACAGCATCATCGATAGTAAACTAATCTGCAGGCTGGAAGGCACAGGAAACAGATCTCATTAGCACTCATTGAACTATCTTCCAAGGAAACTTTCATCTTTAGACCACTCTGACAATAAGCCTGAGAGACAGACTAATGTCCCTTACTAGTTCTGAGTTTAATGGCTGAATGAAAATCTGCAATAGATGGATGAGCAGTGAAAAAGTAAAGTAATCTACATGAGCTTCTTGTTTTCTTGCTCATATGGATAACTGCAGTGGTACTTTGGCATGTAAGAAAAACAGTCTTTTTTATTTTATTTTTTCTGCAAATGGTGAAGCCCAACACATTAGATTTTTTTTTTAGTTACAGCTAACACATAAAAACAAACAATAAAAAATATAACCTGCTCAGAGTGCACCCCTGCCTGTCACTCAAGCAGTCACACCTGGGGTATGCTCCAGAAGATCCTTGTGGTCATTAATAGTGGGTAGATATAGATGGATGGCTGAACAAACAAACAAATAAACAAATACATATATTATATTATATTATATTATATTATATTATATTATATTATATTATATTATATTATATTATATTATATTATATTATATTATATTATATTATATTATATTATATTATATTATATTATATTATATTATATTATATTATATTATATTATATTATATTATATTATATTATATTATATTATATTATATTATAGTAAGTAGTGAACATCAAATTGTGTTCCAGATTAAACTAATAATTGGAGCAATGTCCCCACACCGCGGTCGGAGCTCCAACCTGCAGCTGGAGAGCTGCGCGCTGCCTTCATTCAGACACTAGGGGGCGACATCAGCTCCATCCCGCCTTCTTTACAGGTTTGTTTACAACCGACCACTTCCTGCTCGCGAGTAGCTGTGTCCGTAAAAACCAAACCGATTTCAATTCTATTTAACGTCAACTTCAGCGATGGGATGCGATGGTGGAACCATTCCCAAACGACACGAGTTGGTTAAAGGTCCTAAAAAAGTCGAGAAGGTATCCTTTTTTCCCTTTTTCTTTTAACCAAGTGTTGAAATTGTTCCGTGTTTAGGACGGTTGTCGACAGAAGCTAGTCAGCTGCTAACGCTAATCTGCTGAAAAAGTTATAACTGGCTTATAGCTTTTTATCTAACATTTGTAAGAGGCGAAATGACATTTATGATAGATCTTTTACTTGCGATGATAAAGGAACTTTCATTAGCTCTCAAATGGAGCCGTTTAGTCGTCCCCAGCTAACGACGAAGCTAAATAAGCTGTGTTTTGCTGCTATGTGTCTGCGCAGGTTGACAAGAACGCTGAACTTGCTGCCAGGTGGAAGTACTGCGCCTTGAGTCAGGAGAAACTCAAACGACCCATCGTTGCTTGTGAGCTTGGCAGGTAAAGGTTTTGTGTGTTCCTATTTGTAATTGTTGTTTTTAAGCAGCAGGCCTTGTAAAAGGCAGACTGTCTTGCTTGGATGGGACACAAAGGAACCCACAGATGATTTGTCATTTCATCACCTGGTGGTTCTGAATTTGTTCATAGGAGTTTGTGTGGTTCCGTGTGTTTGGTTGTCTATTGTCAAGATTTGAGGACTTTTATTTGCCATCGTGCAGTTTCCTGACAATAAAGTTATTAGAACAACAACCGTTATGGCGCCCTTTAAATATATAAATGAAAGGAAAAAGGGCGACGAACGCAAGCTCTATACAGTAAATTGTAGACATGAGTATTGCATATCATGAGGTAGGGACGTCGTGTGGCCCTGCAATGGACTAGCTCCATGTCCAGGGTGTACCCTGCCTTTCACCCAACGTGGCTTGGCTCCTGCAGATGCCCCTGCCCCCGAATTGGGTTAACCAAAAATAGATGAGCAATGTGCCATCCCATATAAGGTTTGGCCCTCTGACAAATTTTTCTTAGAGTATGTATACACTGAAGATTTCCTGTCTTATTTATTTCTTTGTTGCAGCTGTGAAATCAAATTATAATAAATGCAGTAGCTTGACCATAAAATGTACTTTTGTAGTGTATTTTCTGTATAAATTTTTTTTGTCCACAGTGTCTACCACATGATGCATCATTTCGAAAGAATCGTTATTGATATGAATTTTGTAAGCAAAACACTAGGAGCGCATTTCAATATTATTTTTAAGTCTTCTAGAGCGCCACAAGAACAGATCCTGCATTTTAGTCACTACCAGCAAACCCTGTGCGAGATGACTGTTAAAATAAAAGTTTGAGATTTCCTTTGTTTTTTTTTTGTTTTTTTTAATAATTCAGGGATAAACTTTTTTGAGTTAATATTTCTTATCCGCATTGCAAAGTCTGGTCATTTGAACATTCATGTTTTCTCTTAAACCAAAATGTTTGCAATCATACTATCTGTTGTTTAAAAATGCTCCACTTTAAAACTCCTGTCCATGTTACATTTCAGGCTTTATAACAAAGATGCTATTATTGAATACCTTCTGGACAAGTCTGCTGAGAGACCCAATACTGAGGCTGTTGTTCACATCCGTGGGATCAGGGTATGTTAATTAATCCTTTTTAATCACATTGCATACCTACCATTAGTGAGTTCATTGGGCTGTTATAGTGGCAGACTTCCATCATTTAGATTGTTGGCACATTTCTGTTTGTTATGGCTTCATTCAACAAGCATGTGAAACACACAGAACAACAAAGTTCCAGTTTGACTTGCAACATTTGCAATTTGTGTAATTTTAGACTGCAACTTTGCTTGAATAACAAATGATTGGTCTTATTTGTGAGTATTTCACTCCACTGCTGCAACAGTTCAGCTGTTATCCAGTCAATGCAAATATATGTTTCTTCACCTGAGGACAAAAACCCAACTACACATGTAAGACTGTACAGTTACAGTTGTCTGTAAACATATCATTTTTCCACAGTAATTTAAGTCAAGCTGACAAGCCTGCTGTCAAATGGCAGCAGGCAAACATGTATGAACATTTATGTGTAAATGTATTTTTACAAAAGAACTATAGAGGCTGATCAAGCCTTCTGCTTCTACAGGATATCAAGGAGCTTAACCTGACTGATAACCCTGAATGGGAGGGTGAGCGAAGATCTGCAAAAGGAGACAGATATGAGGACATCCACTGTGGCATGTTCATTTGTCCAGTTGTTGGTTTGGAGATGAATGGCAAACACAGGTAAACGACATTAAATACAGGGCATTAATCCAATTCTGTTCATGTTATCATCTAATATTAGATTTAGTGCACTTAATGTTCAGGTTTTAATCAAAGGTGTGTTTTAAATCGGTGCACAAAACAACATTTTTCCCCACAGCAGCTTTTCAGCCACATAATCAGACTTTCCAATCAAACTGCCTGATATACTTTTAAATGTCTCTGTCCATAGGGGCACTTTATATGTCAATCTTTAAGCTTTGGTTACTTTTTTTTTTTTTTTTTTTTTAGGAAGTAGCTGTATACACTAGAAAGACAAACTTTTCATTTATCCTAATATTTTCTTTCAGGTTCTGTTATTTGCAGACTTGCGGCTGTGTGTTTTCCGATAGGGCCCTGAAAGAAGTCAAGGCAGAAATCTGCCACAAGGTGAGCAGTTTCTTTTTTTCTCTCTACGGGTTCTTGTGTCTTATTTGTCAACTGGGGCTACTTTTGTATTTTTTTTTTACATAGTTATCTTCTACACCACCAATCTCCCTTCTAACGCTGGCTTTTCTATTTTGCCTTGTCTTGCCTTTTGCCTGTGCCTTCACATACACACAGCTGTTACCGTGTAAATAAGAAGCGGTGATATCAATGAGGAAAATTTTGTTTTGGTTTCTGTTGCATTTGTGTGTCTTCTACTCAGATACATAAGAGTTTGCACCTGAAAAAAAAAAAGTTGGGCTACTTTTTTGTGAAAGCTCCCAATGAGGTGTAGGGGGTTTTGAAATATCAAAATTCTGTAGTTCTATTGCTTCGGCTGTCCAGAAAATTGGTGAAACTTAATATAAAAAGGCTAATGATGAAGTCAAACATGGACTTGATTTGACACAGCGATTTCTCTTATTTTTAACTGGTAAGGGAACCATAAGGATATTAAAAACATCTTCAGTACAGTAAATGGGGGGGGGGGGGGGGTCAACAATTCTACAAACTGTTTTATAGTCCTTTGTAAAGCTGTTTGGTTGCCGGTGTATGTTTTTATTTTAATGTTAACTAAGCCTGGTAGAAATGCTGTCCACAATTTGGCTTCTTTGTTCTCTTCAAGATACAGCTGACCCAGCTGGAGCAACATGGGAATCTCACAGAAGCAGCCCCACAAACTATTTTAGGTTCTGATGTTAAGTAATGTTAAGTAGCTTTAGACCTTCAAAAAAATAATTTCCCATGGAGCAAGTATTTTGAGACTATTCTGTGGTTGATGATAGCCAGTCACCCGTGTTGTTTGGTTGCAGTGAAAACATCTAAGATCAGTCACAAATAAGTCATTTAAGATGTCTGAAGCAGGACCTACAACCCAAAGACAACTTAAATAGCTTTTCACAGAAAGCTGATCCAGAATACAGAGGCTTTTGTCAGGAAAGGCTTGTTGGACAACACACCAGTATCCTTTGCCTTTAGCATTTTCGGTGACTTTACACGCTTCATTTTTTATCTTAGATTTAGGTGGCAATATATTGGGCACAACAACAGCTGTTGGCAAGTTCAGAGAATATGTCCAAGTATTAATAGTCAATGCCTGTCAAATGTTTAGATATATCTACTCTTTTTTTTATTTTTTTTTTTTTTTCATTTCTCATTAAGTTGATGTTTTTTTCTGGAACTGCAGACACAGTACTTTCGATTTCTAACCACAAAGTAGTAAATAACTGATAAGTCCTGTCAGATTTTACTCGTATCTCTGAAGTAAGTGTGGTCACACTTACTCAGTTAAAGTACTAGAAGCATTCTGAGGATGAGCAAAAACGGCAGGTTTTACTTTTTTATTACATGTATATTTTAGTGAATGGATTTGTAAAGCCTTTCTTTGTCATCACTTTTGAAAAATAGTTTATTCACCACTTTGTGTATCTTAAATGTGCCAGTGGAGTATGCGTAATAAATGAACACAAGATTGTAGTTACATAAACAGAAAAATTCATCTTCCAACAGTAGCTGCTCTACAGAAACTGAAAGTGCACAGTTAATTTGCTATTCTCAGCTCAGTTTTCTCCTGTTCACATTGACATATACAGTCACTGAGTGACTGCAAATTAAACTAAATTAAACATGGCTACTGAAATAGCTGCTGTTGCTTGAGTCGTGCTGTGTGGCTAGAATCCATGACGGTTCTATGGGAACGGTGGTCTGGTTGAGTACTTTGCTCCTGTGCCACTGTTCCAGACAGTCTAGTGCCTCGGGAGAGGTTTTGCTCTCAAACTTATTGGCAAATATACTGTTCTTGTTGAAGATCCAAGGAAGGTCTTTGATTCCATAGATGCAGATGTCGCGTACATAATGTCCTGGAAAATGAAAACAGAAATTTAGGACAAATCAACAATAAGCAGATATACATTGTGTTTGTTGTTTTGATTCTCTACATCTGCATTAATAGATACATGTAATGTATCGTTCCGTGCACAAGACGCCAAATCTATGAGTGTATCAAGTCGTACCCTCAGTGCTTTTACCATCATGAGTTGCATTTGCCAGTTAATGGTTTCATAATCTTGTTTGGAAGAGAATAATCAAGCATTACTGAAGTCACTATCGCACATGAACTCTGACTAAAAAAAAAAAAGGGAAGAAATATAGACATATTAGGATTGCTGTGTGACTGGGCTGAATATATTCTATGTGGGATACAGGTCAGGGAAGGGAAGGCAAGTTTATTTGTATAGGACATTTCATGTACATACAATTCAAAGTGTTTTGCATAAAAATTGTTAAAAAGTGCATTAAAAAGTGTAAGTGTTTAAAACCAATAAAGACAGACTTAAAGATTGACTTAAAGCAACTGGGAGTTTCAGCAGCCCTGATGGATTTTGGGAGTTTGTTCCACAGGTGAGGAGGATAAAAGCTGAACGCTGCCTCACCATGTTTGGTTCTAACTCTGGGTACAGAAAGTAGGCGTGGCCCTGGGGACCTGAGAGTTCTGGTTGGTTCATAATGGACCAGGATCAGAGATGTTTTTTGGCACTAGAGCATTCAGAGATTTATAAAACAACAGAATGATTTTAAAATCTGTTCTGTGACAGACAGCAAGCCAGTATAAAGATTTAAGAACTGGAGTTATATGGTCCTGTCTTTTGGTCTTAGTAAGGACTCAGGCAACTAACTCCAGCGTTTTGATAGATTTTTTTTTTTTTAGGTAGACCCGTGAGAACAGCATTACAGTAGTCCAGTCTACTGAAAATAAAAGCATGGAGAAGTTTTTCTAAGTCCTGCTGAGTCCTTTTAATGCTCAACATGTTCTTTAGGTGATAATAGGCTGACTTCACTACTGTCCCAATGTGGCTGTTAAAATTCAGCTCTGAGTCCAGAACCACTCCCAGATTTCTGGCTTGGCTATTGGTTATTAGCTTTACTGCTTGAAGCTGTGTGCCGACGTTTAATCTTTCTTCCTTGGCTCCAAACACTATTATTTTTGTTTTGTCTTCATTTAACTGAAAATTCTGGCACATCCACTCTTTGATTTAATCAATGCATTTGATCAGTGTTTGAATTGGTTTATAGTCTCCTGGTGAGATGGCTATATAGAATTGTGTGTCATCTGCATAGTTATTGTAACACTTTTTTTTTTTTTTTTTTTTTTTTCATAATTTGAGCAAGTGGGAGCATATAGATGTTAAACAACAGAGGCCTCAGAATTAAACCTTGAGGAACTCCACATGTTATTTTTGCTAGCTCTAATTTGTAGTTACCTAAAGACACAAAATAGTCCCTGTCTTTTAGATAGGACTCTAACCAGACAAGTGCTGTGCCAAGACGTCCCACCCAGTTCTTCAAGCGGTCTATCAAGTTGCTATGGTTGACTGTGTCAAATACAGCACTGAGATCCAGTAAAACCAAGACTGAAATGTTCCCACCCTCCGTACAGGCACATATGCTGCGACTACAGGGGTAGTAAGTGTTGGTGATGTAAAATCCTGGATATTCCTGTCCATTGACACCAGCATGCAGTGGAAGAATGACATTTTCTGGCAGTTTTAAACCTTGCGATGGGAAAAGTACATATATGGTACTCTTTATACTTGGATTACACCCATGGTATTCTGCAATTCCACTGTTGTGTAGACGGTCATGAAAATTAACCATTTGCACTTTAATTTGTGATTTAGAATATTTTATATTTTTCCTGTTTGTTTGCATATATATTAATAGTTAACACCGTGTTTGGTAGAACCCAAGAGCCATATATATATACATCTTACATGACTGGTACTTTTTTTTTTCTTATGATTTCACCTCACTCTTCATTAATTCCCAAAAGGTTACAAATGGTATTTCTTCTGCTAAAGTGTGAGACATTATATGTGAGAGGTGTGTGTGTGTGTGTGTGTGTGTGTGTGTGTGTGTGTGTGTGTGTGTGTGTGTGTGTGTGTGTGTGTGAGAGCGAGAGTTTCACATGCACTGCAGGACTGTATTGACACAGTCATACAGGTTAAGGCAGAAAATAATGGAAAAGAAATGTTGGCAGTGCTGGTGGAAAACGTGAAGAGTGGTTGAATTTCAAAGTAAAAAATCAAATGTCAAATGACACATGCCTTTGACCTTCTTCATGACTTTTGAGGTGTAGAAGCAACTCACGAATACCAAGGAGAACATTTTCATGTGAAAAGATATTAGTTTGTACTTTTTAAATTTTATGAGAACGTTAACTACAATATTATCTATGAATAATCACTGTTTAAATTTTTGTATTTCTTGTTGGGATTGTTTGGCACCAAAGGTCTAAGTAACATTTTTCAGTATCATAACATTTACTGATCCACTGCACATCTTACCAAGATTCCTACACTTGTAGGTATGATGCAGTAACAAAGCTGATATACAAACTCTACTCTACTGTACCTTTGCAACCAGCATGTGTCATACCCTCTTGATCCCTCCACTTGATTGCCCGGATATCTCCCTCCCAACCTCCATCAGTGTAGCTGCCAGGAGCTTCTTAATGTAACCAGACAGAAAGGATAATTATTAAGTGATCTCTAACTGAATTGCAGAGATTTTCTTAGCTCTGTTTTAACATACACAATGCAAAACATAAATCTCAGTTGGTGAGAGAGTATCATTTAAACTTGTTGCATTGGCGGGAAACACTTCATATACTTAGGTGTTGTTAATCTGTTTTTGTGGTTATGCCTGCTGCCTGACTGCGGATGTTAGTATTGGGAAGTGTGGTTGTGATGTGTTTGTGGAATGGCTGGTCTGCAAAAAATGCGTAGGTACATGGAAAGTGTCAGTTATCTTCGACATGGTGTCAAATCTGTGTGAACATTTTGTTGATTCAGATACTTGAATTTCTATCTGAGGAGCTTAGAAAAGGGTCATATAAGCAGCAGTAAGGAGTTGTTTTGTGTTTGCATACATATATACTTAAAACAAGCAAGATACCTTTGAAGTGGTTGAGCGTCACCCAGTAGTGCTCGTCTGGGCTAAATGTGTCCTTGGACCACTCCAAGAGGTCACGGGCTATTGGACTTTCCTGGACAAAGTCTACAAAACTCCTTGTGAGTACGTAGTATGCTGTCCCAAAGTATATTTGCAGATTGTGAGGAGGAGGACTTTTTTTCAGTCCCCGCCCTTTTAGTGCGACATGCGATCCTATGATCTCCTGGTGCTGGAGTTGTGTCCTGTGACTCTTAGAAAGTGGCTGTTTGATGCCAGGTGTCATGTTTCTGTCCTTCCACTGGTTACTCTGCAGGTACCTCACCAATTCCACGTTGCTCTTGACAGGGAATTCCTGCCCACATAAGTTCACCACCTTCCTCCAGACTATCGTAGACTTTGTTAGGTCCTTCATGCAGTTTAAGTCTGCTTGCAGGCGTGAAAACCCGGCATAGGTTACTGTCTCACTGCGGGTTGAAAGGAACACATTTTCAAAGCAGCTGACTAGCCTCCGTATGGCCGCCTTGTATTCCCATGGAGCCTTTGCATCTACGTGAATACAGTAGACATTTTGGGGCATGTAAATGGCTCGAAGTACACGCACAAAAAGCTCCAGCTCCTTGTGAACAGTCACAATGAAAGCTAGAGGGTACTCCTCCTCCTCATGACTTAGAGGTCTGGTGATGAAGTGTAGGTCTCTAATCAAATTTGAACACTTCATATTACTATTCAGGATATAGCTTTCTACCTGTAGACAGAAAAAAAGATGAATGAACATTACTGTACACTTAAAAGGATTATAAGAAATATTCTTGATTACTTCCTAGTATTTAGCTTACATTTATGGGTAGTTTGATGCAGTGGATATGGCATGTCATCTGTTTGGCTTGCTGGATTATATTAATGTTTATAAGCACTATTGCAAAATGTATCTTTTTTATTTGTTGTTGAATAAGGATGAAAAAAGATCTTAATAAATGCAACACACACACACACACACACACATCTTTACCTGGCAGTCCCGCCGGTGCCATGTTACTCCTTTCTCCATGCTGGGCAGAAAAGTCCTGCATTCAGTGGAGAAGTGTCTGCAGCTTGGGAGCCTTTGCTCAGTTGGCATCTTAGTCTTCAAATAAATTAATAAACAAACTGTAATACTCATCCCCAGACAAAACAGGAAGCTGTATTTTTTTCCTTCAAGCTGGCACATAATAGTCCTGTCTCTGTAGTACGCCAGCACCACCACAGATAAAGCTCCTGCAATGAAGACACCCAGTTTGGTTATTTGTAGAAGGGTCCCAGATCCTTAAGGAATATTAAATAGGGTTAATATGTAGGTTATATCTCACTGTTGAATCCAATTTTTAGAAGTCTATGATGCCAAATCTAGTCTTATTAATTAGATGTGACACATTAACTGTCTGCGGTCCTGGTCTCAGATTGTTTTATTACTGTGGTATGCAGTAGTATTTCATACACTATATTTCAAGTTGAGACTTTTCATTGTTCATGGTTATCTGCAAGGTGATTAGTCTTTTAACAGATGTTCTTCCTCATCTTAATATTATTGCACTGTAGTGCATGTGCCACAAACAACACAGCAAAGCAAAATGAATAACAGGAAAATTACAAAATGTAGAAGTACTTCAAACAAAGGATGTGAAGTAAAGGGGTGAAGTGAAACTGCAGAAGCAAAATCACATTTACATACCAGCAACCCATCGTGAGTAAGAGCAAATGGAGCAGGGCTCCTAATTTCTCAACTATTGCAAACAAAATAAACCACACTTATTTTGTCTTGAAATACAGATGAAATACCCCTGTGAAGCGCACAAGCACGTACAAACGTGTAGATGGAGTATGCAAAAGCCGGAATGCCAAAGACGGGACAGGTTTAGGCATTTACCTTTGAGGCAGGTCAGACGGCAGTTCCTTTTGTAAAGTATGAAAGCTTTTCGCATAAACATCCGTTTTAATCTCTGTGTCCTTTGTTGCTACAATCCATAAGGAGTCCTGTGATGAACAGGAGTCGTTTCCACCGACTCCATCATCAGCAACAACAGAAAAAGCAGCAGCAGCAGGAGGCTGGGTTTTGCTGAGTGTCTTGCAAAAGTGTGTGTGTGTGTGTGTGTGTGTGTGTGTTATTCTCTAGTTGTAGTCATAGCTGATTTAGTGCAACCCCCCACCCCCTGCATTCCCATGAGACATGGTCCATCCCTGCCTGGTTACCAACAGTAACAACCAATCGCACAGCACACCTGACACACAAGAACATACTTTGATATCGTACATGCACTACTTGATGTTTTCTTTTGTTGTTTTGTTTTTTTTTCAACACTCCTCCCACATACAGTTTCCTACTCACATGTGCAGTGCATCTATCTTATATATATGGTCTTGCTCTCCGTTTTACTTCGGACCTCTTTATCGGGGATCCCTTTCTTTTCTTTTTTTTCTCCAGACTTTGTTGAATTCCAGTTCATCTGCCCAGTTAGAAGCGTACATGTTGAATCCTCCACAGTATGTCGCGTCTTTCCTGAATGCTCTCCCTCTCCTTTTGCCTTCATGTTGCCAAACATTTGTAGCGAGGTTCTGGTTGATTAATTCAGTGATTTGATGATGAGGCTCTTAGCTTATCTGTGGCCTGCGTCATTGGTAGTAATGTCAACAGCAGCGTTAACTGACTTCAGAGCAACACCCACAGAGTTTGTTTGCTGCTTGGTCAGCTTCTGAGATTATCCCTCTTGTGTTAAACAGCGCACATAGCCAGAGTTCACACCCACTGAGCCTGCATTACGACCACACAATAGATCCCCTGTTGCTCTAGTTTAATATTTGTGCATGTACATGGGTGTGTTTTCCTCTTTTTATTAAGAAGCCATCCTACTTGTTTTCCATGTCAAGGGAAGAAATGTGTATTCAAGATTTTTACCACCCTTTCTGCGTTTAGCCTCCTCAAAATACTTTAAATACAGTTTAATGACTGAGACTTACAAAGAAAAGTTGTTTACCAGTGAGTTTCATGCAGAGCTGACTTTAATGTCTGACTTTTGATTTCTTAGTACTTAAACTATGATATTTGTAAAATTTGATATGATGAAATAATCCTTCATAATTTATTTGAGAGAATGAAATGCTTTATTTAATTTACCAGGGTTTGCTCTCTCCCTAATAGCAGGAATGAGCAGTCTATGCAGTCTTTGAGTCGGTGGACGTGTGCATGGCTTCAGTCTTTCTGGGTAAACCACATGCATCCAGGAAATTGAGAATAGCTTCAGTTCTCTTAGTATGTGCTTTTCCAGTATATCCCTGAGCTTGAAACCTGCTATGTGCCTGAAATTCATAATTTAAGCCTAAAAAGTTCTTATTAAATGTATGTTAGGAGCCAGGGGGCTAGGAAAGGTTTTCAGTACATTAGTGTAATTTCCAGTCGGACACTTTAATAAATTCTAGGTTTGCCACCATGTTCTTCTGTAAGTCAAATTTTTGTTCTTCTTTCAGTGTAATCTGACAGAAATGTGTGGTAATGTCAGTGTAAGTCATCTAAAGACTTGACACAGAAAGTCCCCACCCTTTTCTGTGGCTTCTTGCACAGTCTCCCTCAGACATGCTTGTTTAAGCTGTGAATGAGTCTGGTGCAGTTGTACAAGCGGCATTTCCATCAAACAAAACTCCAAAAATTCAAGGAAGACTTGCGTAGAATTTGGGTAGTTTTGTATGTACAGTACATATTATTCACATAATATTTTGAAGAGATCCGAGGCCTGTTTGAATTCTTACTGCATAAACACAAAGACCTGGACTACCATTGTCCAGGTAGTGGATGACTAATCATCATGCCATCACGATGGGGTTGCAATGGCAACAGAGAGTCTGCTAAAGCAACCAATGACATTCAGAGGACAGATCACACTTGAAAATGAAATAGTGTCAACAATAACAATTACACAGTAGAAACTACAGTGAACAGAACAGAAATGGCTGATAGATTCAAGAATATGAACTACTTTTCTGTTTGTAGGTATAGTTTGTGTGCGTTTTCATCACTGGAGCTTAAACCTGCAATCTCATTATATTTTTATTTTAGTGTGGGGACCCTTTTAAAAATGACGACATTGTTGTGCTCAATGGCACAAAGGAGGAAGTGGAGAAGCTGAGGGAGAGGATGGTGGAGAAGCGGTCCAAGGCAAAAACTAAGGTGAGAAATCATTTCCTTCATTCCACAGAGCCACGGAGCGGTGGCCTCTGTTCGGGTTCAACATACTATTGAAGGTTTTCTTTGACACTTGAATGAGACAGACAGCATGGTTGGTTATTTAGTTTGGTTATTTTGTAACCAGAATATTTTGTTTTGTCTTTTAGAAAACAAAGAAGTCCAAAGCGTCTGAAAGTCTGGCAGAGACAAAAGGTTTGTAAGAGCCTGAGTGAGTTGTCATATTGACAAATGCTATAAATGTTTGCATAAACAAAACTTCAACTAAAGAATGACCAGGAAAAGCAACTCCTCATTTGGATATGGATTTGAATGTGCTGTGGTCTCGTTATTGGTTTATTTAAACATACACACTCAAGTCTTCCCTGTGGTTGCGTCTATCAGTGACACGTTTTAATGAATTTAGTTCAATCTAAATCATATCTGCACTGAATAAATGATTTAGTATTTGTTTTATGAAATGGCCCGTCCTCTTTTCCCCTCTGAAGGGTAATGTTTTGCTGAATCAAAGTGTAAAGTATCTGTACATTTGTGGGCAACGCCGAGTGAACCCCCTCTGTTGCAAAGCACAGTTTTTTTCTTTTTTTTCTTTTTTCAGGAATAAACGGGTTCCTCCACAACTCATCTCGCTTTGGTATCATTTCTCCAGCTATCTGTGGTTTTGCTTCACAACAGTAGTGTTGTTTTTTTTTTGTTTTTTTTTTTATTAACATACCCCACTTAAACTTAAAATAGTCAGCCAAAGCTTCTGTAAAGTTTTTGTGGATTTGTCATGGACGTAAAAACGTTCATAACGGAGCTGTTTTTATACGGCTTGCTCAGTTGTGAATGTGCATCAGTCACCGAGTTGTACATTTCTTTCACTTTCTCATGTAAAAGAAATGCAAAATAGTCAAACTGAAACACTTACTTTGGGTGGTTCACATGTCGACTTGTCAGATAGTGAACGTTTGGGGTAGATCAAGAGCTCTGATGTGGTCTCCTGTTAGTTCCTCAAATGAGAATGAGAACAGAGCTTAATCAAACTGAAATTGGCCGATGCAGCAAAAAAAACAGAAAAAAAAAAGAGAAACTTCCTCTCTCATTTCTAGTTGCATCCAACTTTTTAAACCGTATGTAATTATTCATCTTTATGTCGGCCTTTTTTTAAACCATGTCAGATTTTTGTTCTTTAATTACTTTTTTTTCTGTTTTGTTGGCTTCTTAAACAAAACACTAAAAATCTGTTCATCCTGTTTAAATGCCAATACTACCATGCACTTTAAAAAAAGGTTGGTGTTTATCAAAATTAACCTGCTACAGAGAAAAAGGTTGTATACATACTGAATCTTTTTTTTTTTTCCACACAGAAGGAGCGCCGTCTCCCCTGGCGGACGAAGCTGGAAGGATCCCGCTACAAAATGGAGCTGAAAGCAGCAAGTCAGGTACATAAACAAGCAGAGGTCTTACAAATGCAGACGAACCGCGGCTTTCTCTGGACATGAAAAAGAGAAAACGCAAAAGCACTCATTTGACTATAAACTCAAGTATACAATCTATGACAACTCCCGTTTGAAATTGGTTAAACATTTTCCAAAATGGATTAACTTTCCTTTTTACAATTGAATCTCTGTATGACTTTATTTTGGTTGCCCTCACCGTTGTTCTCATGTTTGGTTCCACCCCCCCAGCTGTGGCCGGACCCTCTGGATCCTCCAGCTTCTCTAAAAGTACCAAGTGTTCAGAGGCTTCTGCCACCAAGAGGTCCATCCAGAGCATGGAGGAAAAGTCAGAGGCCTTTAAATCTCTGTTCACCACACACAGCTCTGCCAAGCGCTCGAAAGACCAGACATCCAACTGGGTCACCCACACACCATATCACTTCTAGCAGCCGTCGCTCGCTGCAAAGACCACGATCTGTAGATCGTTACCGAAATTTTGAACAGCCCACACTTGCACACATGCAAGCACATTTTACTCTCCTGACCTTTAATGTCAACAGTGTGTGGGCTCCGTCAACTCGTGTCCTCAGTCCCCACCGGCGAGGCGTTGTTAACATGCAGTGAACATCTACCCGAGCGGGTCGGAGTCTTGTTTTGTAGCCTAATGCCTCCCCGGTGTATCGCACCACACAGTCACGGGTGATTTTGAGAATTGATGCTAAGGTGACTGCGCCACAGCACCGCTCTTTAATATTATCTCTACATGGAAACTGTCACAATGGTGACATTGGTGTACAGTAGTTCCAGAGCTGAGTCCCTTCTGCAGAAGTGAGACGTGAAAGAAATAGTGGATTTGGAAAGTAGGTCTTGTTGGATTTTATCAGTCCTCTATAACTCTTTGAGTGATCACAATATAAACAACATATTTCCTTTTCTTTTTGTTTCTTGTTTGCATTAAGAAAGTTTAGAAGTGGATTTTCAGTTATTTCAAAGTACAATAACAGATTTGAGTTTAAAATGTCTATCTACAGATGGTCAAAAATGATAAAACATGAACTATGTTCTTATTCAGTCTTTAGATCACAAGCTTAAATGTTTTTTGTTCAAACAATGGTCCTTCCTTTCTCTGTTTCTCTTGGCTTTTCTTTTTTTTTTTTTTTTTTTTGAAGACCTTTGATGTAAAAATAAAGCAGTCAGTCTCACACTGAACACACTTTTCTGTTGTAGTTGGTGGTTTTTAAACGCAGCTGAAACATACTTTTTTGTGTGAGTGTATTTTCTTTTTTGTTTGAAACAAGAAAGATTCTCCCTGTTCTGCTCTGGAGGGGAAATTCACACAGTTGTGGGTTTCATAGTTGGGTTCTGAGATGACGCCAAAGAACCATAAGTCTAAAGAAACACATGCGTACAATGTTAATTTGCAATACTAATGACTCAGAAAACAGTAAGGAAAGAGCCAAGTGCTTCATGGGAGGTCCCCCTGCAAGCAAGGCCTATAGAAGCATAAACTAAAGGGTTTCCTCGGCGCATCAAAGACATCCCAGACTAAGTCTAATCTCGAAGATGGAGAAGGTGCATGCATTCTGAACTCAAACTGGGAGCTGGATCCACATGAAGGGCCGGATCACTGAAGGCTCTTCCTCTCATTGTACTTTAAGGAACTGTCTACAAATAACCAAAATAGTACCCCGGCCTGATGGAGATGCCGCTGGTTATGCTGGTTATGCTGGTTATGGGGAGGATGGCAGGGGCCAGGCGAGTCCATGCTGAAAGAGCAGAGGTTCTGTGTTCAGAACAGAAGAAACTCTCCATTAACTTTCAGTTGTTCCATGTTCCTCAAAAAGGCTCTGTTGTATGATCCTGAACGCACATGAGCTCATTTCTATGGCGACATGGGGCCTAACCATTCTTGTTGTGGCAACAAATGTCTGTCCTTGGGTATTTATTTCCATCTGTCTCTCGAGATCAGAGAAAATCACGCAGTGTATCCCCTGGGTTGTTCTGTGATCTGTGTAACTTATTGTCACGTACTTAAATCCTCTTAGATCCTTAATTAGTGTGATTACTCAGCTACTGCTAATAAATGTTAAAATGGATAACAGGCGGCCTCATTTAGAACTATTTTTATCTCAAAGTTCTTGAGTGAACCTAAATGTCCTTTTTTAGGGCTGTAATCCACCTCTGGTTAGGCAACATGATTTTTTTAGTATCAAAGAGATGAGCTCAAATAAACGTCAGCTGGTAATCATCTTTTCTCTCTCCAGGCTTCAGCTGTCAGGTGATGACACGATATGGCCACAAGATGGCAGCAGATACATGTAAATTGATTTTCCAAACGCGAAGCTGTGACTGAAACATGAAAAAAAAACACAAAAGATGAGTGAACCTGCCGGTTTCGTTTGAGTTGCGTCACAAATCATCGACTTCTTTCTTGAATTTGACATAGAGCATTTGATATAAACTATTTTCTTCATCCAGATTTGTTGGCACGTTCTTGCTTTTAACCTACATAATTTGCGCTTAATTTAATATGACGGTTTAAAAAGAACAAATGCTTCAATAAAGGAATAAAAGGTGTCATATTTTAACGGAGTTTTTATTAGCTTATGTAGGCCATAATATTTGAACATCTCTTTACTTCTCGCCTATTTAAGCGTTGTATCATCTTAATTTTTGAACATAAAAAATGTGAGACCCGCACTGATTTTCACAAACAGCCTAGATATAGTTTAATAGTCCCCATGAGAAGAAAAAGAAAAAAACAAAACATTTGGAGATTCGAGACTCGTTAAACGTTTTATTGGCTGTTTTAAGTCTTTCTGACAGTTTATATTTTCATTTGCTATAATGCAATCAAGTTACGAGGGTTCCTCGTGTTTTAGTTAAATTGGCCTCTTCAGAAATTGCTCCCTTAGGAAATATTAAAAGTAATGTGAGTGGTTTCCATACTGGCTGATATTCTTTCCCTGCGGCGCGTAACTTGACATGGAGCCCTACAGGGGCACAAGGAGCGAAGTGCGGCTCTGTGCTTCAGACTATGTTTGGCACGTACAACATTTTTGTTAAAGTTGTTAAATTCTCACACTTCTAGGATGTGTTTCTATAATATTATGCTTCCACCTGCTGGTCATAGAAACAATTGCATTTAATAGAGTCGAGGCTTCCACAAGCTTTCAGCACAGCCGTATCTTTTCCTTCTCTTATTTAACATAATAAGAAATAATTATCATTCATATATCATTTTAATAGATTACTGTCTGGCTGATACCAGATTTTAAAATATCTACATAAACCTCAGAAGAGCTAAGACACGATATATTACACTGGCACATTATTTATTTTAAGAATTTGTTTTTTTATTTGGTAGTAATTTAGATCAAAATAATGGAAAAAACCGCTATCATACAGTTTAAATGACATCATTTCTAATTGAAAAAGAAAATGAACACATGTACCTGATCCAGAACTTGTATGTCTGTGATTTTGAGATGCCGATAACTCGAGGAAAAGTCACAGGCAAGGACATTTTAATATACTGAATGCCCCCTTTTCTTATGTTACCTTCTCAAACCTTGTCTTGTCTTATCTCATTGTATCTTCATGAACTTCAGTTTGGTTGAGTGTAAAAGCGCTTTCTCTATTAGGAATATTGTTGCTTCTCAAATATACTGTAAAATGTCTCAGAGAGACTCTAAACCGTGAAAAAAATGCTTGTTTAAACAATAATTTGTTGAACATTGACTAGTTTACTAAATGATCATGAGATACTTGTACTAAATGCTTCTATATTTCAGAGAATTCACGTCTGTTCGTCCAGACACTTTTATGTATTTTTATTTATTTTTTTTTTTTTGCATCAGGATTTGCTCAGATCTGATTGTTGTCAGTAACTCCGCGTGTTTTCCTCCGAGGAGCAACGGTACCATCTGCCTTCATCTTCTTGGGTTGCGTGTACAGCAGACAGTAGATGCACCGAACAGTAACTGTGTTTGTTTGTTTGTTTGTTTGCTTGCTTGCTTGTTTGTTTGTTTGTTTTATGCAGGTCTCGAAACGCGGCCAAAAGGAAGATGTAGTTTTCTGATGTCTATGAATCGATTCCACTTTGGTCCGTGTTTTATTCTCAGTGGTCGTAAGTTTGGCGTGTTGTTTGTCAAAGACTGGCGGGGGCGGTCATGTGATGAACTTACATGACTGAAATGTGGAAGTGTTGAAGCCTGAGTTTGTTTAAATTGTTATGAGCGTGAACTTTGTCGCGTGCCTGTAGCGGTTGAAGCACCACTGTGGTCCTGACACGTCATTTTGTGATCGCACTTTACATCTTAAACACTGTGGTATATGATGGGTATTAAAACATCCCTACTTCATGGATTTTTTTTCCATTTTAAATGTAAAAGTGACTTTAATAAAAAAGTGACTCAAAGAAAATGTAAAGTCAAGAGAAGCTGAAAAACATCTCCAAAAGGCAACTAATTACAGAAGAGACATTCCCATAATGTGTCAAAAAAAGGGGTTTTATTATTGTTTAAACCTCCAAAATAACAGAAAAGAAAAAAGAAGTCAATTAGGTTGAGGTCAGGGGACTGTGAAGGCCATGGCAAAACCTTCAGCCTGCACCTCCTGATGTGATCCATCTTGGATTTTGAGGTGTGTTCCGGATCAGGAACACATGGTACTATCAAGTCTTGCAAATATCATGGCGCTAGGCTGTTTTGGGCTTTACACGCAAGTAATAAAATTTTGAATTGGATTCTGAATTTTACAGGGAGCCAATAGAGACACACCTGAAGTTAGGTTAATGGTTCTGTTTCCTCTGGCTTCATAGACAAATACAGCTGTGCATTGTCAGCATAACAATGAAAATGAATGCCGTGGTTCTAGATAATACTTCCCATGGGCTGCATGTATAAACTGAACATGATTGACCCTATCACTGAACCCTGTGGGACACCGTAGCAGACCCTTGTTTGTACAGAAGAAACCTCATGAACATGAACAAACTGGAATCTGTCAGATAGATATGATTTAAACCAACCTAGAGCTGTCGACACATTTAATCCTAACGACATGCTCTAACCTGTGCATTAAAATGTTGTGATCTACAGTATCAAAAGCAGCACTGAGGTCCTGTAGAACTGGTATGGACAATAATCCATTATCTGAGGCCATAAGAAGGGACATACCCTTTAACATGTTGACTCAATGGCAAAATCATAAAATCAATCATATTAGAAATAAATGTAATGCTTTATATAGACTCTCCTGGCTTGGAAAAAAAAAAACCTTCAGAGTTGTCATGGATGTGAAATCAAAGTACTGAGGCCAAAACGGTGTTTAAAACAGGCTGTAAATATGTTTATTTCTGCTCTAAAGTTTGATATTTTAACATGGCAGCCAATGGAGTTTGACTCGCTTTTGGATCAGCCTCTATCGGTCAGTCGAGGAACTGCAACGACAACTAGTTCCGCATGAGCGTGACTGCTATATTAAGATGGTTGGCTCTTAGTTCAGTCCAGAGTTCCCCAACTTTTATGACATAAGAAAGATTGTAATTTCGTAACGTCGCCACTAGATGGCAGTATGTTGTTTTTAATGAGATTGAAGACTCAAACCAGCGAGCTCTCCAGCACAGATTCCGTCAATCTTTTCAGACAGTTGGTGTTGATATTTCAAATGCATAAATAAATACATAAATAGTTAACTAAATAAAAAAAAATAAGGCTTCTGCTCCGTGGCAGGTGTCGGGCTGTTTCAGAAAGCAGCAGGATTATTTTCTCTGAACACAACTTGCAAGCCACATTCTCAACCACATAGCAAACACTCTTTGATGTGTTCATTAGTCTAAGATGAAGTTTTCAGGAGATCAGATAACAGGAGTCATCTTCAGCCTTAAAAAGCTTCAGCGGCTTTTGAAAGCAGATTCTTTAGGTCAGCCTGGGGCAATGTGGCTTAGGGGAGGAATTACCTCATCTTGAAATTTCCCTACATTTTTTTACTACTGGCTTAATTACCTTGTTTTTATGTATGTATATATATATATATATATATATATATTATTATTATACATAATGGGACTATTATTATTATGTTTAATCTTGTGACTAAAGCAGTCTAGTCAGCATAGAACTTTTTAAAACAGTAATTTGGTTCCTATGTGGTTTTTGTTTGTTTGTTTGATGTTTCTATTACCCTGGTAGATTGTGATTTGCCGGTTTAACAGAACCAAATAAATTCTGGATTTCACCGGGAAGCTGGATTCTTTTATCGCCGCACTCAGGTGTATAGCACCAAACGGCGCATGCGCACGGCTCGGCCGTCAGGTGAAGTGTGCGGAGTAGCGCTGCCATGGATTCACTTATTCAGTGTGTCTCGGTGGGATTGCTGCGACTGGAGCCTTGCAGATGTCTGTGCTGGAGAGGATAGACTGGAGGGTGAGTGTGTTCTTCCTCCTACGGTTGATTTAATTGCAGCGAACCTGCTTTAGGTTTATCGCTTTTGTTGCTGAGCCTGTGTTTGTTTTATTACTTTCCGTCACCATCACCTGTTTGTAATCTCGCAGCGTTGCTTCAATAACCCGTGATTAATGTCAGTAGGATCACGACTTTATTCCCTATGAAACCTCCAGTAATTTGGTTTGAGGCTATACTTAATTATGAAACATCGTTGCTTTTTTATCACTAAAAATGAAAGTGACGTTGAGATATCTTCTATTTCAATTATATAATAGGTACTTGTGTTTGGTAGCGGTTCTTCTTGATTTCTGCAGTAGAATAATTTTATTTAGTTTAAATACATTATGTATATATTTTGTAATATATAAGATGAAAGATTGTAGATTTAGTAATGCAACCACATTTTATGCTATACAGGTAAGTTGCATAAAACTAGATTTAACTGAACTTAATATTAGGATAGTGGGAACTTTAAAAATGTTTCAAAATTAGACCTCAAACCGATCCTCAGCTTTTTACTGTATTCGGTGATATTTATTTGTTGACAAATCATAATGAAAATCTCGATCCTTGACTTTTGTCCTTTATTTCGGGCACACAATCTATTAATTTCCCATAAAATCAACTTTGTCGGTCGTCTCCGCAGCACACTGTCATTAAAGTGACAAGCTGTGCATTAGGACTGTTGAAAACATTACGCTCAGACCAAGCGTGACTAACTTTATTTAGGCTTGCCTGTGTGCCTGTTCTAACTCGGGATGATATTTAATCATCGCGCATTTCGCTTCTGCTTGGCCTCACATACGCCCAGGAAGATAATCCTCAGTCGTCCACGTCCGGTGGTTCCCATGCGCAGCCGAGCATCGCAGCTTGGCTGGACGGACGCCACAGACTGTTACCCTAGAAGACAAAAGTCCATCTTTTAGGCTTTTACATTCAAATGTTACATAGATTACACGTCAAATGATACATGTCAAGAAATAAAATACCCTCAAGGGGGAGAACAGTACCAGAAGAACAAAGTGATAACGCAGATGGATAATGTTAAAGTTAGTGTCACGTATTAGGCACAAGCAAATAGATATAAAGGCCATAAAAACACAGAAAAAAAGAAAAGAAAAAGCGAAGGAAGAAAAGACAAGTGCCTTTTGTCTTTGGAACTGGATGGTCATCAAAGTAACTCTGTTTTGGACCTGCAAAGCTCAAGCAACATGTAAATAAAGTCACAAAAGAGAGCCTTTGAGCTTTAGAGGTTTTTGAGGAGGGATGCTGCAAAGCCCTGGGGCTCATTGCGGTTTCAAACGACCAGTTAACGACTACTGTGAAACAACAACATTAAAATGTCTTTTTTTTTTTTTTTTTTTTTTTTGAATAGGCCTATTAGGGATTCACACTAGAGGCTTGCATTATCTTGATAAAAGAATTTAAATAAAAAAGATTTTCCATTGGTATGCTCCCTTTTTTAAAGCTGTTCATCACTATTGTTATACATACATTATTATTGATAAAGTTTTACTAGTAAAAACATTATATATATATATATATATATATATATATATATATATATATATATATATATATATATATATATATATATATATATATATATATATATACACAATACAATGGCATTCCTACTTTATCAAAGTTTCAAAGACATCCATATTCATTTTAAAGTTTATTTAGGATAGAAAAATAGAATGCAGAACCACAGCTATCCTAAACCTAAATTGCAATAGTCATTGATACCGCTGCAAACATTTGTTTGGTACCTGCTCTTTGAAAAGAGTTAAATCTGCACTTGAATGTGAGGGTTTTCACACTAAATACTAAATACGGACATAAAGTGTTTTTTTCTGAACACTAACACTGGTGTTAAGATATGTACATCTTATTTTTAGGTTAGATGTTAAAAATGTGTCTGTATATATATATATATATATATATATATATATATATATATATATATGTGTGTGTGTGTATGTGTGTGTGTGTGTGTGTGTGTGTGTGTGTGTGTGTGTGTGTGTGTGTGTGTGTTACCAATCGAAGTTTGGACATGTTTTCGTATTAAAATGAATTGGGACGCACACACTGTTGCCAATAAAGTTGGACTAAAATATTTCTTACATCTTTTCATGACATTATTCAAAATAATAAAATAATAAGAATAAAAACGTTTCACAAAATTAATAAATAAAAAAAAAAAAAAAAGATATTTAACTTTATGGGCAACGGTGTACCAGAATATATCTAGTAGAATCTAATCGATAATCTACTAACGTGATCAATTAAAGGGTATAACTAACCCAGAGCAGCTCTCAGCTTAATTACACTTATTACATTTTGTTCTGATGCAAACTGTTTTATTGTTTTGAATATATAAGAGGTTTTAAAAGACCATTTTCTTTTCTTCCTTCGATCCTTTAATTTGCCCAAATCTTATGCTGACGAAAAAATATCAATTTCATCATTTTTGGAAGAATTGTTTAACCACAATTCTACCAGATTAAAGTTTACAAACGGTTTATAATCACGAGACAGAACATACGTCTGTTCAACAAAAATACAAGTCCTATGGTCCAGACACGCAGGCTCGGTCAACCAGATCTGCTCGGCTGTGAGACGTTTCCCACACTGTGCCACAGAAAATGTGACCTAGAAGTTGAAGACTTCTAATTTTGTGACGACGCTCAAGCAAAGAGGCCGTACAGACGGACGGAGTCCAGATTGGACGATCGTCCCGCCAATCAGCGACATCTTCACTTTCCTTGTCATCGGCATCATCACGCACGGTGACGCGCAGCCAGAGTGGCTGTTCAAATATAGTCCAGCGCTCATTTTTGGACCAATAAGACTGAACATTGCTGTTTTGTCCATAAGAGGGAGTCAAGTTTCTTATGCAGCAGTTTCGCCCACTTTCGCAACAGAGCTGCAGAGCACATTGACCGGAGAGGGGGAGAATATTGCTTGAAAACGAGAATTTTCTCTCCCAGCGGAAACTGTGGAAACTCATAAGCTGTTTGCAGTCGTCAGCAGTCGCTCGGTCAGTTCTCCTGTCAAGCTTCGCTCCCAAACTTCACTTCCGCGCTGCAAGCTGAGGAACAAGCGGGTTCATGATCACCGGGAAGCACTTTCATTTTTCACACCTGGATTAACTCGAGGCGACACTGCTTTTTCTTCTGTCAAGTTGGCTTTGCGACGGAGAAACTTTGTTTTCATCAGGCACAATGCTGTGGAAATTAGCTGAAAACGTGAAATACGAGGAAGACTGTGAGGTGAGTGTTGATAAGAAAGCGGGCAAACACAATGCATCGAAGTAAAGAAACACCCTCCTGTTTTTGTTCTTTTTTTCCACGATAAGAATGAGTGCGGGATGAATTTTATCCCCAGGGCGGGATATGTTCTTTTATTTTGTAAAATAAAAAATCCCTTAGCAGCCAATCAAATATGATATGCCTTGGCATTAAATACGTTTAAGTAGATAAAAGAAATAAAAAATTAAAAAAGGCAAATAGTTAACTTTTAAATTTTAGATACATCACCTGAAGCTGCAACATCTAAAGCTGCAAAGGCTACTTTCAGGATATTTTCAGAATTTAAATATGAGAAATGTTCAGAAAAAGACCAATAATAACGATAGCAATAATAACAATATAAATATGAAGCAAAAAACAACTTTTAAATATATATACCGTTGTTTAAATAAATTAATAAATGAATAAATAAAATCCTGCCAGGGAATTGCCTACCTGCCGCTGAATTCCCTCAAGCGACAAATGCCACTAACACCTGCCGTCTCGTTGGCATCTCTCATAGAAGCCTTGTCTCTTCCGTCCTCCAGGAAAGGCACGACGGCAACAGCAATGGGAACCCCCGGCTGCCTCACCTGCCGGCGGTCAGTCAGCACCTCTACAGCCCGACGCCCTCCCTGTCGCACTCGGCCAGTTCAGACTTCCAACCCCCGTACTTTCCGCCTCCCTACCAGCCCATCTCCTACCCGCAGTCCAGTGACCCCTACTCGCACCTCGGCGACCCTTTTAACTCCATACACCAATCGCCGCCGTCGAACCAGCAGCAGCCGTGGCCCGGCCGACAGGGCCAGGAGGGGCTCGGCGCCCACGGGAGGAGCGGACTGGCAAGTCAGATCTTGGCCATAGAGGGGGGTTCGTCTGGGGTGAGGAGGGAGGCGTTTCGTCGGCCGGAGCTGCTGCCCCAGCACGCGCACGGCTTGGAGTCAGGGGTCATTGGCGATAATTTGGGGATGCACGAAATGGGCCACGGACTGGATGATGTTCAAGTAAGTGGACTTTACTCGGTGACTTGAACTGGCAGTCAAAGGGCATAGCTGCAGGATTTGCAAGTATGCATGAGCCAAATACCTTTTGTGTGTGTGTTTTGGTTAATTGCACGTATGACATTGTATTAACCAGATAACCAGCCTTGTTAAATATCTAAATTACAGTTATATTACATACTTTAGGTTACTTGTTCTTTTTTTTTTTAATCTTTTTTTTTTATTAAAATAGCGGAAGAGATGAACTCATTTCAGACTGATTTAAATCGTTATATATGTATATATATATAATTTGTTGATAATGAATGCATTTGCTTACTGACTTCTTCTTTTTTTTTATCAGAATTTAGATGACCACAGTATTATTATGGCAGATCAGACTGTCATCAAAAAAGGTGAGTTTTGCAAGATTTATGACTGTTTGAATAACTAAAAGAAAAAGATCTTCTTCAAAATGCTGCCTGGAGTGCATTTATCTTTTTGTATGAACAAAGATGCAGTAATTACCATCAGGAACTGGAAATTTACTGCAAGAACTTTGCTTTTTTTTTTCTTTTCTTTTCTTTCTTTTTTTTTTTAACTCTATACAAACTTGGAAATGTCATTCTTCTAGTGACATGTCAGGGCACTCAGGTTGAGTTCACAGCACGGGAGGCGAGTTTTCTGTTTGTACTCACACTGCACACAATGATAATCCTAGTAGCCATGAGATGCACTCATCTAAGCTCGATGTGATCCTTCACCTATTCTTTTGGTGAGTGTGCGTGAATGGATTCCTAGTGGGAAAGAGTTGATCCCTTTTCAAAAAATTCGGCAAGCTGTAGCTGACATGACAGGAAAATTGAGCAATCTAGCAACCCTGCTGTGGTGGAAAGCTTTGAATCATCCTTAGGCCGCTTAAGCTTGCAAATGCCGCTCTTTTCAGTTCACGTTCACAGGAAATTATGAGTTGATTTTGAAGCTGTGTTTGGCTCTGCAGAAACAGCTTTGGATGGGGTGTGGCATTCGGCTTGCACGAGAAGGACAGTTCAGTAATTTGTTCAGGCATGAACTGTTTTTGAGCGAGAAACTTGTTTTATAATCAGGACTCCATTAAACAGACTTTAAGTGAAAGCTTACCCTGCGCGGCTTTTACACTGTACTTCTGTGTAGTTAGATTCGTTTCTCATTGACATGCCTGTTAAACATCAAGGCCGCAATCTTGGTTATAAAGATGTGGTGCATCAGTGAATATGAGCATGCTAGTGAAAAGTGTGACAATAATTTCTTGCATAATTATCTGTAGAAAGTTATTTGCGCGGCACAATAAAGCAACCAGTTTGCATCTGTTACGGAAATCGCGATAGCTCATCATACTATTCCCATGCTCAAGGGCTCACGATGGGCAATCTGGGTTTTCCACTTGTAAACAATGGCATGTCATTCCCAGCCATGTGCCCCAGAGGAGAATTAAAGCACTCATGTGACTCTGTGATTTCTGTCTCAGTATTAGGACTACGAGGTGGCAGGAACCTTGATCGCTTACAGAGGACTTATTATCAGGGGGGCATTCTTGCTGGTGAGGATGAAGATAGCTGTGTTTTGTTTGTAGTGTGGTGTATTGTTTTTGTTTGTCTAATGGCTGTCAGTGCTTTTGTGATGAATTAAAAAAATATTTATACCTAGACTAGACCTAGAATTAATCTAAAAGTTGGTGCATTTAAAGTAAAATCACCCAGAGTCATGTATTTTACAGAGTTGAGGTGCATGTGTGACTTACATAAGGGTCTGCCTGTAAGTGCCTGTTTGGAAGGTCTTTGCAAAGAGGGCTTACGATCAGGCATCGAATATCAGAAGATCTCGCACATAGAATGTTTCTAAAGTTTAAAGAAGTTGTTTCTTGCCTTCATCATATGGAGCTGCAAAAAACCAAATGTTCCTTGTTTCACAAAAAAGAACTGGGAAGATTACAGCTCATCTGCATAAACAAGAACAGTACATTTATGAATATTCACAACTGCTTGAGCACCATCGATTTCTCTCTTCCTTTTGCTCTTAAGCTTACCTGCAGTTTTACCCTCTTCCTCCAGGTCCTGTCACACTACCCAAAGGCAACGCACTGGGCCTTCCCTTCCAGAAAGAGTCACTACTGGGCATGGTATCTAACCCCACAGAGGTGTTCTGCTCCGTACCCGGCCGTCTTTCCTTGCTGAGCTCCACATCCAAGTACAAGGTTACTGTGGCTGAAGTCCAGAGACGTTTGTCGCCCCCGGAGTGCCTCAACGCATCGCTCCTGGGAGGCGTTTTACGCAGGTCAGGGCTCAGACTCATTCCACACGACAGCTTGGCTGGATTCAATAGTATTTTCCCTGTTTCTGTGGTTTCTACAAGTCCTTAACATACAGCAGAAATACAGTTACCCCCGATTTAAATACATTTAATCTTTTCAGTATTTTCAGTTATTTGCAAACTGTTAAAAAAAAAAACGGTCTGATTGCCACGGATATGAATAATACTTTGTGCTGTGGAACAGTAGCAGGAGTAACTTAAGCAGCCTATGGGAAAGACCTTTAAAAGTACAGCTTGGCTTGGCCTTTTAATTACTTTATTTTTTTGCAAGGTTCATGACATTTTTTTGTGTGGTCTGCAATTCTGGTTCAGTACTTCCTTTGAGGGTTTGTTACATCAACACTCTCAGTACCAACCCAAAGACCCAGTGGGTGTGTTTTTGCGTGCATACATGTGTATATGTTTGTCAGTGTTTGCAACATGCGCAGGTTTATCTGTGTCAGAGCAGTTGACCTTATGGCACATATGTCCGTGTGGCATTCTGCTGAGGGACTGGGAGGTTACAGTTTGTGCTTAACACCCCTGACTGGAGCGTTTTGTGTTTGGAGTGCATGTTTGCCACTTCCCATGTGCCTTTGTTAATGCTGACATGCACGCATGCACCCACATACACAAACGCAATCGCTTTTAAGTAGGTCATATAGCGATGGGAGGGGGTTCGTTAGAGGGATGTGAGGGTGGGGATAAGACATGAAGGGGTGAGGGGGCACTGCATCTCTAAAGATGCTCTGTCTCTCACCCGCCATGTAGAGGGAGAGTTTGCTTGCCAGTCATGCAGAAAACTGCATCGGCCATGGCAAGTGAGGAGTTTATAAGCTCCTGCAAATGCATTTTTGAGAGATGTCATCTAACATCCATTAAAAAAGGGGAAAAAAAAACCCCACATCAGTATTGTTTGTTCTCTGTGAGTAAAGACGGTGGGAAAGTATCATATAAATCAGTGTTCCCCAACTGTTTTTGTGCCACAGACGGGTCTACTGTCACACAATAGTTTCACGAACCAATCTGTAAAAGGTGAAGCAGATAAATACAACGAAATAAAATGATACCACTGCCTTAAAAACTATATAATTAATGTAAATCCACTGTGTATTTACGTGCACTTTATTAGCAGCAGTAACATCCTCTCTGCCCCAACACTCTCTAGTCACTATGGTAACGTTAAAGCATCCCTTCTAAATAAGGCACGCCACAAAAACAAAATACTACTTACAATAGCGCTGAATCAGTGGGAGCCCTTAGCTTGCTTTGCTGCAACGGGACGGTCCCATCTAGGGGCAACGGGAGACACTGAAACCCGAAGTGTGCTGCTTGGGTCCAGTCTGCCTGGTGCCTGGGAATCGCCTGTTGCGATAAACCCACATTTTAATTAGGATTCCTGATATTGTCTGTTAAATTCAGCTTTCTTTCTTTTGGCAGTCGCAGGCTCCTCTTCTGTCTCCTCACTTCGCAAAGAAACTTTCCATAGACGTTTGTGTTTTTACTCGTTTTGGTAGCTTGGGGGTTTAAATTTAGTGGGACGTATCATGTGACCGAGACACGGGTCTTGAGGTCTTGACATGCGTCAAGAGTAAGTCGTAGACGGATGTAATGGAGAGAATCTGGTCAATTTTCAAAATAAAACATCATTTAGACTCGGATAATGAATCAAACAGAAATAATGGAAGTTATTCATTCTTTCTGTGTGGTCCGGTACCAAATGACTCACAGACCGGTACTGGCGGCTGGGGGCCACTGATGTAAACGCACTAACTCTGTTCAGCATTTTTAACAAAGTGTACAAGAAAAGTTATAATTCGGGTAAAGTTCAAGATGGTGGAATCACAGTGTGTTTTTGTTTTGTCACAGAGCCAAGTCAAAAAATGGAGGCCGTTCTCTGAGAGAAAAGCTGGATAAAATTGGCCTCAACCTGCCTGCAGGAAGAAGGAAGGCAGCCAATGTCACTCTGCTTACATCACTAGTAGAAGGTATGGCGTGTCACTCAGTTGCACATGGCACCTTTTCAGGTATAATTTCCTGTTTGCACTGAATGGAAAATGTCTAAAAACTGTCTAAAATGTGTGAGAATGTGGACACATCAGTCTAATCAACGTGGTATGCATGCATGCTGCAAGTACAGCGCATAATCATAAAACATTCTCCAAAATTAAAATAAACAAGTACTTTTCTTCATTTGCCTCACAGTTGTTTTGCATTTGTTGAATTTTTGTTGCAACTGTTAGTCTGCACATTTTGCCAAAATCAAAGCGGCTAAATTGATAGTTGAGGACAGACACTCTGTCTTTGTTGTGAGCCCTCAAAAAATACCTAAAGGTTTAGACGAGCACTCAAGCTCAGTACACGCTCAAAATTTTGAAGTGGCCTTTATATTTATCTCTGGTACCTGCAGGGTAGCTTTGCACCCAGCATAACAAAAAGACAGAGAATCACAAGGAGAGGCTCTTCTTGCAAATAAGCAGTTTGTTTCAAATGTTTTTTTTTTACCCGTTGAATTCCCGCAGGCCAGTGGGAAAATCTAATGTCTCGTGAACATACATAACTCCTGTTGCTGGTCAGACACACACAATTTGAACATATCAACACATTATTAATGCTAGTTTTCTACACTTCCTACAAATGACCTCAAATCCTTTCATGCATGTTAGAGCCAGAATCATATTCAGAATATGAAAGTGGACAAACACGACAACCTGTGACCACAAAGTTTACAGCTGGAAGTCGTTCAGCTTGAGTTTTTCTGCGTCTGAGCCTTTTTATTTTATATAAAAAAAAGTCCTTCATGAAGTGCTGTGAAAAAAAGAAAAGAAAAAAGTACATTTGCTTTGTTGATGGCATGAAAAAATAAAGTGCCACGGTCAGCATGTCTTTGGAGGCATCCTGGTAACTTAACAAAATGCTTAGTAAGAATTACTTAGTAAGAAGTACTAGCAGATGCATTGGAATAGAAAAGTTACTCAGTCCTTACTGAAAATCCTAAACTTTCAAATTACGGCTGAAGCTCTTGCTGACATAATCTGCTGGAGAAGGACCACATGTGGAAATTCTGCTCTCTATGACATCATAGAGAGCTGATGTTAGAAAAAACTCTCGAGGAGAAAGGAGTTCCTGCACTGTAAAAACTGAGAATACTACAGGAATACAACAAGATAAATTTGAGCCTGTCTAAAATACTAATTTAACATAATAATACTGCAGATAGTCAGAAATCACGAACAGCTACTCCTCTACCTCTCCAACATTTTTTTAACTTGGCATTATCTTTTCCTGCATAATCATGTTGTCAGACAAACTAAAAATATATATATATATATACAACGCAACTTAGCTACTGATCATAGTCTGCTCATATGTATGTCTATATGAACAGAGGAACCAAATTAATATTTAAGCATTATGTCTTTCAGTTTAACTCAATATATAAAAATGTTCTTGCAGAAATTCACAAAACCAATTTTAGTGATTGAGATTTAGCTTAATAAGCGTCTTTCATAGTCATCATATCAACCTTAATATCATCTACAATACCTGCCACCGGCTAAAGTAGAAAATATTTTCCAATGTTGCTCCACCTGCACTTAATTTTTATAAATGGGCTAATGATTCTGTGCAGGAGAATTACTGGAGGTTTGTGTTATTTAGAGACCTTCAAAGCTGAATTAAGCCTTGTTCGGCTCGCCAGGAGGCTCAGCTGACCTTAAAGCCTGTTCTGAATAGCTGCCTGGATCCTGAAGTGATGTTCATGTCTATCAATAAGTGGAGCTGTAGGCGCTCCGGGCCCTCTCTGCTAGCATTTATCTACATAAGACCATTATGACCGTGTAAGTCAAACCAACCTCAAGATGGAAATATATTCATCTCACTAGCTCTTCTTCCCCCAAGCTAGAGAAGACTTAGGACAGCTGATTATTCTCTAGTCCAACTGCTTAACTTCATTTGGTTTGGCGCTCACTAACATCAGGTCAAAAAAATGCAACTTTGAGGGTAATGCTGTGTGAGAATATACGTTCCTGACCTTGAAAGTGTTTCCTTCTGTCTTTTTCAATCTGACCTCACAGAAACATTGAAAATGGTCCTGATCCCTTTAACACTTCTTCATGTTGTAGAGCCACGACCCCAGAGACAGTCTATTAGGTTGTATAAAGTCCATCAAACGTCCACTTCTAGGAGTTGCGTTTGGGGACGACGATGGCGTGTTGCAACTATTCTAACTAGACATTCTGGTTTCGGTGCTGGAACAGCGTTTAGGCTGTTGTCACCTTTTTCAGTTGCTGTCTGGCTCTAAAACAACTTACATGGTTGTAAGAAAATGTGTTTTCTTTTTTGGGGTCAGGGGATTGAAGTGCATGTTGATTCTCTGAGCTCAGTGCAGAAGTAATGGTGTCATCACTTCTGCCCAGACTGGGATTCGACAACTGGATACTTGTCATGGTTGTGGTGGACAAACCTGCTACTTTCAACATATATTTGCAACACACTAAGTTCCTCCCTCATGCAGTGTGAAGAGTTTGCACTCATTTTTCATATTTTGTTCCCCCTACGTGTCTAAAACCTGAAATATTTTAGGCCAGATAAGATTTATTTTACTTGTATTTGATCGCACTTCATTCTTGGCCTCCAAACCAGAACAACTCAGACCCCCTGTTTTTCTCAGACTGTATCTATTGTTTTCTGTTTCTCTTAGGTGAAGCTGTTCATTTAGCAAGAGACTTTGGCTATGTATGCGAGACTGAGTTTCCTGCAAAGGCAATAGCTGAATACCTAGGGAGGCCACACGTGGAGCGCAACGAAGTTAACTCCCGCAAGAACATGCTACTTGCTGCTAAGTAAGTATCTCTGCTTCCTGGTTAGGATTTAATTTCCTTGTGTACTTTTAAAAGATCATAGCAAAGTAGAATGTTGCAAATCGTCATATTTAGACCTTTTTTAAAAACTAGTTTGCCATGTTAGAGCAGCCATCTAATCAGCCATTACCCGTCAGTGGTAGGGCTGATCAGTGAAGTTTGTTTGTCATTGCTGGGATTTGTTCCCTGGCCTCAGTGAATCACTATACGGTATATAGATGGTGCACCAATTCTCATTTTTGGCTTTTTAACTTTAGGCAAATTTGCAAGGAGTTCACAGATCTGCTCACTCAGGACCGGTCACCTTTGGGAAACTCGAGGCCTGCACCCATCCTAGAGCCTGGCATCCAGGGCTGCCTGACTCACTTCAGCCTCATCACTCATGGCTTCGGCTCTCCGGCAATCTGCGCCGCAATGACCTCGCTTCAGAACTACCTGAATGAAGCACTCAAACAAGTGGACAAGATGTACCTGAGCTCTGGTAGCGACACTCAGGGATCCTCAGAAAGCGGAAGCAAGTCTACTGACAAAATGGAAAAGCACAGGAAATGAGAGCTTTAAAGGAGCATCCCTTTGAACTTCAAAATCCCAGAATCCCGTAATCTTCCTGCTCTTGTCTGCCCTTTTTTGGACTTAAAAAAAAAAAAGAAAATCAATATTTAGTATTGTTATTTTTAGAGCTGAGTTTGTGCGCGTGGGTGTGTATGTGTGCTCGCGCTGTAAATTTATATTTTTTGAGAAATTATGGATTTTGAACTTTTTTTTTAACAGCTGGCTGCAAATCAGTCGGTCTTGAAACCTGATGGTGAACGCTCTGGACTTGTCTTCATGAGAGCCCCCTCTGTGAAAGAATAACTCGCCATATTATACTAACCACTATGCAGTTCTATAAAGTTGCCAATGGGCTGATGCTAAGAGGAAAAGCAAAGGGGTTTTTTTTGCATTTTTTTTTTTCTTTTCACTCTCTAGAGGACATCACTTCAAGATGAGTTTCTATAGCTGTGAATTCCTCTCAGCTTTCCCCTCCTCCGCTGTCTGGAGGCAAATCCACTGATTTCCTGTGTCTCAATGGACCTGCAAAGGACAATTTTTATGTGTATGCACGTGTGAGAGGAAAGAAAATCCACTTCCTTTTCTGTATGTTTTGTGCTTGGTTTGTACAACCACTTCAGAATGACTTCAGTGTTATTGTGCTTTCTTTACGGGAGATGATTTAAGTCTTGTGTTGGACGATTGTTGCTTTGTCAGTGTGTGCTTGCTCAGAAGCCAGAGACTTCAACCAGAAACCTCTTCAGTGTTCATGTGGATTACAGGCATGTCTCAGACATGGCAGTGAGAATGCAATGGTTTCATTACAAAAAGTATTCATCTGCCCTGGTATTTAAAAACTACAAATCGAACCCACAAGTACACTTAGTCCCACCAGAGTTTGTGTGTGTTGTGAGAATGTGTAAATGTACATATTTCCTTCTCTAAAGTGTTTTTAATTAGACATTAAATTCCAAACACAGAATTTTATCCAGTGTCTTGTCCTGGATGTAAATATTTTCTAATTTATGTTGTAATTTAATGGGCTTATGTAAATACTGGTATTCTGGTGTATTGTTTAACTTTTTATGATGATGTGTTCAACTTTTATAAATGGGTTAGTTTTTTTTTGTTTTTTTTATCAAGTAGAAGTTAGGAAGTGGGCATGATTTACATTTTTGAATATATGTTCAAATAAAAAAAAAAATGTTTTAAAAGTTGCAGGAAAAAAAAAATAGAAATAAAAACAAGAGTTTCAAGTCTTATCCAGTGTGTGTAAGATGCTGCTTCAGCTCTACAAACACACATTTTATTGTGCTGTTTTTCTGTGGCCTCCATTTTCAGCAATATTTCACAGATGATGGTTAAGTCATGTGTTGGAAGATTTTCCTATAAATAAAAAGCAAAGAAAATCCCCCTGCCAAACTAATGGGAACAGTAGTAATCATTATCTGCTCTCACTTAGCTTCACAAATAGGCCGTGTGGCTCAGTGAGGGCGCAGACCTCAAGAACACATCATGTGATGAGCAAAGATGTGCAACAGAAAAAAAAAAAAGCAGACAAATGGCCTGTTTATGTTGGGACTTGGAAAGTGCTTGAGAAAGGCTGGATAGACAGCAGATTGATATTTTCTTCTGCTTCCCTTTTTTAGGGGCAGGTGTGGTCTCATACTGTATAAGCCTGCATTATAATGGCACTTAAAGAAGCAGCATCACCTTTAAACTCAACTTATTATGAAATTAAATGGAGACAAACCTTCCTGAGAAGACTGATATTAAGTGATGTAATGTTCATCGACTGTGACTTAAAATTATGCTTTTTTTTGTCTCAGGAAGGCAAATAGAAAAACCTTGTTTTGCCATTTCATATGATAAATTGAGTCTTTAAGTGACATTTCAGCACAAAACCTGTTCAGAAAAACAAAAAAATTAGCAAATTCTTTTTTGAGAGCATCTTTCAGGCAGTAATTGGTGGATTATAAGATGTCATGACAAATGTTATAGTTAGTTTTGCACTTTCTTTCAACATCAGTATGGTTTCAGTGCGGTGCTACAGATTTCTCAATGCAGATGACATTTCCTTTGATCGCTGTGAGAGAGAACTGTAGACGGGAGTTACACGTGGTTGCGTGATTGTTTAATCATCACATGCCCAGCCAGTCTTCGCTGATTCATGTGGTCTAGTTATTTGTTTTAGTAGCTTATTATTGTTTGTAAAGAATTAGGGGCACCAAACGAGTGCCAAGTGAAACACGTTTCTGCATAAAATCACAAGTTTACAAGTAAAGCAATATTCTGCAGCATTTTCTTTTATATGTTCTACATAAGCAGTGTTGCTTTAGAGGCTGGTGGGTTAAAACAGCATTTCAGGAAGTTTCAAAGTGGAAAAGCAGCAGTAGCAGCAACAGATGCCTAGCAGTTAAACAAGTATCAGCCTCTCCCCTAAGAACCTGTCTAACCAGACCTGTCAACCTCAACACAGTGGCTGGCTGCCCTCAGAGCGGTTGACTTTAACTGCCTTCTGTTACTCGTGTTAGCTTGTACACTTGGCCCTGAAAGAGCAGATAATTAGGGGGGGTGATGGTAGAAGAGGAGAAAGAGGCTCCTGGAGAGAGACAAAGAAGAAGTGTTTTGGTGCCTTTGATGACCGGCTGAACATGGTTGTGGTGACACTTCCCTTGTCGATGGACTTGAGTGAAGATTATTCACCCAGTTCCTTTTTCTTTCTGTTCATTGTCTGTCTGTCACATCACAGGGTTTTCATTTTGGCAGACATACACTCACTTTCAACGTCTATAATAATTGGAGATGACTGTTTCTGAGGAAGTGTGCAGAGTTAAAGCTGGTTGAAGGAGCAGCAGCATAGGCTTGGATTTAAAAACAAACCAAAAAAAAAAAAAAAAAAAAAAAGTTGTGTTGTGTTAATGAGTTAAGTTTCCAGAAGACTATTAGACATATTTACACCTGCAGACTTCGTGTCATTTCCAGTAATGTGTTTTTTCCAAACCTGTGGCAAACACGGCAACTAATCAAACACTTGACTAAACTGTGACTGTGTGAGTGAATCACCTTTGACACACCTAATGCAGGGAATCGAAGGCAAGCATGCACTTGTTGACCCGACGTGCCACCTATACATCTTCTTTGTCTTTCATGAAAAGACAGAATCTCTGATGCTTTTTTAATTTGAGATTAGAGATCATATCTGACATGCTAATGTAATTTTTACATCCCATTAGGAGGCCCAGGGCTACTTGTCAACTTCAGATTCACTGAACTGTACTCATAGTCTGAGCTAGCTCTGACTGCATGACCTTTTTATGTAGGTCATTGCAAGTTACATGACAAAGCTGAGAAGAGAGAGGAAAAAGATCCTAAGCTGGGAAAAAAAAACAAAAAAAAACAAACCTTGATGTAATCATCATTTCTAAGTTGCTGTTATAACACTAACAACTAGGTTTACATATTCTATTACCCTTTAAACATCTATGTACCATCATGTGAACATTTTTTACACTATTCAAAATCTTAACCCAAAATGTTCACAGATTCTTAGAACTCAACTTTCACCCTTTTCCTTTTAGTCAACCACTTCCCTTCAGTAAATGTCTTTGGAATCTGTTGTAGATTAAGCCTCATTTGCAGTCAGACTAATCGCTCGCTTGCAGTCCCCAACCACCGAAACCACTTTACGAGTTACACCCGAGTCTTAACATCCCATGTCATAAATGGCAAGTCACAGAGAAGATGGAGGTAGATTCTCATTTGAAAAATCAAGAGTTGAACTGCAGTCAGTGCCAGCTCTGTAAACAAAGAATGGGAGATGAATTTGTAACAGTTGGGATGTGGCTTATCATTTGACTAAGTCTGCCATTTAAGTGCCTGTCAACAGGATCAAGTGTTGAAAAGACATATGATGAATGAAAGTAAGTAAGGATGAAGAGATGACAGAGGTTTCACTGGTGCAACCAGTAAACATTTTTTACACTTTCTGAGGTGGAAAAAAAAAATCCTAAAACCAGTCATTTAACATCAAGTAGGTTTACTTTGTAATCAGTTAGGATTTTATAGGTATAGTTAATTTCCTTGAAAATCAAAAACCTTTTACAACTTTCAGATTCAACTTGAAGAGCTCCCCATTCTCACACTGTAAAAATAACAAAGTTAAAAAAAAGGGGCATGACCTTTTGCTTGAAATTTAGCTGGAATTATTATTTTGCCTGCATGCCTGCCATACACATTTCACAAAATATCCCTGTTTATCAGCACTTCAAAGAATTGTTGAATGTTTCTTGGACTTGTGGAAAAACTGGATGGTGGCTCCACGCGCACATCGGACTGTCTACACAACAAGTTAAGCTTTTTTTTTTCTCTGCACGTTGGACATAATTGAAGTAAAAATCAAAATGTAGTGAAATCATCTGCATAATATATTTATGTGTTTAATTTGTAGCCATTTGCATTTGAAATGTATTTAATAGTTCTTCTGTGAACAAATAGCTTTACTTCTTACATGTCATAAGGAAGATTAGGTGAGTATTATTTATTTTTCTATTTCAATTTTTAATATTGATAAACTAAAAAAGTAAACATAACCAAACAAAAGTCACTATTATAGTAATTAATTTCAGTAAAATTAATTTTATGTTTTATGTGTGATTGCTTAATGCATTTTGTGAAGGCAACATTCGTGAAGAGCAGTATTTATGGATGATGCTTTTTGTTTTTATTGTTGTGAGTATCCATGCAGGTCAACTCATGGCATGTTAAGTTTATTTTAGACTCATTGGTGTCATATCAGTCAAAAAGGGACAACACAGAAATATAAAAATTACAGCTCATAAATCCATAAAAATTTAAAAGTACATAGAAAGATCTATTCCAGTTCTTCCAGAGTCCAGAGGAGTATCTTGTGTCATTTTGTGTTGGATTATTAAAAACCATTACATTTAGATTTAGATTGTTTTAAATTATTCTGGTATCTAAATATGTACATAAAATTAATCAGCACTGCATAAAGTGTAGGTATATTTCCAGTGACAAACATATCACTTGCACTTGATCATCTTGGCGCCTTATGTAAAAATCCTAAATGAATAGTTAAAGGCCACCTGAAGTCTTTTTATTTTTGCTTTCCTAAAATTACATCAAAAAGAAAACACATAAATATTGGAGCAATATGTCCTCAGTACTGACTGACAGCTTCTGTTCATATATATACACATACCAAGTGCTATGTTTGTTTTAAAAAAACAAATTAATTGTCCATAAGTTCATATTTTTCATATATCATTGAAGCCTATCCAAAGATTTGTTCAAATAAATGTGGTCAAAAATCTTCTGTGATTGACATTTCTCCTGTTTTATCCTTAACAATAGGTACCAAGAAGACAGTAAACACAGAATAACGTATTATACCATGTATACAATATACAAAAAAGCCCTTACAAAATAAGACTGAACTCTTTAAACTCTCCATGACGTAACTAACCTTATTTGATCTAACTAACCACATCATAATTGTTAAGTACCTCTCTTACATTCATTTAATCCCTTTCAACACAGTTAAACATGTCTTTATGCTTTATTTCCCACATTTCAGAAATATTCTTAGACAAGTTACCTCATTAAAACTAGAGAGCAGAGTGATGTTTTGTGATTAATAACTTTAATTCTTTTCCTGCAGTTTTTTTCTTTTGCCAGGGTTTTATCCCTTCAGTTCATTATTCTTACTAAACCTTACATGTTCTACTGACTACTGACTACTTGAGTGCAATACAATAATTGTGTAATAGTCTTCTCCTGTGTAGGCTTTTTTATGTATATTTTAAACTTGTATTTACTGTATTTTTGGTAGATTGTGTTTTCCCTTTAACTTTATATTTATATTCATTTACGGTGCTGTACTGCTGCTGAAACTCCCAATTGCCCTGATGGGAACCTGCCCAAAGGGATCAATAAAGTTTTATCTAATCTATTTAATCTAGTGTACGCTTAAAAAAAAACTTTGTATGTAACTGTATGTTCAGAGAGGCACAAAATCTTGCTTCATATTTGTGAGTTTATTTGAAAGCATAGCATCAATCCTCACTAAATGATTAGTAGTTTGTTGATTAAATAAGTAACTCACGTGAATATCAAACAGGATCATGGTATGTGTGTACCATGTGATGAGATGTTGATTTTTTGTTTGTTTGTTTGTTTTTTTTGTGGTTTTGTTAGTTTGTTGTGTTCTTTTAAACATTGAATTTTGTAGCCTGGTTAAGTTTAGGCTTGATGACTTCTAGGTTAGGTTTAGGAAATTGTGCTCCAGCATGGAATGGATTCCTTTACTATATCTGCTATATTACCAAGCTTCATTTTATATTTTCACCAGGGCAAAAGGTCCCACCTCATTAAAAAAAAGAAATTAAAAAATCATGTACAAAGCTAATACTACACTTTGATTAAGCACTAATTACTTTAAAAGACTTTAAAAGTATTCTGGTGTATAATCTTGTCAACAGTCAAAAGTTGACTTAATCCTATGACTTTTTATTGTCAAATTACAATCAGAACAAGCTAAATATATATACATACAAGGAATTGTGTTTTGGATACTCAAACTATATTTTATGTCCGCTAGAGCCATGTAGCCTGAGCACTGCATGGACAGAATAAAATAAAAACATAAAATGCTGGGACTTTTTCAAACAGAAGTTATGAAATGATCTTCAAGAATAAGATAACTGGAAGCAGAGAGACATAAAATGACATAAATGGGATTATATCCATGTAAAAAAAAAAGGCTCAAATTGTGTCCCTTTTTTAAAGATTTTTAAAGATTTGAAAGGGATGAATTTGGCTTCTGAGTGAGTTTCTTCTTGTCTAGGCCAAACAACAAGGAATGGGGTGGACAGGAATTGATAATCTCAGTTTGGTGGATACTAAGGGAAACTTTAATACACCAACTGGGAATTTCTTTGAATAATTAATTTTAACAAATGGGAGCAAAGTTATCCCATCCCCACATGTTTTTGGTTTAATTTTTTTTGATTAACTTGTTTTGCAGAACCTATGTGTCCAATCCCAGCATGACTCATTGGTGTAAAAGCCCATTCTGAACTTGCAGTAAACATCCACAGCTGGTACTTAATCACTGTCTAGAATTCACCAACAGTTGGAGAACATGGCAGATTGGATTGTGTTTGGATTTACAAACAGTATGCTCATTGTGAAATGGTTGTTGTCGCATCCAAGTGACTCTTCCATCAACCCTGTCCAATTCAGTGATTGTATCCAGCCATTGTTATTATCAGCAGAGATTATTTTATGAAGGAAAATGAGTTCCAGTAAACCTAAATGGAAAATCCTCTTAATTGTTCCATAAGAAGCTATTTTTTTGCCAGTACTTGCCATTTAAAAAGTGGTCCCAAACAACTGAAACCACTTCATGAGTTAAACCTTTGTCTTAATGTCTCAAGTCATAAACAATGCAAATGACGGATGATTCTCATGTTCAAATCAAGAATCCAATTCAAGACAATCCCTGCTCTGTTCACAGAGGGGAGATGAAGATGCAAAAAGATGTAGCTCATCATTTGACTAAATCTGCCATGTAGATGCCTCTCATAAAGACCAGGTTTTGAAGTGATACTGAGAAGAATAAATAAAAGTTTTTACACCTTCAGAGTTGAATCAAATTGACTGAAACCAACCATTCAAGGTAACGCAAATCCAATTTTTAAGTAGCTGAAAATGACTTTTTTGATCTTTCAGACTTTGGATTGGAAGAGTCCCCTGTTCTAACCAAGCGCCAACCATCTAACCTCTGAAGCCAACAAGGAATCAGGGAAAAGTGTAGTTCCTCCACTGACTGCTAGGGGCTGGCTCCAAATGTGAGTCAATCCCCATTGACCATCATTATGAAATGTCTAACTTTGGAGCAGAAATACGCACATCTGCAGCCAGCACTTTTTATTTTTACTTAGCGCTAAGAACTGTATTGAGTTCTGAGTAGAGCCTCCGAGCTGTGAATTAACACATAAAACTGTATAGTAACTTCATATTCTAAAGAATATACATTTTGTTGTACTGTTCATTTTAGTAACAGACTGCCATGACTGGCTGTGGGTTGGCCTGGGAGGTTCAGGGGAAAAAGCTCAGCCAAGAGCAGGTAGATTTTGCTAACAGAGCATCAGCTATATTTAGTGTTCATTTCTGATTTTTCCACAAAAATTATATTTGAATTTATATTTGAAACAAGATGTCCTGTGGCAAATGTTCACCTGCAGTTCTATATAGGCTTCAAAAACACTCCTCAAAAAACTTGTGGGCACCATCACAGGGGGTTGTCCAGTTCTTCTTATACAGTCTATAATTCTAACAGTAATAATTTCACAAAGGGAATGAAGCAGAATGACTATATTTGTTACTACTATTACTTACTTAAGTATATAACTAGTTTTGAACCTCTTAATTGCTGGAATCATCATTGTGCCTGCAAACCTGCCATATATATTTAACAAAATATTCCCATTTATCAGCGCTTGGAATAATCATTGGATCGTTTTTGCACTTTTAGAAAAGTGAATGGTCATCTCCATTGTTCGATAACAGTCCACTTTGGTTTGGTCAATTACTGTTGCTAATCAAAATGCTTTAAACAATGCTTTAAATGACATCTGGAAGCAGTATGAAAAAAAGTTGATAACAACGAATGGTGACAGTGTTGCACTAATTAAGCTATAGATGACATTAACTCTCAGTTTTTAAAAAAAATTATTATTATTATTACAGAAATGTAACATTTCTGACTGTGTTAAGGAAGCGTAGTTCAATAATGAGAGCATTAAAATGGGGGGTGGTGAGGGTGGGGTGGTGGAGGTGGGGGTGCGTGTATGTGAGTGCATGTATGTGTTTAGGGTGGGAGGGGCGGCAGTGGGGTTGGGGGTTGCAGCCTAATCCCTGAGGAAAATGTGGAAGAAATTAATCTAAATTACAAGGATGAAGCTAGTCTGGAGTCTGGGTCTGGGTCTGGACGGCCTACAGAGGGAGGACAGGAGGCTGAGGGGGGGGTGAGGGGTGAGAGCCATTACTCCTGTCCTTTTCTGTATTTTGGTGGCTGTTTTCCTTTTCCCCCCTCCTCTTTTCTTATTTCCTCATCCCGTGGGACTGAGGTGTTCTTTTTTTTTTTCTTCCTCTTTGGTGTGCCACCCAGAAAACTCCTTCACTTGATCACGCACAGGATTCTTTTCCAATTACTTTGCATCTTAGCCACTGCCGGTGTGGCCAGGACTGCAGAGACCCCTTGCTCCTCACAGACAACAGATGTCTTGTTTTCTCAGTGAATTTGCATCTGTTTGCTTGCCCCTTGTAGCTCTAGTCACAAAATAAAGACCCCAAATAAAGACTATAGTTGTTATATCCATGTACTCTCAGGCAAAATGCAACAGGATCAACTGTGGATGAGACTTTAATTCGCTACAAGAAATACATGCGTGTTCATTTGTAAACAAAGCCAACTTTTTCCTTGTTTACCCTGATGCAAAAATACATAAATTACACAGGAGGATTGCTCATCTTATCTAATGAAAAGCATCTGGCGTCTCCTCCGCTGAGCCAATGCACAAGCAAATCGTGTTCACCTTGGTTTGAGTGCAGTAATTAGAACAAGCTGTCTGGGAAACAAACAGGCCCGTAAAAACAAAAAAGTATACTGTACTTTACCTATAATACTGTTTACTGGTTAAGTTTAAGATATGAGCACAAGGGTGACATAAGAGATACAGACATTGTCTCATCTCACTGGTCACTTAGGTGCTTCCTTCTGTAAAAGATTTTGTGGGTCACAGAAGAATCAAAGAGAAGCGTTTGTTGCTTGTTGTTGCTGATAATTGGATTATGATTTAGCAGGGATTATTGATCCGTCTGTGTCTCACTGTTCCAGAGTTTGTTTTTCTTTTCTTTTTTTTTTTTTTTTCATCATCTTTGGCCTACACATGGCTGCTTCCCATGGACCATGAACCGAGTCCGTGCATGCTTGGCTGGATAAAGTCCTCATAATTCTTGAATCCTATAGTGGAAACATAAAAGAGGGCATCTCAGAAACCATTACAGCTGCTGTTACAGTGCCCCTCTAACAATAAGGCTGCTTGTTTGAGCCACGCTGATCATTTTTAAGGATATGCTAAAGACAGGATGTGTGCAAAGAAACCTCCTGTGGGGTTGTATGTTTCAATAGCAATTTTTAGTTGCCTGTGAAGGACACAAAACAGTTCATTCAAGAAAATGCCCAACAGCTGCATATAGCTCCTGAAAGTCTAGTTTCTTGATTATTTCAAGATTTCCACTAAATGTCTGGCATTTGCTGTGTGAAAACAACTTACCTTGATTTTGTGTGTTTTGCAAGCGCATAGTTTTATGACACTGGCAGAGAAGAGCTCAGTTTGAGTTGAGCTCATTTAAATTTTGCAAGGAAACATTTTCTGTCACTAAATATTGAAGAAACAAAAAAATTGTACGTACCGGGTCAAGAATGCAAATGTCTCTGTTCGTTTTTTTTTTTTAAATTTCATACTTTCAGTTCTGCGCAGATGACATGACATTTCTCAGAAAGCACAAGAACCATCACGAGATCCAACAGGACAATAGCTTTGGATGAGTTATGGATCTTGTACATGTCGCACCTCTTTGGTTCCACATTGACATTGATATCCTCCACACTTCTTGCGCCGTGTCAGCTCCTTCTGTACGACAGCTGGCTGGACAGATATGGACACCTTGAAATTGCACAATTTGACTTTTGTGAAAAGAATTGTTATGGACATGCTGCTGGTCATACGGTTTAAGCTGTGAGAATTGTCAGTTGTTTATCGTGGGCATGTGACAGTGTTTGTTGTCTTCAGTATTCAAAAGATACATTCCCCCGTTGTTCTAGTGACTGAGTATAAACTTTTATTTGACGCTTTACACATTTTATATTTAAATTTTGGTCTTTGTTCCCCCTCAGCCTCATTACTGTATGATGCGCTCAATTGCATGAGATTTAAAAACAAAAGTCAGAAATTGGCTTAGATAAGATAGATGTGAAACTCTCTAACATTTATATGATCTCATTATAATAATCAGAGTAGCTGCTGGGCATGTGAAGCCTGCATCTGTCACAATTCTCACCTAATATCACTTTGCAAACTCAACAGAGATTCTGATCAATAATTTCCAAAAGATTATAAACCATTCAGTCGGTTTACAAGTTTATTTGTACAGCCCATGAGTGCAAGAGAATACAAAATGCTTTACATACAAACAATGAAACGTGCATTCAAAAGTCAAAAAGTTTAAAAGCAGAAAAAAATGTAAAGAGACAGAAACTTAAGTAAAAAATAAAAAAAGAAGAAAACTGATGAAATACAAGGAATAAAAGTTACAGTGCATTGTGGTGATGGATCCTAGGAGTTTGTTTTGCAGGTGAGGAGGATAAAATCTGAATGCTGCCTCATCGTGCTTGGTTCTAACTCAGGGTACAGTAAGTAGACCTGACCCTGATGACCTGAGGGTTCTGGCCGGTTCATAATGGACCAAAGGAAAGAAGGGAAAGGAAACATCAGTGTGATTACCTGCTAAATGGTTGTTCACCAGCGTGTTGCTTACGTCTCTGTGTTGAACTGATGGCGTAGGTCTGCTGTTTCCGGGGTCCCTAAACCATAATCACTCTACTTCTTTGTCATTCTCAAACCAGATGGATGGATGGATGGATGGATGGATGGATGGATGGATGGATGGATAGATAGATAGATAGATAGATAGATAGATAGATAGATAGATAGATAGATAGATAGATAGATAGATAGATAGATAGATAGATAGATAGATAGATAGATAGATAGATAGATAGATAGATAGATAGATAGATAGATAGATAGATAGATAGATAGATAGATAGATAGATAGATAGATAGATAGATAGATAGATAGATAGATAGATAGATGGATGTAATACTGGAAGCGACTGTGCTACGAAAAAATAAACCCAACCACCATCTAGGATTGGGGGGTGTAAATACAGAGGGACACAAACTACGATGATCAATTATGAACGCATCTAGTCTGGGTAGGTCCCGTACGTGGGCTGTTATTGCTGTGCAAAAGAACAAATTAAGCTTCGCTTTGGCTGTGTTTTTTTTTTCTTAATGAAAACAGCTGCGTCTTGAAACAAAACTGGTTACAACAGTGAAAGTGAATGAAAATAATAAAACTGAAATTTATGTTAAACAAAAACAGTGAGCTGAAAGATGCTGAAATTCTCTTTAGATTATACATCTAAGCGGGTTTGTACATGGGGTAGATTTATAGCAGTGTCTTTGAGGTTAAATCATTCGCAGAGTGTCTGTTTAACTTCGTTTAGGGTCGAACGAGCACTTGATTTTTAATGTTTTATACAAACACCCATACAGCATTTATTTGTGTATATATATATATATATATATATATATGTGTGTGTGTGTGTGTGTGTGTGTGTGTGTGTGTAACTAAATAAATTTCATCTCTATAGCACTTTTCTAATCTTACACTACACATCGTGTTCAACGTTTAACTTCTCACACACGCCTTCCTTCAGGACTACCTGACAGATTTCTCTAAAAAGCTTGTGCAGTGCTTTTTCTATTGTCTTAAAAGAGAATTTCTGGAATTGGACTTCTGAGTTTCCAACTAGCAGATGACCAAACCACCAACTTTCCAGATGGTATAACATTAAATCACCACAAAAGGAACTATTGTACTGTTTTTTTTTTCTTTTAGCTCTACGAGTCTAAAGACATGAAGTTAAAGTTGCTTTTATAGCACCACCGAAGATTTACTTTTGTTTTGTCTCTTGCTTAATCACTTGCCCATTTTCTCTTAGTCACCTCTACCATGAAGTCCACTGTAGCTCTTTGAACTTGTTTTATATTTGTCGACATGCGATGTAGTCCTGTTGTCACAAGATACAACCAGGACGGGAGTCTAAAGTTACTATGGCTTGTTTTTGCACATGGTATGGGTGGGCGACCTCAAGAGCTACATGACACATCCTAAAAGTAAGCCAGTGCAATTGAGACTGATATTCTAACATCAAATACAGTCTGTTCATAACAATGAAAAATATGCAACTACACATACATATGGACAGAAAAAAAAAAATAAAACAGATCTTTAAAATAAATGATACTTGTTTGGCATTAAATTTGACATTGCTGTTGCTGTAATCTGAAGCAATTTTTTTTTTTTAAATTTCAGATGGCTGTTAAAAAGCATGAGAGCCTGCACTTTAAAATTTCACAAAGCAATTAACTTTAAAGGATCGACAACCTTAACATCCCCACCACACTGGTTTCCATACATGCATACGTCTAAAGTTTTACATGATGAGAGGAAACATTTAAAAGTCTGAAAGTGGTGGATGTTACAACCCAGGGAGATGAGAGATGGAGCATATATGAACATGTGCTTGTGTGCTGCGTCCTCGCTTCAGAGCAGGAATGCCCATGGGCAGGAACCAGCCTTTATGGTTCAGCTAAAGGTAAAGCTCATTACTCTGGCCGACAGTCCCTAACCAGCTGTACCTCATGGTTTAAGCTCCAGCCTGAGGCACTTTGACTTTCCACTAGTAAAGTTAACGGAACAGAAACGAGATGTGGAAATATAGTATGCTGCAGATAAGGAAGGAGAAGAACGCCAAATAATACAATAAAGACCAAGAAGACAAAGAGTGAAACAATTCTCACAAACACACAAAGAATATAAAAAGGAGTTGTCTTTTTTTTTTGTTGGAAAAATGTTTTTGAGTTGGGCAAAACTATACCAGATACAAAAGAAATATGAAAACATCCAAGGAAGGTGTGTTTTAAAGGTAGGAAATAGCCAAATGAAAAGATACATATCTTTCAAAGCAAGAGAAAATAGTAAACATCTGCAGCCAAAGCTGCTTTGAATGGATTTCTTTGACAACAAATGCTTCCAGTATGGAGTGAATCACTGTAAAACCACATTCATTTCCTGCCTGTGTTTATCCAAAGAGGGATGAGATACAAAGCTGTCCAGACTTGTTTGCAGTGTGCAGGATAGTGTACAGGGAGGGAGATGCGCTCATTTCTGACAGGGAAAGACCATATTTAACTAACTTGTAACACTTGGGTGAAAGGTAGTTTCATATGCAGCTTCATCTTTTGGGTGAGAAATAAACAAAAGGCAGTGGCTCAGAAACGAATCATTAAATATACAACAAAGATGAAAGGCATATATTAAAAACTGCTGTTTGTCTTCCAAAATTTTAGAAAATTACTCATGAATGATTTAACTAAAGAGGAACCATTTTCCACTTTACTTCTTCCCTTCTCTCCAGCAATTTATCCAGCCCATGTTTGGCATACGGCAGCCACAACTCCCATGCCTCAATTATGATGAACGCTATTGTGTCGAGGGGAAGGGAGAGAAAGGTTGTGATGTTTACGGATCATACTCATGGCATCCAGCCATGATGCTGTTGTTGCATAAAGAGCGAAGGTGGTGCTGAAAGATGTCGGTGTCCATTGTCAAATTGGTGTATTTTCTTAGTAAACAACAGAGAGAAACAGAGAGAGGAGGAAAGTAAAACAGCAGATGGTTTAGAGATGCAGAAGAGATGCATCTCAACTCAAAGAAACTTTTCTCAACGTCTCACATTGAGAAAAGGGGAAATTAAACAAACTTAACAAAATGAAGTGACCACTTTTGCAAGTATATTTTAAGAAGATGGGGTTTTGGACCTTATGCAAATGCAACATATGTCGCTCTTTATCACACTATTTCAAAAGTGTGAGGTAATTAAATATGTCAAATATGATATAAAATCTCAAACATGCGATCAAGTGTTATGGTGCTTTCAGAACAGTATCAGAAACGAACGAATCCCTTCACATTACACATTAGTCGTTATGGGGACCTATAGATGTGACAATAAAACACAAAAACATGTATCTGACTATACAGGATTTATTTAAAAAAAAGGGGGAAAAAAAGGGATGGGGAAGCATTAAAGCAGCATGACTGCAGTGAACAACAGTTCTGCTGATGTAACCACTGTTGGATGAACTGACATGTCTAAGCAACAAAAAAAAAAAAAAGAAAAAAGGAAGAAACAGGAAGAGCACATGGGAGACTGAGAGAGAGCTGACAGATCCCAGATGTCAGAGATATGAGGGCGATAAAGCTCCTATCTAGCATGTTTACACTACGACAACTGCTGCTCTACGCTATCTGATTTTATGGTCAGAAACAGAGGTGTCTCACTTGTCAAAACGTTACTTTAACTGATTCAGAGACTCTTCATTGATTGAGAAATAAAGAGGAAATCAGAATGCACACCCTGAAGTCATTTGCACAGTGTACCGTTCTCTTTGGGAACAGACTTGGTGGGTGAGCATCGCATCGTTCCACACGAACTGATAAGAAGCCAAACTGTCTGTGCAGGCGATATGAATGTAGGATGTTAGTGACACATTTTGTCAACATTTGCATGGTGCTGGGAAATGGATCTGCAAAGAGCAGGCGTTACACAATACAAGCCAGGTATGAGAGCACCTGTTTAGCTTGTGTTTTCAAACGTGTGTTTACAAGTGTCTCTGGGCTAAAGAACCAGATTTTTTTTTCTTTCAATGACATACATCATAACTTTTTCCACATTCATGTATTTCTTTCTTTTTTTCATCTCCAAAGAGGTGCTGAGGATATTATGTGGGGTGGGGAGTGAGGGGTTGGGGGCAGTTTTAAAGCAAACCGTGTAAGTTTTCTAACTCTGACAATCTAGTCATTACTGCCTTTATCAGTCACGGTTCCTAAATCTAGCTAAAATACCACTGAGACTAAAAGTAAACAGATATCCTAAACAAACAAATAAAGTATACGTGTCCATATACAGGAAAAAAATTTGTTTCAGCTATTCCATTTAGATAGAGCTTGCTTTTTTTCTAGATAAAACAAACAAATCGACAATGAAGGCAGGCAAATATTGTAAAGTTCATGTTATTCAAGTTTTCCTTTATCTGTTCATGCATAAATGTGCATGAATAAGCGTATGGGTGTATGACTACACAACGGTGCGTGAGTGTATGAGTCCAAGCATGCACGAAAGTACCAGTGTGTGTGTGTGTGTGTGTGTGTGTGTGTGTGTGTTTAGTACCTGTTCAGTTCTTTGTCCAAACAGACAGACCAAAGTCTCCAGCAAGAGAAAAATGTGGGACTTGGAAAGATCCGTCTTGTTCTGACATGTCTCATCATTTTCTGCTCCACACAACTGCATTCTCAGAGTCTGACAGTAGCAGCGTTCACACCACCAGCTGATCTCAAATACAACTGGAAAAAGCTAAAAGCTTCTTAACCTATCGCTGTCTCAGTTTTTCTGAATTTAATTCCCTTCTAATTAGTTGAAGTCAAGACAGACTGTCTCTTTTTTAAATAATGGCAACAAAAAAAAAAATAGATATTTTAAGGAAAAGCTTTTTTTGTATATGGAAGCAATAGGAGGAAATTGAGCTCAAAAACATGTTCAACAGCAGAAATTAAAGAACAAGAACTTGTTTTGGAAGCTTTGAATGTATAATTGGATTTTTTGTTTTTTGTTATTAAAGGACCATTGAAGAGAAGAGTCAGTAGTCAGAAGAGGAAATGTTCATATGTACAGATTTTTAGAAGATGAAGGTACATGTTCAAAGGAAAACAGCTAAATTAGCTCCTCAGAGTAGCGTAACTTAGAACAGTCTCCCAATCTGCACACAATCCGCTGGTGCCGTGAGCTACGACAGCTTCCCTCCCGCGCTGCCCCTCAGTCCCGTCTCCTTACTTAACCTCTGGGGGAAAACATCTTCTTTACCTTCTAATTTCCATCTGATTCCAATTTCCTTAAAGTTCCCTTGGAAGCCGTTTCCTTACAAAACGTAATCTGTTACCATCAAGAGAGTCATGTACATGCTCTTTATCTGTTTATTTTGATGCTTCATTTAAACCCTGAGGGATCGAATCGGATCTGTCAAACATAGTAATAAGGAACTTGAAATTGTGTTGTCTTGTTCAGACCAGACGTTAGGGGGGAACTACAGCAGTTTATCGTGGCAGGATGAGTTATAGTTTAGAGATATAGACATACGTAACTGTATATGGTTGAGCAGATATAACACTTCCTCACAAAAGGTAAGTTGAAGCAAATAATCATTTCCTAAGATTCCTAGCAATCCATCAGTTTAAAGGCACCTTCTCAGCATTACAGACAAGAATATATCAATCCACAAGCAGCAGCAGCATCAAATTACACTCAAATACATTCATGGGTATCAATCATGTGACTTTGTTGTTTGGATTTGTGGCAGAACCATGACGTTACACCCTAAAATGAGCACGCCTTACCACTGAAGAAAAGCATCGATAGTCCAAGAAAGTTGATACATTTGGATTTATTTGCTGACTCCCCTTAAATTTTAGTAAAAAAAACCTGCCAAATTAGACGTTTGCCGATATTAACATCTACTTTGTCCACGATTACGCTCCATACTCCGGGCATTCGAAAGCACCGACGCCTACCGCTACTTTACCTCAGGGTGGGTTAATGATCCCAAAATGTACCATCTTGATGCAAAGAAGATGTTCTTGATCACAGGAAGGGTAATTAGCAGTCTGTCAAACAAGCGGGCTCAATGATAGATAATAGCGTAAGCTATATTTACATTAGCAACATTAGTTTGTCTGCTTTGGGTCGATGTTTCCATTTAACAGTGGTCTACGATTAAGCGGGATTCTTGTAACTCTCTGTATCGTGTCTTGCAAGACTGCTCTTTAAAACATTGAAAAAGAACATCTCAACGCTGAAGAAGATTATTGCAAATTATTGCGATTGCCGCTACTGTTGTTGAGAAACTAGTCAAATGATGAAGGCAGCGGGTGATCATTCAAATGATTATTCAGAAGCAAAGCCCTTAAATAATACAATTATTAAGAAGTATCAATGAGGCCCAAAACCGATAGAAACTAGATTTTGATGGCTATAGATTGACTGGCTACCTCACACGCAGCGCTGCCAGAGACATGCAAATACATTTTTCATTAGACTTTTGTGATAAATGTCACATGATACCCATGTATCGATACCCAATACATGGGGTATTGGGTATCGATACATGGGTATCATGAAAACCCTCAATGTGTGCTGCTTTCTTCAGTGCCAGATCATTGGAGTTTCCACACTGTTCGTTCCAGTCGGTTTGAGGTCCTCGTTGTCTGCTTCCTTGTGTATGACCTAGTTTTCATTTCTAGATTATTCTCAGTCCAAGCCTTCTGGATATCGTGTACAACCCTGAGCGTCGCTGGTCTTTGACAAAGGACTGGTTACAGAATTGAGTGCTGCATTTCCCTTCGAGTTCCTGCATCTTCTCGGTTTCTAGGATTGTTGACTGCAGACTATCACTACTATTCCTTAAACCACACATTATTACCCTATTTTTAACACACATTAAAACACAGACACCACACTTCACCACCACTGTCTCGTCTTTCTCTTTCTTTCTCCTTCTATATCTAGTCTGCTCACATACCACACCCGGTGATTTTAGCCCTCTTTGGCTATATATATATATATATATATATATATATATATATATATATATATATATATATATATATATATATATATATATATATATATCTTCTGGTTCCTACCAATTTGGTATCAACCATTAATATATGTGCAAACAAGGGAAAAAAAACAAACTGGATTTACAAGTCTTTGACTTTTTTCTCTCCATTACAGTTAACCCTTGTATGGTATATACTCACAGACTGTAGAGTAACTGTAATATGAATCCTGTCTACAGATCCATAACCATTTAATTGATTGTGACACGGCTACATTCAGAAAATGCACTAACATAGTAATTACTAAACTCTTTTCTTTTTTTTAAGATCAGGATTTTGTATCTGTGAATTTGCAACCAAAAAGCTCTGGTGCGTCTAATTTTTATAGCCCTTTCTTACTCAGAGAGATTGCGTGAGGAGCCACACATGTCCTTGCTGAGCTTAGATCAGATCCCACCAGCGTTTTGAAAAGTCAAAATATGATTAATGTATTCTTGGTTTCCTCCACTGAGTTATGACCAAGTCCTGGTAGCTCCTTCTCTTCCACGTAAATACTGTTCTGGGAAGATGCCATGATAAAAATGTTGGTTAATTCTGGGCAAAGCAGCAAAGACAGCCTAGATTGTGATGTTAACTTCTTATTTGGTAATCTCCCGTAGATGCAAAAATGATAAAGTTTGAGTTGTGCATCAACATGATGGTGTTTGGTGCTGACACCTAAATAACTGTTATGGAGAAGCTGTAAATCAGAAGAGGCGTGCATGATGGCGCATTTAAAACCATTTGTAAATAAATCTATGAAATATATACACAAAATCAGTTCAATTCAATCAATTAAACTGCACAACACCACTTTATAACAAAAGTAACATTAAGACACTATATAAATAAAGTACAACAAGTTAAAAACACAGTCTAATTCAGTCCAGTTATTTTTCTGTTCAGCCTAGTTTGCTGTAATCCATTTATAATCGAATTCATTATGATTGAGGCCAGTTCAACATTTATATAATTCAAAAAATTATTTTCCTCTCCAATGCACGGAATGAGTTTGGGTCATTCAGATTGAGCTTTGATTCCTAAGGGTCAATATTAACAGATGGAGAAAAAAAAAAACTGCCTCTGGAGGCCATTGGATAGGCATACAACCAGTCAGAGAAGCAAACTGTAGGCATTGTGACAACCAGAGTATATTAAACAAAATACATCCAAACTGGCATGCTGTGGAGCAGGGAATACTGTGAATGATTGTTGTGGGTTTTGCAGAAAAACTTGACAATCCAAAGAGTTATTAAGAATTGTACAGGAATTTTGCTTGCTTTTAACAGAGTCTCTTGGACTCTTCTGCATGAGTCATCGCATAAAGCCTGCAAAGTGAATGGGTACGGCTGACCAGGCTGATACACATATCACCATCTAAGAGCGACTCTGTAATCCAACTGGTCTCCAAACCATGTTTATGTCAGCAAAACACTCTTGGGAAATAAAGCGAAAACAAGCACAAAACATGAGTTGTCTATTTGAAAATGGACCAAGGGAGGAACCAGCAGTGCAAGAGCAGGGGATCAGTAAAAACTGTTTGTAATGAAAAAAATTGTTTCCCATTTAAACTGTAGTATGATTGTGTTTCACTGAAAAATTAACTTTGCAGGATTCCCTTCCTTTAGGTGACATCAGTCCATTTCCATGGTCCCTCATTTGCTGCAGCTTGAACAGGCGTTCATCTGCAAGTTCTGGATATTTTGAAGTGTAGTTATCTATCAGGATTTGATGGTTGCTTGGCAACGTGTCGGTATTTTTGAGATGTTTATGCAAAACGATTGAGTGTCGATAGGCAACCGTAAACTAATCACAGATTTGCCTCTCAACCAGTCTGCAAGCTCGGCTCAAATGGTTTATTGAGGGCTGTATTCCCAAATCGACCAAAGGCTACAATGATTTATATCAACCTCCAGTGGGTCAGCGTGGTGTCAGAAGGCTTGACAGCTCATCCCCAACTGTCTGCACAGTTGTTCCAGTGGCTTGTCCATCAACATGTTGGATTTATGTTAAACATGCCATTATTTTTTTTAATAAATAAAAAAATAAATATATAATGATGAATTCCTTTATTGGTGAACATATAGTGTGGAAGAAGGCAGATGAAAAGGCGGTGTTCATGGCCACTGCTGTTTTTTATGTGTGAAGATGAATGCTGGATTTAAATATTTGGTCAGATAGGAGATAGCAATACCTGTGTGCACAATGCACGCATGTAGAAGCATGAGTAGGTGAGGCGAGGTGATGACAGCAATCTTGAGCAACAAATGTAAAATTACAGAGAACTCTTCGTTGCTTGATCGCAAGTTTGTCAAAGAGAGATATTTTCTTTCTCTTTACTATTGTCTTTTGTCAACATACAAACATTTTTTTATCCCAATGTTTGTACTTTGACGTTCCATTCCCTCTCTTTTAGGCATGTTATTTAGTGATTATGTCTTTGATGATATCCAGATAAACAGGAATTATAAAAAATAATCGCATCTCTCTGATACTGAAGATAACTGCCTTTATAAATAAGCAATGTAAAGCAATTACTCCTCTCAATTTTAGTGTTATCTTTACTTGTCAAAAAAGTTTGTCAGTTGTAAGATTATAAACACAGTATTCAAGATGTGATAATTCTCAAATTTGATTCTAATATTTATTTTTAGAGACGCTGTCCATTAATACTGTGATCTTTCTTCATAAAATTACATACAAGTCTGTAAAAACATTAGTTAAAGAAGAGCAAACAAATCATTACAATAGTTTTTAAATTTTATTTATCTATTTAGGTTGTGGAAAAACTTAATAACACCTCTGTATAATATGTTTTAGCCACTAACCTATCTGGACTAAGACTGAGTTCATTAGACTATCATGAATAAAGACGTGAGAGAAGATCCAAAGTTTAGTAGATTTAATTTCAGCAGCTGCATACAAGTGTGGTCAAACATACATCAGGCGTCTCGATGCAGGAATGAGAAGGATTTCAAGGTACACAGTAATTTGAATCTCGCAGAATGATGAAGACTAAACAATAACAAGTCGCACCATGTGTGTGCGTCAGCAGAGCAGTGAAATGAATGACCAGAACAAATATGAATCTGCACAAACTGTGCTATGAGAAACAGAATATTTTAAAAACACGATATGAGTCTGGTCATAAGAGGTCACGCAATATGTCAAATCCAAAATATGCATCTGACCACCGGTCAGGTCACAGATTTAATATTTTCCATCACAATTAATTTGTTTATTCCCCTTTTTTTTCTCCATGTTTTTTGCATTTTGTACCCATAAATCTATATTTTATTGCTTATTAAATTAAGTTTTTATTGAATTGTATTGTCTGATTTATTGTAAAATGTTTTTTTCACTTTATACTGAAATCAAAAGCTGTAAAAAAAAAAACAAAGGTAAACATCAGGATATACGTTGACAAAAATGAATGTGGTGGTATCTTGTAAGCTGCACTTGCCACAGCAGCTGCTATTCAGCCAAATTACATAACTCCTTTAAAAAATATTATAAATGCGCCTTAAGCTATGAATGTCATAAGCTGAACATTTTCACAAAAAGAAGAATCAAACACTGTGATTTTTTACGCTTTATATATCAAATCAGCACAATTGTAAAAAGCGACTGATCAGATCATTGCCAACCCTGATTGTAATGAAAGTGCATTTAAGGTAACTCGACAAAGCGTTGTCTCTCAACCTGCAGCCAGTGACAGTGCCATCACAAAACAGCTGCTGGCATTAATCACCTATCTGTACACACACACACACACACACACACACACACACACACACACACACACACACACACACACACACACACACACACACACACGCACAGGTAACACTGAAGTACAGCGTGCAACAGGCAGACAAATGCTGATAATATTCCTCTGCTCAATCTACTCCATCACTCTGAATAAAGCAGATATTCAACAGACTCTGTGTTTGAAATTGCACATGTGCTCATGTACATGTGTTAGTGTGTGCAGACACTTTTGTGTGTGCGAGTGTGTGCGCGAGTGTATTTTGGGAGGGAAAGCAGCGTGTACACACATAAACATCCTCCAGGCAATGGGAGTCATCCTGGGAATATTTATCTTTGCTGGTAATGCAAAGAGGCAGCCAACCTCTAATCTGGCCCTCAGTTATTTTCTCTGAAATCTCCAAATGGAGATGAGAGAAGAGAGGAAGAAGAGAGACAGCAAAGTCAGTGGGGAAGGAGAGAAATCTCAGAGATGGTAGAGAAAGGAAGGACAATAAATTGGAGAGACAGCACTTGTCTGGTGCATGTGCGTGTGTATTAGAAGTGTGCTTTTCCCAACATCCAAGTGTGTCCCCATGGTTATTCGAGGATTGTAGGTGTCTCTGTGTGCATTTTTTTTTTAGGGATACGCGAGTCCCAGCAGGTCAAGAGGGGTGGCCAGGGGCTGGGTGATGAGGCATATTAGGGACCTTGTGTTTGGTGTGTCTGTGAGGCAGAATGAGATGGGGTGATGTAGGTGTATGTGTGTGTGTGTGTGTGTGTGTGTGTGTGTGTGTGTGTGTGTGTGTGTGTGTAAGTGTATGGAACTGTCCATACCCTGCAGGCTGAGCTGGATCTCCCAGTGGTCGGGCTGATTCGAAGTGAATGGCAGCGTGCAGTGTGGATCCATCGTGGCCAAACAACTTCTGACACTCCTAGCCTTGTTCTTTGATGTCTGAGGAAAAAAAAAAAAAAAAGAAAAAAGCAACACACACTGTGCCATAAGTGGAAAACTGCATTAATCTCTTCAACACACTCTTACCAACACTCTCATGAAGCAGGGACATTGGAAAACATGTTTTAAACTTTAGCTGCACTTTCTTTTGATTCAATTAAAATGCAATTCAATGTTGCAGTAACTCAGTATTTGAGCCTCTTTAAAGAGTCATTATAGATGATTATAGCTGTGGGCAGGAAGTGTCTCATGCTGCGGTCTATGTTGTGAAGAAGTTGCTCAGTGTTGTCCTTTATGCTATCTTTTTTTAAAATGGAAAATTCACGGGAAAATACTCCAGTATCTCCCAAAGGGGTGCATGGCAATTTGTCACCATGTTTGCTTTTATGTACTGGTATTTATTTATCCTACATGTGTTTTGTTTTAACATCCCTGACCTGCACTCGGAATGGCTTGAGGGGAGAAGGACTCTCAGAGCACAAAAAAAAAGCATATTGATTTCAATATGTCTACTTGAAACATATATGCACGAACGTGTACGCATGTGTCGTGTACTTGTTGGTGGCTGACACTACATGCACACACACAAAGGCACACGCAGTTTTGTGTTTGTCCACTTTGGGTTCATTTGGAGCTCTGCAGTGTCACATACAGTCTGCTTGGTGCTGCTTTTGTCTTTGCCTCAGGGTGGACATGTCCAAGACAAACAATAGATTTGACTCGGGCCACGTTTTTCAGTACTCCACCATGGCTCATCCTCGCTGAACTCTGCGGGCTTCAGATATAACTAAGATTGTTTCTTTTTTTTTTTAATCTTTTTAAATGTTTAAGGAATCAACTGATGGAATTAAAGTTGTTTTCCTGCAGGAAAATACTCAAAAGTTGCCGAAAGATAAAACTCCTTGCAGTTGTTTAATAAAGAAAAGGAAAAAAAATATGCATCACATCAGCACTGAGGACCATTTCAGACGAAACAGAAATCCTTATAATTGACCTCCAACAGCCTCAGCGAGAGATGATCTAACTCATAATTATTCCTGAGGGTATTTCTTTGGCTTCCATTACATAATTGTCAAGAACACTGGAGCTATCTTTTTGCCGAGGCGTATCCTTTAATCTGTACATAAAAGACGTGTTCCAGACTGCTTTCTTCCACACAACAGAATACCTGAACTCAAGAACCTCCTGGCTCAGGGTGCTGTTGCAAAAAAAAAGAAAAAAAGATAAAATAAATTAACAAATAATATAATGTCCAACTGGAAATCTTTATTATCAGGTTGCCCCAATACTTGGCTGACTGAGCTTCAGCAGCCATTGTAGAGTGGAAACTGCTTCCAGTTTGAGTTTGGGCCCCTGACACCATCTCCCTCAGCGATCCTGCTATGAATACTGCTTTAATTTGCACATCATTGATAACTGCTGTCCTTCTCTAAACCTAGTAGCCCATTAGCTGCAGTTTCCATTGATGGCTCTGATTTACTAATGAGTTTTTTTTTTCCACTTTCATATTGTCATTAACTTTTGTTAATGACAATTTGTTCCAGTTTGGAATTGTTAATAGTGTGTCTTTATAGTTTTTACCCTTTCGTTCATGTGTAAATATACTGTATCAGTCTGTTTCTGTCACGTGAAGCACCTCGATCTACACGTCAGTAGCAAAGGCACTTTACAAATATTAGTGTGCATGGTCATTCCTCTCATTTCCCCCTTTTTGGCATGTGATGAACTGGTTCTAAGGGAGTACTCACCCTGTCGGCCCGTGAATTCTGGAATAGGCTCCAGCAGACCCATGTGACCCTGAATGGGACTAAGTGTTTAATTAACAGATGGATGAAGACAAAGTTAAAGAAAAACATACCAAATGTTATTACACATGTGCACTGTAACAAGATATACAGTAATATACTGTATACTGTACTCATTTCATTTAATCCTTTAATGAATATATTGTTGTGCTGATAAAAGAGGGGGTAAAAAACATTAAAAATGTTTCAACTACAAATTAAATGTTTTTGTCAATTTTTTCTTATTTTTTTCTGTCACAATTCCAATCCTCCTCCTTTGCCCTGACACAGGGGCATTTAACATTTAATCTGAATAGCAAATTAATTAGAATTATTTATGAATAATAATAATGATTAATTATTTCATGGTACTGGTCCCTAACTATGGGCCCTAGCTAGTGTTTCTATCGGATGTAGAATTTATTGGCAGTTCAACACCTTTCTGCCATAAAATAACCCTGTAGTTCTAGTCTATTTTAGGACAACTTGATGTGGAAATAGATAATTTGGTGTAGCACTAAAATACAATAAATGTTATTTCACAAGCTTTATCATCATAATACTAACACAGAATGGAATAAAAAAACAAACAAATAAAAACATTTCTTTTATACTGCCGGTAATTCATGATTATATAGCTCCTTTCAAGGAACAAAAATGGAAATTTAGTCTGTGTTTTACATGTAAACATGTATCCTAATTTTAGGTTAAAAAAAATAAACAATATGTGCAACTAAAAGTCAATTTCCCACGAAAGCAAAGCCTGGCACATAGACTTTAAACCAGAGCTTAAAATTTAAAAAATGTTGTCACGGATGGTGGTTAACTGGTGGACGGTTGGTTTATGGTGCTGCATCGTCTCATGGATCAGTGTGCCAGGGCTGTTATGGTAGTTAGGATATGCTGGCAACCCAGATGGAGAAAAGAAAATTACGTGGGTTAGGACTTCAAATGTGAGCACTTCCTATTCATGGCAATTGTAATGGTTTTCTCCTGAGCTCAGGTTACCCAGTTTGTTACACACAAAAACACTAAAAAAGTCTAAAAATAGCTGAGTTTCATTTGATGTAATCATGTTCGATACCTATATTACGTTATTATTATAATTATTAAATCCTTAGGAGAGGACTAAATGCTTGGAATGCCATAATATCTGCAGCTCAAGCCCACATTTAACAAATAAAAGTAAAGAAGTATGTATATAGTATATATATACTATATATATATATATATATATATATATATATATATATATATATATATATATATATACTATATACATACTACTATATATATATATATATATATATATATATATATATATATATATACTATATATATATATATATAGTGAATAGTGTATCAAGCAAAACAAAAGAGAGAAATATTCACAAGCAGAGGATTGCACACAGATTACATTTCCAAGCATACATGTGTGTGTTTGTGTGGGTATGAGTGTATGTACTATGTGAGAGAGAGAGAGAGAGAGAGAGAGAGAGAGAGAGAGAGAGAGCGAGAGAGAGAGAGAGAGAATGTATTTGCATGTATAAAACAAAGACTTCATTTAGGCGGCATGTTTCCTTGTTTCCTTGTTCATCTGAATCTGAAATGGTTTCCATCAGTGTGTATACATGTGGGCCTGCACCATATGCATTGACTCTGTTGTGTCTCAGGGTATGAAGTAATTTTATACAGCGTGAGTTGTAAACACAAAACTCTGCAGCAGATTGTTTTAGAGGAATTAGCACCAGCGTCATGACTCACAACATGTGAGTAATCACACTTAGAAAGTCGTTCAGTTCTGACAAATATGGTTGGCAAGAAATAGTTCTCTGTTTGATGAGCCAAAGTTGATGCTATATTAAACAAATGTCATTTCGCAAGAAAGAAAAAAAAAGGAAAACAAACCCCGTGAAGTCTAAAGAATTGCTGGGTAAAATGAAAAGTGCACAATATGGATCCAGACACAAACTACATTTGGTGTTTGAGTTTCTGCTCAAGGTTTTATGAAAATAAGCCAGGTAGTTTTTCACCCAAAAAGCAAATTAGGCAAATAATTTATAAAAAGTGGGAGAGTATCACTGCTTTAGTGAGGTAAAAATTAGAAATAAAAACAACATTTAATGCAAATTTTGAATTTTGAGTGAAATAAAAACAAATAAAATCTCTCCATAACTTTGCAAGACTTAAATCAGAGAAACACTGTCAGTTTAGGACAAGCACATTTAAAAATTTGACCATTCTTATTTTACCCAATGTAACCAGCATATTATGCAAGAGTGGAATATGTGTTGGATTGCATCTAAGGGCAAATTACATACTTGTCTCTTTCAGTGAGTATCAGCCAGACAAGCATTATACACAGCCGCCCTTCCCCCTGGCCCGCTGTAACCCATCTCTGCGAACCAGAAAGAACAGGAGAAAGACATGAGATAGAAGAGAGTTTTAAGCAGTGAATAAAGAAAGGGGAGCAGTTTATGACCAGGAAATAATATCAGAAAAAAGTGTACATCTCTGTGATCAAAAGCAACAATAATCAACTTTGTCGAAATGTGGAATAACACAGAGATCTCTTCAAAGGAGCAGACTGTTTCAGATCTAGTGAGAAACATGTGGCGCTTTAAGGGATAATATCCGCTCTGATGCTGCTGATGTCACTGTCAAACTTGCTCTCCTTTCCGTCTCACACACACACACACACACACACACACACACACACACACACACACACACACACACACACACACACACACACACACACTCCCCCACATCCCTCCAGCTCTCTGTCCTTACCTCTGCGTGTTTCTCTTTTTCTTTTTTTCCTGTCTTTTTTTTTTTTTTTTACTCAGAGTCCCCCTGGCTCTACAGAGGAGCTCTATGAGGATTAATTAACCAATTAGGAGCAAAGCCCTGGGACGTGTTTGAGGGCCTGCACCCCCCGTTGCTATTATGCTCATATACATGCACAAAGAGACAGAGGCCACAATTAAACAGTTCTGAGACTGTTCTCATTGACTGGAAGGTGCATCTATAACAGTGGCGTTCATCTCCCCGTCTGAGTGGCTGAGTAGGTGAGTAACCTTTTAATTGAATTATCATTATCGTACTGATGTGCACTCTTGTTACCCCTGTGACCCCTCCCCCCAATTTGCCCTCAGGTACTGCGTGTTTAAATTAAACCCCCATATTGAAGACGGAGAGGTTCATTCCCCATTCTCATGCACATCATCTTTATCTCTAGATCAATGTTCATTCCATGGCTCCGAGCAACAGGCTTGAAAGCTTTGTGTCTGTAAATTTACCTAAAGGGGAGTGTCTGTCTCACACTTGGACAACATGCTTTTATGGGAGGGTGAAGACAGGGATGGGAAGAAGACGGGATGGGGGAAAGGAAGCGAGGGCTTGAAGTGGAGAAAAAGACACACCTATGTTGTATATATCTCTGTCAGTTTCTAAAGGGTGATTTGTTCTCCTGTGTTCCTTTGAAAGACTGACAGGAGCTGGGATACTAGGAGACGGAGGCCCGCCCAGTGCTGCCGTGCAGTATGGTGTGTGTCAGCGCTGACTGTCCCGATTAGGACAACACCGCAGACAACCATGGACACAGCAGGGGAGGGACGCGGCTGCTGGAGACAGGACAAGACAGGCCCCCTACTTCTCACCATTTCCTCATTTGTCTGCTCACTTGGTCAGCTATCACAGTTGATTTCTATGCTGACATGTGACCCGCATGTGCTTGTTGAATGAAGGCCTGACTCTTGGTGAAGACATTTGACCTCTGTGGGACAGTTGCACCAGAGTTTGTGATTGGTCTGTCAGTGTGTCCCCACCCCCCAATATCTATGTCCATAACAGCACCTCCCTCCTTCGGGCCAGCATCTGAGGGTCTTTTACACTGTTTCCATAGATCATGTCCACTCCTACACTCGTCCGATGATCAGTGATGACATCAACAGTTTGATACCTAGCAGTAGAGTAGTTTGTGTATTGTGTAAGTGGAAGCTGTTACGAAGTGGCCTTAGGACTTTAGTAGACTGTAGTTTTGTTGCTTATTGTCCTACAGATATGCAGCTTCTGCTGGTTATTTGAGCCTAGCAACGAGCTGGACTGTGGTCAGTGACGAGGAGTCTGGATCCAATAACCCAGAAATGACTTAATACCGATGTCAGCCCTGAAAAGCAGACAACGTCATACATAGTTTCAAAATGGGTGTCATGGATCATTCATATATATATATATATATATATATATATATATATATATATATATATATATATACAAATCTCCCAGTAATACCTTGTGCTATATTCCTTACGGTGCTGATATCTAATATTAACATAAAACATGTTTGACCTCAAATCTAAGTTCTTTGTCAATTGTGCAGAGGAACTGGAAACACAAAAGGAAACACTGGGAATATTTTGGAGTGTTGAGCTGAATCCCAGCACTACAGCAGTGCATCCCCTACATCACTTAAGATACGTTATTCTGCACTTTTTCCCCTTTGAGAAGAATCAATGCATTAATCAGTTTCACCACTTTTGATACTATATAATGTTTTCATGCCCAACTGTTTCCTAAAGGGAACAAATTACTAAACATGTTTGCTTTTTGCCGTACTATTTAAGCACATCTCATAATCTACAGACCGTTTGAAGGCTTGTGCCTTTAGTATGTGATCCCTGCCTCACATCTTCTGTTATCCCCTTTGAAATGAAAAATCTGTGCCTGTGTAGCATCACTGCACTCCTGCTGTTGGATCATAACTGAGTAATGAAAGAAATAAATGTTCTTGGCTTTATTAGGGCTCTTTTTCCTCTTTTTTTTTTTAAGAATCGTGTATGGATTCGTCGATATTTACAGCTCAGTAATGTTTTTCAGAGGGACAACAAAATCCTCTGTGATGCATTATCGACAATTAGATTTCTGTGTCACCAGTTACTCAGGTCTATCTCCTTTTCCATCTGGTTGTGATCTGTAAGGGCGCTGGGTGCTGTGAGTGAGATCAGGGGAGAGGGGGAAAAAAGGGGGAATGAGTGTAAAAGGAAAGTCGAGGTTTTACTGCATCCTGGTACATCCTGCCTTAATGAGCCCCCCCCCTCTGTCTGCCCATCTGTCCCCAGCGGGACTGGCCGCACAAGGCCCCCATGTTCGTGAGGTGGTATGTTGTGCGTCTGTGTGTGTTTAGGTGAGTGTCTTGACTCAAATAACGTAAGAACTGTCTCATCTTCTGTGGCTTGATGTCGGAAAAATACAATGAAGTGTCTTCTTAAATTTCACATTCTGGTTATGCATTCCGCGAGACATAAGCAAAACAGTCATGTTTAAGGTTTCCCTAATCTCATTTCATATGGTTCAGTTGGAAGGAGACTGACTCACCCACTTATGTCCCCATCCAACCGCCACCAACCCCACCCCACATCTGATTCCCCCTCTCTGTGGCACTGTCTCATTAGCCTGAGCTGCGCTGGCTTGTTAACCCCACTAATCGAGATAGGAATGAGCGTAAAAAGAGCCCGAGAATTTACTGCCAGGTCCGCACTTCAAAAGGGACAGTGGGGAGGGAGGAGGGAATCCTGCAGCAGAGTACAGGTATGTGTGAATGCATTCAGGTTCAATTTAGTAGGTTCAAATGTTGTGGCTAAAACTAATGCACGTGACAGATTGTTGCTCAAAGTTGTCGAGGGAAGTTAAGATAAACCCTGCACCTTGGCAAATCTAGCAATTTTCAGCTTTGGGTTTATTTTTTTCTCCCAGTGCTGAAGTGTCCCCCTGCACGGCTACAAAGCGCGCTCTGCAGTAGGCTGGATCCTGTGTCAAATTCCCACAGTTCTTCGGGTAATGCATTTGTGGCTCTGGCATGTTGCAGCACGCCCCGCTCGCATCATCCCACGTGGAGCTGCCAACACATAACTGACATCTCAGCTCAACTGCCTCAACAGGGCCAATACGCTTTACAAGAAACACAGATTTATAAGGACCTGTTTATTTGCAGCACTCTCACAAACACGTTGAATTGTAACAGTGGTATGCGACGTCTTAGCTGCGATCTTGTGGTTCCATCTCACTTTAATCGCAGCCAGCAAAGTAATCAAACACCAAAAAAGCAAAACAACAACAAAAAAGCAAAACAAAATGCAGGAAAACAGTGGACGGTGAAGTATTGTATAGTGAATTCCAAGCCTCAAAAGTTGGCAACATATGTTTTTTCTTTGCACAAAGTGCACAAGGGTTTTCTTGTTTTAACAAAATTTAATCAAATAAATAGTTTGCAAATTGGAAAATATTACTGTTCCTGTTTGTTTGAGGATCAGTCATCGCCTCCCCTTCTCTCTTTCAAATCCATTCATTTGAGCAGGCGTGGTAATCAACACTTTGCAAACTCAAAAATCCCAGAGGTGCAGAAAGCTACTTTGTCAAGGAGGAACATGTAATCCATTTATTCAGTCTTCCATGTTTGTTTTTCGGAGCCGTTGTGTCAGTTACACTATGCCTGTTTGCTTTGTGCCATTTTCAATGTCAGCACAATCTTCTCTTTTTACATTATTGAGGCAAAGTGAGGCTGTGGTTTTGGTTAGGTTGACACAGAGTGGGATTTGGCTCATTCTGACTCGGGTGCACCACAATGGCTGGAATGAAGTCTGCAAACACCAGCCCAATCGCTCCTACCTGAGACATTGGGTGTTGTGTGATAGGAGGCTGATTGCAGTAGATCAGCAACTCTCAAAAGACGATCAGAAGTTTGTTTAGAAAGTCTGGCTTATATGTATGTGAGCTGAGTAACAGAAATGCATCTGCATATCAGCATTGAGGTCATTCACGGTCCACTGCAGAAGTCAGATCTCTAGTCGCATTATTATATCACTTTGCATGAACTGGTGCACCTGTGTTTTGGTACGTTAAACTTTTTTAATAGGGTGGATGGAAATCTCCGAAGCCTTCTGGCCTTTCAACTACGATTCCCAATTTACTCCCTGCAAAATTAGCTGTCGATTTTTTTGGTCTATGATGTAAGAAGTCAACCAAAAATAGCCTAATACTAACAAGTTGGTCATTTATGTATTATTAAGTTGACTCCTCGACTCTGCTGGTTTTCTGGGAGAATAAAAGGAGTCGATTAATATGTTGTTTAATTATAGCTAGCATTATCTGTGCATACATAATCAAGGATATTTAGTCCAGGGTGTAAAATATGTCAGTTTCAGAATAAAAGCCCCAAACATGTGAAATCAATTAAACTTAAAAGGACTCAAAGGTGTTTAAATTTTTTTTAAATGAATGATCAACATTTTTAAAACAATCATACTTTTCAATGCTCCAAAAACATATTTAAAAAAAGAAACAAGTGAAGAAAACCTGGTCTGAGCACCTTCTTCTCTTCTCACCTTCATTGCCACATGTGTTCCGTTGAAGTGACTCATTAACATGTGTGTTGTTGTTTTTTTAAGTAAATAATTAGTGTTGGGGATACATGTGTACAAGCTAATAACTACACAGACACAGGTTCACATCATGTTGTGTTATTGTCGCCTTATAATAAAAACATAGGTAAATAAAAAAGCAATGCAAAATGTTTTCACTACACGATACATGTGCCTTTATTGTGAGACTACTAACATTTGTACATGTGGATAAATGCATCAATTAAAACGTTCTTGTGAGACTGGGCTGGGCCTTCTTATTTTCATTGTGGAGCCCGGCGCGATGGCTGGCAACAAAAATCTTTTTGATGTAGATTACTGCTTCAAGAGTTTTTTGGGCAAATTTTGTTAATTACAGGAAAGTGAGGGAAAGAAGATAAAAAAAGAGAGAGAGAAAATGGTATGAGAGACAGTAGACACTTTTGTGGTTTGGCTGGTACCAGATATGAGGCCTCTCAGTTTCACCACGTGATATACCAGTTCGTAGAGGAGAGTAGGCAGCGATGCAAAGCTTTCTTCTTGTGCTGAAGTAATGAAAATAGAGCCTAAAAGGGGAACGTGTGAGATGGAAAATGCCTCACCCATGGCTCCGGTTTGAACCTGCTCTTTGAAACCTTCATGTGATGGTTGATTTAGTGGAGCTGGATGAACAAATACACTAATAATATTATTAAAAGCTGCCTGAGTAAATCGCACATCCAGTATATGCACATTGTCTATTACACGCAGAACAGGAGTCGTGTACGCAGAAGAATCTCGAATAGGTAAACCAGTGGATCTTAAGTCGGTCCGGCTTTGGGACCCACCATCACGTTCTCAAACCTATTTATGGCTAAGACAGTGCAGTTTAAACCTGAGATTGTACAGAATTAACAGCGCTTTCATTCACAAACACAGAATAAACAATTGCAGCTACTTAAAAACGGTTCTAAAAAACTCAGAAACATGTAGCTTTATCAGCTTTATCTTTATCTGCTTCAGATAAAGGATCACGACACAGCAGTTGAGCATCATCGATATAAACTACTTTTATTTTTTGGCCGTTTGCATTAAAAATGGTTAATTAATTGACTGAAAGACTCAGTTATCTTTAATAATCTTCTATTATTCTAAAACAACATATGGACACAGTCAAACTGTTCAAAGGTGCTTTTAAGAATGTTAAAAAGTTTTTTGTATAATTTCCCAGAACAAAATCACATAATTAAAAAAAAAAAAAGAAGAATAAATGAATGAACAGCTTCAAAATCACCTCATCCACCCAGACTTTGTTTGTATATCGGCAGACGTGTAATTTTTCTGAGCATTTCAGGCACCGAGCCTGAATTACAACTGCACAGGATCACTTGTCAACGGGGCAGCAGCATCTGAGCCAAGAGGTAAAAACCAAAATTACTCCAATTCTTCCAGAAGCAGACCAGAGTGGATATTTTTAGAAATCTGTTTCAGTCCCAGCTCTCTGATGTGGCTGTAAACGTTAAACTGTGAAAGATATTTTACATGTGGCTGTGGATGTTTCTAAGATAGACTGATAGACTTAGAAAGAGTAAAATCATTGCTTACCATTGTTGTAATGGCTGTTAACACTGATTAAACTTTTTTTTCTGTTGAGTCAGAATGAGTTTGTCTCAGTCAGTTTGGCTTTATTTGAATAATCTGATGAGTTATGGAAGCAATAACCATCAAACAAAGCAGCCAAAGCTCTATGAGACAGGAAATCGAAGATATGAAGCCAGGGATATGTTTTTACAGCTATGTGTGAGTCTTGTGATGAATCCACTGCTTTGAATAAAGGTTGTCTTGTTTTCAACACTTGTCATGACTGGAACAACTTATCACGGCGCTGTTAATGTTTCGAAAAGCTTGAAATCTGAGGCAGGTTATAGCTATATGCTCAAGTGAGTCTAATGTCTATGAAAGCAAATTATAGGCCTGGATGAATTAAAGCTATGAACTGAGCTAAACTTTCTATGGGCTATGTATTAATGAGAAGGACAATTAGAACAAAGAAAGTATTAAACATTAACCCGAGCCATGTCTTCTTTTTGCAGTGAAATAAAATAAATAAATAAGCGCGAATAAAATCTGTCATTGCACTTGTCACTTTGTGACATGTCAAGAGTGGGGAATGTATTCAAGCCTTTGGCAACGTGTGACCTTTTAGGGAAACCCAGGCGCAGTTTCCTAATTAACCCATCCACTCCATGCACGCAGACATCCACGTCCACACACACCACGGCGCTTTCTTCATGAGACAGACACGGAGATCAACAGATTAATTTAATCTGCATAAATGCAAATGTCCTTCTTGAGCGTCATGGGCTTGCAGGAAGATGTTTAGCGCAGGCGACAGTCCAAAAACAACCCCCCTCCCAAAATAAGGAAAAAAAAAAAAAGGGGGGTGGGGGTGTAAAACTTTGCACTTTGCTCTTATATTAAAAAAAATAGAGAAAATGTAATCCAGAGATAAGAAAAAAGTAACGCTTCTCAAAGCAGTACTCCAAGGCACTTTACAGCTAAATTGGTATAAGTATCAGCCTCTTTTTTCTTTTCCATCATTAATCATTTTCAGACAATGGAATCTAGTGCTCTTCATATAACTGCCTCATTAGGACATTAAAAATACCCTTGTTATTCGTGCAAATTAACCTAATTCGGGAGTCCTACGAGGCGCTGCAGCCGCCAGATGAGAGCGGTGACAAACTGGACAGCGCTGCGTCTTTTTGCGCCGCTCCGCAAAATCAACCGTGAAAACCCTTCTGTCATTAGACATGCAAAATAACTCAACACATGCTTACTCTCATAGACTCCATCAACACAAAGACGTCCATCTGAAGTGAAACAAGCTCATTGAAATGAAAACCTTTAGTGAAACCGCCAAAGACAGTTGGATATTTTACCAGCAAGAATAACAACAAAAACAAAAAAGATAGAATATAGAACATGAAAAGAAGAAAAAAGATTACAATTTACTAATGGTTCATCTCAGGATCTAAATATAAGGCAAGTGGTGTTATGTAAAACATCGTGGTAAATATGGCATTTTAGACAGATGCGAATTAATTGTATTCAGTGAATATTGAAAATGTCACTGACTGTGTTAACTCTTACTCAGTTATTCAAGAAAATATCACACAAATGTAGATGTAGAAACCCTTAAACATCCCTCACTTTACTTCTTAAAATAAATATATAATATATTATAAAATAAATTGATACACAAATGCCACACTTAATTTATTGACATATGGTATCTTGGTATTTATATGGCGCAAAACAGCCAGAGAAATATGCTGAATAAAACCTAAAAAGAACAAACAATAGAAATATCCCCAAAACATACATCAAACATCTTAGAAGTTTGAGTAATTGAATTTTCCTGAATGATAATTGTTGGTATAACATTAAAAGGAGTGGGAAGTTATTTCGGCTCATGGGACACATTTGTAGGAATCACTGAGTACTGTTAAAGAGCTGTGGTGTCGTTTAAAGAGGCTGTAGGGAGCGCCTGAGTGACAGTGATACGCGAGAGGCCTTCAGGAGCAGCTTCAGCTGTACTGGTGAGGCTATGCTGGCCTCCCTTTTAACAAGCCCCCTTCCCATTTGCTTTTTAAAGACATGTTTAAACAAACACAGCTTTTTTTTTCTACATCCCCTGCCAGCCTCCCTTTGAGCGTGGCACAGTGTGAGAAGGTGGAGGTGGGCTTTGAGTGTTTGTGTGCCACAGCAGGGAGAAACAGCACAGAGGGGCCAAAGAGCGCAAGGTAGGAGTGATGTGTATACTGGCTGACTGTAGGCCTGGCCGTGTTTTCACACAGGCATCGGTGGGGGAGTGACAGCTGCCCTCCCGGAAAATAGAGGTACCAGGTCTGTGCTCATTAACGCTTCAAACTGGGGCTGCAGGATAAAGGAAGGCAGGGTAGGTCCTGTTCCAGTTACAAAAGCGGGTCTTCAGGGGTATGTGTATCCCTGCTGGGGTCCCACTGAAATGGAAATGCAGCGCTTGTCATGATCTGATGAGTGGGCAGCTCTTCTCATTCCATACTGCCTGGCTTGTACTGATTTGATCACATCTCTGGGGGAGCTGGGGCCCTTGAAAGAGATTACAAATATACAAAAAAAAGAACAAAAAAAACCCCAAAAAACTTCCAACAGATGAGGGTCCATCAGGTCTTTCAAAAGCTCAAAACTTCTAGTCTTTGTTTTAAACTATCTTGACGATTAATTCCGGCCTTTGCTGAATGTTTTGTTTTTTTCCCCAAATTCATCCGCCGTCCTCCATCCTCACCCCTCCGCATCACATGCTAAGTGTGAAAAAAAAGCATGAAAATCCCACGATTCTCACATGACAACAACCCAAACCGACTTAACAAGCAATATCTGGCACTTAAACAACAAGTCGGTGATGCTTTTTTTTCTTTCTTTTTTTTTCTTCTTACAATTAATTTGGTTCACAGAACCGATTGTACTCGTTTCTGAAATGTCCACACCAGGCCATGTACATTTAGAAACACCAACAACCCTAATTAAAGTTGTTTGGTCATCATCTATCATTGGACCATACTTTATGGAGTGTGAACAACCTCTCTGCAACCGACAAAACCTTTTTGTAAATCATGTTAAACAAGACAGACATGCCTGTGAGTTTCTTCTCTCTTCTCCCGCGGCACGTCTAATTTACCCGTTGCATGGAGGAGCTACAGGCTTTGTTTGCATTGTCCCTGCCCTGAGACAGGGCAGCTCTCTCGGACTACGCTAAACCAGCTTGGCAGCCGGCGTGTGTGTGGTGCCAGGCTTGAGGGAGGTTATATGTTTGTGTGGATTTGTGCACATGCATACCCACGTCTAAGTTTTCCTGTGTATCTTTTTTTTTTTTTTTTTTCGCTATCACAAGTCCTCATTTTCTTCCATCTGCACAGGCTCATACATGTGGCCGTTAAGGAAGAGCACAAATGGGTCCTGGTAACCTCTTTTGGCACTCATCAGTTCTTGACTTGTGAAAAGTGCCAAAGTGAGGATTGTAAGTGAGCAGGACACTCGTCACAGGTCCGCCCATGAGACTCAGTGACACCTGTCATCACAGCTTACTCTGAAAACCTGCTATACACCACCTCCAGCCTTGCCTCGCCGATGCCACCGACAAATAGGGGGGAGTGAAGAGAAGTGGGGTGGAGGTGGTGGTGGTCGAGGCGGGGGGGGGGGGGGGGGGGGGGGGTAGATTGGATTTATAGATCCCCTCTTCCTCTCTGCTCTCTGCACTGGTAGCGAGGTTACAGGGCATAGAGCACGGCGAAGAGTAAGGAAGGAGGGGTGAGGACAGTCTGCATGGTTAGCGTTTGTCCTTCAGATAAGTATGCTTCTCTGTGGCCCCCGTGGCCATGGCTCTCCTTCCCGCCTGACTGCATACTCAGGACAAAGAAGCTGAGTGTACGAATGTACACGCGCGTTCGTGTTTTTTCAGAGACCATGTGTACTCACACAGCTTAACAGCTCTGTTTTCGCTTTAGTAATGAGTAATAAGATAGTACGATCTTAATGGGATGTGTAATCATATCAATTATTTCAATGACAGTAGTAGTAGTAGTATTTTCTCCTTGTGGAGATATTTGTCTCCCTCTCAGGCTTTTTGTTTGTTTGTTTGCCAGCTAATCACTGTACAATAAACAACACCAAAAATATATGAAAAGTAGCCAAAATGGGGGTAAAAAAGGAGGGAGAAAAAAAAAAAAGCTTGTTTGGTTCAGAAACCATTTAACAACTTCCCCTGGAAATTGAAAGAGGAAATAGTTTTGGGCTGGATTGCAGTAGGGGGGAATGAAGCCCATATGAGGACCAGATGAAGAGAGTAAGCAGCCAAAAAGGACTGACAGTGGGAGAAAGAGGGAAGGGAGGGATAGACGGGAGGGGGGAGCCTTTTGATGTTCTTCATTTACATCTCAAGACAAAACAGAGGAAAAACAAACTAAAATCACTGTGAAACTGTGACAGTGGGAGAGGCAGAAAGAAAGAAAGAGAGAGAGAGAGAGAGAGCAAGAGAGAGAGATGGGTCAGGGTGTTTATGAGGTCATTTACCAAAATTGTGTTTTCAACATTTCCTCCCCAGTTTTTCAGCTTTGTTCTTCTCTAATTACTTCCATCCACATGTGAGAGTGTGTGAGTGTGTTTGTGAATGTGTGTCCAAGCCATTGTGTACGTCTTTGTTTTTTTATGGATCCGTGTCATTGTAACTTAGCTTATTGCAACATAGACAGTCTAAAAACATGCCCCATGCCCTTGTTTTACATTAACCCTTCATTGTTTCTCCAAGATTACCCCACAAAAGTTACCACAGATGCTTTTTCAACAGAAAAATACACTCTACCACATAAGGAGAGTTGAGCGCTGTTGGCTCGCTTCCATTGATTAAAATGCAGTTTGAGGTTGTACAACATTTAGGCTCAAAGAATTAAAAAAAAGAGTTTTTGCCTATTTTGAAAAAAAAAAAATCACTTTTTTCAAATAAAGTCTGGGGCTGTGAAAACTCAGACTGTCTTCAGACCACACGACCTTCAGTGTTGGTGGATTGATGGTCTGTTCAGACTACAAAACTGGCCGTCCTGTATTCAGGAGTCTTCAAGTTGAAGAGGAGCTTCCCTGCCTGACGGTTTCGTGACAGAAGGTGTCTTTCCATTACCCCGTAGATTTGCTCAAAACCCCATTTTGAAACAGAAATCCTGTAATGGAAATGCCACTAATTAAAAGAAAAAACAAACTCCTGCATATCGAACAAACCTTTGTACGCTTCCAGGAGGTGGTTTTTCACGCAAAGCAATAATCCACTTATTTGCAAAAGTGTATACCAAAGGCTTTTTGTGCATTTCCACGTCTCCGGCAGAGCTGGATGTGGCCTAGCCGGTCAATCTAAAGTCTAGTTTCCATCTGTTTTGGGCCTCATTAGAATACAATGTAGTTGTCCTGTCACACTACTTAATCATTATACATTACATAAGGCGTTTTCCTCAGAATAATCACAGTCTGATAATGACTTGGTTGCCCGCTTCATCTGGTTCATAGTGTGATGGCAGCTCCTTTTCTTCATTCTTGTCTCGTCATTGAATGTTGTACAGCATCTCGTCCTTGCTCGGTGAGTTTCTCTTACTCACAGTGATCTCACCTCATACTATGCTCTGTCACTGGGTGTAGATTCAGATATTTAGCAATCTAGACATCTGCCAAGCATCAGAGACTTTTCAGCGATGAGTCGTGAGCCTCTTTTGATAAACAATGAGCTGTTTCTGCTGCTACATAATGAACTTGGCAAATACTGAAAGAAAAAAAAAAAAATTCACAATGTACCCAGCTGAAAAGAATTCCCCAAGACCCCCCTCCATGTTGTCATTAATTATGATTGGTTTGTTTGCAAATAGAAAAAAAAAAAAGTTTTTGCAAAATTTTACAGTTTTATTTATTTATTTTTTTCAAATTCTACGTGTTTCCATTAAAGGTTTTTCTTTGCAATATTTAGATTTTGTACACTTTCAGTGGTAACAGAGCTGTAAAGTTTTTTCTGGAAGTAGAAGGGCGTCCGGGTGTTTCCCCTTTAGTTTTTCAATAATTGCAACAGATTTTTGACAGAATCTCATCAACGATAAATTCAGCAATAAAGCAGTCAATCACTTCAGCTGTGGTCGTGTTAGTCATTCTGTGCTTCATCACTGATAGTAAAGTTAGAAGGAAGTTTCATGCAGGTGTATGATCAGAACACACTGCTCAGACCTGCCAGTGTTGTGTAATCTGGCACACAAGTTTTCTAAAAATTAATGATGATGTTCAAACTAAAAGCTTGTTTTTACAGAGGAATTGCAACAGGAAGACCTTTTTTCATGCAGTCTTTCGAAGTCTAGTGGACATATATAGTTACGATATTTTCTTGCTGATTTTCTTTTTTTTTTAAACTTTATTTTACTTTTTATTTTACACTTGAAACCATAACATGCCTCAGTTTTTTTTTATTTTTTTAAATTTTTTTTTATTTTCACCTGCAAAGAGGAGCTCCGTGCCTGCAAACAACATCTGCAAACCCGTGCTGGTACGGTTCTGGCTGAAAGTCTCAACATCTCACTCGTTCACAGCAGAGCTTGAATTCTTCAGGCGTCACTGGTGCAGCGATAGCTTTTTGGCATCCTGACCGTTCCTGGATCATAGTGTGACTAAAGCATGTGTTATGACATGTAGTGATATTTGCATATTCATTTGTGACATTAAGAATTCCTCTGTACTGCCTTAGGTGTTCCCGAGTCCCATGTGAAATGCTATAAAAACAGTTCCTCATGTTCACACTAAGTAAACCTGACTGGGCAGCGCAGCTGATAGTATATCTTAACCCCTTTTAGATGTTTCTTGAAAGGAGGAAAAAGAGTTTTCAGGGCAAAGTCTCGGGGTGTAGGCACACAGAGAACTCCTGGCTCTGACTCACTCTGGCACTGGCTTTAATCAGGGTGGAAAAGCTGGAGCGTTCTCATGCGATGCCGAGTCAAATACTCAGCCTGAGGTCTGCAGGGGGTCAACCATGGTGCACAGAGGCAGAGCAAAGAAATCCATGTACCCTGACAAGTAGACAGCCAAAAGGACACACATTTTACAGTTTTTTTTTGTTTGTTTTTTTCAATCACAAAAGTCATCATTACATCACCACCACAACATATTACTGGTGCAATGTAAAATAATATTAAAATGGTTAAAGAAACATGCTGTATAATGCAGTTCAAAAGCCCCTTTTTCCACCATGACTTCACAACCGCACAACAGTTCATAGCTGGCAGTTTTAGCAGTTTGAGGCAGATACCCGACTCTCCTTCACCCACCTTTTCCACATGGCTTCCCCTGGTTGAAATCTGCAATGAAATCTGCGATTTGTGCCACTCGTGAGGGACAGAAGAAGATTTAGTTTGAGTAAAATGTAGTCTTATGCTCTATTCCAAAAACACCCATGAATCTTAAGTAAGTTTACTCAGGGCACTGCACAAATATATAAAGTCCAGGTGTCCCAAGATTGAATAATGTTTAGTTGGTTATAGCCCTGCACGGCATCAGGCATCAGGATCACTTGCGTGACATTGTGTTCTTGATAAACAAGAGCAGAGGGGAGTGATCTGAAAACTGGAAGCTGGACACAAAATGTTAAACTCTGTGCCCATTTTACAAGAGTGAAGTGCAGTGATATGTGCGCAAAAGGAGACTCGGAGAGGAAGGAAAACAATGGAAGAAAAGTGATGGTGGAGTGAGCGTGAATACTGAATGCAAACCAAAGTGGGGCGTGTGGGTTTTCCATACTCTCAGGGCCTGCTTCGGAGGGCCTGCTGTCAGGGTTGCAGGCCTGGCTCCGAGCACCAGCGCTGTCACTGGAAATTACAAACAGGCAGAGTGTGTAACATGCATTAATGCTGTGGCAGAAAGCCCGAGGGGGCAGAGAACCCGAGCAGGCTGCTTGCAGGAATCTCTGCTTGATCACTGCCTGCATGCCTCTATCAAATATGCTACCAGTACGGCATTAGTTGGGTTTTTTTTTTTAAAGCTTCCATGGATCTTGTCTTTAGGTTCTAAACCTAAATGTGTCAGTTTTCGGCATTTGCGTCAAAGAATGAAGACTGAATTTCTGTCAGTGTGAGGAAGTTGAACGTAATAGTGCCAGCATCCGAGTGTCAGTCATCCAAGACTAAGAGGAGTTTCTGAAGAAGTTGTGAATAACTAAAAGTTTGGGAGTTCCAGTTTTTTTTTCTTTTATTATTCCAGCTTTTAAGACTGAAAACCTTCACATTGCTGTTCCTCTTTTGTATGATTGATATATATATACGAGCTCCGTCTCTGCTCATATCTACAGATGCCACTTAAATTTGAATAATTACAGGCTATAATGCATATAAAATCCATGCGCACATGCAGCTGTTTGTCAAATAATGGTGGATTGAGACAGTTTGGTCATAAATGAAAGATATCTCAGTGATTAAAATCAGTGTGTCATGCAATGGAAAATCAGCAATTATAACGTTAGACATCTTTTCAGTACGAAATATGTTTTATTTTCTCAAAGCGCTATTATAAACAGTAAAGTCTGCAGTGGGAACAGGAGCTCAGCATGGCTTTGACAAAGCCTGCCTCACTGTAAGTCACATAAAAATTGAGACACAAGACATTGGCATTTATGGGTTTGCATGCCACATAAAATAATAACCAGATGTACAATTCCAATCCAGTCTGTGATTCCATTAGCTGTCCTGGGAGATGTTTTTTAAAGCAGAGATTTGCTTACGAGCAAATCTCTGATCCATGAATTAGACAGTTTTATTAGTTAAATGTCCCAAAATGGCAAACAAAAAAAACAACAAAAAACAAAAAAACAACAAAAACAACAATGGAGTGATTGTCAGAGCTACACTCACTGGTCACTGTCCACTTCACTTTTGTTGACATACATTTCACCCTGGCCTTAAACAAATGAATAATTCAAATGATAATAATAAAAACTCTTTTTACTTAATAGTGAAAAATACATGTTTTAACAAAAAATATAAAATAAGAAAAGAAAAAGACATTTATGAAACACAGACAACATCTATAGTTATATATATATATATATATATATATATATATATATATATATATATATATATATATATATATATATATATATATATATATATATATATATATATATATATATATATATATATACACATATGTTTTTGTTTACTTTGGAACATTTTGACAACGTGGTATATACAGAGGATATACAGAGAATTAATGCAGAACATATGCCACAGTGGTGCTGTAGGGTTGGTGCCCTTAGGGATAAACTAGAGGGAAAACAGAGCCCTCTGGTGGCAGTACCTGCCACTAACCTCACCACATCTTTTACCTGTAAACTCGCAGTTGCCTGTTGATATCTAAATTTTCTTTCTTTCTGTCTTTCCTACTTTTGTCTTTCTCTTTCCGTTCTCCACCCACATACCGTGAGTGGCCCTCTCTGCTGGCTCTGTGACCCTTTCTATTGTCATGTATACATGGTTGGGCAGGGCTGCTGTATGCAGAAAGCATGCCAGGCTAAGTGTTGGGTGTGGTGAGGTCACAAAGATCACCATCTCCTTTAATTACCTGGCGAGCCACCAATATTTTGACTTACCTTTGCAAGAGTGTGTGTGGCTCATGGGGGTTGGGAGAAGAGACCGACACAAAAGGCAGTGTAGAGACCGCATTCACTTCTGCATTTTTACAACAACATGTAAACGTACTTCCGGTCTTCTCCGTACTTCTATCGCAGTGGTTTTTTTTTGGAAGATCGCAAAAGTGCTTTCGTCAACAATTCCTTCACAAATGGTATTGTAATGGTTCACCTGGAGGCAAAAAAATAAATAAACAAAAAAACACAGGCCCTTGGAATGCGACAGCTTGCTGTCAACCTTTGTGCTAATTATTATGTTCTTCCTTAAGTGAACATAATAAGGATAAGACAACACAATAAAATTATGATTACAACGCTGTCTTACAAATTCGGGCTGCATCTGATGCTGTACACTGATTGTTTCGTTGACCTTTATGCCTGTTTTTGTAAGCAGATTAAAAATCTTCCGGAGTCTCCCTTCTTCATCAGCTTTTCACATGTAATTAAGTATCATTCAGTGCTTGTGTAAATTGATTATTTTGTGCCACTTCATTGCTGTGTTTTATTCTCTCTGGCCTTCTTTCTCCTCCTTTCCTCCCTAAGGGCTTCACCTGTGGAACCTGCTCTGTCATCAAGCCATAGGAAGGAGATTTATGGACACTAGAGACGCCATAAAACCTACACCCCGTCAAGTCACTCCCATCATCTGTGTGGTCAGCAGATGTGATGCTGTGAGTGGACATCATCATGATTGTAACACTTTGGACTTATGGGCTGACATGCATGCAGCAAAGAATACAATCGGCAGCTTCTTTTTATAATATTCTTTTTCAATATTTTTTCTGTTTTTTTTTTCGTTTTTGTGCCCCCCAATTCCTTCAAACTGCTAACCAAACTAAACAAGAAATGACAGAACACAATTGAAATCAGCCACTTCCTTTGTCTTCATGCATGGCCTCTCAAGATCGAATACTCATCTGGTAAGGATTGCTTTGAAATTTGGATACATAATCTGAAAATTAAAGAAAGCAAAATATAAGAAAGACTGCACTGTACAAGAAAACAATAGTGTTCTATGCAGAGTTTGGGCTGTCGCTGTTTTTGGTTTTGTCCCGAGGCAGTGACAGCATATGTGTCCAAAACTGGTAGTGAAGCGGGAAAGAAGTGGGTTTTATCCATTTTGTTTTAATTAGAGAAAGAAAATGGAAGCAGAATACAAATTCAGACTACACAGAGAGAAAATGATTCATCTTTTGCATCCCTGTAGATCTTTTTTGTGTGCCCTTTTGTCTTCTTCTTGAATGTGAGATTTAATCATTGTTAAGTGAAAGCACCACAGCCAGATGCAGTCTCTTTCAGCTGTGTTTACCATAAACAACATGATAGTCATCACAGAGGACAAAGCCCCGGGGCCTTGAGAGTGTAAGGTTAACAAAGACCAAACCACTCCAAACATTGCTTAAATTACAACAAAATTACCCGCTGAGCACCTGCATGAACAACAGTCAAAGTATTTTGTAATAAATCTACATCAGCCAACTCAACGACAATCATAAAAATGCAAAATGCAAAGTGGAAAATGAATTCAACAACTATATTATTCATACGTTTGAGCCGGGCTCCAGGCCGTTGCGTGACTGGCTATAGGGCGCCACAGTGACATTGACTGACAGATTGACTATGTTCACTAAAGAAGGAGATATTTGCAACAAGTTTGAGCTCTATGAGAATCTCGGCAGTTTGAGCCTCCTCGCCTTTAAAGTGATTGGCAGCATATGCTCGAGGCTTATCAGGAAGAAGTTTGCAGGTCTAAAAAGACACTCCTGACATAATAGCTAAGAGATAAACACTGACTATTTATATTTCTGCAGACACTGGAAGGCTGATGTACATTATTCCAGAGAGCTCTGTGCCTTTGTGTTATGTGAATGTTGTGGAAGATTTCTCAGAAAATTAATCTTTGACCATATTTTGTGTTGTTTCATAAATAATAAATAATACCTTTCTGCAGCATTCAATGCATTGTTTAGTACATTAGCTGCTTGTCTCAACATCTAAAAGGGCGAAGAACTTGAAGTATCTAACAAAGAGCCACTTGGGACACCTTCCACTTTACAAATACATGAGTGACATATACTGATAGATGACGTTGTTACGCCAGTTTAAAAGCTGTAAGTCAGCTCATGATATTACATTTTTGATATGGTTGTCCTACTTTAGTGCAATCGCTGTCCATTTTAAAACAGGTCAATATAAAGGTGCTTGGAACAGGTTATGACTTCAAAGGTTTTAGTTCTCCTCCTGCTTTTGTAATTATGTATTGTGCTCCTCGGTCCAACAAGGGATGCACTTTTTACAAGCACAGTTTGTTCTCTCATTACTGAATCTGTCCATGCATGCAGTGCAAACATAGTTGTGATTTCGCCGCATCTATTTTAATTACAAAGTTGGTAGGTTGGCGTAACAGCTGTTGACACAGTACAGTGGCATGCTAAGCCAATTGTTTCCCGGTAAAAATGAGCTCTGCTGGAGAAAGCCTAAACCCAAGTAGGACAATGACACTGCAGAATTACGAAACTGATCCATGCCCCAAGGGCCTGCTGCAGTCATGTACGACTTATTCATGCACAGCAATTAACTTCCCCGGACTGAGCAATGGGAGTCACATTCTTAGGTACAGAGAGATAAAGGGAACCACAAAAGACAGCAACATGTCAAAACTGAAAACAGTTTAAAAGGGCAATAGCTTTTTTCTTTTATCGCAGCAAAGCCACTTTTCCATGACTCATAAGGTGAAAATAACTTATCTAAGTAAAAATTTCACAATACACGCATTAGTTATGCTCGAAAATACTTGTGATGAGTTTATTTCCATTTAATAATTCCTATTAACTCGACAGATTTTATTTTTCCCCTCATCAATTGACTCATCAAATGACTACATTCCAGTTCCTTGGCTGTGTCTGTTTATAAGTTGCGGGGGTGCAATGTGGTGACAGTCTCCAGCGGTGACAGTCAACTCTGTCACCTCAAGACACTGTCCCAGACATGATGTGGCAGGTTTGTGTGCACTGAAAGCACTGCAGCACTGTAGAAGTTGACAGCAGATGCAAAGCTGCCTCTATTTAGTCGATACTTTCAAATAATAGTGATCAAAGGCGGCAAAATGAGGGTGTGGTCTTCGTCACTTATGAAAAAAGCTATTTCTTTTAAGACCTCCTGCTATTACAGTCATGTATTAGTCTTGATCAGAATGTGAAGGTACAGTGGTGTATTTGCTCAACAATACGTGAATAAAAAAATAAAATGATCATAAAAATAATAATGATAGTCATTATAATCTTATGAAGTGCCATTTAACCAATCCATCCACACAGTTTCTTGATATAAAATGAATTGGTAAAAACCGTCATGGATTGCGTGTATATTCGGAAAAGCACCTGCAGGGGAATTTACTCCGACAACGAACCGAACAAGCAGCTTAGGAGACACAGAGAACGAGTGACTGGACTGTTTGGTGGGTTGCTCATGGAAGACTTTATATAGTTATCAAAATGGCTAATGTGACTAATTTCCATATTCACCTACAGTAATATAACACTTCACAAAACAGGCGATTTTAATTTTACACAGAAAAACTCCCAGCGGTGATGGAATGAAGCAAATTTTCCGCAGACAGTTGTTGTGCTCTTGCTCATCATTGGACCCATTGTAAAGATTCATGGCTTTATGAGCAATTTAAACCAGAAATAATAGGTTAAGGCAGTCAAGGTTTTTGGAATTTTCTGGAATTTATCTTTAAATGTTTTGATCTGCATAAAAGGAAAAATAAAACATGAATAAAACTGCATCAAACACTGAAGCCCTCTATTCCTTCTACAACAAACTGACACAGTTATCTGAGAGATGGGACAGTGAGGAGTCTAGTACTTTTTAAAAAACTTTTTTTTCTTTTTTGTTAATGTTATCACTCTTTCACCAGGTCAACAATCAGCCCTGCAGGCAGAAAAGCAATTTTGCTGCTGCGCTGCTCTCACTGAGCAGCCATAGTGCAGCTGGGAATGTGCTCATTTAAATTTGGTTGCCCCTTATTAACCATTAATCAAAGTTCTCTGAAGCAAGGGCATCAATGTCCAAGCAGCTGAATAAATATTTGTTAAAAATTTGTTTCAAATAGTCTAGCAGATAGTTTGGTAACCACACAGTCGGATTACTTTGAAATAGAAGAAAACGTATCTGGTGGTCTGTCCAGGATGTGACTTCGCCTCTCGCTCAATTCCTCCGTGACTCTGAACAGGATGGAGCTCATAAAAAAATAGAATTATAATAGAATTCATCCTCATGAGTGCATGTGTTTTTTTTATACATACAGATGTGCACAAATTTGTTGGTGCACTTCCAATACAGAACGAAAAAACCAAAACATGTGCACGTATGTTTATCTGGCTGTATCTATTAAATGTTTCTATTTATATTGTTAATTGTAATTTTTATATTAAGCAATCTGCATTAATTGATGCATTAATTAAAAGAAAAATTGACAGATAAACATTATATCCTAAAATGAAAAAGTGATGCCTCACAGAAGGTTCTTGGCTCCTGCGATCGGCTCCAGCAGATCCCTGAGACCCTGAAGAGTAGGCGGGTATAGATGAATGGATTTGATGTTTTAAATTTAATCTGATTTAGAAATCAATTTAAAAGATCCAATTTTTCTCAAACTGATGGCGTAGCAGCATGCTGACATGATTAGTGAGCGACCATTTCTTTTTTCCCCGATTCTTTGAAGAGAGCTTCGTGGCGTTGACACTGATTAATCGAGTGGCAGATCACTGCAGGCCATCTTTGAAATGTCACTCTGAGTTGAGTCTCTGGCATGCCGCATGTCTCTCTCTTGTCTCTCTGATGTTTGATGTGAAATATGTGGAAATGTCAAAAAAAAAAAAAAAAAAAGGGAGAATCTCACAAAGTCATGCCATTTCAAGGTTTTCGGGCTCAGCTTAATTTATTACTCTTGAAGAAATTGCAGAATAATTAAAATGTAACATTCACTTCATATTTGTTGGAAATCCTTCCCGTGGACAGGCTGCTCTACTTACAATAACTAGGTAAAGTCTGTTTGATCCTTGTGTGTGTGTGTTTCTATGTTTTTTATTTCTTTACTCTCTCAGATCTGGCTTGTTGGGAGAGACAACGGTGTTGGCACAGAGCGGCGCTCTGCAACACATGACATTTATGAACACATGAAGACGCCGTCAAGAGAGAACAGTTCTAGCTGTACATGGATAACATTTGGATTTAGATGAGCAATGCTTGTGCCCTGAAGTAAATATCTTAATAGTTATACAGTATCACTAACCTCAGTGTCAAATTGAAATATACTTGAAATTCTCTTTATATGCAGAGTTTTGGCAAAATTTTAAATTGCAAGTTTAACTTGTACTACTGTCCCAACTATGTCTCTAGAAGTGCTCAGAGGGAATGCTCCCCTAACCAAATAAACATTTTCTTTTTTTTTTTTTTTGGCCTGTAGTGCTATTTATCCATTTACATTGTTTTGGTGTGAGTTTTAAAGATTTGGAGCTATCGGCGGTATCTGTGTTCTCTCAAACATAATTGAACTGGATGGCAATTGCCCAGTGGTGCTCAAAGCGGGGGTAAAAAAAAAAAAAAAAAAAAAAAAAAATTTCCTCACAAGGCTTGTGTTCATTACAGGATGTAAACATTGCTGCCCTCCTTCTCCTTGTGAATTGTAACATTAGCAGCAAATTTATTTCCATATATGGTTTAACCATAATTATCTGAAGCAGGGTACTAACTGAAAAAAAAAACAGATACGACTCTGAAGCTGTAATGTTTTCATTGGCTGCAACTATACTGATCTTTTTGTTTCTATACCATTCTGTAGGAATTATCAATAGACAATCTTTGCTTGCACAAATAAATGTAAGTACTTACTCTGCTGTCCAGACGGCAACTTCTTTGGGTTCAGTCACCTTTTGCAAATAATAACTACTTGGTTAAGGTTATGCAGCCTGTAATGTGTGCAAAGTGTGACTTTGCACTCTTTTCTTAAATAATGCATATCTAAAGAAAATGTTATTCTGTCTTTTTAATCACAGTGTGCTTCCCTGCATTCATGCAGCCGTCACAGAGCTGTGAATTGAATTTGTCGTTCCGCATTGATACAACCCTTTGGCTGATGAAGTGAAAGGAGTCTGAATGGTCTTTTTCATCAAACACATGGTGCTGATTTTTCCAATCCAGAACTCAGTTACCTTTTTCTTTTTTTTTTTTTTAATTTCCTTGCCATTCCATTCTTTGCTTAGGGTAGTAATTTGTTTCCTTGTGGAGATGATTTTGTTTGTGGTTACCAATCACAATGGTTTTTACTGTGTCTATTAAACTCATGTGTGACCGCCTTAACTTCCAGTTTCTGTGAAACTCCACAGTCTGGCATAATGCTCCAGGTTTTTTATAGAGTTCTTAGCTATTAACACCATAATAAAGTTAAGAACGAATGGATCTATTACCACAAAACTGGATACTATGGGCAATACTTATATTTGTATCCCTTTCTATTGATAAAATCAGTGTTATTATTTTACGACTTGCCAAACACACACAACAGCATTTTCTCGCATTAGCGACATCTATCCTTTGGCTATAATTGTAGTACTGAACAATGTTGTGATGCATTATTAGAGCCTCTTATAAACAAGCAACCTTTTCCTTGTTTGTAAGAATGTCGTTTCTTAGAAAGAATCCCTCTATGTTGCAGGCGTGACTCCGAAGAGCAAGCCACCTCTGATGCATGTAAACTGCGGATTTGTATAAACATGACACAGAACCCTTCTTTTTTTTTGCCCACAGGCTGATGGGGTGTGGTGAAAAACGAATACAACACTTGTTGCATCTGTCAGGTTGGTGATACTGGAAGAGCAAAGGCCTGAGGTTAAATGCCGGGGTCTGCCATGTTACCTTTAATAACGCTCCAGTCAAAGCCTCTGCTTGCTGCAGCCAGCTACGTACATTCAGCTTTCCCTTATGGTATCGACTTCTCACACGTTCTTATACTTTTCCTTATTTACAAGTTTATGTACTTAAATTTTCTCAGCATTTGCTTCTTAGTCTCAGCTTGTGTGTTAGGCCTAAGGCGTACAGGGTCATGAAGCCTTTGTGAATTTGCATCGTTCTGGTCCTCAGGGTCCAACATGTGTCCAAGTTAATTCAATTGAGCTACAGGGGTCAGATCCTATAGCCTGCTGCCAAATAATGAGAGAGCAGACAGAAACATGCCAGTCTGGTGTATCCATCTGTATTTAACATCATACAGTTAAGTATACTGACTAAAAGCTATAAGTGTTTTTTTTTTCATGTTTATGAGTCTTTGTGTGTGCCCTTGGCACATACACTCACACTCACATACTAGTTTACTGTGTAATCACTATAATCTGATGTGATGATATATATATATATATATATATATATATATATATATGATATTGTCATCTTTCAAACGTGAATAAATAAAGATGCAGAAGAAAAGCAAACCTGACAAAGCATACTAGGGTTTGCAATAATAATAATAATAATAATAACAACAATAATAATAATAATAATAATAATAATAATACAATATCATGAAAAGTTCAGTAATAAAATCCAAGTTCCCAAAAAGCTGAGTCTGGGGTTTGCAGTTGCTTCAGTCCATATTTTATCCACACAAAAGCACAGAAAACAACCACAACAACAACAAAACAAACTTAGTCTCACAGAGGTAACGATTGGCAGAGGTTTATCAATACTGCGTTTATGATTTATGGAACAATTTCAAAATTTATGTTACATTGTGATGAATTTTTTGGATATTATAAACTGCTGATGATCAATTATTAAGATACTCTGAAGAAATCTCTGTATGTACGGGACACAAGATCCAGTACTGGATTTTCATGATCTGTAAGTCCTCAGGTGGCGCTACATCAACAATAAGTCTGCCTCTGTAATGGAAAATCATTGCATGACTTCAGAAACCGCTTCGGAAATCAAGGTTGAAGGACACATTTCACCGTGCAAATCACAAATGTAGTTCATGCATTTAAGAAGTCATGTATCAACCTAATCCGATGATTATATTGTAAGAAAAAAAAAGAGATATTAAAATAATTACATTCATTTTCATCCTTATATTTTCAAGTGTAATAATTGTGAGTAAGTGGAGTTATATAAAATGCACCTGAAAAAAAATTAATTATAATTCCCCACATCAGTTTGAGACTTAACTAAGCACAAAATAAAACTCATAAGCTAATCCAAAGGTCGGTACTAAAGAAAGTTGTTTAAACATGCAGTTAAGCAAGTGACATTATGGGGAGTGCAGTATGCAGAGAGGAACAGGTTCAGGGTCAAGTTGAGAAATCTATACTGTACACCTGAGACTGTTTAAACGAGCAATTACTGGTTACAGTCACAATCAACAGGTTTTTCTTTTTAAATATGGGGCCAGGTAATTAATGGTGTGAGACATACAAAGTGCTCGGAAAGGTTGTGCTATCAGTTGTTGACAGGTAATTGCTATCGCATTGTTCATGGAATTTGACATTTGGCAGACGAGCTTGAATTAACGTTATTAACACTCCACCTTAACAAGGACTCTTACAGGAGCTGGGTACTGCCCAGACTAGTCGGGAGATTTAAAGGCTGTCAGTCCAACTTATGCAAAAGAGGTGTTGCTGCTTCTCATGGAGCCATTGTTTTATTGCTCCGTCTCATGCCATTTCTTCTCCTCTGTTTGGTCTGAATTACACACTATTTTCAGTTCCCTTTGCTGTCACATCGGAAAAGATGGTATTATTTATTCCACGCTCTTTGGATGTCGAAAACAGATTACAGTAATACTGTGCCTTCTCCACTTTGTCTGTATCCAGCTTGTATTAAGAAAGAAACAATTAACAAGAACCACCGTGGATGCAGCCTCAAGCTTAAGGAAATACAATTGAAACCAAAATGGCTGGCATTTGTTTGGATGGGAAAACTTTAGAAAAGCAATGCGAGAAACAATAAAGACTTTCACCAAAGTGCCTTTGAGCAAATATTTCAAAAGTTCTATTTGTATTGGAGAATTTTGTTTAAATGTGCACATATGTGTAGTACAAAGAGTAATGCAACAAAAAAGAACGTATCTGTGCATCAGTTTCAGTCCTCTAAGCTTACAGTTTGGTATTTTAGGTTCACATGAAGTGCACAAAAACCACACATTTTTGTGCATTTATGTCATGTTATGTTTTGTAAAACTGAAAAAAAAAAATGTGCAGCACAGTCAGGCAGGAATTGTCGCTACTATAATTAAGTAATTCAATACTGATCATTCACTAAACCATTACCCTTGACCATCTAAATTATTGAAAGTGAAAAAAAAAAGGCTTTTCAGCTTTAGCTTCTCTGGTAAAAATGTGAATCAGATGTTCAGAAGCTTTTAATAACCTCTGCCTGTTTACTCACATTAATTCAACCTGATCTTGCTTTTCAACAGCTGCACACGAGACCTTCGCGATCTCAGAAGCCCGTTCTTAACCTCCCTCTTTTTCTCACATATAATGCACCTACAACCTCCACCCCTCAGGCACTCTTCCACTTGCTTTAGTAAGAAAATTTGGCCTATGCGTTTGCCATAAATCTTGTAGAGGAATGATGCCTCATCCAGGTGATTCATGGGCACGTTGACAGCTCAAATTGCTGGTGTGAATCTCTGGAATAGCATGAGTCGGCCCTGAGCCGCACTCTCTACCTCCAGGCAGGCAGGATTTAGAGGAGGGAGATGGAGGCAGGGCAGGGGCTGCAGGTTTAACCCTATCACCTGTTGTCTAATATCTGACCTGCTGCTCTGCACCATCCATATAGGTTATAAGCATGAATCAGGGGCAAAGACCATGACTGAATCCATAATCCAACGGATTCAAGTCTTACAGCTGGAATCAGAGACCAAATAGCACAATAACACCTTAAACTCCTGAAGCATCACAGCTTTGAGTCCACATTACACATAAAGGCTCCCACTAATCCTCCACTATCCTTGCAAGGTAAAATAACAAGTGCACGTGTTCCACAACCAGGACACAAACCACAGATTTCCTCCTAAATCTGAGTTTCAGCTATTGAGCAAACTCTTCACTACAGGAAAAAGTCTAAAACTCAAACACCCAAGCAAAGACTTTATAATAATTTTGTACACACAGAAATCCCTCTGCTCTACAACCGAATAAACAACCATAGAGCAGCAGAAGGACAAAACGCGCTTTGCGCTGACCTTTGCACCAGTAGAGCCACACCCTCATCCATAGTAGTAACTTTGAAATTTATATGTGAAGTGCTGATGCTTGAAAACTCTTCGTACACTTTATGTGTAGGTAAGTATGTGTGTGTGGGTGGAGTTGTGTAGTTTTGCACTGTTGCCCTGCGGCAAGAAGACTTTGGATCTCAGCTGGGGTGTTTCTGCATGTTCTCCTGCTGCCTGCATAGATTTTATGTCTGTTGCAGTGCGTGTGTGTGTGTGTGTGTATGTGTGTGTGTGTGTGTGTGTGTGTGTGTGTGTGTGTGTAGATGCACGGTTGTGTATTGTGTTTGTGTTTGTGTAACCCTGTGAACTCTAGCAACCTGCCCAGGGTGTACCTCATCTCTCACCCACTTACAGCAGGGATAGGCCTTGTGTTCTTATTTCATAACTGCCTGTATTTCAAAACAGACAGTATGAATTTGAGACGATGTATTGCTTTTTTCTCATTGTCATCGTTTAATTTCTTGTTATTTTAATTTCTTTTGAATCCGAGGAGCAAACATGGGCCCAGGAGCTCCTCTTTGCCAACAAATTAGTGAGAAATATCTTTAACCCTTGCAAGGCGCTAAGGCTCAGATCAAAATGACCCAAGCCAGCGCGAAGGCCCGCAGCTCCTCAGAGGCCTTGCCTAACCCTAAACCCTAAACCTTGAAATATTGAAAAACAATGTTCCTCAAATAAAGATGGTTAGGAATGTTGCAAATTCCCACTTCTGACATAATTCACATATTCTGGAGGAATTTAGGTACATAAATGGCTGGGACAGAAAGGCTAAGCTGGATGACCGCGTCCTTCAAATGACCCTCCATCAAGAACAATTGTTTCTTGACAACAGATATAACTATTTGGGCTTTATATGACACATCTTTATACAGTATTTTATACAGTTTGCAAAAAATAAGTCATAATCCTGTCTCGACTTTTCTGATTCAGGGTTGTAAGGCTGTGGCAAGTCCCCGGTCATCATACCTGAAACATATCTCATGATGTTGCACTACAGAAGGCCTCAAACCAGATGCTCTCTCTATTCAATCAAGTAGAAAAAAAAAACAATTATCTTCCTATATACACATATTTCCAGAGAGAGTACACAGTTACAGGTGGGCTGTTGAATTTAATACATTAAAACATAAATAAATCCAGATTTAAAATTAAATCCACATTAATTCACTTACTCAACATGATCACTCTGGTGTGTTTAGATTTCTTTCTCCTTCCTGTACCAATAAAGCCCCACTTCACCACGGGGTTCATGCTCTGCTGGCATGAGCCTTTGTTTACATGTAATAAACTGACATGAAAATCATAGTCAGATGAGCCCTTTCCATTTGGAAGTCATTAGAACAAACACAATAAGGTGGCATTACAGTCTCTTAAGTGTCTATTTGGGTGCACATTTAATGACCCCTGCTGTGTAAAACAGTCTCACAGCTCTAACGGGAAGGTTTCTGCGACAAGCGTGCCAGTCAGCGGATGAGCTCGTCTGTCAGAGGTCTCATCAAACGGTTTAGCGTACAAATGAAACACAAGCTGGCGTACAACAGCTGTAATCATTTTCTTTGTTCAAAGTTAATAGTGTGAAGTTAAAAAAAAATGTAAAAAAAAAAAAAAACGAGGAGGGAAGGTTCAAAGTCTGTTTTGAAGTCATCATAGATAATCATAGATCAGTATGTTTGCTTGAGGAAGTCGATAACATGATAGAACAAAAAAAAAACAACCCTTTTTGTTAAATCCACCTTTTGCATTCGTACTTTAATGATCTTTTCTTAAGAGACATCACAGTGACATATACAAAACAGTCTTTCTTTTCTTTTTCTACCCCCGTCCAACGTCCCCCTTTCATCATGATTCTTTTTTCTCAACTCTCTCTTTCTGTCTTTGCTGTTCTTCCTGTCTCTTTGCTTTCTGCTTTCTTTGAATGCCAACAACTTAAAATGTACTCAAAACAGCATTCAGGACCTCAACCCCCCCAGGGGTTCTTGTGGTTCACTTTCCCAGAGTGTAACGAAGTTAACATGGACATGCTGGGACAGATGACAGAGGCAGCATCTCCTGTGAGCCACCAGATACACAAATGGGCCCAGATCAAGGAACTGAAATCACAGGGATCACGGTACCACCATTGTCATACCGTTGCATGGCTTTTAGATGGTGTGCCACACACAAAGTACATAGATTTTTTTTTTTTTCTCTGGCAAGGGAGCTGTATGAGATAGTAAACTATGGCATATCTAACTGACATGGGGAAACATGGTTTTGTTGAAACTTATCACATATAGGAAAGGCCACCCAGGACAAGTTCAGTTTCTTCAAAATTGCAAATGTTTAAGTGCACGATGGACAAAAAAAAACAAAAAAAAAAACAAAATCAAAACTTGTGTTTGCACACAAAATGTCATTTAACACTGAAGTTATTAAAACTCAGTTACCAACTAAAAGATAGCATATACCCCAAATGATCAGTCTGGATTAACTTCTCCTGCAGACAAGATTTAAAGTCTTCTGAACTCATGCCTCTACTGATTCTGCTGATTTGGCATACTAAAAAGTTTAAAAATAGCACCAGACCATAGAAAAAACAAAGAAAAGAAAAAAAAAAAAACAGGACTAGCGTGTGTGTTCCTCTTCTTTAATTCCCCTAATCTGCAGGAAACTTAGACGCAGCTGGGACACAGTGAGGAGCATCTATGGACACAGTGAGAGGAGAAAGTCAAAGAAAACCACAGTCACCACAAAACTGTCAAAAGCTGGGACTCTAGTCCAACATTTAACCATAGAACTTCTACTCGCTGACTAAACGGGATGATATTTGAAAGGAAACTGCGGTGGTGAATTCTGAGACATAACTCTTCATGTCCGCCACCCAGGAGGTTGTGAAACAGACATGTTGCATATTAGCGGAGAACCAAGCTTTATCTGCCGGATTTCATACGTTTTTTTTTTTTTCCCCCCAACTTCTGAAAATGTATGGCCATATGTTAGAAGATTGAGGATAAACAGAGCTGACAAATCAAGAGCATTTGAAACAAGTAACATATTTTGTATGGAAGTGGTTGCTCTTACGATTGTTGAAATGGTTGTTCAAGATGCTCCATCCTGCCTAATCCAAATCACAAGATAATATTTATATAGTTACAATACTTTGTTGTGCACGGTGGTACACAGCACCATTCACAGGCTAGCATTGTTACCTCAAACCAAAAGAGATCCTTGATTAAATTTTCTGGGACTCGTTTGTTTACAGTTTTATTTTTTATTTTTTCCCTGTGGCAGTAGTCATATGATCTAAGATCAAATAAAGTAAAAACAGGAGGCTGTCAAGTCCAAATTAGGACCTGAGCATATTTCATGTAATGTAATGTCAGCCAGAAGGTGGCAACAGTTGTCCACGATGCTGTTTATCCCTACTGTCTCATCTATGAAGAGAAAAAGAAGATTTCATGACGGCATGCGTCTCATTATGAGCATGAAATGGAGCCATTAACAGCAGTCACTTCCACCATCTGATCTTGATTATTATGAACATGATGTAAAAAAAAAACACTTAAAAACACTGTTCAAACATTAAAAATCTAAAGCTGTCTGAAGCAAAAACTATTATCAAAACAAACCACTGTTAGACCTACAAACAGGCTTTAAGAACAAAAACTGGGCACAAGAAAGGGACTGACCACAGGTTTGGCCATGACCAAAAGCTGAACCTCAGCTGTAACAGCAAAATGACCCAGAGAACACCAATAAATACGTTACTGTTGTTAAAGATAGCAGGACAGTAGTGGCTCTGCTCGATGTTAGTAGCTCTGCTTAATTTATCTCTCTTGCTTCTCTGTTTGAATTTACTTGTCATTCATCCGAGGTGGTAATAACTTAACTTCAAGACCTGAAAAGGGCCAGACTTCTTTTCTACCTTTATTTCCTTTATTTTCTTTCCTCCGGGTCCATACGGAGAAGCTATGACAAAACTAGAATCCGGGGTCAGACGCCCCTACCGCCGCCTCAGGCCACAAACATGACCTCTGCCACTGCGGCTGTCTCTCTGGACCGGACTCATTGTCAGGTTAGCTAATTAGGTATCACCTGCCTGGCTGACATAAACATTGAAATCTCATTATCGATCATCTCAGGTGCTCTTTGTGTCACTTTAGAAGAGGATGTTCTCATGACAGTGTAGTAGGCATCTGTATTGTTTGATTTGATCCTAAAACTGATGAGCATCTAATATCATTCCATTATGGCCAAGACAAAAGAGACCTGAAAGTATTGTATATAGTTAGTTAGTAAACAATGACCACATAGTGTGGTCACAGTCCCAAGAAGAAGGATTTGAGTCCTGCTGAAACCCTTTCAGACATGCATTGTGCTCCATGAACCTGGTGGCAGCTGAATGTGGTGAAGTCAAAGTCGGCATAAGCGCCCTGCTGCTTTTCTGTCGCGTTTTGTGATGTCAATCTTACGAGGGCAGACAAAGTGACACGTTTGTGCCACTTTCAAAACAGTAAAAATGTTGAACCGCAGATAGACAGGCTGCGCTGGAATCACCTGTTCAGAGGGATACAACGTTCTTTTTTTTTTTTTATCAAACAAAGAAATAACGCCCCTTCCCAAGCTTTTCAACTCTAATGTTTTACCTTTGATAATTAGATGCAGAACTTAGTGTTTTTCTTTTTTTTTTTTTTTTTACAGCCCCTGAGCGAAATGAAAACTGCACTAAAAACATTTGAACATCAGCAGAAGCAATTTTAAGTTGCTGAATTGTTTAAGGATTTACACTTTTTATGTGGTTCTGGTCGCTCATCTGGCAAACATGCGACAGCAGAGGCGTGTTCATGAGCAGCGTAAGATCACGTTTTTCTGTAGTTGATAACAGCTGGGCACCGTGTAAAAAACGTCAGTCCAATTAAATGAAACATGTAAAAAAAAAATGATATTTTAAGCTTCTTTAATGCTTCTGTTAGGACCATCTAACATTTTGCTGGGAGAAAATTGACACTTTAAGCAATTATCTAATTCCCTTCACTTGTTCGGTCCAGTCTCTTGCAGTCTGCAGTCAGAGGCATGCCTCAATGAATCAATGGGATATTAGCACAAGAGAGACGTATTTATTTAATGACAGAGTATTTTATGTGTTGGTGGTGGTTTTGGGAAGGGTGTGTTCGTAGCTGCATGAAGATTAGGGATGAGATTTCAAAGTTTTGGTTGGGCAGTCAATTGGATGACGAAATAACAAAATAACACCTTCTGAAGTTAGTTGATTGTTAGTATGTTGATACTGACAATACAAATGAAAAGCTAAAATTCAAAGTGTCTTTCGGAGTTTGGTTTAATCAGAAAGACGTATTTTAAGGGTGGCGAGTCACTTCCCACAGGGCCGTTGGCTTCTGAGCACCAAAGAGCCAATAATCTTGCAAACTGAGAGAGATAAAATGATAATAGGAAAGGATCGTTTGAGGCAGTCTTTGGAGGAGTTGATGTTGTCGGATTTGATTAACGACCTAACAGATGCTGTGTGCTTATGTGCACGCACACGGTGATAACGTACGGTAATGTTGAAAAGAATGTTGAGATGAGTCTAATGCGCAAGTTTCAAAACATTTGATGTGGTTGTGTCACTGGCGTCTTATTTCAAAGTTTGTGAAGGACCCAGACAGTTTTTTTATTTTTTATTGTTAGTGAAAGAGGGCGGGGACAGGGGATGGGGGGTGGGGGAGCGGTTGTGCTGTTTTGCAGCACTCTGCATTATTATGAAATACACACTTACACTTGGTGAAACAGATAGTCAAAGGTATTGTTCTGTCAAAGATGCAGTTTTAAAAAATATGAGTTGGTACCAGGCAACCTAGGGGTCGGTCTTCGTCTTGTTTCCTGCTTGTTGTTGTTCCAGGAAGTGAAAGGTGAACCTCCGTCTTTTTCAGAGCTGCAGGTTATAAATTACACCTGAAAATTCCTGTAGTCCCTGTCCCTGATCAAACGCGCTTATGAGGAGGTTGAAATAAATGGTTGGTGGCATTAATCTGTGGACTGTCAGGAGCTGATGATAACAAACAATAATGAGTCAGCTGGAGTCAGACTCAGTCTCAGACCTCAGCTTGGTTAAAAACAACAACAACAACAACAAAACCCACAAAAAAAACATGTCTGGGAGCTCCCATTACTTCACAAGTACACTGCTCAGTGCAAATCATACATAAACTAAAAACAAAACAACTACCATTTCAATGACTTGGAAAAAAAAAATCCTTTTCCAATTCTAGTTTTACATAGAACTAAAAGTCATCTTTCAAAACACTGTCAAACTGCCTTTAAGAAAGCCGTGCGTCAACAAATAAATAGTAAAAAATAAAAATGTGAGAGACTGGTAATGCCATAGAGATAAATGTTTAAGTAAAATTATTTAAGAGAGCTGGTATAGTCTGAACCGAAAGAAGTGAGTATAAATGATGGATGGATGGATCAATATTTCTTAGGGTGGTTATACAAGCTATTAAATTCTCTATCCATCCTTCAAGTTTTAAGACCTACTAAAAACTCAATGACTCTTAATTATGTCCTGATATTACAATATAAATCTTACGAAAAAGGGTAGATTTTCTTATTCACACAGTTGTACACTTCTAGAAATTGGCCGAATGTAGTCGTCACACAGCCAGAGATATTTGTTTATTAGAGCTGTGTCCTCAAAAACAAACTTTTTCTCCATCACTCTACAAGTATCAACTCTCCACCTTTTTGTCTAAATACGATCACGTCTGGCTCCAGAAGCCAAGATGGTGACATCCAAAGGCTTCAAAGCATGAGTTCACAAACCCGTAAGTGATGTCACGAATGTGCCATTGTTTAGTTACAGTCCAGGGAGTGCACATGATGTGCGTGCTCTGAAACATGCGTGTATAAACATACAAAGACATGCAAATACAGATAATGCATATGAAAACAAGAGAAGAGAGAAGGGAAAAAGAAAGACGGCTCAATAACGCCACAACTGCCCAAAACTTCACTAACTCTGCTTTTGTTTGACAAACTGTTCCACCTTTGGGGAGCACAACGGTCAGCAGCACCTTTACTCATCCAACTTGATTCATGTAATCAACTATGAACTTCATTTAAAAACCTGTTTTTGTTATTCTCCCTCTTCTGTGTGGTTTCAATTTGTTTCGTTTTTTTCTCGTCAGATCACAATAAACATCCATCTGTGAATCTCTGATGAGTCTTCTATGAGGGAATGGAGCCAATTTAAATGCTTTAAACTGACAGCATGGACATCATTATGTAATGTAAACAGGCCTGGCATCAAAGCATCCAACATCACGCACACTTGCGGTTCCGCCTCGGTCTTAGCATAGAGAGCAGGACTGTAACTATTTAATTTCCCTGCCCTTGTGCTATGTAAGCCACACTGGATTATTTTCCATAGTGTCTTAAGAGCACAACCCACGTCGTGCAACATCAGGGTGATTTTTCTGACTGTTTATTAGAACTGTGGTTCTAATTAACTGCTGTTAGACTTTAGGTAGTAAACTGAGCTGTTTTATTGTTATACGTTTTATCTTTGGGAATACAACATAAGAAAAAATTGTTGTGCTGCATGGATATAAATATTACTAAGCACATGTGCACAAACTAATCAATTTCATTCATTTTACAGCAATTAGATGCTTAAACTTGCATTCCAACTGCACAACTACAACAGAATTAAAACTTCTCACAACTAACGGAGTTAATTCACGACAACAAAATTCTTCACTGGCATCATGAAGTTGGTCGACTTGATGAACTCCCAACAAAGTATGAGTGATTTCGAACTGAAAGTAGCACAATTTTTTTTTTTTGTTGTTAAATGTAAGTTTTAGTTCCCCTTGAAGGAACATTTGCCCATATTTTAGGAATTGTTATCTAGCTCTTATTGGTTCCTGTGCCAACTATTAGCAAAACCCAGCCAAAGTAAAGTTGGACTGTCTTGCTGTTTGTCTTTGTGACAACTGTTTATCGCTTTACAGCAGAGAAAGTGACTAAGAGAGTCAAGAAAGTAACGACAGAAGAGAAAACGAGAGTGACAGAGCAAGAGACCAAACACAAAGGCATACTGGAAAAAGTAAAAGAAATGTAGCCTCGGCACCTACAGGAGTCCCTCCTAAGTTAAATGTTGCAAACGATTTATTTTTGTCACTTCAAAACTACAAAAAAGATGTGAGAGTATTAACACTGCAGAGTTTGTTTGGCATGGTAGCCAAACAGCCCTGCAGGAGCATCTCGGAGGAAATCCTGAGGCTTCGCTGCTAACCAAACGGCTCTTGAGCGCTGGACTTGTGTCAGTTATTGATCCACATAACTCACTACTTTAATGCACTGTAAAGTAATATTCCGGAGTTACATCAACTCCAGATCTGTTCCTAGACGGCGTAAACTTTTGTTAGGAACTAAGACGACATGATTCAAAGCAGTTAGAGCAGAATATATGTCTGCAGCATGAGGAAAGGTGATTTTAATTGTAAATCACATCCACAAAAGAGCTCAAAGTGCTTTACAAAAGTCATTTAGATGAAAGAAAGATGAAAAAAGAACACAAGGATGCAAATAAAAAGCAAATTAAAATCAGAAAAAGTACATTTGGACTGAAAAGTAGTAGCATAGTAGCCAAATGCATTTTGGGTTGGTTCTCACTCACGGTTCTCCCAGGTGGCTGCCTCCTAAAGATCCCAGAGCCCTACTTGGTCTATATTCTACAAAAAGATATGACAGACATCTATTTTGGCTCCATGTTGTTTATTGATTTGTAAACTAACAACACTTTAAAGTCTATTCCTCAGGCACCTGGTAGCCAGTGTGAGGATCTCAGAAGAGAAGTAATGTGCTCACTTTCCCTGGTTCTTGTTAGAACTCTGGCAGCAGCGGTGTGGGTGAGCTCTCTAATCATTTTTTTGGAAATATCTCAGTGTTACAGTAGAAACACTATTAATAGTATAACAGCTATGTAATATATAGTAGTAATGGCTTCTAATATTAGCCCAGACGGCACGATGCAACATCAGATTAAATGACTATTTTATGCCTCTGACTACACTTAATTAATATATGCTTTTAGTACACATAGAACGATAAAATGACCTTGGTTTATTTGTAGGGACCTAATCCACACTATCACCTAAAAGGAATTACATTTTTGCGTCTTGTCAGAGGCTTATAAAAGCAAGTTATTCTGATATTTCTGCTACTATTACGCTGCAAACAAATACTCCACACTAAAACAAAACCGCTTCACTTCATCGTAACAAAAATTACACTCAGTTCAGCCTTATAATAGACCCAGGATTGATTGAAATCAGGAATATTTCCTTAATTTCTGATACCTGGACCAAGGCTTTACAGTGCAACGTATTTGTTGCATGTGCTACAACAAGATCCATCTGTGCTACAATTTATTTTAAATCCCATTGCACCAATGTAACAGGAGACAGTATTTATGTGTGTGTGTGTGTGTGTGTGTGTGTGTGTGTGTGTGTGTGTGTGTGTGTGTGTGTGTGTGTGTGTGTGTAATATTGCACTGTGCTATAATGAGTGTAAAATGAGGTGGTAGTTGCCCATTATTGGTTTTCCAACCTGCTAAACAAGTATTCAATCTACAAAATTATCCCGCTTTTTACACTATTTTCTTACCAAGTTAAGGGCATTGTGGGAAGAAATACACAATACCAAATATTTCTGTTTTTGGTGGTGTAATTAGATAAAATTTCAAATGTATGGTAATCTGAACATACAGTATATTTTTTCATAAGGAGTATATTGACTATGTTTTATTTCCTCTGCCACAGTCACAGTTACACCACAAAAGCACTTTTCTATTATTTATGTCTGGATTAAATTACTGTTTTTATGGCTCCAGTCTGTAAATTTTATTCCTCTCACACTGCATGTTATTATAGTATTACATCATAAGTGTTGCATGAGTAAAATTATCTCTTCTATGAAAAAAAAAATCAAGCACAGGAGAACCAATATACAATGTCAAGGAAACGCTTACTTTCACTTCTAAATTTAAGCCTGAAGGAAACACGCAACAAAAAGAACTGAGGCCAAGAGTATGTTATCATTCCCCCACGGAGTCGAAGATTTTAGAAAATGCAGAAGGACAGGAACTGAGAATTATACATTCTTGGTGGCAGCTTCAGTTCAGAGAAGTGGAACAGCAGCTGCACATAAACAAAACATTCCTCTTTACGTTTGAGTGGAAAAAGAAAAACGTGTAAAAACACTGGAAAAAAATCAAAATATAAATATGCATGAAAATCATGTTTTTAATGTACTTCAGTGAAAATAAGCAGGGGAAGATGAAAAACAACTCTGAGCTACTGTAGCTCTGGTGTGGCGTCATGTTTGCTTGCAGAAACATTCTGTGATCTGTCTGAGTGTAAATGACTTGGTTTCACAGGAGGCTGGGCTGTAGTCTGAAACACACCAGCTCCGGGGCACGGTGCAGTGTGGAGCAGAGTACCAGGAGGAGTTCAGCGTTTTCACTTTCTGGCCACAGGCTTGATTACAGTAGCCAGGTACTGGCCCGGCGGAGACAAAACAAAGGAGGCGGGAGAACTCTGGCGTTATGTGGACCAATTTGCAGAGCTTCCTTTCTTTTATTGTCTCTGTGTGTTACAAAAATAGGTACACCCAAGCACACAACACATGCACAAACTTAAGTAACAGGCCGATTTTGTAAAATATAAAAAAGACCAGAAATAATATTAATAATAATAAAAAATCTGTCATATGTTCAAACAGCTAGGGGTCAAAATACACACCCATCTGTGTGTATGATGTAAATACGTCAACAATCCCAAATAACCTGCCTGTCAAGACATGTATTTTCAAATGTGTAACAATATAAATTATACAAGGGAGAAGAGTTCTCTCACTCAGTTTAATTTTTAATGAAGGTAGTTGTCGATGTTGCCTTTGTCTGTGCTCCTGGGGTAGGTTAATGATTTCATCATGGAAGAGGCACATAAACAACATAGCTGATCCTCTGTTTGTAATTTTCTGTTTGTAATTGACACATTCTGCACATTTTTTTTTTTTTTTTGAGGTGGTGTTTTTAAAGATGCAGGTGTGCCTTTTGCAGGGTTTGCTGAGTTAATGGTAACGAGCGCCACCTAGTGGACCGAAGTACCCACAGACACAGTTATCTACTTTTGCAGCTCAGCTTTTCATAAACTTTAAGTTGACTGTTAAGGACACAACTCAATTACATATGCTCCTAGGTTTATGGGAAACTGTAAATGTTACCATATGATAATTTGAAAACACATCATATGATATAGAACCATTTAGTGTGCATGATGTGAGATGCCAGTTTCAGAACCGTGCAAAATAAATTCCCCTCCAAATGCAAGGCCAAAGGATCAATCTATAAAATCTACACCAAATCAATATGTGGTGCAGAATGATTTTCTGCAGCAACTCCTACATGAAAAACAAGCCAAAAGAAGTTGCTTTGAAATTTTAATTAATAATTTTATAAATAAGATTCTTAATTCAATGTTTTATTGTCTAATGCTGAGTAAGAAACATGTTTCCCTCGACAATTAAATTATTTCCTTGCTTTCCACTATGAATACCAAACAGAATAGTCTTAACATTTTTTTTAAAAGGCAGCATTGAAAATTTAATAGAAATGTAAAAAATATAGAAAAATAAAATGAGAATTAAAAATATGCAGATAAAACAAGGCTGCAAATAAGTAAAACTATATATTTAATGTGTAAATTAGTGTGCAGTTATGTAATTAAGTATGTGCAGTACTTATATGCAATGGTTGTGCAATTTCACATGTGAAAATATAAATAAATAGTTGCAAAAAACAACCTTGCTTTTTGAATGCTAAATTTCCCTTTAGGGATTATCAAAGTATTTGAATTTTTTGAATGAATATTTAGAAATAAACAACAGTTATGGGAATGCTCAATAAGGAAGAGCTGCACTGGCAGCAGTAATGGTATTTAAAATTTATAGGGAAAAAAGAATGAAGGAAGAAAAAGAAATGATGGAGATGAAGACGAAGACGAAGAACCTGAGATCAAAAATAAATATATTTTTGTAATATAACTAAACGACCACTTGAAGGCAGCATTGTCAAACTGTCTGCAATCAAGTCCCTCTACCGCTCTGCAGAGAAACCTTTAACGCATGTAAAAATGTGTTTTTTATTCATGTTTTAAAAAAAAATTATGAGACAATATTAATAACGATAAAAAGTATGTGTTTTAGCTATTTGTTAGTATCTAATGTGAGTAAGGTCATGCAGATCATTTGTATTCTTAAAAGAAAATGAAAAACAATAAAATAAAAACTGTGTTTTTGTCCCACAAATTTAGGCCTGATGGGTGTTATTATTTATGAAATAGCCACACAAAGTAGCATAATGTATTCTACTTTTAAAATAATAAATATAAACTTCAAAAAAGTTTTTATTTCCATTTTTGTTAAGGTAGCTTTTCATGTTCAAAGCACCAACACCTGCACACAAATAGGGTACTTTCTTTTTTTACTTCCGTATGAGCAAGGTATAAAAAACATAATCGATATCAGCCACTAAATCACTTTCCTACCTCCAGATGGCATGGTCATTAAGTTATCTAAAGACTGTTGTCTGAAGTCCAATCCTTTCAGCACCCAATGTTAAACTGAAAAAAGAAAAATCATGTTCATGTCTCAGAAAGCCCATTATGCTTCTCTTCACAGAAGAGAAGTCAGTTCAGCAAGTATTCAAGTCTCTCGGGGTTGAGAATACATATTACTAGTCCATATTTTGTAACCTATATTTGGCTGTGTCTACAAGTAGTTTGAAAAATGCAGTTCTCAGATCGTCTAGAGTATACCACAACCATTCTGACCCAGCTTAGTCCTGGAATAAACTTGCAGTTTGTCCATTAGTTCACGTCCATTTGCGTACACAACCAGCTGCGTTGCGGGCATTTCTGGGTTCAAGACTAAGCCACCTGTACACGTGATACCGGCGGCCTCCACTTGGGGGCAGAGTGCACACTCGGTTTAAAAATTACAAATTATACAAAGAAATTGTTGGAAAGGGAGGAATTGTTTTTTAACTGAAACAATAAAAAAAAATATTATAAAAACGCAAAATGCAAACTATAAAATTAACTACATTATAAAAACAGAATTAATACTTTCCCCCCCTTTAGCTAGGGGGGGAAAGAAAAGTAAGGGATTATAAGTATCTCAAAACGCGATTTCAAATGAAAAGACGGAGAGTTGATGAGTTATTGTTATAAGTTTAAAAAGAAAATAAGTAAATAGTGGTTTTCGTCATTTGATTAGATGAAATCCCACATTCCTGAGTCACAAAAAACAGCTCAGTTTTAACAAACAAAATACAACAAAATTATTAAAAAAACAACATAAAGAGGTACCATAATAATGACATTGAAAAGGCACAGTGGAAACCAAAAATACTACATTACAAATAACATAATGAATGGAAAAGAACATCTGTCAAAGTATGGATTTGTCTTTTGTTAGACTTTTGCGGTAAATGGCAAATGGCGGTAATTCACATTTCTTACTGTTCAAAAAGCGACCAGCGGCATAAAAGGAGCGAAAACCAAGAATGCAGCAAAAGATGAGCAAGAAGAAGAAACAAGTAAACATGGAAGCGGCAGATATGTTTTTTGCGTTTTTGTTTTTAACATACACCATGGTGGTAGGGATTGAGATTAGAAGAAAAAAGCCCACTGGACCAATTCATTCACCCACAAAGACTGAACCTCCTCGTCAGTCCATCTGTCTTTTTTTTTCTCTAATCTCCATCTTCAACAAATGTGCTCATAGCAAATGGTTCACATGAGTTGGAGTCACGTGATTTATGTTCACATGAGAGGGCTGAATGTAATACCTAATCAGCAGAGACCCCTGCCAGATAATTTCTCTAAGCCAATCAATGAGACGTTTTCAGTCCCGCAAACGTTCCTGAAAGCTATTTTTGCAGGGTCATCCCTGGTAATGGACACAAGCATCAACAATCCAGCCCCTGGAAAACTACCCAGAACCCCAGCAAATGGAAACGTACTATATTAATGCACCTAAATGCACCACAGGCACTGATGAGAGTGTTAACAGGTGTTAACTAAGCACCAACCATCTCACTTCCGCGTTCACGCGGAACTACGTTTCATTGCAGTTCCTCGACTGACCGATAGAGGCTGGCTGCAGAAGCGAGTCAATCTCATCTGACTCCCGTGTTAAAATGTCCAACTTTAGAGCAGAAATAAACACATTTACAACCTGGTTCAAAAAACCATTTTGGTCTCAATTGTTTGATTTCACATCAATAACTATGAGGGGGGTGGGGTTTTTTTTGTACCATAACAGGAGAATTTATATAAAGCATTACATGTATTTCTAATATGATTGATTGACAGTCGGGTCAGCCAATGGCAAATGGCTGTTATCACTTCATCACTTCACCTCATCCGTAAACAACATGATATTGCGCTCAGCGAGGCAACCAGCCAATTGACAGGTGATGGGTGTGGTCTCATCAGCGTCCAGAGCAACCTGGCTACGCCTCATATTGAATAAATTAAATTTCAGCATTGAACAGGAAGTCAAGTAAACAACTTAAACACAAAACACAATGGAAGCACAATCCCGACTGGAAAGAAGACTAAACCAAACTGGAGAAAAGAAAAACATTTTCTTGTAATATTTTCTTATTGTGGCTTCCTAAATGTCTTTTTTTTTTTCTATGTGTGAAAGTAAGTTTTGAAATCATTTGTCATTTGTTTGTTTTGTTGTTTTTGTTTCACCGATGCCTCTTGGAGAGCAGTGAAATCACATGCTCTTCTGCACTACACAGGTTGACTTTTGTGTCACAGCTGCAACTTTGTGATAAGAAAATGTATTTTCAAAGAAAACACATCGCACTGATATGTTGGTTTTTACATTTTGAGCATTGTGATGCATGTGTTGACAAGGCATATGTTTGAAGTTGTTATCTACTGTCAAGACAGCAGCCAAACTCTCAGACAGCACTGTCTGCTCCATGTTGCAACACAAGCCAGGGAGACTGGCAAATGAACAGGTGGGATTGCCATATGTTTGTGAAGAAGCCGCTAAATGTTCTCACCAATTAGAAACAGATGAGACATTTTTCTCTTAGTAAATACCTCATTCTCCCTTCCTGCAGTCGCTGCTCTCTTCATTTGGGAGACGCATGACTTGTTACATGTCTCTCTGGCTCTGCTGAGAAATGACAAACTTAAAAACATTAGGCAGGCAGAACTGGGAGAAGGATGGCAGGTTACCAGCGACTACGACTGCTGATGGGGAGGACTGAAGCGGGTTCAAAACATTCTTTAGCTATCATGGAGATCTTTTTCTTGAAAGACTAATATGCTGCAGGAGTCAGCAAGTAATAATAGATGACTGGGAGGACTACTGTTGATTCTTTTTTGTAGAAATGGATCATTTTTGCTAAGTGGATGCTCAACAGTGGCACCCGTTGGCTTGGATAGACTGTATAGGTAGGGAGTTATTGACCGACTCTAAGCAGTACCCTTAATACTGGGTACTGGATACTGCAAGTGCTATGACGGCTTAGAAGAGAAGTTAACTGGCTTAAACAGATAGCCAAACGAGTGAGAAACACTGACTTTAGACAAACAGTGTGAAAGGAGAGAGGTAGTTAATTACATGGCTTATATGGGCCATTAGAGCTGTGGTAACATTTCGTGAGGTTTGGAAATAATGAAAAAATAAATGGGCTAGTCGCTTGGTTCATTGGGCTTTCTTCTTTCAACATTTAATGAAGACTAATTAATCATTTTTAATTTTAATATATAATGCAAGGTTTCAACAAGAACCATTGTTCATAGAAATGCGTCTTCCCTGCGTATGTGGCGTGGATGCTCCTTCAGCGTGTGGGTAGAGATTCAAACTAGTTTAGGCAGGCCTTGCAGCTGCCTGTATTTCAGCTGCAGTGATTTTAATGCAACGCTTAAATTCACAGGAGCACTTTCTCCGCGTTTTTCATATTTGTAAAAAAAAAAAAAAAAAAAAAAAAAGGAACAAAGCAATCACAAATCTGGAAGGAAGTGGATTACCTTTCTACATTTGTAGAGGAAAGGAAAAAAAGAGAAAGAAACCATGAATAAAAAAAATGGTGATACTAGCTTTAAAGAATAAAGCCAAGGTTGAACCCTTTAGAGGAAAATTTGATGGTGGGAAGAATAATACTGCCAGGGGGAAGAAAAAGAATAAATTTTTTTTTTTTCATTCTTTTGTCTGTCATACACAAGCTCATACACACAAACACATTTTAATCATGGACAGACATGACAGCAGATCAGTGTGAGCTTTTTCAACCTCATAAATGGAAATGAATCATCGTTCATTCATCTATCCCGGGTGGCATTTCTCTTTCTTTCACTTGGGGGAATGAACTCCAATTGGCTTGAGACCCTGTCTCCTGAGAGTTCACCGTCCAAAAGCCTGGCGCTTCTAGGATGTCTTTTGTGTTTCTGATAAGGCTCAAAATCATTCTTTGTGATTGCTTTCTTCGTGGTTTTATTTTTGACATTTATAACTGCTACAGTATTTCTCAATGGCTCCTTGTGTTCTTTCTCATTTCGACAGACAGCACAGTGTTGCTTTTAATTGATATGTCCAGAGAGAGCGATAGTCCATGTCCCTGGAAACAAATCCTTCGAGTGAGGAAGATAAAAAAAAAAAAAGCTCACATTTATTTTGTGCTTGCCTTCTTCTGCTGCTGACTGTCTGTCAAGCTGTCTGATGGCAACCAGAGAACTCTTGTAGCCCATAGCTTATTCATGCACTCTAACACCTTAGAGAGCTGTACAAGAATAACCGAATGGATTCTCCTCAAGACAGGTATAATGTAGCCTTACAGCTAAAAAGCTTAAAACTTGAGGAGGACAATTTCTCTGCTCCGTCACAGCGCGCCCATTTCTCTTGTTTAAAAATGCAAATCAATTATCTATCTGAAGCCACGGAACCTCGGCCCTTACCTGGCTGCCGGATCCCATATGGTAATATTGATAGCAAGGGATTATATTATTGAAAAGCTTAAGAAGTGAGAGGTGCTCCGGGCAGATTTCATTGAGCTGTGTGACTTGATAGTGTTCGATACATCAGGTGGGTTGGTGCCATTTTTCAGTAAATGGGGAACTGACATCGCAGAGTCGCGATAACGACTGTAATTTCAAATCTCCACTAAACTGAGGACCAAGAATTCTGCTATCTGCTTTCTTCCACTTTGTGATGTGACAAGCTCCATCTTTGTGCACCCTTTCAGGAGTAATTTAGCAGGGAAAATGCGTGCTGTTGAGGAGGAGGGCCCTCTACACCAGCCTATTGTAGTAGCTTCTTCAGTAACAATCTGAAACGTCTGTCATGGTGAGTTATTTCGGCACAGTTGCTCAGGTCTCATCAGAGACACCAGCTGATATTGCCACTGAGACTGTGGACTACTGAGATTTCATGCAAGCTTGTAAAATTTAAACAGGTTTGTAGCACACAGAAGCGAAAGAGAACAGAAACCCCAAGTGATGATAGTCGGGGTTTGAGTACACTCAGATATCCTGCAAATGCAGTGCAAAATAGCGTTTTTTAAAACTGCTTACATGTGTCAATATCACAAGGACTTACAAACACACGACACTGTGAAAAGACAAAGTGATCGTATCTTATACAGTTGGAAAGTTATCCTGTCATTGAATCTGTTCACTGAGAAACAGATGGACAAGTAGGCTGAAAAAGAACTTAAATTTGCTTTTGCGGTAGTTCCTTTCGACAGCAGATGCACAAATGTGGTCGTGCTGCACCGGTGACACATTGTTCATACAAACATGCACCGTTGCTCACAGGGACACTCACGACCAGCCACACTGTCGCGCCAGCTAAAAAAGTGGTTTGACACGAAGAATACACCTTGACACCTGTTTGATTCAATAAACGTGGCATGACGGTTGCCTTTACCAGCAAGTATGAGTCTTGGGTGCAAAGTGATGATGCCACAATCTGTATTGTAAAGTGCATAAGTGAAACAGATAAAGAAAAAGGAGACAAACCTAAATGAGATGACATTTCTGAGAACCAAAAACGATTTCATATCACATCATGTCAGCAAACTTGAATCCCCACGCCTCCCCCCTTCAATTATTATTTTTTTTTTTTTTGGCAGGAAAGCATCAGCAGACACAGCAGCGCATGCTGACACACTGTGATTTGCTTCTGTAAATATAATCACATTCAGCATGTTTCATTTAATAGGCAATTTAAACTCTTGATGTAGTTTGACATTTGTCCTTGGGAATCTAGTGGTAACCACTCCAGCGCTCTTTCTTGAATTGCATTGTGAGAAAGTTAAAAAAAAAAAAAAAAAAAAAAAAAAAAGTGAGAAGGACACTTCCAACACTATCATAATTTATTTTGGTTCAAAGAAAAAGATGATGAAAGAAGAGACACTATCGTAGAACAAAAGGCTTAAAAAAAATCTTAAAGGCATTGTGATGCAACCAATAGCTTTTTCAAGACATTTAGTAATATTCAGAAATGTTGGGAGAGGTCATCGGAGGAGCGGGCAGAAAGAAAATGGGATGCTGCTCGTATAACTGCAGTTGCACACAAAAGATCCACGTGATTAGTTCTCTTACACTAAAACAGGCAGTTGAGGGCATCATTAGGGCCATCATTTTTAACAGTGCACAGAGTTCATTAACATTCATCAACACAACAGAGTCAGCAGGCTGCAGACAAGGATAATTTACGGCTGTCACGAAACAACTCTGAAAAACGGGGCTCACCATGAAGGATAGTGTCCAATGAGTACAGTCAAGGTATAGGACAGTTATAACAACTCAATGTAGCTTCAGTCTTTGTTCATTTTAAACAATATAATTTATTAACCTGGAAAAAATAAGAAAAATGACAACAGACGGTAGATTTCTTTGTTGATAAAGATGATAACTAGGAAATTATTACGTTGCCGGCTACAGATGACAAATAATTTGAGGAAACTTGAAACTAAAAGTCAGTTTGGATTTATGCAGGAAAAGTCCACGGAGCCTAGGCATGTTCTCAGATGACGATGTTCACTACGTGGAAGTCATTTTCTCTGACAGAAAACCTTTCACATGAAGACTTTGGACTATGTGTATATATATATATATTTATAAATACACTGACAATAGCTGACTGGTGTGAGCAGAAAAGGCATTTTTAGAAGTGTAAAGCTGCTATCAACATGATGAGAAATTAAAATGTACATGTATGTAGTGTAACATCTAACGTGTAAAATTTTAATATATGAAAGTATTACACGAGTAAATGTATCTATATTAAAAGAACAATTACCAAAGTGTAACAAAAGTATTACGAGCATAGCCGGAACGTTGACCCTGTGACATCAGGATGCAATTTAGAGTCACAATCTGCTGATAATTTTCTAGTTTATCTAAATTATGGGCAGTGCGGTAGCATGGACGTTTTTGCATTCACAGCTACAAGGTTTCTGGGTCAAGTCCCAGGTGGAGCCTTTTTTTGTGGAGTTTGCATGATCTCCCCGTGCATTCACAGGTTTTCTCTGGGAACGCTGTCTTCCTCCCAGAGTTCAAAAACTGATATGTTTTGTTAATTGGTGGTTCTAAATTGACTCTGTGAGTCAATCTTGAGTCTGTGTGGGGCTGTGGGTATAGGTAACAAATAAACAGATGGGCAAAATCTTTTTCTGTTTGTCAAAATTATCAGAAAAATTGAATTAAAAGAAAAAAATGTTCAGAAAAGTGGAACGACAGTTTCTAAATATTTTAAATGGAAAGCAGCTCAGCTGTTACTTTTTATCCAGGATAATACAACAAGAAGCGTTCAGTATTTTTATTTTATTTATTCATGTTTTACTTTTCAGTCTTTTATTTAAAATCTGCTGCTGCCTGCTTTCAGTCTATCTAGTCTAACTGCCATATTAAACAAAAAGCTTGACATATGCAACAAATAATTAGTAACCAAGCGACTGTAATGTGAAACACTGAGGCTGTAACGTTTCTCTAATTATTGCATAATATGACTTAAGCAATTTGATCCAATATTAGAGAGACACAAATTTGGGGAGACATTCCATACATCATTACAAAAATAAAAATAAATAACAGGATATAATCATGAAAGTCTGATGAGTCTTCTACAGGAGAAAACATAATCTCCACTTTCTGAGTCTGGACGCTGCCGCTGATCTAGACGGATGTGACACTGAGCAGATTTGATGATGAGATCTGTATAATGACACAAAGAGGAAAGCAGTGATGGAAGCTGATTGTGGGGAAAAAAATGTGGACACCAGTGACAAAATAAACCAAGGGGGTAGATGTAGGTGATAGAGAGGAAACGTGTAAATGGTTTCTGTGTTGAACTTTGTAAAACGTCAGTTTCTGTGTGTCGGTGACATGTTCATACTTATGGTGTCATATTAATGTTTAAATTAACTTTTATTACATGGTGTGGTCTACCATCCAGTAGCTGACAATGACGCCATACCTTAATAACAAAGTCGCTTCTATACATTGAGGAACATAATTTCATTTTAATATTTCATTTGATGAATTATGGAACATGCATATAATTTTTCACTAAGTAGATATTCATTAGTTTTCACTTCAATCTGTTCTGCCTGTTATATTAAAGTATGATGCATTTTCTTATATCACAATGCAAAAAAAAAAAAAAGTAGATTTTTACATCTTATTATATTGCACTAAAATCTTTGTGTTGTTTTCTACATAAATGCTGCTTTAACAGTTGTGTAAATAAGCTTTGCCAAAGGGACAGATACATCACACATCCTTGTTTTTTTTATTTGTTCATGATAACATTCTGGACGGTCCATTGATCCAGAGCACTCTACATCCATTTCTTTTGAAAGACATCTCTGGAATACTGATTTTTCTGGCCACGGTACATTTTTCCCCTGTGTGATGGGTCATTCCAGTTTCTTCTGACCCTGGATACGTTGACTGTCCCCTCTGAACAAGGTTAACATAAGGCTGCAAGCTCTGCACTGTAAAATTAAGTGGGATTTCTAACTCTGGGTCCCTATTGCTGTGCTTGACAAAGTTTTATTAAAGTAATCTCTTGGTCATCTGGTTAAATAGATAAATGATAGTTCTTGTGTCCAGCCTAGACTTGGAGCCCTAAATCTTATGTGTCAAAACTCAGAGTATATATATATTCACAATATTCATAGCTCTTGAATCATTTTATGATATTATGCACTGCATTAAATCTGGTTTGGAAATGTAGCTGTTATTTGCAATATTCAAATATAATTCATGGAGACTGATATACACTCTATGAGATTATTCAAATGCTTCATAACTGATTGAGTCAATTCACTGTGCATACAACCTCCAAATGCTGATTCAGGAAATGCAGAATTATTTTTTTTTCTTTTCAATAAACAGTAATGAAGAAATTAAAACCAGTACAGCTCTAATCATGCAAAATGAATATAATGAGACTGAAAATTAAGTTCTGAATAAAAATAGGTTAATTTTGATTGATTAATTTTAGTAAAATGACAACACAAGTGAAATTCTTTAACCCTAGATGAGATAGATAGAGTAGATAGAAACCTGAAACCTTTGTAGCATCCCATAATCAAAAAAGGAAAAAAAAAGTTTCATACAAACCCAAAAACTATATTAAAAAAACAAAACAAAATAGAAAATACCTTAATTTATCTAATGTTTTCATAATGGTAATGAAAATAATTATTTAAAAATTGTTTTAATACAAAATTTGAAGCGCTTTTGATTCCAATATATAAATAATTCGTCAAATAAAAATATTTGTTTTTTTTCATGTTTTTGTCAATTTTTCATATGTCAAGATTTAAAGATTTAAAGAGAAAATGCTATGGTTCTTATTTATGGTGTATTTACTGGAAAGCAAAGATAAAAAAAAACATACAGATCAAAATAAAATTTCATGCATTTACTGTTCATGTAAACAGGTCAGCTTCATCTACAAATCAACACGGAGACACAAATGCTGATATTCCAGCCTTGTGAAATGTGTAAGTGGCCCCAAAGGGACCTGGGGAGATATCTGGCATCTGTGGCTCTACATGTGTACAGCTAGGTACACTCACAGGAGATGGAAAGTATTACACTACATTCGACTGTTTGCCTTCAGCAATATGGTTATGGTTAACTTTCTTCAGAGGGTGAGAAGCTGTCATACAAATCCTGAAGAGTGTGCAAAACACTGGATTAATCAAACTGCAAAATGGCCTCCAGGTTCAAGATAATTGAGGAGTCGGACATTTGCGACATAGAGGTGGCGGTGTTCCCTACAACGTGTGTGAGTGGCGTCGATTGCACTTCGGGACATTATTATTGTTTGCTGTTTTTTTTGCCCATGTCGGTATGTGTATTGCTCTGTGAATGTACATACATGTTTATAAACTGAAATAAGTTGCGGGTGTTTGTGCACTCATGGAGTCAGGCAGCATACTCAAATATACGACCACAGGGAGCAGCAGTCTCCCTGATGGATGGCCTATCCAGCATACGATATACACCTCACGTAAAAGTACCAACCCAGCTACTTCTATCTTGTTCCACTGGGTGTCTTTGTCACAAAGCACCATCTCAACCTTAAACCAGGAACAATATCACACTGAGTTTAGATAGAGCAGCTATATATATTAAATATATTTCTCGACTGCTGCAGGGGTAGTATAGGTAATAAAATTGCTGCTGAAATGTGCATATTTACCTATAATGAAATCATGAATTTGTGACCTTAGTAAATGAAAGAGACCATAAAAGGTCCCCTTGTTGGGGAGCTCATATAGCTTTTCATCTGTGTAACATAAAGTAGAAATAAAATCACTACATGCGAGTGACAAATAAAAAGGAAAATCCACCAAAATATTAGTCAGGTGTTGGGCCATTATTTTCCACCTGATTCAATGCACTTAGGAATTAGTTGTAAAAGTCTCTCTGGGGATGAAACACTCTCTGTTCATTAGGTGTTGTTTAATGACGGTGGTGGAATGCAGTGCTTAACGTGCCCCTTCAAAATCTACCATAGATGTTCTATCGGGAGAGTGATCTAGTGATCATGAGGGGCATAAAACTCAATGAAAAACTGCAAGCCCTGGCTCAGAACCCAAGCAATCAAACACAGAAACTCTCCTGCAACTTTGTTCTGAGACCCACATCAGATCTGTTCCATAAAGTGCATTTTATCACCTGAAAAAGTATAGCTATTGCTCTCTTGAGCAAACACAGAGACACTAAACAAGCTGTAATTCCATGCAGATTCGAAGACTGCAAAACTCTTCCTTTCGACGTCCCTAAGAAAAAATATTTCACAATTACAGTTACTCCATAAGTCAGCTCTATGAATGCTCAGTAAAACCAGAAAGAGAGAGAATATTGCATAAATTTTAAAGTCTCTGTGCTGCTGCCTTCTTAATCAATTTTAAGATTCTTTCATTAGCTTATAAAACTCTCAACAGTCTTTGTTTTTACTTATTTATAAGAGTTGTTTTTATTTTATGAACCTCCTTGGACCCTCGTGTCTTCTAGTGGCAGGGATTTAGCTATTTTCAAAGTGAGAAGAAAAACACGGTGCGGTTTCTTTTAACCATTAGGGTTCATGTCCCCATAATTGCTCACCTGAAGACCTGGACAGTTGACAGCACAGACATTTTCAAACGTAAACTCAGGACCCACCTACTTCATTTCGTTGTGACATACTAAGACCTTTTCTCACAAACTGACACAATTTGCAGAGGCACTGACATCTCATTGACATGTTTTGGTCAGAAATTGAATACTAAAGCACATTTTTTATCTGTGTTTTTTAATATGGCAGAAAATGAGCCATTCTTCTCCACTCCAACCTTTTCTTCTGCAGTGTGTTGTTGATTTTAAATTGGTGTTCCAGCTTTGCGCTACCTACTGTCAAGGTACAGCAAATCAGTGTGGTGTGAAGTTTGGTGCTGATAAAGATGGCAGGGCTGGATCTCAGATCTGGCTCTGTGATCTCACAGATCCCCACATATCTGACTGTATCACCGCAAAGCACATATTTTTAGATTTAGGCATCCTACATCAAAATTACCATTCTATGGTTTCTGAGTTGGTCTTCCCTTCGATAATCAAAGTAAATGCACTCAAGCAGAGAATATTTATTTATCTATAACAATAGTCCAATAGTATACAATTTTGATCCCACTTCATATTCATATCAATTAAGCTTTTTTTTATTTATTTTTTCTATTTTGATTCAGACTAAAAAAAACTCTGGGTTTGTTGAACCACGCAATCTAAATTCACTTCTGTTTGGAGCGTCCTGTTCGGTCTCACCTTGGCTGTGCAGAGATGCCTCCAAAACAATTCAGAACATAACAGCAGGATGCAAAATGCCAGCATGTATGGCATGTATGGAACGTCATCAGCAAGAACCGGAATAGTTTACAGGAAGATCTGTGCTAAGTACGAGCTGGAAGTCTCAAAGTCAAGATGGGAGAAAATGAAAGTGCAACGATTCATGATCTTCCAGACATTGTGGTGGTCAACATACCAGAAGAAAACAGTGGTGATAGTCGCAGGATCCCAGGTGACATCAACATCAAGAAGGGAGGAACATGAAAAGCTTAAAAAAATACAAAGTGTTGAAAAAAGAAGTTGAAAATATGTAAAAAAAAAAAAAAAAAAAAAAGAAGTAAAGGCAACAGAGCTGGTTGTATCTGGAGCATTCGGGGCTGTTACCTCCAAACTAGAAAAGTGGTTTCAGTATTTTGAAACAACGGAGATCTCTGTCTAGAACAGCACCGCCCTGTGGGAGTAATTCAAATAATGTTTAACCCTGTTACGAGGGAAAAGGACACTAGGTACAACAGCACACGGGCCTCCAGGAATAGAAAATCCCACAAGTCCTCCACAAGTCAACCAAAACCAAACCAAACAAACAAACAAAAAAAAAGGTCCTAGGGTCGTAACAGACCCTCAAATCTCCAGGTCTCTGGTACAGGACCTGAACTTGAAGAGGCAACCATTCAAAGTACTGGGTGAGGGGAGGGAGTAATTTTTTTATTTCTTTCTCTTTTATCATTCTCACCACCACATGTGGGCATGAGCTCTTCAAGCATTGAAACCATTTTGCAATACGTAACCTGCTGGTGCCCTCCAGAACACTAAAGAAAATCATTTTGAATGCCGCTCCAACTTTTGGTGAATGCTCAAGCCACTGAGGACTCACACTCCCCGAACAACTTTTACAGTTCCTCTGTTTCCCGTCTAGGGACTGACTGCATTGCCTTGGCAGATTTGGCAGTAGATCAGTGAGGTATCTTTGAAAAAAGCATGTCTGCAGTGTCAGAGGTCAGTGTGGTGGGTGAGGACAGAGAGGAGATAGCTGTGCTGCTTCTTTTGCTGAAGGGTCGAGCTTTGAATTCTGTTGGAAGGTACAGAAAAGCACATTAGCATGATATTTCAGGAATTATAACAAAAGATTTTTTTGTCCCTTTCTTTTTTCAAGCTGAACATATTTTATTTAACCTTTACTTTATCAGGAAAAACACTGCTGTGGTTTAAACTCACTCTACAAGAGTGTTCTAGTAAAGAAAAGAAGCAAAAGCTCAGTCCAAGTAACACAGCAATACATGCACACGTACAAAATAGTTTGCACATATAAAAGATTTCTAAAACATCAATCCTTCCATCCATTTTCTATATCCACTTAAACATCTTCAAAGTTACAGGCAGTCTGGAGCGTTCACCAGCTGTCAATAGCCACGTGGCTGGTGACCCAAGACAGCTTCACCCGTCCATCACAGGGACACATAGAGACAAAAGAGCCCACTGTCACTCCTACACAAACCGGAGTCCGGCCCAACACTACACACTGTAAACAGTTGACCTGAAATTTCATTCTCAGTTGAAAATACCACACTTTATATGGAGTATATTGCATTCATCCTAAAATATCTAATCAGAGCTTGACAGACTGGGACTGGAAAGAGTGCAAAGAAATTAAATCCAATTCATTAAAGTCACTGACCCAAATAGAATTAAGCAGTGGCCCAGAGTAACCAAGTATGCATGAACCCTCAAATATTAGCAAGGTGCTCAGTGCTCTGAAAGTAGCATAAGGGGAAAAGGTTGAGACAGCTACACTCCAGTGCAGCTCATGAATCAGAATAATAATGGTTTTATCCTTTTAGCTTGACTTCTCTTTCATCTACAATCACAAAAATAGCACCAAACATTCCCACTGATGTTGTACGTTAAATGATTGGCTGTCAAAAATGAAACGTTTCTGTGTCAACGGTTAAACGTATGTGAGGGGAAAAAAACATACTATTGAATCATGGACAAAATGAATCCCTATGAAACTATCACGTTTATGTGAAACGAGCAAAGGCAAATTAAAATGTGCATAATTTGAATACACAAAAGAACACAATAATAGTTCAGAGTGCAAGAAAATGACAAATGAGCTGCATAACATATTTGGACTAAGAAGCTGAAATGGCCCTAAAGTGCATTAATTTTCATTTAATCAACTCAGAAACTGGCAAAGAGCATATTCATTTACCTGTCACAGAGAGGTCGCTCCCTCAAGAAGACTGCTCAGAGAAGCTGCTGCATCTCGCCTTACTGCAAATATAAGGATGCATCAAAGTCTGAAGCATGCTAAGAAAAATCCAACCGTTTAAATCTTCGATAAGGCTTCTAAAGCAATGATTCCATTGTGTATCAGCTGTTTTTCTCTCCTGTTACTACTTATACTATTTGATGACCTTGGTGTGCCTGTCACCTTAGCCAGCAAATGATCATTGTAATCAGCAAGATCATTATTAGCAAGAACAGTAGCACCTCCTTTTCTGTTCACTACTATTCATCACATCAAGGCTTAATTGGATTGCTAATTGATGTGTAGAAACCCATGTAATTGCAGTAAAACATACTTTCAACTAGAGTGCCATGCAGCAGCGAGGAAGAATGGGGGTGGGGGGTTTGGGGGCTGCATTCAAGCTGTGAGATATAGTCTGACTAACATGAGCTTATGACCATGTGAATGTGTGGAGCATGAAACATAACTATTACTACTTCTACTGTCATTTAGCGGCTCTTTTTCCAAAGCGACTTACATCTGAGAGAACAACACAAGCAAGAAATCAATAACCAAGCAGATACAACTCAGTAGTGGATGAGTACATTTGAAACACGTCAATATAAATTTATTTACACGTTGCCAAACACAAGTGTGACGGCTTTGACTGTCCTGTCCGTCTGCCCTCTGACACATTAATATCAAAGAAGCTCTGCGCTGTAGACTGGGAGAATTACAGCAGCTAAATGATGGCATGCAGTTTAAATTAACATGGTCGATCAACCACATAATGGACCACAATGAGACGCCATTCAGACTGGAACTAAAGGATCCTTGATGTGGCAGTTAGATAAAACAGAAATTTAATCTCAATTAAGAACCAGTCTTCTTTATTAAACTCATTACTGTATTCTCAGTATTTTCACGGCCCCACTGGAGCCACCCAGACCCTGAAGCAACACCTACAGTCCTCATTTTAAATGTTTTTCCTTTCTTTCTTTTCTGCTTGTGCTTCTTTGTGTCAGAGACAGATTGTAGTGTGTCTGTGGTGGTTACAACAGGCAGTAATTTAGCATTCAACATGTGTCTCAGTCAGAGGGAAAGAGAAAACAGAGTGGCAACACAACCTTTGGACTCAGAGGAGAAAAACGGTGGGTACATTTGTGACCATCTTCTGGGTTATGGGGTTATAGTTTCTGTCATTCCTACACATGGCATTGGACCACGTTTGTTTTTATGTCTGCTTGTGGTGTCATTTTTCATATGCTCGGTTGTATATCCTACATTAGCAGTTCTTTATCCCACAGATGTTATGTTTGTATGTTCTCAGCAAAGTAATTCATGTTTATTTAAATTCTTATGACCATAGCCTGCAAATTCCAATATCTTTGCCACCTATGAAGGCCAGCTTATAACAGTTATGTAGTTTGGCTATTTACTTTATATTATGACATTATGACAATTATGACAGTCTGACATATCGGATCATTTAGCAGTAGCTCTGAATTTCGTTTACATTTTTATTCAATACACTTCAGAATTGTCATTCTTATTAAATAAAATTAAATATCATGATATTGTGTTATTATGTTAAGACTAGAAGATTGTGCTAAAACTAAACCCAGGCGAGATGTTAAACTTTACTAAATTAATTTAGCCTATTAATGACAAGGGAAGATAATTCTACTTTTAACTATCTACTTTAGTCTACAATGGGAGCGAAATTAGCAGAATAAACCAATGATAAAGAATGGGTGATGGTGATCCCTAAACATTTAAATCCCTATGGTTTCATTTGAAGTGGGTATCAGATTGTTTGAGTGTTAGGGATAAAGATTTTTAGGATAACATTTGCTCTTGAGAAGATTATCCTTAAAGCCAGAGAACGAATCAAACCGCTGCAACTTAGACAAGATTGGTGGAGCAGTTAATGGATGAGAAGAAGGCAGTCCATATAGGAGATCATTTAAGTTCAGTATCATAACAAGAAATTCCTTGAAATAAAGGAAGGCACCTTAAAGAGACTGAGAGTGGTTCAATAGTCAAAGCAAAAAGGAGGGGTAGCTAGAGGACAGCCCTGCCTAGTGTCATTCGTGACAATACTGCCCTGGAGGGAAGAGTACGGGATCTTAATCCAAGAGATAAACTTCACCCCAAAACCACATCTGTTCAGCGCACCAAAAAGATAGTTCCACTCAACACGATTGAATGCTTTCTCTGCATCAGATGAAATAACTACTTCAGGAACAGAAGGAGGGTGAGCACAGACAAGTCTGGTAAAAAGTGGGTAAAAATTGAAAAGCAGTGGATGTCATTTAATGAAACCATTGTGTTTCTGTGATATGACTTTAGGAAGAACAGCCTCAAGGTGAACTAAAACGCTTTCACTAACTAACGCATTAACCAGAACGTAGGTATTACGAGTAGAGAAAGGTCTGTAGGAGGATGATCGGTTTAAAATCAGCACCAAGAATTAGAAAATAAGTGTCAAGAAAACTGAAGGAGCAAAATACTCTTATCTGCACTGTCAAAATCTTCGCCAATAGCACTGAGTAGTGGAAACGCTTGCCAATCATTGTCAAATATCTGTCATTTTTATCCACTATAAACTTTGAAACTGTAAAGTGGACCTCTTTATTAATTAAAATACTGCTCTTCTGGCTTTTGAGTCAAAGAATGAGTGAAAGACAACGCCCACTCAAGGACATTTAGGTCTGAAGTGATCTCTATCTCGTAAATTAGTTTCTTGTAGAAACAATATGTCAGCTTTCAGGTGCTTCAAAAAATAGAATATCTTTGATCACGTAACTGTATTGTTCATTAGTTTAACTCAGAAATCTTATAAAAGAAGCACCATCTAAATCAAACTAGACATAAGACGTATAATTTGCCACTCAGATATAAAGAAAAGTGAATAAAAATCTCCCAGGATTAAAAGAAGAAAAAGAAACATAAATGTATTTCCATATTTCGTCTCAGCAGAGATGTCTGAACAGCCGCCCTGATACCTGCCCCCCCCGAAAGCACCATGTCTGTATCCCTCCCCAGTCGATGGAACAGCACTGCCAACTCCAATAGTAGTCATCTGTTTTATCACACTTTTCCTACTGATTTTGTTAAACGTTCCACTTTCATTTGAAGAACTACGATGCCATCTGCACAAGTAGACAGAGATTTCTCGATTTCAGCAACAGTACCTTTTCACATGGCAAGCCTCACCTGCATGGCAGAGATGCTGGAAGAAACTTTGGAAGGATATGAAAAGAACAGATGTGGAAGGTGAAGGCAACAGTGATCCCAGCGGTAATTGGAGGACTTGGCAGTTTGATTTATTTTAGTTGATTGGCTCCTGCCGATCCCAGGAACAACAGAGCTCCCTGTACGGAAGAGCGCAGTCCTAGAAACAAAAACATAAACACCGCATAAAGCCCTCGAACTTGAAGAGGGCAACTGCCCAGAGAACTGCATTTTGCTCTTTACCCTCTGTGTCCTGACAACTACTCAGATACAGCTACAATGATCCCTTTATGATTTACATTTTATTAATTTTGTGCGAATCTAGTAATGACAAATTATTAGTTACCATATTCTGGCTCAGTAACATTATATATATATATATATATATATATATATATATATATATATATATATATATATATATATATATATATATATCCTTAGTCAACAATCAGAACAAATATGAATACAAGATTATAGTTTGAACAAGAAGAAAAATAATATAATAATATATAGGCTTGAGAACATTTTCTTTCTTCGTGAAAAATTGTTTCTCTCAGAATAATCACAGTGCAAATACTGGGGAAAATAGAAGAAGAGGGAGCAGGGAGACAAAGAAATAAACTCTGACGTCCAGGCTGTGCAGATGTTACACAAATGTCAACATCAGCTTCCATCTCAACTGCAGCAAAAATCACATCATCAAATATTTGCTGTAGCTATGGATTTTCCTCTGTTTGTCAGTTCTCATCCAGTCACTTCCTCTCAATGTCAGACTTAAAAAGGCAGGCAAACTGCGCAGAGCCAGCGGCCTGTCAGGTGCAGCATATCTACACCTCATGGGGCAAAAAAGTCAATCTGCACTGACAAACGCTCACTGCTGCACTGACTGTCTTTTCACACCCCAGGCATGACAAATGAAACAAGAGAAGAACCTACCACTCTGCAAAATGAAATTAAAGCAAATTACTGGACTGACTCAGAAACTGAGTCTGAGAAGAAAAGATGACCCCCTGCATCTGGAATCTGGATACATTTCTTTCATTTCAGTCCTTTGTTTCATTTGGGACTATTTTTGATTTTTCTTCTGCGAAGGTGCAAAAACACAATTTCCTGAGGTTTTATTGAAATGTCTGTGTACATTGATAAAACTGACACCATGTTTTTGTTCAAAGCGACAGGTTTTAGATTCAGCCACTTGACCACTTGTCCTAACCCACCATCCCTCTTCCAAGGACTGCAGCTCTTGTTAGTGTGGTTAGATTTAAAATGTAAAAAACAAAACAAAACAAAACAAGCAAAAACAAAGAAATACTTTATTGATTCCCAAAGAAAAATGAATTGTGGTTCATCTACAGACTAGGGTGGATTGAAAGTCACAAGGTTGTGTTATGTCAGCGTTTTGAGTGGGTGGTCACTTTACACACCCAAATATATGATCTCTTGCAGTGAAAAACAACATTTCCATTTTTATAATATCATTTTAAATATGCCCAGTTTGAGCTTTGCAACAATATTGTTGTTTTCACCTCTATTGTTCAAAGTTCGTCTGATTCTCTCCTGCAGACAGATCAAGACTGCAGGCAGACCAGTCCATTACACATGCCCTGTTCTTCCTCAGCCACACTTTTGTAATGTGTAATGAGGTTTTGCAGTTCCATGTTAAAAAATACATAGATGTCCCTGGAAAAGATATACCCTTGAAGTAACAGATGTTCTAAAATCTCAATGTGATAGCTACTTCATTGTCATCTTTGTCATTCAAAGACTCTGCCTTTCATTTAGTACCAAACTCGGTCTTCTTTTCAGACTATCTGTTTGAAATGACAAAATGTATTTTTCCTAACCTCATTAATAGCTATAAATCACCCAATCCAAACACTTTTTGGAATGTGCTGCAAGCCTGCGAAGCAGAAATGCATGTATAATAACAAATGAAATGAAGCAGATGATGCGAAACATGAAATAGCTTATGTTTATACTTTCTGTGATGAAACAAGAGCCAAAGTATATGTAAGAATTGCAATCTTTTTACATAATTGAGGATTGAGTGTTGTACAAGGTGCAAGGCACAAAAACCACATATAAAAATGCGTTAATTTGAAATCTATGTTGTCACATCAATGACAACAAAACAAGCAGAAGAAACAAAAACAGATGCAGCATACTATGTTTTCATCTGCATAATACATGGTTTTTGTTTCGTGGCTACTTTATGTTTTACCAGGAAACTGCAATAGTAATAATGGTAGATCACGGCTTTTTCTCTTATCTAACTATTCTTTTCACTCAGCTGTGTTTGGCTGTCATGACATGTAGACCTGCATGTAGAGCAGTTCCGTCTCTAAAGGCCAAAATACATGTTTCCCAAATGAAACTCTGGTTAAGTGATTTCATAAGTCTAAAGACTGGCTCATCCTTTGTTGATGGTTCGTGATTTTGCATGCATGGAAAGGGAACTTTGTACTAATAATTGGTAGGGACTTGCACTGAGGAAGATTAATCTAAAACCAGTGTAGCACCGGTATTATAAGATCAATTCATCCATCCATTCATTAGATCTTATTTCTGTTCAAGGTATACCTCAGATGCATCCACAAATACATACCAGTAATTAAAACTGTTTTAGGGGTTTAAGAATATGCATTTCAGGTTTCTGTAAGGCTTAGATCATTGGATCGGTGTACATTTAGTATTTGCAGCAAATTGGCATGGATTTTAATGCTGTTTTGACTAATTATAAATTTTCAGTTCAAGAAAAATCAATTTTAAGGTGTAAGGTGAGTGTGTGTGTGTGTGTGTGTGTGTGTGTGTGTGTGTGTGCGTGCATGCGTGCGTGTGTGTGTGTGTGCCATGAAGGCACAGTATTCCCTCCCCAACAGGTGCTTTTACAAGCATTACTGTGTTTTCCCAGTCTGACGACATTCCCTTTCCTCTACTTCACGGTCCACAGTTACCAATAGATCTCAAATATCTGTGGTCACTGGCTGCTTCATTTAGTCGGTGTTAAATAAAACGCAGCACCGAATAAATGCCACTAAAAAAATGAGGTTTCTACCTGGCTGCCCTTGGGATATACACAGTAGTGCTGGTGGTGCCAGTAATGCCCCAAGTGACGTGACAAAGTTTGTACATGGCCAGTCCAGCCAGTCTTTGTGGTTGGCAACTTCTGTCTTTTCTTTTCTTTTTTTTCCTTTAGTTTTTTTTTAGCTTGCTTCGCAGTCATTTCTTGAGCCACATGAAGATCCATAAGCAGAATCAATAAAAAACATAATGGTCTTGAACTGGGAACGTTTTGTGTTCTCATGCGTTATAATACGTTCATCCAACTGGAACACATGGAAACAATATTGATAGTTTTTAAATTATCTTTTAAATAATCTGTAAGTTCTGTGTCGGTTTGTCACTCTTGTTTCTCAAACGCTGTAAACTGTGGTCTTGCTTTTGATATAGTTTATCTACAATATTCATGTGTTGGCTGTTCACAGAAGGACAAATTACACTTTTCAACGTATAAATAATTTAGAAATGGCACCTTTAAAGTAAATTAGGGAGTGTTTAAACATCTGATATTTTTTGTCAAAACATTCAAAAGTTTACAAACTTCCTTTGTCTGTACACCATATTGCTAATTCAGTAAAGATGAAAGAAAAAATACAAATATAAATGAAACCAAGACTGAGTCAAACTGTATTCCTTTCATGTAAGATAGAAGAATTTTCTATTTGGACGGTCTTATCTGAGCATATCTGGTCCCTGAAAAGAAATATGAAGAGAGCATCATCATCTGGGAGATTGTCGCTGAGGAGAAAAGGGTAATCAGATTACATTAGTGTACACATACACATGCCACTCACTTTAAAAGAAAGCGACATTCATTGTCACTCTATAGGAATGCTTATCGTTTCTTTCATCTTGTCCTTTTCTTTCATTACATCACTCCAGCAACTTGTTTTCTTTCCTCAGACTATTGGATCCTCCTGGTGCCACTTTTGGTCGAACTTTGCTATCGCCGCTGTGACAGAGGCAGACAATAGTATGTGCTGCATTTACCAATCCCACCTACTAATTAGCAAGAGCTCTCTGGTCCTTTTGATCCTGTGTTGTTGTACTCCGGATAGCCTCCTGGTCTTAGAAGGTATGTGTGATGGAAAAAAAAAACTACTTTCACTTACAGAGAATCCATTGGCTGTGGCTGTGTGACTCGACTCGGCTCACCGCGTCTTTCAGCGCGAAGAGCTGCCTCTGGCCTTGTATACTGTACCTGGCAACAATGACAAAATGTGTGTGAGGGTAGATAGTAGGCTGGGAATGTGTTGATTATTCAGGGTCCTACACACAGGGACTTTCTGACCAGGGGTCATGTCTTGCAGTTTAAAGTGAACATTATGACCCAGTCAGATTCAATAATTTTAAAATATAACAGGGTTGATGGTTTTATACACTTTGAAGTCCTGACTCTCTCTTAATCTCAGAGCATGTGTCACCATGACGATGGAAACTACTGAGAGTTATACTTATGATTAATATGTTATGGTATTCTTGAAAGGGGGATTGAGTCTTCGATTAATCATTTCAAGAGATCAATATAAAAGTAGATGAATAATTAATTCTGCATTATATTAAACTCTGAGAGTCAGCAAACTATTGTCCAAAGATACAATCTATTCTTGAAAATGTGAGACAATACAGTTTTCCGTCTGCTCCAAGTCCCTAAAACGGATGAGCAATAGGAGAAAAGTATTAAATTTTTTAGATCATTCAGTTTTTTTTTGTTTTTTTTTTCTCTTCTTATCATGCAAGTGCTGTGCTTCCCCAGGTGAACTGAGTGGCACAATGCTGGATAAAAGGAATATAACATGTTATTTTTTTCTCTGTTTTTCAAAGAGACATTGTAAGCAGCACAAAGGGGGCGAGCTGCACCATTTACAAATCAGCTGTGCCTTTAGGGAAATCTGCTGGCGGATGACATTGAAGTTAAAAGTGCACAGACAGAGACTTTGTTGCTCTGGAAATCACACATGCGTGCAGACTTTCTGTGCAAGAATTTGACTGGCAGTAAACACCTGATTTGTATGTTATCAGCCCATTAAAGGCCTGTTACCAGCTGCTATCACTCTCATAGATATGGCAAGTGAGGGCACTCCCCCACGTCCTAGCAGGCTCACCTATTATCTGTAATAAGAAGAAACGCTGAGCACCCACTTGGAATGTTATCAGCCCATTAAAAGGCCATTATCAATTGTCAACACTCCTTAAATTAATGTTTCAATTTAGCCATACTTCACTTATTCATCGTCCTATCAATGGTGAATGAGAAATAACCTAGTTTATGCAAATGCTTGCAGTGGTGAGAATAAACATATATAAAGGGCCAGATTTACTAATCTGGGTAATTTAGTGTGTGGATACAAATCAAAATGCAATTTTTTATTTGTGCAGGTGAATTTTACAAGTGAAAATTATTCTACAAAGACAGGTGCAACTTGTTAATTTCAATACAGTGAAAATCAGTTTATCAGGAAAATAAAATAAATCTAGCTAATTGTTTTTTGTTCCTTTTGATGTTTTTTTTTAAAAGGTGCTAGACCGTATCCCAGTTTCTGGTGCATCAATAAAAAAAATATAACTTCAACCCCTTAATGCCTGATGCATGGCATTTGATAAATACAATGCTGAGACCTCAGCACCTCTCCCATAATCAAAACTATAAAAAAGAAAATAATTATATTCATTAAAAAATATATATAAATAAAAAAAAATGAATACAAAATAAATAAAATGATCCAGTGTAGTGTAGCCCTGCGGTTGTGTTTGTGTTAGGCTGCTGATCTGTTTTTAACATGCTTTGTGGTTATGGAGTGTAAGAGTTGTAGTGATTGTGTATGAGGCTGAGGCAGGAGTGTGATTGGTTGAAGAAGGCAAGGAGGCGGGGTGAGAGTCAAAAGGTTCATTTAATGTGACCGCTCATCCTCCCAGAAAAAAGAAGACATGGCAAGATTTGCATGTTTACAGGAATAGACTACCTCACGATTACTTACACGATAATTCATAAATTCATAAATTTAGCCAAGGAGCCAGTGTTTGGAAAATACTCCCAGTCAGAGCTAAGGAGTGAGTAAAACCAATGCAAATTTGGACCACGGTGCTTCCACTCCACCCTGTGGGACTACTGCTTAAGACAGTAAAACACTGGTATCCCAGAAAGGTGTTGTTGCTGTTTCTTTAACTCTATGACAGAACAGGGTCTTTTCATTTGACTGAGACAGCGAGGGAATGCAAGCACAATGCCCCAGCCAGTTTAGTTGAGTCTCGGTTTTGTTTTTAATACTATTTTGTCCTCTGTCAGATATCTGTTCTGCCTTCTAAGCTCATCTGAAATGCTGGAACTCACAAGAGAGCGTGTGTGCTCTGTCCACAGCAAAATCAAGACAGATTAAATTGCTCAAGCTGACAAAAATAAGTTTATCAATGTGGAATCCTTACAGACTCATGTGTGACTGTTTATACGGGAAATTCCCCAATGATATGCTTGAGCACACGGGTATCTGTGGTGGTTGAGAGGTGCACACTGCAGTGTCAAATTTCCATGACAATGGAGCAAGCTCTTTTGCAGAGTTGCAAAGGCAGTGTGGCACCAGTTCAGCACCAAAGTGACTTTCATTCTGTGTACTTGCTCCTCTCTTTCTCTCTATTTTCCTCTCTTTCTCTCTCTCTTTTCCTCTCTTTCTCTCTCTCTTTTATATATATTCTAAAAGAATATATATATATATATATATATATATATATATATATATATATATATATATATATATATATATATATATATATATATAAAATAGTGAGTTGTTTGCTTTGAACGGTAACTTAATCATTTTCCTTTAAGGGCTGATTTTGATGTGTGACTGAAATGAGCTGCCTCAGGTTTTAAGGTTTTGTAAAGTATGAAAACTGAAAACCGTTTTAAGTATTAAGTATTATTATCATTGTGAGATATGTAGTGTGCAACTGCAGTGCAAAGTATTTGTGTACTCCATGTCATGACGTGACAGGAAACAAAAGATTTATTTAAAGACTTTGGCCTGTTTTGTTTCTAATATTTTAGTTATTCTATCACATAGAGCCAGTATAATGATAAATACTTCATACCCTTCTTTCCATCCTTGCATACTAAGTCAACTGTAGCAGTAGCCAAGGCAATAATGATACCACATAATTAGGGCTTCATATCCCTTAGCTTTCTCCATTATTGCAGTCTCCATACCAGAAATCTCCTTTTGAATGTTTCTCAATATGAGAGAAACTCATTAGTTGTAGACAATAAGGATTAGGACTATGCAAAGCTTAACTGAAATGTGTGAGCTAAAAGGAAATGAGGTCTTCTGTTACCAAACCAGAGACATGCTCATCATCTCCACCTCCTTGCAGTTAATTGCAAGGAGGAACAGTTTTGTGTTCATATATAGATGCAGAAGGGATGTCTTTATGCATACAACAGAATGTGCTCAGAGGATTATTATGCACAGTTTTTTGCCCACTTTAAGTTTAATTGTGCCACTTTTTTCCCATTATGTATTATGTTTCGCATGTACACATAAATGAAACATGCAGTTGAAAAAACAAAACAAACCAAAACACATTATTCAAATTTTCAGCACAAGCCCCATCTCCCTAAATGTTTGTTACACCAACAATGTAGTGATGTAACATGTTTGCAACCACATATGTCACTTAGGTAGAAGTGGTTGCACTTCCACAAGGATGAATGCTGCCTGCTCCAAACGGTGTCCCAGAGGCGACAGCATTTGTTATACTAAGTTTTTTCTTTTGGATAATTTGTCAAATGAAATAAGTAGGCTGCCGCCACAACACCGACTGTAGAGTAAAGTGGGTGAAAGATTAATCAGGGAAAACTCTATTACATTGACAGAAATTAATGTAGGAAGAAGAGGTGGCATGATGAATGAATAAATGAAGGTGAACAAAAAAAAGGACAAATGTGGTGAGAGGGGAAATAAAAACAGCACCAAGTCTACATGGCAAATCTAGTCAACAAATCCCAGTGTGAGTGTCCCCATCCTCCCTCAGGAGCTACTCCTTCTTCATTTATTTACAGCTGTCTGCAGCAGCACAAGTAGATAAACAACTGCAACTCCCCTGTGAAAGGCCCATGCCAATACCTGGGCCCCTAAATGATTATGAAATGCATTTTCAAATATAGACCACTCTATTGCATCGAAGTACAAAACGCACACATCCAGAAATGCAAAGATGGCACATCGTTCCACAGGACCATCAAGCACTCAATTTCTTCCCTGACAAATATGCACGCAGCTGTGCAACTCCCCTCATCCTACTTTCCATGTTTGAATGTAACACTTTCCTCTCTGTGTTGCTGCAACATCACATCTTTAAGTCTGTTAAACTGTCCTTTCATTTCTGAAGCCCTTAGTCAAAGTGTAGTAGAGTAGAATAGACAATGCAATGGAATGGTGATGCCTTTTATGTTTGAATATATATTATATATAATTATTTTCTTTTGTGTGCGTAATCCGGTGGTGTTTAAACAAAGATTTCAGAATTGCTGCTAGTTTTTTCTAATGTTTTTACCACAAGGACACAACAGAAAACTACCTATATTCCACCTTTTTATTAAACCATGAAGATCTTCATTTTAGTTCCGTGTGAGGGGAAGCGTATTGCTCTAACCTTGAAGCTCTCTGCTGTAGTGCATTCTCATAACCCACAATGCTACAGTTCAGTCCCGCACATAGAAACACAAAAGCTTCAAACACATATTTGTTTCACACCCTGGGGCTGCCTACGCTGTTCCTAAACAAACTGCTTTATATTCCTGTACAAACTACAGTATCCTCACATTGTACATTGCCAAGTCAAGATCTAAAATTGTTATTCTGTGGCTTGTACAACTTAACATGGGGAACATGCACAATATTGGATTATAGTGATATTTTAAAGCCAGTTTTAGCATGCAGTGGAGAGTGTAAAGAAGAGAGAGGCTTTAGATTGCTCTAGCAGATGAGCTGGTTTGCGTGAATGTGCCTCCTTTCCGCTCTTCAGATTTAAAGATTGGAATCAGACAATATGCAAATCACATTAAATTTGTTCTGTATGAATGCATGGGTAAAGAATGTGCAGTACCAGTTGTGCAGTTGCTGCTATTTGACAGTGACACACAAAGAAAAATGTATATCTTATCCTGCCGAATGATTTAAGGAATATGGACATCCGGTCATCTCAAATGCAGTAGCTGCAAATGCTTTCGTGCACTTTTTTGACAAACTGATTTTATTTTCAGTGATCGCAGATAATTGTTCTGCACGAGACAGAATATGCAATAACATAAATCCGTTTACAAAAAGGTCAGCTTGAGATGGAAATAAAAGATTTATGAATGAATCAAATACATTGAAAACAATCACTGAAATAAATATATCCCTTGTAAGAAAAGCATATTTTTCTCCTCCAGTTGTTTCTCCTTTATGTAAAATATTAAGAGCCAGAGGAGAAAAACATTATAATCTTAACTGTTACCCTGAGTACCACTTTGCCACTACTGGCATGCCAAAATAAATAAATAAGAATGACCACATTTATAAAGTGGGAAACCAGAGAAAGATCAAAATCAAGTGAATAAGAGAGACCAGAAGAAGAAAGGAAAACGAAATCCTGTATATTGTAACCCCCCTTTGCCTGATGAGGCTACAGTTTTAGGGTTTCGACCAGTATTTAGAAAATTCTCAGTGTTGTTGGTGGAGCCCAGAATAAGATTTCACATTAACACATTAAAGACACTCAGACAGAAATAAACTTTCAGAAAAAAAATAAATAAATAAAATAAAAAAAAAAAAAATATATATATATATATATATATATATATATATATATATATATATATATATATATATATATATATATATATATATATATATATATATATATATATATATCCTTAGTCAACAATCAGAACAAATATGAATACAAGATTATAGTTTGAACAAGAACAAAAATAATGAAATGCACGCAAAAGGAAATACAAAAAAAAAAAAGATTTCCCTTTTTGTTATGAGCTCAGCCCTTTTATTTGTGTGTAGTTCACTGTCCTACCACACCACAGGTAAAGTATATAAGTTCACTTGTCCCTTTTTCCGTCAGTTCTGGCTCGCCATCAGGTCCACGGGACCCATCTGCACAGCGGCAAAGATGTTGTTTTGAGAACTGTGTGTAATTTTATTTAAAAAGTACCCGGCTCTGTTCTTGTAAAACTGTTGTACTGTTTCTGTGTCACTCCTGCAACAACATTCAGATGTACATTTTTTTTCCTTTTACATGTAAAAGGGTTTAGGCCAAAACTTTATTTTATACTGCTATTATCTTATTTCAGTCTTACTCAAATATTACAGTTACCTAGTAGTTAAATTGTATTTATACATACTGTCTACATGTATAGCTGACAGGTTTTTTGAATTTTTTTTATTGATCCAGAATTTACTCAAAAAAAAAAAAAAAAAAACACGGTCGATGATCTTAACAAAGTATACAATGCTCTAATAAAATTAACAATTAAAGTCAGGAAATGATTTGGGTTTTGTGGAAAATGGTACGTGACATCTGTAGAGCAGACAGCTTTCAGTGCAGCTGTAGAACAACTCTGACCTCTCACCTGCAGATGAGGCACAACGAAAGCTACATGGAATTCACAGATAATAACACAAATAATTAATTAAAAAAAACCTGAAGATAAAGACATGGACATTAAATGTATTTTCCAGTCACAACTTTGCCACACCTCTCCAAGGTCAAAAATAATTACATCATATATTTCCCAATTTATTGCTAAAGGTTTACGACCTCACACTGTGGTTTAATGTGACAGCTTTCATGATACGTTCCATGTATTAGAGCCAGCATACAATATACAAAGTAGACAGTACAAATATTTGCCAGAGTTGTAAATCAAAGTAAAGATTACATTTAGAAAAGAAGTGTCAAATACAGAGAAAGTGGTATTATAACAACCAGTGCCTAAATCTTTTGTTCAACAGACTCCAACGCTACTGTCACTGAGCAGTCCGTGTGTCTGAACAGCGAGTTGAAGAGCCAAGAAAAACAATACTGGAACATTGCAGATAAAGAACCAGTCCTGCTGACTGATAATGCCAGGTAACATGACCGTAGCTGGAGTGGGAGCAGCGATAACCTCTTACCTCACATACTTTAATGTGTGTTTTACTGTGCTGGTTTTTTTATGCATTCAGGGGATCAGCTAAGCAGTTCCACTCAGATAAAGGTACTGACTATTGGAGCTCGTTCTGGGGGAAAAAATAAAAAAAATGAGAATAAAGCGTGATGACCGACATAAAAGAAATATCCTTAAGTACGTTCTCCAAAATGGACATGCACATGGGAATTCTCCTGACACATAATACGACGCAATATGTCTCTTTATTGCTGCATGTTGATGCATCGCAATCTGAAAATTTGGGGATATTCAGCTACTGAAGCGGATTCAACTACCTCGCAATGTGTGGCCTGTGGGTATGTTCACTACCATCTGTTCATTTGGAGATGGAAAGGTCCGTAAGGTTGAGGTTGGGATGACCTCACAAGACAAAGTAAAGATGTTCTTGTGACCATCTCTGATGCTGTCTTACTCCTACCCAGGGAGGATGAGCCCAACAAGAACTATGATTAAATGGCATCAGCAAAGGCAGGTGGGGAGTGAACTGCTCTCAAAACATATCAAGATTACTTCTGCAAGTTAGTTTGAAATGTTGTACGTGAAATAAGTTTTGAGGCTTTTATAAAGTGAGCATAGACGAAGGAAGTGAAAGCAGTGAAGTTTTTTTACACGTGCGACTTAGTAACTGTGTCTTTGGAGACATTTGTTAGATTAAAAGGATAAATTTGTCAAAGCTTTTGTGATTAGGAACATGCTTACCTGTTACCCGTCTGCTCAATAATAATTGAACACAAGACTGTATACTGACTTCTTACTTTCCTGATAATTGGGGGGAAAAATGTAAGTGTGTCTTTGTTTGTTTTTTGTATGTTTTGTTTTACTTCAATGCAGTGTGCTCATCTTGACTTGCTTGGACTTTACAAGGTTATTATAGAGGCAAGCATGCTCACATTTCTTCCTCATGAAATTATATTTGGTTGGCTCTTTATCTGTGCTGAGTCCTTGGAAGTAAAATGCATAGAGAGAACAGTACAACTGGTGTTGCCACAATTTAATATGCATCCACCTGATGAAAGACCCTTGATAACATTCTTGAATTAGTTTTTTGAGTTGCAATATGCAGTGTGCATATGTACAAAGCAAATTCTTTAGGCAATATAGTGTGTATATAATATAGTAGTAGTAATAGTAGTATGATATAGTGTGTACATATATATATATATATATATATATATATATATATATATATATATATATATATATATATATATATATATATATATATATATAGTATACAATACAGATGATGGATGGATGGATTACCTTTGCAACATTTGGTAAAGTGAATGAATGTGTGCATGTTGTGTTTGTGTGTCAGTTCAAGTATCTATGAAGTACATAAAAAAGAAAATGAAAAGAGAAAATAATTGAATGACAAGGGAATACTGTTCTGTTTGTTTACAATTTGTTCAACAGCTTAGCAGTGTTGACTGTGCTTAAGAGCAAATTATGCATTCAGTTCAGTAGGGTAAATGCAGGGTACACAGCAAAATAGTACTTTCAAATTGTTGCTTACAGTTCTCAGCTTGTTTTATTTTATTTTTTTTTTACTAAAATGTTGGACCTTTGTCACTGCTGTGTGATTCCTACTTGAGTTGGCTGAAGCACATTTGAAAATAGGTTCATTTGCTTTCTGTGTAAAATGCTTTTACCTTTGTAAACACACACATTTACCTTAACAGCTTGATTGGTGTTGGAAAAAACATGGTGACACTTATCTTACTCGTCTTAAATGTACTGTTCTGTAAGTAATACTTCATGGAGGACTCCAGTCTGATCTGAATAAGTCCAAACACAGTCCTTGAAAACAAATTAATTCCACTCTTTAGGCTAAGCGATGATGATGAACCTGTTACAAGTTCCCCATTATAATGCTGAATAATTTCCTTTTTGGTGTAATTGGAGATGCTGTAAGAATCCCTTAAAAAATCTAAAGTGCAATTGTTTATTTTTATCCACCCATCCATTCTTTATGCAAACATATTTATTTAGGGTCATGCGGGTCTGCTGAGGCCTATCCAAGCTCTCTGTAGTGCAGGTACACCCTGGACAGGTCAGCAGTTTAGTGCAGGGATACATATAGACACTTGAACAACCACACACACCTATGTGCAGTTCAGAATCACCAGTTAACATACATGTCTTTGCACTGTGGGAGGTAGCTTCAGAAAACCCATGCAAGCATAGAGAGAACATGCAGACCCTACACAGAAAAGCCCTTCGTGATTCGCCCCAGGAACCCTCTTTTTGTGAGGCAACACTGCAAATCAATTACCGCAAAGCCACCATGCATCCCTTCACTTTTATCAGTGGCAAAAAAATCAAAGAAAAATATCTAAATCAAATTAGTGTTTGAGTTTACCATCCTTTGCCTTCAAAACAGCATAAATTATTTTAGGTAATCATGCACATCGAGAACTGCACATCTTGGAGAACATACCAAAGGTCTTCTTCTGTGGATTTAGGTGGCATCATATTCTTCTGTGTCTTCCTGACTTAAAGAGACTTAACGATGTTCAGATCAGGGGTATGTGGGGGCTATACTATCCCTTCGAAGATTCCTTCATCTTTTTTAGGCTGAAGATAGTTCGTAATGACAATGGCCAAATGATTAAAAGAATATATTTGGGGCCAATCAAATGCCTCACGGAAGATATTAGTTATAGATATTATCATCTGGCTGTATTTCACAACATTGAGGACATGGGATTTTTTCCTGGCCAAATCCCAAACTCTATTTCCAGTAATGTAGCCTCAAACATACAAGGGACCTCCTCCATGCTTCACTGTAGGAGTCATTATTTTACTGCTCTCCAAATATTTTAAATATTGTCTCATCAGTCCAGAGTACCTGCTGCAATCTTTGTTCTCGTTTCCCATGTTTCTCTGCATATTTGAGTTGTTTGGCCTTGTCTCTACATTGTAGGTAAGGATTTGTTTTTGTTTTTCGCTGCAGTTCTCCCGTGAATACAACTTCCCATGAGACTTTTCCAGGCAGTGGATGGGTGGACCCGGGTTCCACTAGTTTCTGATACTTCTGAACTGATGGCACCGTTGGACACCTTCCAGTTTTTAAGGGAAGCATAATGTGTCTTTGATCTGCTGCTACACTAAGCTATGGTCCCTTAATGTTGCCTGTTTCTTGGTGCTTCTTGAAAAGAGCTTGAACAGCACATCTTGACATCCCTATTTGAATGAAATATTTGGCTGGGACAGACCTTGCTGATACAGTACAACTATCTAGTGTCTTGCTCCTGTGCTCAGTCTTGCTGTGGTGTGACTGTGCTGTCACATGTTATTGTTGTCAACAGTCTCACCTTGGTAGCAGAGTTTGAGTGTTTCTCAGCCGTAAAACCTGAAAACTCCCTACCAGCAGGAGTTTTAAGACTCCCTCAAACTCCTAAACAATTTATTCCAAAAAGATTTTAATGCATCCCAGTGGGGATAATTGGTTAACCATACACCTGACAATGATCTTACAAAATGCCTGACTTTAATGTTAGAGTTTGATGTCTGAAAGTGTGAATTAGGAAAACTATTTTGAATGATCCTGTTCTGGATAAATGTTCTCTGAAAGTCCTGGGTGCTTTAAATTTTTCATGTTACAGTGCTCTCTTTTCACATAAAAAAAAAAACAAAAACAAACAAATGAATAAAGAACAAAAAAAAACTGATGTAGTCTAGAAGTCTAGACAAGTAAAATGTTCTCTGCAGTGTTTGTCTTTGTTGTGGTTTTTATTTATTTATTTTTTTATGTAGAGAAGTGTGGCGGTACAGAAAAAAAAACACACAAAAGACCCCTGCTCCTCCTGAAATTAATAATAATAATAATGTGGCTATATACATAGTCACATTATTATGTAATAATGTGTGTGTATATATATATATAAAATTTATTTTAATTTATTTAATGCTCCCTGTTGGGCCTTTTTAAATCAAGATCCATCTTTTTAAGCTTGTTTACCTCAGCGTCTGTGCATATCAGACTATTGCAGAGCTGGAGGATGGACTTTTGTAGAGCGAAGCTGTGAAAGACGGCCACTATTGAACACTTCTGTCATTATTGATCACTCCTGTTTGTCTGACTACTGAGCTGAAACCTCCACTATGAGGGGATGTGTGCATCATGTGTGGCATAGGTCACATAGAAATAACTGCTATTTCTTTTGTTCTTTTGTTATGCTGTTGCTTTCATATATACCCAATACATTTTTTAATATTGTATATTCAGACAAGGCATACTCGTATTTAAATCTTTACCTCAAGAAATTATTGGTTTACACATTTGCGAATTGTTGCTGTTGTTTGGGATTCTTGGCTTGCAAAATACACACTACAGGTTGTGGTTGTATTTGTTCTGTGCCACAAGTGTCATTACAATCCAGATGTTGCAAGACAGCACCTGCTTAATCGTGGTCTTATTTTTAAGTTTGCTCCAGATATTTTTGATCCATCTATTAAATGAAAAATGTGCTTCAGTTACCACCTTTACTCAGAAACCTTGAAGTCATGAGTGCACAATTAAAAGAAAAAAAAATGCAGTTCATTGTCTGGTTCAAAAAAAAAAACTGAGATTTGTATTGAACTGTATTTTTATTACCGCTGATGTTCTGCTTTATCTATGCACACACAAAGCATTGCTTGTGCTGTTATCCACCAAGCAAGACATGGTAATTTTGTGGCTGGGGCTCAGGTCTTTGGTCAATATTATTACATCAATAATATGCCAAGTTACCAGTTTACAAAAATAACAATTTTTCTACTTTCATGAATAAGCACAAAACGAGCACAAAAAAACAAACAAAGAAAACAACAGAAGTTCTTTGTAAATCATGTTTTCTCCTTACTGATCTTTATAAGGTTATTTGTGCTTTACCATCTGTGTGTTTTGTGTAATTTCTTATGCATCCACTCATTAAAATACACGCATATTTTTTCTTATACCGTATATAGACAATACACTGCATATCCACATCCTACAGTACTTTGGTACAGTATCTTAGTATTCTAAATATACTATATACTGCTTATATGCAGTATAAGGGGGTTGTTTTATAATTTCATTCATTACATTATCAGTACTTTTTCTCTGTGGTCACTTATCTCTGTGTTTGGGCATATCTTAGCCAAAGACAAGCTCAGGAGATTGAACTGCCAACCTTCTGGTTAAAGGACCATCACTCACCCCACTCATTAATGCTAATACAGTAAGTTGGGGAAAAAAAAAATCTGTTGTGCCAATTCTTCAATAAAGCAAATTCAGCAAAAAGGAACTTGCCAACTTGGGTGCTATGAAGTATTTACATCAGTGTTGATCAAAACTTGGTCTGATAAATAGTCATTACTATAGCAAAGGCATTTTCACATTAGACTAAATCCTGGTTGTGTCTTTTTTCACTTCAGATGAAAGACAGATGTTAGTTGGTATTAATGGGATTGTTTGTGGAGCATGAAAAATAGTCTGTAGATAGAATAATATTTATTTGTCTTTCAGAATATACACCGTACATTCACTGTACCACATTTGCTGCACTGACTCAGAAACCCCCCTGCAAAAAATACACAGATACTGCATGTTAATCAAATAAAATTGCACTAAAGCAGTTTGCAACACTTCTGTCTACAATATAAAGCTGTCTGTGAAGCAGTCTGATGTGTATGTGAAGGTTTTTCTGTGTAAGGAACCAAGGTCATTATTGGAAGTTCAGCAATTTGAATGCATGTGGAGGAAGCTGTGGAACCAATCTGCCTCTCGTGCTATGGAACAACTTTCCAGAGTTCAGCATGGAAAATAGTACATGGTGGGGGTGGGCGGGGTGGTGGTATTGTAAGATCTGGTCAGACAGCGTTTTTGTGCAAAGCCCTGAATCAGAGGAAGCTAAGTCCCAATAATTGTTCTCACCACTGTCTGCAATGACTCTGAGTCTCAGTATCTTTGTCTCTTCTTCATACCTCAGAATGTTATTAGTCGTGGATCTGGCACAGCGCATGTGGATTATTATTGGAAAAAGATTGTACAAACATGAGTTGTTTGGATGGGTTACCAAGAGAAAAACCCTTCTCACTATAATAAACCTTGCAGCATGGCTTAGCTTAATCTCTACAAACATTTCATCTATGTAGACCACAGCATTTTTAAAACAATGTCCTTTAGGTGGGTGAGACCAAAATACAGATGTTTAGCTATTACAGAGCAGCGATATATTTGATAACAGAGCAAATCAGCAAAAACACCTCATGCCACCTCATTCTAAACATTGAACCGGAGGGGTGATGATTTCTACGGGTTTTGCAGCAACGGGACCTGAACACCTTGCATCCATTAAGTTAATCATAAACTCCTGTATAGAGTCAGATGTCTTTAGAATTGTGAAGCTTTACCAAAATTGGGTCATGCAATAGAACAACGATTCCAGATACACAAGCAAGTCTACTCGAAAATAACTAAAAAAAAAAAGAAAGAATCACGATATTGCCATGGCCTAGCCAACTCTAGGTCTAAAACCTATTAGGATTAACTGCTGAACAAGCAAGACAGCAGGAGCCAACCTTCTGCACACCACTTTGGATTGATGTGTTCTCATTAGCTTAGTGAGAATGAAATGTAAAAATCAATGAACATTTTACCTATTTCCTTCTTCTTTAATATGCATTGCTGAAAAAATATTAAAGGAACACTTTGAAAACATAATTTCCCAACAAAAAAAAAACAAAACAAAACATGGTGGATATCTTTACAGATATAGACTGGGTAATTTGTTAGGAAAGAAAGGATGCCACATCATCCTACAGAGGGCTGAATTCAAAGACATCCTGGAAATCAAAGTACAAAAATGATGCAGCAGCCTGGTTCTTTTACTTACATCTTCATTGCAGCAACTCTAAATGGTTGTTTGACCCCCCAGATGCTTGTATCCATGCCTGACAACGTTGGGGCGTGTTCCTAATGAGACAATGGATGGTGTTCTGGGGCATCTCCTCGCAGATCTGGAACAGTGGCATTACTGAACTCCTGGACAGTCTGAACTACAACCTGTCGATGTCAGATAAACCAAAATCAAATGTCCCAGAGGTGTTCTATTGGATTTAGGTCAGACGAGCATGAGGGCCAGTCAACGTCTTCAATTCCTTCGTCCTCCAGGAACTGCCTGTATACTCTTGCCACATGATCCCAGGCATCGTCATGTGCCTAAAGGAACCCAGGACTCACTGCACCAGCATTCAGAAAATAAACAGATGGAACTTTGGACTTCTTTGGATGCATCCACATGCATATTATTCACCACAACCACTTTTTGTTACACAGCCTTATGGGTAAGGAAGTCCTGTTAACAAACATAATCTTATTATGTAAATTAACCATTTGTAATTCAATAGTAAATAAAACTTTAATATTCAAACTAAAATGTATGTAACCAAATAAAGTTAAATCAGCATAAAGCCTGACAGTGGTTTCATTCACTACCTAATAGCAGCCATGGTACCACCGTCGAGCCTGTCCCTCCATGGACGTGCCCACCCAGACTAAAACTGATCCACCACCAAACCGGTCATGCTGATGGATGTCACAGGCAGCATAAGTTTCTCCACAGCGTCCCCAGGCACTTTCACATCTGGCACATATGCTCCGGCTAAACAAATTCTCATCAGTAAAAAGCATTCTGTGCAGGTGGTGGACATGCTAATTTTGGTGCTCTGGTAAATGCCAATCAAGCTCCATGGTGCGGGGCAAGCACAAGCCCTCATTCACACTAGCAAGTGGCTAAGGGATAGGTAAGGGTTAGGTCTCTTTCTAGCTGTTTGGTCAGAGACGTTCTGCTGGAAGTCATTTACAGGGCTCAGGCAGTGCTCATCCTGTTCCTCCTTGCACAAAGTAGCAGATACTTGTCCTACTGATGAATTAAGGGGCTCCTATGGTCCAGTCCAGCACTCCTGGAAACTCTTCCATGCTCTTGACACTCTGCAGGGAGCAGTCTACCAGCAGTCACGCTGATCCTAGCCAAATATAAAACTAGTGAAAACAGTCAGAAAAGATGACATGGGAAAAGACGTCAGTGGCCTCCACCTGTAAAGCCAACTCTGTTTAATGGGTTTGTCTCAATGCTGCTCTGCTAGTGCACCTGTTAATTTAATAAACACCAAAGCAGATGAATCTGATTAACAACCCCTCTGCTACTTAACTGACCACATCTACATCCCAGACGTTTAATGGACTTGACACTTCACTCTGAATAAAAAATGGCCCACTATTAATTTTGAGCAGTATAATAAGGTTGACCGTTTAGTGACTTCTTTTTTTTTAATTTTCAGGGAGTTCTTGGTAGCCAGAAAGCCAGCAGTAGAAGATCTGACAGAACTGATGTAAGAGAGCAGCAAATGTGTAATGTCTGGTATACATCACGAATTGTTGTACAGAACAGGACAATTACTGGAAATAAACTAGGGTCAGTGTTATTTTGTGATGTGTTCTCTGTTTGTATTAGTCAGCAGTCTAGCAAAGGAATTCTGGATACATTTCAGCCTCTCAGTTGATTTTTAGGAGGATTGGCAAAAGTGCATTACAATAGTCGAGTCTATTTAAGATAAAAAGTACACCTCAATTTGTCACAGTTTTGGTAGGAAAGAATTGAGATATCTTGGCAATGTTTTGGACATTAATGAATGCAAAACTTAAGTTGGAGTCTTTTCTTAAGCATTTCTGATTTATTGTAGAAGAACAGATAAGTGGATACTGGCATATGCCAATACCCAGTTATCTGTTCTTCTAGAATAATGTGCCAATACCCAGTCTTTACTGTCTTTATTGTTTTTTCTGAACCAATGAAAAATCTCATCTGCATTTTCATCTATTAGTTTTTTAGGAGGTTCCATTTATTGAGTTCTTGTGATGGAGTGTGGAAGTTCAAGGAATTCATTTCACTTGACCATTTGATTAAACAGGTATGTACAGTTGTGTATCATCAATCAGCATAGCTGTGTTATGTGCTGTGACTGACAAACTACGCTTTATAGCTAAGAAAGTACAGCTAGACTGCTCATTAGCATATCAAATGTTATTTTGTCTTTCTTTGTTCTTCTTTACAAAAAAAAAATTGAATCCAATTCTCAGTTGGTTTAGGAGAAAGTTTCAGTGTGAGAACTGAGACCTTCAGGCACCAGCCTTGAGTAACTGGCTTTTAATATATATGTATATATATATATATATATATATATGGAGAGAGAGAGAGAAAGAAAGAGAGAGAGAGAGAGAGAGAGAGAGAGAGAGAGATGTTTTTAAAATGCATGGTGAAATTTCTACAGCTCCATAAATGTTGTAAAGTACAAAGAGGTTTTCAAGAAACATCTGCTCCCATCCAGACGTCTCTGTCAGGGAAGGACTTTCATATTTCTGCAATCAAACTCCATACTACATCCATCACAACCGCATGCCCTCGCACCCAGGTGGTAAACTAGCCTTCCCACAGTCCAGGCCTCCAGGAATGAACGCCTAAGGGTGTTGAGCATCTAGAATCTTGCATTAGAGAAGAATGGGACAACATTCCTCTCTTAAAACTCCAGCAACTAGTCTCCTCACTTCCTAGACATTTACAGACAGTTGTAGAATGGTACACAATGGCAAACATTGCCCTGTTCCAACTTTTTAGAGATGTGTAGCTGCCATCGAATCCAAAATGAGCTAATATTTTTCATGAAATTGCAAAATGTCTCAGTTTCAACATCTGATATGTTGTTTATGTTATTGTGAATAAAATATGGGTTTTTAAGATTTGCAAACCATTGCTCTCTGTTTTTATTTACATTTTACACAGCATACAGCGTCATTGGAGTTGGAGTTGTAGAATCAAATTATGTGATTAATTAAGGCTTTTTGTTTCCAGAACAAGGATGACATTGTTGTAAAATGTATTTGTTTAAGCAACTTAAAAAATTTTAACTGCAGAAAACTTCCATGACTAACTCTTAAATTGCATATATAATGGTTTCCTTTTAAATGTTTAAATGCTCAGTTTGGAAATTTCATTTAGATAATAGGGTTCTCATTTTAGTGACGTAATGTAAGGAGTGTTTATTTGATAGTGCTTCGTAATTTGGCCAAGAGGACTTAATAGGCCAAAACATGGTTATGAAATAATGTACAGGATTTGTTCTCTTATGATCAGTACAAAACATGGACTGAGAATGAATGTTGGTGGCTATTGGCATGAACACAATCCCTCAGAATAAACATGCCAGATTTTTATTACGTGTGAGGGGCCAAAACAGGTGGCAACCACCACTGAGCATATCTTGGTTTTCTGCGAATACAACAGAGAACAAGCTGACAGCTAAAATGAAGGTGTTAGTTTCTTTATAATTTATAGTTTCTTCATAAGTAAAGAGTGTGTTCTAAAATGCTGCGTACATGTGAGAAGCAGTGTAAGCTGAGGCCTCAAAGATCAAAGCACCAAAGTTGTGCAAGAACATATGACCAAACATTCAAGTGTAACTGGATGAAAATGTATAACTGACACTAATAACAGACATATTTTCCAGCAGCAGTATGATGTCATCGGATGCCCATTTACCATATGTTCATATGATTCTTTAGGGTCTTAATAAAAAGTCACTAATATACTTTGATTAAAAATTCTCAATGATAGTGTTTAAAAGAATGACCATGTTGAAATCAGCTCCTCATAAATCAACCTGTTCTGGTGCATGTCCCTGCTCTGCACCAGCCTGCCCCTCTCTTCTGTGGGGCATTTCCACACTATGCATGTGGAGTGTTGCCTCGATGACAGTTGAGGATTTAGTTTTATTTATCAACGGGAGGCTCTAAAGACGCATCTGTGCAACCATATCAATTTGAACCGCAGTCAGACCTAGAACAAGATGAGGCCAACGAAGAAGTTTGGCAATTAAGGCTTGCACTGGACATTTCTCAGCGGTTGGTTAACTTAATTTCACCTTAATCTATCTTTTTATGTACTGGCAGGGCAGTGTACTGAGCGAGATGTTAAACCATGTTAAACCATGGATGTGCTAGCGTGTCCAACTCACATGACCGGTTTCTAATGAAGTAGCACAAGGGTGTCAGACTTCGGTCCACGAGGGCTGCTGTCCTGCACGTTTTAGCTGTTATCCTGCTTCAGCACATCCTGATACAAGTGACTGTGTCATTAACAGAGTTGTACAGACCTTGATGACATGCTGATGATGACCACTCACTTGAATCAGGTGTGTTGATGCAGGGAGACATCTAAAACACACAGGACAGCAGCCCTCGAGGACCGGAGTCCGACACGTGTGAAAAAGCAGCAAAACACATCCTTGCTGAGTCTCTGTTTCAACTCGTCTTGAAAGTGGAGATTTCAAACTATATGCCAGTTTTTAAATCGTGTCGCATATTGCCATCATGTTTGGTGCACGTTTGCTGCAGGAAGAAACGGTAGAAACAGGCTGTTCTCGGCAAAGTGCTCACAAGAGAGAGAGAGAGAAAGGAAAAAAAAACATACCACTCACACGTTTTCAGCAGCTCAGATATCAAAAGTAAATGATGACTGCCGTCTTCATCATAACATCCAAGAACAGAACACCTCAATTGCTTGTGAGACATTCTGCTCCGGAGACTGGTGTCAAAACAATGGTGGACGGTGTCGATAGCTCACTTGGGGCAGGTCTAAGGTGAGAAGGCCTTGTCAATCAACTCTCATGGGATGGGCTTGTTCAGAATTATGTAATTTTGACAGGAATCTCAGAACACCCTGATTTCAGAAAAGGGATTTTCAAACAGCAAAACAAAAATTAACTTAGAGGAGTTTATGATTATGGAATAGATTTGTACATACACATCAATTATGTCATCATGTTTACAAAACAACAAAAGGGAAATTTGCATCCGGTGACTCCTTTAAAAAGCATAGAAGAGCTAAAACCTTCTTAGTTCTGCTTATTTACCCAGGTATGATTTAGCCAAAACCTTGTTAATAACAACAACTTAGAGATATACTGCTCCCAAATGTAAAACTACACAGTATGAGCAGTTTGCTAAAGAGTCTCACAAGCAAATAAAAATGATACTATAGTTTATAAAGAATATGAAGGTATGTTACACTGGATTGCATGTTAGGACAAGGGTGCCATTTAAGAAATCCAAGAATCATGTCCTATTATTTGCACCAGCCACCGTTGTTGTCTGGTTAGTTTTGGTTTATTTGTTTTGTACTGAAAAGTTGGTCAGACACGAGAGACTGACCACACTGTTCCCAGACAGAGAAACCTTGACAAATAAATAAATGAATGTTCAAGAGTGAAGGAAGAGGGACAGGAATCAGGCACTGATGCACATCTAATACTAATATGGCTCTAGCAAGAAATACCTTTCAGATGTAAGTCTCTTTTAGGAAATATAGTACAGTAGTATGCTTGGACAGGGAGCGGTGCTGTCAGGCTTAGACATTTTCCAAACACTTCCTGACTTCGTCACATCTGTAAAATGAGGAGAATGTTTTTGATTTGTTCTTCCAGTTCAACAAACTTGTCAACGGTGTCAGCAGAGAGCAACTGAGATGACATAGTTCACTAGTTGCCTTTATTGTTATGGTAACTGAATCATTTTTTAATGTTAATTTTAATGATCCATCAACATTTTCATGAGCAAAGACCACCTGAGTTTTCTGACTGGGTGGATAACTGCACTGTTGTCTTATCAGTTCACTGCAGTTGAAGTGACATTTTTAGAAAGACTGTCTGACAGGTTTTATTGATGTCTGCTTAAACGCCTTTTCTTGACAAGATTCCCCTATCTGAGAAGATATGGCTAGAAATTACATTCCCCGTTCTGTGTCCATAAAGTCTGGCACTATGAATAAAAAAAGAGAGAGAGAGGGGAGAAAAAAAAAGCTAATTGGATACCTATCCTTTTTTTTTTTATTATTATTTGCAATTTGTATTACAAAGGTAGATTCAGTTTTGCACAAGAGTAAACTGATCTTAAAAAATATTATCTCTGCTATTTCTATCAAGGCTCTAAGTTAGCAGGTTATACTTTAATGCTATTGATTATTCCCCCTCACATCAATCTTGACTTGAGATTCTTTCCAATACATGGTTTCCTACATGCCTTATTTACATAATGCTTTGCACAACTGAGTCAGTAATAAATATTGATCTATTACTATTTAATCATGTTAAATTGAGAAAAAGGATGCAGTTGGAATGCAATGATATACGGTGTATTGTAAGATGTAAGATATCTTTTGGATAGTGGGTCTGAAAAATGTTTTTCATGCAATTAGATCAATTTTTACATAAAACACCAAAGAGCTTAAGAGAAAAAGCAATACTTCATTCTCCAGGTTATTTTGACCAAATGCTTGAGTTTCCTTTGCAAGCTTTGGAACTGGTAAAAGACAGCATTCACAGTAACCAATGTTCACAATAGAAGAATAGTTTATAGCAGCTGCTACAAGTAAGATAAACAAGATATTGGACAACAATTTAAGAGAGTGAAGACAGAGGAGGCAATTAATGCATTTAAAGAGCTGATTAAACAGAACTGTTGGAATTGATAGGAATTGTCCAATAAAGAAATACACTAAAATAAATTCAGGCATACCTTGGATCACAAAGTGATTGCAAAATGCCTTAAAATATATGCTTTGTTCTTTTTTTTTTCACCATGTTAATTTCTTTATTTATATAAATGTTGTGAGTGAGTGTATTTAAAAAAAATGTGGGGCGTGCAGGAGTGACCGTCCCAGCATCCCCCAAACGTCATGTTTATGTGCTTAATTTATAAATGCAAATATGAGTAGAGGGTGGAGGAGGGAGGTATGAGGGAGGTTAGAGGGCACATTCGCATAGCAAGCCTGGGGCGGCCATGGAGAGCCAGGCCGCCAGCACACGCCCCCACCTGGTGGAGGCACCCACCCAACTCGCCCAAGGGGTGTTTCCTTTGTGGGGTTGAGAGGTCTTGGGGGCTGGCGGGAGGAGGTGGGTGGTGCATGGGCTGGCTAGCAGGTGTTGCTGTCAGGAGTTTGGGTTCTTATGTGGGGGTGGCGTCTTGTGCCGGCCAACCGGGTCGGGGGACCTCCTGGTTCTGCTCTCGCACTGTCATTGCGGGGTTCTGGGTGGTGGGGGGGCTGGCCTTGGGTGGTTTTGGTGTTGAAGTGCAGCATGGTGAGATTGGGGGAGTGGTGCTGGGGGAGGGCGAGTGCCTGGGTGCTCTCGGGGTGCACTTTGTATGTGAGTGTGAATATGTTTGTAGCTATCAGTGTGAAGCTGAATCTGAACGTCTATCTGGATGTGAATTTACATCTCAAAAACTTAGCATTAAAATAATATTAGATTGCCTTCTGCATTACTATATATGTATACATGTTTTTTTTTCTTTTTTCTTTTTTCTAACAAAATATAAGACTCAGAAAAGCGGATGAATATAAAGTGTAATCATGGAAAATTGGAGAAGGGGTAGGAATAAATACATTTTTAATTCTTCCTACTCCTTATCAGACATGTCAAACGGGATTTATGTGTTATGTGTATTGTTGTGTGTGTGCATGTAAACACTATATGGTCAAAAGTATTTGCTCACCTGCCTTGACTCGCATTTGAACACAATGCAGTCTGAACCCAGACTCGTCCATCAGCTTTCCAGATAGATAGATAGATAGATAGATAGATAGATAGATAGATAGATAGATAGATAGATAGATAGATAGATAGATAGATAGATAGATAGATAGATAGATAGATAGATAGATAGATAGATAGATAGATAGATAGATAGATAGATAGATAGATAGATAGATAGATAGATAGATAGATAGATAGATAGATAGATAGATAGATAGATAGATATGATGGATGGATGGATTACCTTTGTAACATTTGGTAAAGTGAATGAATGTGTGCATGTTGTGTTTGTGTGTCAGTTTAAGTATTTATGAAGTACATAAAAGAGAAAATGAAAAGAGAAAATAATTGAATGACAAGGGAATACTGTTCTGTTTGTTTACAATTTGTTCAACAGCTTAGCAGTGTTGACTGTGCTTAAGAGCAAATTATGCATTCAGTTCAATAGGGTAAATGCAGGGTACACAGCAAAATGGTACTTTCAAATTGTTGCTTACAGTTCTCAGCTTTTTTTTTACTAAAATGTTGGACCTTTATGACTGTTGTGTGATTCCTACTTGAGTTGGCTGAAGCACATTTGAAAATAGGTTTATTTGCTTGTCTGTGTAAAATGCTTTTACCTTTGTAAACACACACGTTTACCTTAACAGCTTGATTGGTGTTGGAAAAAACATGGTGACACTTATCTTATGGTCTTAAATGTACTGTTCTGTAAGTAATACTTCATGGAGTCCAAACACAGTCATGGGAAAAAAAAAAATTATTCCACACTTTAGGCTAAGCGATGATGATGAACCTGTCACAAGTTCCCCATTATAATGCTAAAGAAATTCCTCCTTGGTGTTAAACAGTAGTGGTCATAATCTGTATAGGAGCTATAATTAAATGAAGTCATTGGAGATGCTGTAAGAATGCCTTTAAAAAAATCCAATGTTTGATTATTTATTTTTTTCCACCCACCCATTCTTTATGGAAACATATACTATTTAAGGTCATGGGGGTCTGCTGAGGCGTATTATTCCTTCCAAGATTCCTTTATATTTTTTCGGCTGAAGAAGCACGCCGCCACGGGATTCTAGAGCAGTGGTGACGCGTTCTCTGAAGTGACGAATGGTCCTCCTCCATCTGACAATCTGATGGATGAGTCGGGGTTTGGCAGTTGCCAGGACAACTGTACTTGTCTGACTGCATTGTGCCAAGTGTAACGTTTGGTGGAGGGGGGATTATGGTGTGGGGTTGTTTTTCAGGAGCTGGGCTTGACTGGCCTGTACAGAGTCCTGACCTCAACCTGACAGAACACCTTTGGGATGGATTAGAGGGGAGACTGAGAGCCAGGCCTTCTCGTCCAACATCAGTGTGAACCTAAAAATGTGCTTTTGGAATAATGGTCAAACATTCCCATAAACACACTCCTAAACCTTGTGGACAGCCTTCCCAGAAGAGTTGAAGCTGTTATAGCTGCAAAGGGTGGACCGACGTCATATTGAACCCTATGGATTCGGAATGGACTCCGGCTTCCTCCCACAGTCCAAAAACATGCATGGTGGGTTGATTGATACTTCTGAATTGCCCGTAGGTGTGAATGTGAGTGTGCTTGGTTGTCTCTCTTTGTATGTGGCCCTGCGATGGACTGGCGACCTGTCCAGGGTGTGCCTCTGCCTTTCGCCAACTATGCGTCGAGATAGGATCAGACAGACCCCCGTGACCCGGAGACGCAGTAAGCGGGAATAGATAATAGATGGATAGATGGATTAGGAATGGGGTGTCACTTAAGTTCATATGCAAGTCAGGGTAGGTTAATGTATACTTTTGGTCATATACTGAATATGTGTGTGTATATATATGTATAAATATAAATATGTAAAATATAGATTCATAGTAGTGTTAAGGTTATGTTCTATACAATGGTTTTGACATAGCTGGACTGAATCAATAAAATGAAATTAAAATGAAAGATGATTGCAGTGGCTCTGAAAATGGACATCTTTTTATCAGGAGTGGTAATACAACACTCTTGACATGCATGTACTTGTCCTTTGCATAATGTGAAATCATCAGAACCCAGTGTCATGGACTCTCATTTCCGGGAAATCAAAAGTTAGGTTAAATTAGAAACAGTAAAGCTTTGATTAATTACACTCTGTTAATTATCAATGAAGAGGATTGACATGGAATAGGCGGTGGCTCTCAAAGCAACCATCAATATGCCTTCAAATTGCGGTTTTGAATTCAAAGTCTTTTTTTAACTTCTTTTTTAATCTTATGATCATACTACTAAAGAAAAATGTGTGTACTCATGCAAGGAAGTGTGTGATATTACCCTGCCACTCAAGGCTCTGGTTATCATTTCCTCTGAACTGTCAGCAGTGGAAGAACATAATGGCCCTTGTCTTGGCTGCTCATCCTCTGCCTCTCCTCCTCAGCCTCCAACCTGCCTGATTATCCCCTCCTTCTCATGATGCAAATGGCAATCTGCTTATTTTCTGCCCTACAATTAACAAAACGTACCCATTTAAATAGAATGATATGACTTCTTGTGAATAGCACCCAGTAGGACTAATACCGCCCCATTACTAAAACTAAATCCACTTCCGTGGAAAGGAGCAGGCTTTTTCTGATAGGAATGATTTCCCTTTATAGGGCAGATACAATTAGCTCCACCACTGATAATCTTAACCACTTGAGCCAAGTTTAAATGGCCCATAAAATGTACACACTAATTGATGCAGTAGAAAGAGCAAATAATTGGCAGGGAGTCAGTCAGACTTGGAATGGACTTCTTTCTTTGATACATCAAAATGGGGTGGTAGCAAATATATTTTACCCCACTGTTGCAGTTCTGTTATCTATGTTACTCAGGCATTACTCAATGTGCTTGCACTTGCAGCACTCCAATTAACAGGGACTCGATTCAGGTAATTACGAGGTGTTCTGTATTGTTATGGTGCCAATTAACTGGGTCCCTTCAGCGATATGTCTCAACAGTTGTGGATATCAGACCACTGTAGTAGTTTGCTATTTATTGTGATTATGGAAAAGTTGTTTTGAAATAATTTCAGCGTAACAGGTGCACCGTAACACTTGTTTTATCGGTAGGTGTCTGCTGATTGGGATTTCTAAGTTACATTCAGCCCTCTTATGTGAACATAAATCATTTGAACACAACTCATTTGAACTGTTTGGACCAGAAACATTTTGCTACAAGTCCATTTGATGAATATCTAATCGAGCTACAGACAATGGTAGAGTGAGGTCACGCTGAGGAAGGGACTCCTGAAGTGGATTTAAGCGTGGGGCAGATGCACACAATGGCCACAGCAGCAGGCAGAAACCTTTTCATTACAAATGTTTTTACTCATCTGGATCACAATAAATGTCTTATACCTGCATGTACTGATCCATGCTTTTACACTTGTTCTTTGTCTTTTCCTCTTTTTGGTGTGTGTTCTGAACAAATAATATTTATAAATAATCAATTCTTTTGTGAGTGTAATTAATCAAAAAACCGTTGATTATTTAAAAAAATATGATTTGCCTCATTTCCCATGTGTTTTGTAGATAAATGGTGGTTTTAGAGACTAGTTGTGTGAACCTCATATGCAACACTTATGTAATTTGAACAGGACATGATTTAAAGGCTCCTAATTATTAAACAACAACAGTTGTAATCTGTAAGGACTAAGAATAAAGCAAGTCTGAAAATCACATAGTCACATATTCATAAACTGCCCATAGTAACTAAAACTATGAGATGACAGATACAAGCAGCTGAAATGAGTTTCCTCTGGAGGGTATCTAGACTCTTCTGAGAGATAAGGTGAGAAGTTCCAACATTCAACATGCAAGACAGGGTTGGAGTCGCTGCTCTTCCACATAAAGAGGAGCAAGTTGAGGTGGTTTGGGTATCTGGTAAAGATGCCTCTGGACACCACCCTGGATAAGTGTGTTGGGCATATCCAACCAGGAAGAGGCCCAGGACAATCTGGAGCGATAACATCTTTCAGCTAAGCTTGGGGACACTGGTATTCTCCTAGAAGAGCTGGTGGAGAAGGCCGGGGAAAGGGAGGTCTGTGCCTCGCTGCTTAGACTGCTTCCTCTGAGATAAAAAAAATTAATGGATAGATGGATCACATTTTCTTTTTCAAAAATTAGATTTTTTTTTCAGTTACACCAACGTCCAGTGGAGAAGCCTACATGTGTCTGAGCACTCAACATAAAACAGCATGAACTTGATGTAATGTTACTTCTGAAAAGCTGTCCACTGCAGTGACCACTATGTGCCAGAGGGTTAAGGAAAACTTATTTTTAAATTTCCCCAAATGAAAGGTGTAATAAAAGCTAAAACATATTTTATGACTATTTTCAATTCCATTTGAATGCAAATATTTCTTTGCATCAGCTTTGCAGACACCTACTTTATACAGGGTGAGAGAGGAGGTCGGGGAGTGAGAAAGAAGAGGAACAGGAAGCCGTCAATAGAGGAAACAAGCATTGAAGAACAGGTGAGAAGCTTTCACATAATAACATGACATGTTGACATAATATTCATATCTCGTGAACAAGCAAGTAGCATTACATTAACCAAAATGGTGGCATACAGAAGACCTTGAAACTATTGATTTATAATCAGATTAAAGGAAAAAAATACTTCAGCAGTAGGTGCTTTTAATCATAGTTTACTCGCTTTCATTTGGCTCAGATTCTGTGAAAAATAAATATCTATAAGAATAAATTAATGAATTAATTCAAAGCTCTGCGCTTTGGTGCTGCACGTAATTATCAAAGGTAAACCATGGAATTTAAAAGCTCGAACAGTGCTGTTATTTATTTATTTATTTATTTAAAGTGATCCATTAGAAGCCTCTGAAGAGCTGATTCCAACCTACTGTGCTGTCCGTGCTTATCCGTTAATGTGACTCCGGCTGTGGAGACTTTGTGCCGTGCTGAAAGTGAAACGTATACAAATGTGGACAAAGTTCTTGGTGCCTTTCAATTAAAGAAAGAAAAGTGACAAAAGTAATAACAGAAAATAATGTACTGAAAGTGCAGTTTTTAAACTGCACAACAATAGTAGGATTTAGATCAGGACTCAGAAGGTTAATCCTGAACTGTCCAAAGTTTTGCCATTCTTGAGTGTTTTTAGTTGTGTGTTTAGGGTCGTTATCCTCAGACAGCAAGGCACCATGAGCTGCAACTGAGGCCCAGCTTTTTGACCCTGGGCAGCATTATTCTCCAGGACGCTTTGATAGTCTTCAGATTTAATTGTACCCTGTAGAATTTCAGGTACATGTGCACTGTACCAAATGCTGCAAAGGAGCCCCAGAACATAACTGAGACAAAACTGTCCAAACTCATGTCTGAGACAAAACTGGAATTAGCTTTTTTATGATTTGCTTTCAACAGTGGAGACCTCCTTGGTTGTCTTCCATTACCTCCACTTTGGATCAGATAAAATGTCCTGTGGGCCTTAAACTTTGCAACTGTAGTCATTTCCACCCTGATGTTCATGTGAAAAGGGTCTGCTAGCCTTTACCTTTATTATTAATAATTATTATTATAATACATTTTATTCATAGACGCCTTTCATGCGCTCAAGTTTACCCGACAAAAGATAAAATAACCTTTAACATGCTTGCCTCAATTTTATTTTCTGATTTCTTCAACTTTTTCCTTCTGTGGTGAACACCATGAAACAAAAGAGCAGAGCAAATTTCACCATTTAACTTGTCAGACTGACTGCATGATTAAAGATGTAGTGCAGGCAATTACAGGGGCCGCTTTATTTTAACATGACACTATGTTTAAATTGTTTTCAACCTTTTCTAGGAGTATCAATGAAACTGTCCAAGCCAGTTTAATTCGTTTTTTTAATTTTTTTTTTCATAAATTTGTTGAATCATAATTCAAAAGCAAGGTCTGAATTTCATTTGTCAATTTTCACAAAATCATTAGTAAATTATTACTCATTGGTACTTTTGTCATTTCAGTGACGAGTGTGGGTTTTTTTCTCATTTGAGTGAAGGAGTGCCACATAATTGTTTGTGTGGGTCTGTGTGTGTATCAATTCATGTATGTTCTACCTAGTCAAACTGCCATTTTTTAAAATTAAAAAAAAAAATCTGTGCTCAAATACATATCACACTTTCAGTTTCTGTGTGATTAATGGAAAAAAGGTCTTTAGAGTCTGCTTTTAGGGTCTTGGAGAAAAAGACGAGAAAGATGCAAAAGTAAGAAAGAGAGAAAGCAGAGAGGATGAAATATCAAAACAAAAAGGAAGGCGAGACCGACCGCAGACCGAAGAGATCACGCTCCCCAGATTAAACTGAAGCATAGCCTGAAACATTTTAAACTAAGCTGTTATTGTTTGCATTATTAAAACAGCTGAAATATTTATTAATAACCATAATGTATGTAAAGACTTTTGTTTTTACCAGTTGGTTCTGTTAAAGTTGCAGTTGAATGACAGTTGCAAGAATAGTGGGTTTAGTAAGGGATTTTTTTTTTTCTTTTTTAACACATTTTACTGAATCTTTTATATACCTGCAGGTGAGCTGTGATGGACTGGTGGACTGTTCAGAATGTACCCTGCCTCTAGCCCGAGGACAGCTTGGATAGGCTCCAGCCCCCCTATGACCCTGTGCAGGATAAAGCGTGTACTGGGAATAGGAATTCCAAAAACTTTATTAATGCAAGGACCTTTAGAAAGGTGCAACTCTTATTTGTGCTATTATTTTTCTGACCATCATAATATTCTGCTCTTCAAAAAAAAATAACTGAAAAATCTGAAGTTAAAGCAAAAGCAATGCCTGGTTCTTTTTTTGATTTTCATTTGTATTAATTTGATACATTTTAAAAAAACATTTAAAGAGCACAGGTTATTTTATGACTCAGAAAAATCAATCAAGCAAAGTTAAATCTTGACAAGCTTAGCAGTGTGTGCAGGTGTTAAACTGGGCTGGATTTTTAGGGCTCAGCCCAGGCACATATTCTTTGTCATCATGGGAAGCTTAACAGTGTATCTACAGGCTCAAATCCCAACAAATTCACAATTTTCCATGACTGCTTGCAAGCACAACACTTCAAATCGGTCCACACTTCCTTACTGACAGCTCAGGCACATGTCTCAAGACAAAGTAAATCAGAGAAAGAGAGAGAGAGAAAAAAACAACTTTATTTGCTGGTTGACACAGTTAAACACCACCACACACCTCCAAACAATCGTTTCTTTATATTTATGATTTGTCTGACAACAGATTGGAAATTTAGTCACTTAGTCAGGCAAATAGCATATTGAGAGGTGGATGTAATAGTAAGGTGGGAAATAGATTTTTATAAGATACTGGAACATGTAGAAATCTGCCTAAATGTTTGGACTTATCACCGTCATAGTACATACAGGGTTCCTTCATTAATGGTGAAATGAAGTTGCTGAGCTCAAATTCAAAATAAACTTTAAAACCCAAATGAGATCAAACCACTAAGGACACTGGTGGTTAGAACATAATATTAAATTAAATTATACCATAACTAAGTGATTTAGGCTAATTGGAAATATTCCTAGTTACAACATCAATTAAAATTAATTAGTCTCAACTGTTTTACTGTTTTGTTTCCTTTTTTTCTTGTCTTGTCTTGCTCTAATAACAGCATGACTTAATATAAAATTATTCATGCTATTATTTCCACATATATATTATGTGTTTCAGAAAACATATTTTATTTCATTCCTTTCATTTATCATCTGTTTTTGAGCAAAGCAAAGAAAGGTGAACTTTAAAAATATGCTTCCCCTTTTTAAACTAATTGTGTCTTGAGTTTACATTTTAAATACCTCTTATACAGAAATGTGCTTTTTATATATATATATATATGCAGATGCTTTATAATTGTGTAATTTTTCATTTACAGACTGGGAAAAATATTGATTAAAGAAAACTTCTTTAAACTAACCTTATTGCCAAAAAAGTATCAGTTACAAGGTGCATCCTTGAAAGGAAAACCCCAAAAACCTGAGATGTACCATGTAATAGTCAAAAGCACTTTTACACCCGTTTAGCAAGAAATGATTTTCTATGGAATACTTGAATGATGTATTTAATTATTCTGTCACGATTGCTGGGCGTTGCATTGCAGTCTAGCAACAAAGTTTGTCAGTTGTGCTACACAGAAAATCACAACTCAAAGGCTCTGTGCTGATCTGGCAGCTATGCGAAATAAAGTTGGTGTTTTTGACAAGCAAAGCAATTCTTTATTTATATGTCAAGTGGGCATTATAAAAAATCATTCTCTTCAAAGACAGCATCATTGTTCGATTTCCATAACCCTAAAGACAGGCTTTGTGCTGTAACACAAAGGTTGATTGATTACCTCTAAATCCGTGTCGTCACAGCAGTACAAGCATTCCAGGCGATATCGCAGGTAACCTTCACTGGGCCAGAAGCAACAATGAAGAGTTGTCAGGCAAGACAAAAACAATAATTGCTCGTTGTATCAAGATTCTTCCTCAATCTTATTTGTAATTGTAGAGCTTTTATTTACACTGTTCAAACAATGTAAACCTGTAAAATGTGTTCATAATTGCTTCGGAAACTATCAACGATGTATTACAATACAATCAAAAGTCCTTCTCAGAGCTATGGTTACAACTTCACATCACCTCTTCTTTTAAAAGCAGTCTAATACTTCAGGGAGCTGAAAGCAAAATATTTTCCCATGTAACTTCAAATGTTCCACATTTTTCATCCTAATAAACCCACATAAAATCATGCATACTGGCTTTAAAAGCTTGTGCTGATAACAAGCCAGATGTTCCAACTTTACTGTAGCCTGGAGGATGCAGCATCCTTGTTTTTCAAAAAGAATTTCAGATTTTGATTTATCATATGAATTAATTCATTCATTTCGTTTAGCTTTCCAATGGATAGTAAAGTTTTATCTCTAGCAATAAACTGTGTTTACTGAAAGTGGTTCTGGAAAAAGTCTTCCTGCGCCTATGGAATGATTTCTACTACAGACGTTGGTTTGTTATTAATGCAGTGGTGCTTGAGAGACCAAGGATTAGAACACAGGTTTTCAGCCCACTCCGTGTTGGGAATAAGTTGCTGAACAATACCAGAGTTTGGTATTGTTCACAAATGAGTGTAGAACTGAGCGGGCTGTACTGGTCTGTCATGATGAAAAGAGGGTTGAGTGGATAGGCAAAGCTGTCCAATCTTCAGCTATGAGCTGCAGAGAGTGAATGAAAGAATGGAGCAGTGATAACAAGAGCTGAAATAAGCTTTCTTTAAAGGGTGGATGGGCTCACCCCTAATGAGAGCTCAGTCATCCAGCAGGCCGTCAGAGTCATCTCTTCAATATGTAAAAAAGCCAGAGGAGGTGGGTCTGCACCATGCCCAAAACACTTTCCCTGGAAAACATCCTTAACAGATGCCGTCAAGGGAAGGTGTTTTAGGCCACGATTTCTAGAGAATTAATATTACTTTTACTATACTGTTACTATAATTTTACTTTTTGTTAGCCATTAGACTTTTAGCAAAGGTATTCTAGGAAATGTTTCTAAAGACTTTTGTATTTTTAAAAGAAAAGCAAAAATGGTAATTGTAGGCATCTAAGTAGACCGCTGTCTCAAGTTACACATAAAAAGACAAAAAAAGCTCTTATTATTTGTTTTTAATGAGATAGAAAATACACCAACAAGACTAATTAATCCTTTAGTTAATTTATTTCATGGGGATTGAGGCATTTCAAATATAACATTTATAAAAGAAGGATGATATAAAACTGCTAAATTGTAAATTTGTAAAAATGTAACCTTTGAAGAGAAAGGTCAATGTTTCTGCTATGTTTTATAATCACCAAGGGAATTAATGAGTTCTTGGCAGTATCTGGCAATGGGCCTTTTTTTCTACTGGTTTTGTGGGTACAAAAGCAATTTTTTGAGTACTTTGATTACTATTTGATATTGTTCTGCCTTGGAAAAAGCATATTCTTCCAGAAGAGAATTGCCGCACAATTCTTGAGAGAAAGCTTGCTGTTCATATCTGAGTAAAGGTCATCCAAGGTACATCTTACAGAAAGAAACCAAGCTGTAAAAAAGACAGAGTAAAACGTAGATCTTTAGTTGCACGAGGAAAAAAACTTGAAGAAGAAATTCTATGTTTTTAAGTTTTCACATTTCATTACCAAGGTTATGGATGCATATTTTAATGACTTCACAATCATGTTATTTTTTGCACTTTTGACTCTGATTTCATTTCTCCTAGTTTTGTTTGCCAGCTGGCTTTCCATATTAAAAATTCTGAGGTCAGTTAGTGATCAAGAGTGTGGGAGGTCTAGAGTAACTACAACATAACTAGTGCTTTGACAGGGGCCACTATAAATGTAATAAAGTGGATAACACAATGACTTGTCAGGTAAGTTTTTGAGCCAAAAATGTAATAACATTTTTGCCTATAGTGTAATAACTTATTTTTGTTGTCTAATTTTTTACCTACAATTAAGAAATGGTAGGCTGATTATTGAACTACCATATATATATATATATATATATATATATATATATATATATATATATATATATATATATATATATATATATATATATATATATATATATATATATATATATATATATATATGGTGGATTGTCAAATTACAAAATACCCAATTTTTCTTGGAAAAAATGTCATAAAAACATTTTTTGAAACATTTCTCAAAGATATTGTTAAGATAATTCAGTCTCCACCTTAACTTTGTTAAAATGACTGGATGGGCATGCTAATGGTTTTTAACTTCAATAGACAAAAAAGTACAGAAACACTGTCCTTTACTTTGAACTGCCCAAAAGCTACACTACTGCGAAGAATCCAGGCTTTAATCCATTGGCCTTGCTTGCCAAGTAACTGTTATGCGTAATCTTAGACCACTGTTGGTGCATCCAGCTGCCCTGGAGAGCTTCATAATACTAAAGTAACAGTAATCTTCCGGCAGTTCACAGAAGAAGAGTGACACTTGGTTGAATGTCCCAAGCACTGACATATCTTCAGTAATTCTTGATAGAGCCTCTGAAGTGAGTTATTAATGCCAGGCTCATTGCCAGTATTCTCAACCATGTCAAGCAAAGGTTTTCTATAGACTCAACATCAGCATTAGATCAAAACCCAGGCTCAGGATGAGACAGGAAACCAGGTTCATCATCTGGCAGGGCTGGTTTGACAACAGGTATAGTAGCAGATTCGGCATCAGACAGAGTTCAGTTCAGGGTCAAGTTCAGGGTCCGACTGATGGGTAGGTTGGGAAACTCTATGCATCTCTGCGTCCTGAATGGCTTGAATTGTCGAAATAGGTCCCCCTAAATTTATATGATGTTTCCTTTGTCCCTCAGCGAAATGCCCAAGAACCAAAATAGGCAGACAGTAATCACCAGATCGTGATATTACAGAGGTAGCATCCATACCAAGAGCTAACACAATAAGGATGGGAACATTAAATATCTGTGATGCTTTCTGGTGAGTTAGGTTCATATTTACCATGATATGCCATTCGTTGTAAATATTCCCCTCATGTCTCATAAACATATTGCAAAACTGGTGTCTCATCCACTCCAAATGGATAACAATTTGACGGACCTGTATTTCTTTCCACAGAGTTTTTCGCAGAACATAAAAATCCAAAAGTGGCCAAATGATGAGAAATAAGAGCAAATTGGCAGCTGCCAATTTCAGGTTGGTTGATTTAAACTTCTCCAGTCATCTCAGTCTGGATGTAAGTAAGGTATTGGCAGGTCTATTTGTTGAACTGATTTGGGCTGAGACTTCGAGCACTGCCTTCCTGTGGAGTGGTGCTATTTGGCATTTAAAACTCAACCTTGTATTTGTGCAACTTAAGGTTTCTTGTCACAACAGCGCTTGGTGTCACAAACAGTTTCTTTGAGACTCTAACGGCTAATCTTGACCCTGTCCAACACATTATCACGTAGCCTAAAGACTTTAAAATTCCCAGATTGACTGTAGCGTGTTGCTTTTTGTGCTCTTTTCCTGATCCTATTTCATTCAAAGCTTCTGTTTTTGGGTGGGCAGTGTTTTGTTACCTGGTGGACATTGTTCTTCAAGATCTTCTAAGAAATAAGTTAACCCATATTAACTCTCACATGTATGGCCAATGGTCCTAGCCATACATATGTACTAAACACATCTATTATAGTCTGGATATACCTATATGTGACTTGTCCATACATGATCCTTCCTTTACCCTGTCAACAAGGTCAACCCTATATCAATATTGAACTGCTTTGGCAATGATAGATTTTTGTGTGTTTTTTTCTGGAATGTTGCCTTATGCAGCTGGTAACATCTTAATCTGTTCAAGGTGTCTTTCACACTTACTTGGCTGATTCCTAAGTACTGTTCTCTAAGGTATATTTTCACTTTTCATACAGCAGAGCCTTTTGTTTCATAAAAAGCCTTTTTTTTTCTTTTACAGCTACAGATATAGTTGACTTCCTGCTTACCAATTTACCATCAAATGTCATTGACTGACCACCCTCACTGAAGGCAGGATGCTGTCTATTCTGCCACAGTTGAATAAGTGCAGAGTGCTGGGTCCTAGATCTCTCTGCTGCAGGAACATTAAATTCCCCCTTCAGTGCCTTGAAAGTGTCATTATGGGTCTCATCCAACATTTGTCTCTGTCCATGTTCCTTGAATTCAAAAATGATGCAGGAGAGGAGAATTTTTGTAAAATACAGTACCTGCAATAGTATTAAAGTTATTTAAACTCTAAACAGAGGATAATTTGGCTTAAAAACCTACTTTTTTTTTTAAAATCAAGTATACAATGCATATGCTCAATGTACTGTTAAAGCTGTTATTTCATAACACAAAAGACACACATGAGCTCAGTAGATTAGCACATTCATCCCAAAGCTTTTATTTTGTCATTAGGGACCTGAAAATCTTTTTTTCTTAGGTTTAGCTATAACCATTTCATTTCAAATTACTAAATGATTCTGGAAAAAAAAACATAACTTACATTGACGTAATACAGTAAATCATTCAGTTGTCTTTTGTAGCAGATATTTCTGTCCAACAAGACACAACAAAAGAATGCAACTGCAACGATATCTGAAATATAAATCAGTCTGAGCCTACACAGCTGCGTGTGCACCATGCCAGCAATGTTCTTATGGTTAGATGTGCTATGGGTCTATAAACCTTTAATGTTTCTCAGTTATATAAGAATGTATGAACACAAAATTACACACAAAATTATGGTTGTTAACTGCAGTAAATCAGTCTTGTTAGTCTAGCCAGTCACATGACATAGGCCGGGTTGGATCTAGTTGGCCCCCGGGCCTGTTCGTTCCACCTGTGTGTAACATGGCACCATGTAGTACGAGGAAAAATGGCTTTAAAAACACTCTTGGAGAAAAAATGTGGGTGCCAACACAGAAGGTTTGCCCAGTAATTATAAAGTCTGTGGTTGCTGCATAATAATTACAATTAAATAACTTTAGGTAAGGATAAATATAAAAGCATTGCTGCTATGTTTTACCTGAGAACAAACATAGAAGTCCTTGTTTATCCTCTGCATGTTAAGTTGGCAGAGTAACCCAAAGCAGACATTCAGCTGTGTTTTGTTTGACTTTAGAGAATTGAATTAAATAAACTTCATTGCCCATCCTTTCAGGGTACCTGGAACTGGTATCACAAATACCCCAAGCACATTGCATTAAATATATTTTGTCACAAATGCCATAAATCAGATGTTTAGAACACATCTGGGGATCTTTCTGTGTTTTTCTATGGTGCTGAAATATACATCCAAGCCCTGGTCTGAGTTGGTCTTACTGGTAGGTCTAGTGTGCCATGTTGGAAATGCAGAATCATGCCATTCACTCTCACTGCACCCCTAGTATCTTTTTTAACATGTTTCTCCAGGCAACGTTTATACAATAAAAACATTAAAGAAGGGATAACCCATTTTTTCTATAACTGTAGGGTTGTTGAAAGACACTGATGTTTGTGTATGCAACTTGCAAAGTTGCATACACAAACATTTGTCAGTTAGAGAGAGATGGAGGATAAATGCAAGAGACTTTATATATTAATTATTATCATACATAATTCTATGCTAAAAAGGATAATGAGAGTAAAGCATCTGAAAGCAGGATTTTTGTTTCGTTGCTGCTGTGGTTTAAGTCCAACAGCAGTCAAGTTCACCTTAATATCTACTCTCCTTAACAGTCCAAGGAAAGGAGGAAGGACATGAGATGAACTGAAATGGTGAGAATGTGTCACCTATCCAGTTTTTCACACTTTTCTGGAATAGGGGTGACAAACAGGCGAATGCCATTTGTGAGCAGGTGGATTGTGACAGGATTTCTGTCAGGGTTGGCAACTCTAATTAGACGAGTAGAGCAGTCAGGCTGCGAAAGAGCAACACTTAAGCTGTAAGGGTCAAAGGTTTGCTAACACATTCACCAACATACAGCACAGGAAAGTACATATTACACAAAGAAACACACACATACAATAGATGGACATAGAGTTCACACTTCACAGAGCTCTATTAGAAAAAGCGCAAAGGTCGCATACAGTTTATGACCTTCAAGTAAATGGTGTTTTGCAGCTTTAGTTCAGTTCCTGTGAATGTGTGAATGTAGAAATCCGTTCTCATGTTTAAATATACTTGCTCTTATGCATGCACTTTCTAATTGTCATCTTAAAAATGCAATATTATGCTTTTGTTTATTATTTGATTATGATATTTATCAATTGTGTGACTTTTTTTTATTTTTTATTTAAGTCAGTCTCCAAAAACTGATAAGGTCTCTTTCGGTGTTTCGTCGGTACCATGTGAGACACCATTTTCATATTCTTGTATTCCTTTGCTGCAGCTTGCTTACATTTAGGCACTGATTTGACTCACTGCTGTATATCCTCACCAGGATATACAGCAGCATGATCAGAATGTCATTTGGGATAGATCAATGCACTTGAAGAAATCCTGAAGAGCCAGCTAAATGGAAAGAAGAAGTCCAGGGCAACCACACATACATGTACTGGCCACTTTATTACACCTAGTAAACCTAATAAACTGGCCACCGGGCGTATGCCTCTCCATTTATCAGTTAAACTGCTGTAATAGTAGCCTGGCCACACGAAGAGATGGAAGCCACTGATGCCAAGGAAGACAAAGTTTATACAACTCATGGAGGATTTTACCCCCAAATCCAACACCATGAGACTCTACACAAAGTGGAAGGAGGGAGACCAGGGATTAGTGATTGTCAAGCATCTAGGACGAAACAATAACCATCCAGAAATACAACCAGACAATGGCCCCCAATGGTAAAGTGCTTATTGAGTGTCTCAGGCTGCAAAAATCCTGTGAGGACAAAGAAGATATGTAGGAGGAACCATCACAAAAAACTGCTAGAAAAGCCTGGTTTGGAGGACACAGCCATTAACTTCATAAGACCTGTTACATGTTTTGTCGTCTCTGTCATAATATTTTATTTCTTAACAGTGGTCCAAAGCAAAAAGAAAAAAAATTGCACCAGGTCTTAGGAGGTTCATTATAACAGCACAAGAATGATAAATGCCAGGATCTACCACACAAGGCAAAACCCCAGCTGGAGAATATGAAAAGATGCTCAAAAGCACATAATAATGAGATGCAAGATGGAGGAAAATATAAATGGAATGCCACAACCAAGTTGCTTGAATAGTGTACAGGAATATCTGTACTGAGTATGGGTTGGAAGTCCCAAAGGCAAGGTGGGAGATATCTCGAAGAGTGGTGGAGAAGGAAAGAGCAAAGATCCTGTAGGACTTCCAAATCTAGAGTTATAAACTGGTAATGGCTAAGCAACAGGTCACTCTCGTAGTTGACAAAAAATACCAAGGGTGGAAAGAAGAACATTAAAGGATGTGGAAGATGAAGGCAACAGTGGTGCCAGTGGTACTTTGAGCACTTGAAACTTTGCCCTCCAAGCTGGAAGAGCGGGTCCAGCAGATCATGTGAGCATTGCCTGAGATCTCTGTCCAGAAGAGTGCAATCTGAAGAACAGAGTACATGCTGCATAGCAACCGAACTTCCCCAACCTCAGGTCTTCCACCTGCTTTCATACACAAGTGCAAAGAATAAATAGATGATTGAAAAAATATCCCTAGGTTTGTTATGTGTATTTGCAGTCTAATACTCAGGGGCCATGCTAGGGCAGGGGTATAAGATTAGCTGGCACTGAGGCTGAAAGCTTACTGATTAACCTGGGCTAAAGCTGTTGTTGTAGCTGATAGTTGGACTGGATTCCCCCTTGTTATGAGCCGCATGCATACACACAGACAGGCCCACGTCACATGTCCCCATCCACAGGGAAAAAGCAACTGGAAAAGGTCCACATGAGTCACCAGGCACACATACCATTGGAGTTTGAACCTGAGGGACTGTGTTCAATCTGGGGGATGTAATACCCCAGCACACCCCCCCTCCATCCCATCCACCCACCCACTTCTGCTTGCTCAGTTGGGTCTGCACACAGCCTGCCCTCACCCTCCACCAAACTGATATCCTTTAAAGGCTGCCGCAGGCAAGGCCAGTTTACATATATCTAACTCGACAGGCGAGCCAAGGGGAAACAAGACCAATGACCTGCATAGATCAGTTCAAATGCAAAAACTACAGAATATGAAACAGAGTATGTCTCATTCTTCCTTTTCCTCTCAGTCTTTGAATAAATTCCATGGCTTTGTAATTGCTTGCTTTGTTGAGTTTGTTTGTTGAATTAGCATTGCATTGCATATGGATGTCTACACTCTTTCCCTAATCCACATGGACCCGTCAGCTTATAGGTACGTTATAGTTGATGAAATAGGATGCAATAAAGGGTGTTAAATGCCCACAGTTTTGACAAACGAAAAAGATGGAGACCCTCCGCTGGTATTTATAAGAAAAGTTTCCGCAGTCTGAAAATGCTTTAATGGAAAACTCAGTAAAAGTGTTCGGATTAAAAAAGGTATGTCAGATGGGCCGCACTTCTACTTGCACTCATCTGTCAGCTCACAGAAAAGTACAGGCTTTTCAACTGACTTTAAAGTTGGTTGGCGAACAGCAAAAAAAATGACCAAACAGCAAGCAGTAAGCCAAATGAAGCAGAAAGTGAATTAAACATTTATTTGTCATAATGTTTTGATCTGATAACTTTTACCTCATGCTTTTTTTTTAAAGTAAGATCTGGTTTCTTTGGCACAATGATTGATCTGATAAACTCTTCTTGAATATTTGAATTAAATATTTAAATACAATTATCTTAATAAAGTTATGGCCTACATTTAATTGCAAGACTCTGACTGTGAATCTATTTATTTAATGGTTGTTGTAGCAAAATCACTACATCACAATAAATATGTTTTTTTTTTTTATTCACATACTTTAAAGGTGATTAGAAAAGGTTGACAAAACAAAGCAGAACACTGTGGATGAAGAAGTAATTTGTAGTCCATCATTGTAGACGAAGAAAGACTTTCCACAACTCAAGAGTAGATATACAAAATGTGGACAACCGCCAATCTTCACAGTATTCACAGAGCCAGCAAGTTCGCCCCCAGTTCATACCATACTCTGCTCAGAGATAATGCCAAAGCCCAACAGCTACGGCTCAGATCCCAGAGGCCTCAGTTAGCATGCTAAATGTTAAAGTTTATTATAGAGCAAATTGAAAATGACTGGCGGGGTTTTCAGAAGCTTGTTGTCTGTGAAAACAGTGTATCAGCACAACTTAGGGTAATTAAGATACATCTAAAGAAAATTAACACTTCTGGGAGAATTTTGTTTGGATACAGAAGACCAAAGTTGTAATATTTGGGAATAAACCTCCAAACTCAGTATACCAGCCCACATGCATAGTACTCACTGCCAAGCAAAGGGGTGGAGGACTGATGATTTGGGCTCGTATTGACTGACCATAAACTATTATTTGCACCAAAATGTACCAAATTCAAATGTGACTCCACTTGTCTGGGATTTAAAACTTAGGGTCAGTAAATTTACAACAGAAGAGTTGGAAAAGCAAACAACTTGTTGCAGTGTTTAATTCTCAGTAAATTGTGCAAAAATAAATTCCTCAAATACACTACAAATTGAAGCATAGTGACATGGAAGAGTGATATGATACAGAAAACTGCTAGTACGTATCCTACTTTTACGTAAATCAATAAATTAGTCATTGCCTCTATCTAATTGGGACAAAATTATATTATTTTATGGGATAGATTTCTAAGGGACCAATAGCAATGTCACCCTTACATGCAAAAAGACCAAATTCAAGTACAAGTATGGGAAACTTTTTTTTTTCTCAGCCAAAGCTTGATAAAATAATGTTTAATCACAAGTATGGTACAATTATTTGTTTTTCCTCGTTTGAATGCAAATCAATTGCTCTCACTATGTAGTTAATGGGAGTGGCACAGACAGAAAACGTTTTGCAGCTTTAATGCTTTTGTGTGTTTTGTTTTGTGAAATTCTCATTATGAGTCCAACCTTCACCCTCACTAGAGCCAACACAACTGAAATGCTGTGTTCACCTCCCAGCACTGTCTTGCAGATGATGATGAGTACGCCCACTTTCCCACTATGCACCTTATTCCTTTAGAGCATGCATGTGTAGCCTAAGGTTATGCTTTCAAGATCATACCTTCATTAGTAGCATTAAATCATGGTGTCTTCTCAGCCAGTTTAGGGTAACACAGACTCCTGGGATTTTTTAGCCGAGAGAGGAGAGTTGACGTGATGGACAAATTGATTGATTGGAGTTTATCTTTAATTATCTTTAATTAGGGGCTGATTTTGGGAAAGACATCACAGGTTAATTAGTTACATTCATTAGAATGCACACATGTAAACTGATTCTTGTTCAGTGTTGTTATCTGCACCAGTATATAGAGTAATTAATCGGATTTCACCTTTAGCTTTATAACCTGTCTGCAAAGAGTTTTATTTAAGCTTTCAGCTCCAGACATCGCTGTCTGGTCACAGTTGATCTCCTATTAATGTTTACGCTTTGTCAGTGAGATAATTGGCAATACCTCCAGCACATAAACACCGATCTAATTAGGAGGGATTCCCAGAGCCTGGAAATACATCTAAGAGAATCTATAATGTGATTCCTACTCTTTAAGTTTACAAAAATCATCAAACCCGATTAATTTAATGTAAAAAAAGAAAAAAATGGTTACCTTAATTTGACATTGGTTATGAAGAAACACTATACTTTCATTACAGTTCATTACTTATCCAATAGCCATAAATTGCCGTCCTTACCTGAAGTTAAGTGTTATTCAACTGATTTTAAAAATACACAAACTTTTTCCTTTCCTTTAATCTTTACTTAGACAACTCCCCCCTTCAGTTAGTGTCCTGGATCTTTTTTTTTTTCTGCACCTCAAGTAAATGTGTTTGAAAATAATTATGTGCTGCTATGACATGTTTCTCACCATTCCCAACACAGTGTCATTCGAGCACAGTATAAACAGTCTGCATTTCCATTACATACTTATGTTTTAACATTGTCTAGGTTCTAAAAGCTCTTAACTGTTTCTGCTTCAGTCAGTGGCACACATACAGTGGTTCCTACCCATGTGAACATATCAGGGGGTTCATTTTGAAGTGTCCTTGGGTTCTGTCTAGGGACACTCCAACATGGGGTTGGAAGTTCATCTGCTTCCTTCCATTTGAAGAAAGTTGAGCATGCACTTTAAATATACAAGTAGGCTGGAGACAACAACAAAAATATTATTGTAGTAACTTTACTTACACATCCTACAATACCTTTATTTCACAAGATGACGTTAACATGCTGAAGCATCTGAGATGGATAATCACACAATGGTAGTACGTATTATGGTCAGCATTTCAGGATATTCATCTCCTTTTCTTTTCTTAGCTACTCTTTTTTCTTTGGAAGAAATAAACACTGGAGTCAAAGACAGAATGAACCATCCAGACTGTTACTAGCCAGTCCAAAAGCCAAGCTTTGTGATAGTGAGGGGATGTTATCAGTGCTCTCAGCAAAGGTAATTTACACTTCTGTGAGGTGTGCAGCAGGATGACAACATGTCCCCAATGATCCTGAGAGCCATGTTGTCAAAGGCTATTGGTAGGGTCTCCCAAAGCAAATTGGTCCCGGCGGACAGGCCAGAATGAGAGTGATTCAGATGGACTTATATGGAAGAAATAAATCAAAGAGCAGTGTCCCTCGCACATGCGTGGGTTACTGGAGTCCCACTGTGGAGCCAAGCCTGGGAAGGGGCTAATTCAAGTACCTGAAACAAGTCCTCACCCATGGGCCTCAGTTAGGCTTAATTTATAGTTCTACATAGAAACTATGTGTGCCGCCTATGTATGAATGTATGGCACCTTCATCATAGTTGTCATACTTGTTCAGAGTTGCTTGTGTTGCTCTGCAATAACACCACAAAGTGTTAGTTCGTCACAGCAGCTCGGCAGTGCTGAGCTTCAGTTTGTTGACTGTGCAGCTCAGGCAGAGCAATGACAAACATCTGGTATGAGATGGAGATGATAAATGTTAAACATCTGTGCTTTTTATTGACACTGAAGCAATCTAACTTTTTATCTAGCTTGAAAACAAATAAGAAGTGGTATTAGGAGGTACATAGAAAGAAATGCAATGGTAACAAGTGGACCAATAACATTTGTTGTGGCTACAGCAGAGTTTCTGGCATTGGGGAACTAACTATGGCAGATATATGCCGTTAGTTCAACTTAGAAGCATAAGCCATGCTTCAGCCATAACAAATGACACAAGTTTGTCCTCTTGTGGCCCCACGACTTGCCGAAGACATGGGCCTCAGCCATTTGACCCTTGTTCAAAACCTGGTGGCAATTTGTAATTTTTTCTAAAGTACACTAAACAAAATGAAGCATCTATTAATTTGCTTCTCAAGAGTTCATAGTGTCATATATAATATATAAAATATATAAAACGAGAAAAAAAAGCTGATGTATAATGACAAACAGGTTTCAAAATTCAGATGTAATTTCAAATTCTCTCTTCAAAAATGTCTTTCTACCAGGTTGGTTGTGTACTTAAAAATAGATTAATTACATATCCATTCTCTTTAGTCATCGTGATAGGGTTGAGTTGGAAAGGTCATCAAAGTGAATTGCTTTAAATTCTTATTTCAAGACGTGTCATACAAAGAGAACACAACAAGTTATAGAGAGACAAAAGGAAGAAAGAAATTCACAGAAATAAATTTATTTCACACGTTAAGAACACTGGAGGCTCTTTTCATGTTTAAATTTACAGTTAGTGTCTTTAATATATGTGGCAAGTTGTGAATGTATTTTATTGTGTTCCAAAGCAACGCGATAAAATGCTCCAATATAAAGCTGCCACTCGAAATGACAGACTTCACAGATGATTGACAGATGATTTTAGTTAAATTCATGAATGTTCTGATCCCACAAAAGACATTTTGATAATATGGTGCATGACAATTAAGAAAATAAGAGAGTTAATCACTTGACTCTTTCATGGTAGTTTTCCTACAAGACATTAAATAAACTGATTACAAAATAATTACATATATATAAATTAATTTAAAAAAAGGAAGGTTCCAAATAAATATTTACTTTAAAATGAATTTATTTGCTTGCAAAAGTTTTTTTTCTTTTTAAATCGCTCACCAAAGTGTGCGCCTGGAGCTGGGGGCAGATGACACAAACCGTGTTAATCCTTTAATGTCTGATATATGAAATAACAGTTAAAAAAATACAAAGAGAAAACTACTTATTTTTTTTATTTGAAGTGGTGATTAAATGTTGACAGGAAAAATACTTCAAATTTTGTATTTACACTTTTTATACAATTATTTTTCCAATCAGTATGAATACATAAGATACGTTTATTTTTTTTATTAAATTGTTAATATTTTTTTAAATATTTTGGTTTGTGTAAAACTTGTTTTTCCTTTTTTCATTATGGTTATATGTGATATGTGGTTCAGAGGTCCTAGAAATTCATGATACATTCACACAAACCATGATACATACACTTACAAAAAATAAACAAGAAAAGAATTTGGTTTCAAATGTATTAAGACTTTGGCTCCTGAATAAAACACTTTTCCAAATAAACTCATAGTGAAAAGATTAAAGTAGAACGTGACCTATCACACTTGTGTACATACTGTGCTACAAAAACATCAAAAAACATTCAGTTAATATTTTCATATTAAATCTAAGATTCCAGAAGTTGTAACGGTGAAAGGAGGACCACTCTGAAATGAAAAAAAAACTCTCTGAGTCAACATTTGATAATTAAACGTAACCTTACTTTCTACAGCTCAAATGTACAACTCTGAAAACAGTTTTACATTTGTTGTCCTGCCATCAGAAAATCATGGAATCCCAAGTCCCTATCATGAATCAAAATGCTTTTGACTCTTGTAGAGCATTTCTGTTAGTAATAGAAATGTACGTAAACAGGTCTGCCAAGTATAATCTTAATGAAATGTACATCTCTGCTCTGTTTTCTCTGCATAATGCTAATAATATTATGGATTTGTGAAATGACTGAATATTCCATAGAAATGTCACTAAAACCCAATCAAGGTGTTTACAAGATATTTGATAGTACTAGTGCACATTGATGTTTCCAAAAATATGGCACATAGTATGCAATATGCAAAGAAATGGACCATCTGCAGTATATGAGAAGTTCAAGGATGGTTTACTGCTTCTAGGAAAAATTTCCAGTGCCGAAATGCGACATGCACATTATAAAAAGAAGAATAAATTTACTTCTGCTTGTATAATGTGTATACTTATTCTTCACACTTCTGCTGTTATCTCACATGTTATCATAACTTAAAATAAATTTTTTTTTCAAATAGACTTTGTACTTGATGAGATCATTTTAATTTCATTTTAATTTAGGTATGTCATTTTCAAGCAGATATCCCACGAAGGAATGAAATATGACTTGTTATGCTGTAATTCAACCACTGAAGCATAACTTTCCAGTTATGTCACTGTTGAACCCATTGTTGGTGTTTAGTCAGTTTAGTTTAATAACTATAAAGCTTTTAATCTAAAGCTTTCTGAACAATACCCAGAACCGTAAGTTCATGTAACCAGCGAGTTCAATGTTAAAGACTGGATGGTGGGATTTTACAGCTAATTTGAATATTAAGAGAGGAAATTATTAAATATAAAGCCAGCTCTTTAGGTGGAAAAAACATGGTTTGGTTTGCTTTTCTGAATATGAAACAACTAGGATGCTCTGTTTGATTAACATACCAACAAAGTCAAATTCTTATTCTTGTATGTCTTAGCCAAAGATGATTAACTTTTGTAGAGAATGCCATTGATCGAGCATTGCAGTGTCTTATGGGAAATAGCAGACACAGCAGTCTGCACTCTTCATTTATCAGACACTACTTCTCAAATTTGTCCCATTGGCAGTGCTCCACCTGGAGCGTACATGGGGCCACTGGCAGCCACGCAGACATGGGTTAGATCTGCTTGCCTTGGGACCCACCAGAAATCTAAAATACAGTGAGTACAACATAAGTGCTACATCGTATTTGAATAAATAAATTAATTAATTAAAAAAATCAACATATATCTTTTAGGAACAACAAATTATTAAGTTAATTTTATGGTGATCTGTAATATCGGTACATTGCAGTTGGAGTATACTGGACAAAACAAAAATAAACAAATGACAGACGCTATAAGGAAATACTATTAGCTGATAATCCCCTAGAAACACCCCTTTTGCATTATATGCAAAAATTTGATTCAATGTGTTAAAAAAAAATACAGTTAAGCAGGTAGAAGTGTAATGTATACAGTCTGTTTTTGATGCATGAAAAACACTCCTTTATAAAAATTTGTTAGAATATTTTTCTATTTTTCAAAGCCTTGTTACTTCTAACCAAAGAACCCACAATGAGAAAATTACTGAAATGGGAAACGTTATCCTCCCATTTAGAGTGTAAATGCTTATTCTGAAGCAATGCTCGTTGGTTATAATCGTTTTCACGGACGCTCTTGTCTAACAACAAATTTACATCCACCAAAGGACTGTGACAGACATGGCGTGGATCACTGCCATAGATTAGATCTAGCATCAACCCTTCATATACTGGTTGTAATTACAACAGATGTCACGTCCCACCAGTGAGAATAACTGTGTCCCGAAGTTTGTGAAGAAGACATTTACTAGGCAACTGTGAAAGTAGGAAAAGGTGACCAATTCTCACTGTCTAAGGACACATCTCATCTACAGGCAGCGGTGATAACTTCTGCTTTAATGATCCTGTCAGGGTCATTCAAATTAGAGACTGGCAGGAAGGTAAATGAGAATGAATTGAGATATAATCCCCAAACACTGCAGAGTTCATCAGCATGAGGCTGGAGATATAACTCTTTTACAGACTACTTACATGGTAAGAGGGAAGCTCCCCAATGAAAAACCTATTATCTGTTTCTGTTCAAGGTTAAAGCCACTAGATCCATAGAAATCAGAATCGGAAACAAGGTTATTTCTACACAAGCTCAGTTTTTATCATATCGGAAGCTCATATAAATGATCACTGTCATTATGAATAATGAGGCCTTGTGCTGGCTATTCAAAATGCTAGTAAAAGGTGAGAACTACTTTAATTTCTTCTCAGGACAGCATCATGAGCATGTAAGCACTTCTTTTGTGGTTGTATTCTGAAAACTGTAAATGGGATTTTAAGTTACTGCGTGTTGTATTTAAAGATAAGATTTAGACCTCAACCTTATTAAATAACTCACTTAGATTGCAAGGTTGCAAAGTTTAAATTGATGCAGGATATTTTCGAATATTTCCTCAGTAAGTGGTTTCTGCACTTAGCTGTGATTTTTCCAAATTTATTTTCAGATGCAACTGACTAAGCAGCACAGTTGAGGCAGATTTTTACAAATAGACTCTGTCAGGAGAGATAATTTTTTTTTTATATATATAACATGCTATACCTGAGAGTGGGAATGGTTTTTTGTTAAGCATGCAAATTTTACAAGTTCAGTTTGTTATACTTCCTATTCCACAGACATGGTATTGCGGCCCAAGTCATTGTTCATATGCGTAATCTAAAAAAAAATTAAAATTATGTGCAGCAGCCACATATTTGTAAGCCAAGGACAATATACACTGAGCACCCACAATATTAAAAGAAGCGAGGCAGGAGATGAGTGTGCATCAAAACCAATATCCAGGACACAACAAGAGCTCCAGAAGCTTGTCAGGAGGATGCTTCCCTGCAAGAACATTTAAGTTACTGTCTTAGGGAACGCAACCCAATCAAGATGCATAATATGATGCACAAGATGCATAATATGTACAGTATAATATGTGGCAGCAGGGCGTTAGATGCAAGTAGGTTCTGAGTAAAGAAATGACTGGATAGTGTACAGGAGCATACTGTATGTGTGGATATTCCAAGTCAAATGAGCGATACTGTCAAACTTGACAGCTAAGATCCTGCGGGGTTTATTATCACTTGACTGATAAACTGATGATGGCTGGCCAACTGGAGTGGTGGTTCCCTAGAAAATATAGTAATCCGAAGAAACGACAATACAAAAAAGAAAGAACAGGAAAAACATATACACGTTATAATAACAACAATAATAATAATAAAGCTAATAATAATAATAATACCTAAAGATTAGAAAGGAAAAAGAAAGGATGAGGAAAGTGAAGGCCATCGTGGTGCCAGCATCAGACAACTTTGCATTTCTTTATTATTTCACATGTTATTATAAGACCAGGTTAGCCTTACATGGGGGAAATGATGTGTGTTGTTTACGTCCAAAGATGAAAATGACATTAGTAAACATTAGAAAAGACATTAGACAGAGAATGAGTGATGCCATTGCAGACACATTATGAAATTATTAAAATAAAGAAATAAACTACAGTAAATCTTGTACGGTTTGATTGCCATTAAAAAAGATAAAGCTGAAAACTTCACAGAACAAACTTTACTCAAAAAAGAGGAAAAGAAAAAGGAAACTAAAGAGCACAATCATGATCTCTTTTACTTGTGCTTTTCAGTCCACCTGCAGTCTTATCAGCAACAGTCGGCTTCAGCCCACCCAGTTGGAAGATAAAGGGACTTTGTCTGACCCTTAATTGGATGCCTTTTGTGCGAGTACTCGGAAAAAAAATATGATTAAACCTAATGAGTGCTGATCAACAAAGAGGAAGATAAATGGTTTAATGGCAGCAAAAACCAGCAAGGTTGAGAAAATCAAATAATTTTTGACCCTCTTTTTATTTTCAGTGTTCAATCATCTTGAATTCAGATTCATTTTTGTTATTGTTATTTTCTTTAAGAATGAACAGAAAGGAAAAATGACAGCCACAGCTTTTAAATAAACATATTTTTCAGGAAATGTGCATTTATGTGTCAGTCACCATGGAAACAATCCATTCATCCCGTCTATGCCTGCTTATTCCTACTTAGGATGTGAGACAAATACTTAAAATATTAGATATTATGTGGTTAATATAATAGTAGTCACTTATAGGTACTTATGACCTGACAGAGAATTGGGCTTAAGCATTTTGCTGGCTGTGAGAAGATGAGATGTTTCCAAGGCAATGTTTTGTGTCAAACAGACATTTCTGCATCTTTCGTATCTTTTTCAGAAAAATGTAACGTCAAACTCTTTAGACTTAAGACCTCACACATCAGTTGGACACATGGTCTTTTTTCTGTAATTCTGCTCCTGGCTTGTACGATCGGCTGAATGACTTCCCTTGAACTGCTTTACACTAAGAATAAACCTAATTAAATGCAATCCTGAGTCAAGTCCTTATTTTCAGTCATGCTTAGTTAGTCTAGAGCAACCCGGGTCCCCGGGGCACACTGCCCTGTATGTTTTAGACGTCCCCTGGCATCAACACACCTGATTCAAACTAATAGTCATCATCAGTTTATCATCAAGGTCTGCACAAGTCTGTTAATGACACAGTCACTTGTATCTTTTGGGCAACTAAGAATAACCAATTAACCTGACATAAATGTTTTTGGACTGTGGGAAAAATGTTGGAAGCCGAAAGGCTCAGGCCTCCCTTTTCCCAACCACTTCTCCCTCTCCCTTCTAATTCACTTAATCCAATTCATTCCAACTGAGTCCCTTAATGCATATAATGCCAATTTATAAAGAACAGTCTTGCTAAGAACGCAACAAATTGTACTGAATCCTCACTTTGGTGCGATTCCTCATTCTGACTTTGCACGAAGCAACAGTAGAGAAAGAGAAAACCTAATTACCATGGAGGAAAAAACCTCCATCAGAACCAGACTCGGAGAGAGCGGCCATCTGTCTTAACCAGTCGGTTGAGACCAACAACCACAAGGGAGAATACTCCGGGGATATCTGCCTATGAGACACAAAGGACTCAAATGTTAATTGCAGTAATAATGACATAAAAGGAGAGTAAAGAGTGTTCATGGTAGGTCTCCCAGTAGTCCAGACTTATAGCAGCATAACTAAAAGGTTGTCCTGAAAGCTTTATCAAAAATAAAGGCGTAAAGCCTCATTTTAAAGGTAGTGAGGGAATCTTGAACACAAACTGGAGGATGGTGTCACAGGAGAGGAGCCTGATAACTGAAGGTTCTGCCTCCCGTTCTGCTGTTGGTAACAACTAGGAATCACAAGTATCCCTGCAGCTGGAAAATAAAGCTCTCTTTTGGAGCTATCGGCTATTTAAGGTAAAAAAAAAAAAAAAAAAAGCTATCAGGTTTTAGATGTAATGTTCAGTAATTATTTTTTAAATAGGAGTTAAATAGAAAAATTACATGGTGAGTTATATGATAACTATTTTCCCCCAGTGGTGGAAAAAATGTTTTACACCAACATCAAAAAAACATAATGAAGCTCAGGAACAGATCGTATAAAATATATTCATGCAGCATCTTTCATAAATGTGTCATAATGCTGATGAAGATGAATACATTCAGGACTAGACATCCTTTGGTAATCAAGAATAAATCAGACTTCTGTTACTGATCTGTGCCACTGTGTCCTGTTTATACCAACAACACATGAATCTCATGTGGTAAACAATGGGCTGTGTTACATGCTGGTGAACGGGAAGTGTCAATTATGCCAATCAAAATCCAATTGTCTAAGCCAAAATCTTCCATTATTGAATTTATATTGAATGTCCTCGCCTCAGGCTTGCAGACGCATTATGAGATCGCATTATCCTCACAGTCAGTACACTTCCGATGCCCCCATGCAAGTAGCAAAATGACATTTACATAATTAAGACAGTTTTATTAATTAGATGAAAGAAAAATAAGCTGAGTTAGAATTGGAAATCTTTGTAATGACAGAGATAAGCTTGCACAACACAGATAAGTGAGCATTTTCCAGAGGTCATTTCAACTGGCATGGTAGGATTTTTTAGGAAATGCACAGCCATGCATATATCCACTATGTCCCCAAAAGCCCCCTCCCCCACCTCCGCCCCCCGCCCCAGTTACCACAAGCTGACAAAAAGAATGACCTTCATGTCAATGATATTGTCATAAGTTTGGATGAAATAAAATGTATTTATAAACAAGACATTCAGTACTCAGAAGATGACAAGACACCGGGTCTAGCAGCCTGTGGCCTAATCAGCCAAGCAGAAAATGTATTCTTCTTTATAGCCTTCAGATGAAGCTTTCATCCATGAGTCATGTTTAAAGATTTATGCTAAGAGCATGGAAAGAGCCACCAGGTTTAAAAACTGTACTCTACATGTTATAACTCTAGCCGATTACGTGGCTTTATGCATGGGTAATGTACAATAGGTTTGGATAGAGCTGTATTCAGTTATTTATACTGTAAATTAAGCTTTCCACCAGAAACGAGGTTGCATCAGCAAAACATATTGCATTATTCTTCAACCAAACAAGCATTTCATCATATACCATAAAAAGATAAAGAAACTGTAATAAACCCTTATTAATTCACACTGAACTGAAAAATACATGAAGTATTGAGAGTAATACCTCACATTCGTCAACTATTTGTCTTCCATTGTAGATCACTGCGAGCATCTTCTTTAATTCAGATATGCTTAATTTTGATCACCTTGCAGCATTATACTTTATGTTGTTATATTTATTTAACTAAGCATACATATGAATGCAATTAAATCCACGCTTTATTTCAGAATCTCAACTGTTGAGGTGCAGGACAGCTCACTTTGGTGGGCAGGCACCTCGTATACAGAGGTTACAGTCCTCAGGCAGCCTGTCAAGGACTTGGGAATCCTGACTTGTGACCCTTTGCTGCATGTCTTCCCCCTCTCTCTTTGATCCCATTTCCTATCTCACCACTTTCAGAAAAGGCCACTAGAGCCACAAGAGCTTTAAAAAGAATAAATCTTTACCCCCGGGTTTCCTGTTGACTCATGCTGGTATTGATATGCAATGTGTAACTTACTGCTGAAGCTGGTTTGGATAAACCAGGAGCAATTTTCTCATGGTAAAATGGAAAAACCTATGGAGCCTGATGATGGGCAAAACATTTTTGAAATGTAACTAGACAGTGTAGTTAATTAACATGGTTAAAGACTGTCCCTCTCTTTAACTGTGTACCATACAGTTGAAATAAATGTTACTATTTGCTATCCTTAGAATGTCAGTAGGGTCATTGGACAAAGTTGACTGGAATAAATATAAAACAACAATACATTCCGTATTCACAGCTGAATTAAACATAATAACAACACCATTCATTTTAATTGAAGGCACTTTACTGAAGCTAAACAAATAAATGTGGCTTCCTTTGTTCCCCAAGATTAACAAATCCAGTTAAAAAGGAAAGGTCATGGAGTGCATTGATTGTAATTCCCCAGTCCAAATTTTCCCCAATCATGGTCCTGGTACCAAACTGAAACGGGGCTTCAGTTTAGTCAAATGGGCAATGTGACTGGAATTTTTACTCTATTATGATTTACATTTAAATCAGCAAAAATCAAAAAAAGGTATGAGACATTGCCTGCATTTTAACGTGTTGCTTTTAACTTGCTTGCTTGCTAAATTTGTACAAATTCTTTTCTTTAATTTTACAATTTATACATCCATTCTATGTTTTTAAAAAATGGTTTGTTAAACACTTGGTTTTTCTATTCAGCTTTTAGGTTTTGTGTGTGCTTTTAGGTTCAATGTTATAATGCAGTATGTCAAAATAAAAAGAAAACAAAAAGAAATATATAAACAGCTGTAAATATACAAAAGTTAGGTTGTGCTGAATAAAATGACATTAAAATAGGCAAGGTAAGCAGTTTATAAGGTGAAATATAGAGGTAAAATTAAAAGAAGTCTAAAATGGCCAATTACACCCTTGACACCAGGGGGTTAAGCATGTCCACTTCTAATCACACAGGATGGATTTAAATACCAGGTGTAAACAGCGCTTGAGACTTGAGCTTAGTTTTAATCCTGACCCTCACCACAGGGCTGTTTTTGTATATGATTATAGGTGCTGGTAAATAGTACTCCTTTGTTTAGGAAGTTTTCCTAACTGAGGAAAATAACCCAGAATTATTTAAATTGCAGTCATGACGAGACAGATTCTCTAAAAGGGTGAGGAAAAGAAATCCGGAGCTTCCTACGTTATCTCCTTTACCACATTGGACTGATGTGAGATGGAAGATAAGTCCCACAGTTCTGCAATGGCTGCAGCATTTAAGAGAATGCTAAACATCAATATGTGAATTAAGATCAGTTTCATGCAGTTGTGCTGACCGTGACCTGTCCTGGGCATGGCCTGACCTTTCCAGCAAAGACAGCTGTGATAGACTCCTGGATACGATAAAGTGGGTACAGGTAATGAATTATCAAACTATGATGCATATAAATACAAGGGCAGGAGGTTGAGCATCCATCTATCCATCCATTTTCTATACCTGCTTGTTCCATTGCAAGCTCACGGGGGTCTGCTGGAGTCTTTCCCAGCTCTCTTTGGGCGAGAGACAGGGGTGGGAGCGTAAACAAACAATGTGAAAACAATACAGTTCACTTTTGTGAATTTTTCATATCTCGTCCAGTGTACCACCCTTGATGTAAAAGGTAAGTTCAATTATAAAATATAGCTAAAATATATGTTACAATATATTTATAATATATGTATATTATAATATGTATAATATAACACTTATGTTTTCACTAATACATGTGTCATCTTCATGGGTTCTTTTTTCTCTTCTTTACTCAAAAGTCTCCTATAATCTTATCTTAACCTCCTGATGTTTCCAACAAGAACAAGGGGGGCACGCGGGGGTGGGCGTAGGGGGGGTGGCGTTGGCAGCTTGAGAAGAGACAGAGGAGGATAATTTTTTTTGGCCAAAGCCGCCGTCCCCTTGGACTGCTTCATTATGCTGACTTGCTGGTGACAGAGGACAGAGCTCCTCACAACAAACACTCTCCCCCATTAGCATTAAGCGACAGATGTTGCATTGACACCCATAACTTTCACCCACTCCTATCTCTTCACCTCCATCTTCCTTTTTGTTTTAGTCTATACATTTAGACATTGTACATACTTATAATATACAACATATACAACATTAAATAATATATATTTATATATATATATGTAGATATAGTCACAGTTTGAAGTGGATCTAAACATTTAATCAAAGCTGACCTATGACAAGAATAGATATTGTTTATAATTCTGGCATAACATGTAAATATGTTTTTGAACCACTACAAATTTGAATACTGTAATAAACCCATATAAGAATATGATTAATAAATAAACAATGAACACATTTCATATAAATATTAATGATATTATTCATAGAGCTGTAGACATGCATTAACAACATTACTTGACTTCAAACCTAACTGTAAATGCAAACAGCTACTGGAGACACCAATGAACTGATTAAGTGCTTTGACCGCTTGGGATGAAACTGTCCCTGAGTCTTGAGATCCTCACACAAAAGGCTCTGAAGAGTTTGATGGGTTGAAGAAGTTCAATTAGACATGGGTGTGTGAGGGTTCATGCAGATGCTGCTGGATGTCAGGCTGTGTGTGTTGTAAATATCCTCCGGAGCTGGAAGCTGCACCCTGACAATCCTCTGTGGTCTCGACAGAGCCTGCTTTAGAGCTTTCCAATTAAATGCTTTGCAGCTGAAATACGTGTATTTAAAATGCTTTGTGGTGTAGCAGTAGTAGGTCACATTCATCTGTGTTCCTTGTTGTTTTTTTCATCAGTCCACTAATTGTGCTTGATAAAAATCTGAAACAGATCTTGTGATATTTTAGCTTTGACCATCACCGCCTTAATCTGGACTGAGGAAATGTAATCTGCTGAGAGCCATGAGTTGTTGGGCTGTCCTGCTCTGGATTCTCACCTGCAACTTTCTTGCCAACAGTACGTTTTTAGTCGGTTTGATTTGTAATCAGCTATCAGCTTGTCCTGCTCTGCAGTTTCTCAACCATTTAGTGTTCAGGAGATAAACACATTCTGTGAATGGGCATGTATTTATTTAAGTAACACAACATGACTCATAAAGTTTGGAGAATAAACAAACTGACACCCCCATTGTTCACTTAACAGTTAAAGCAGCTGCATACTAGTCATACTAATCATGTAACACACACAAGAGTTGCGAAAATACAGAACCCTCTGTCACATTGGTAAGGTTTGACCTACAACAGTTTATGGAATATAATCCACGTCCGCCTGTTTCATTTCACACCTTCTGCAAACTGTACTGTAAATATCTTGTTTATTCACACTTTTGATTTGACACTTCTTGTTTAATTGAACGTTGTTTACTGACTACACCAACGCTGGTTTTGCTCGGTATCTTTGTTTTTTTGTTGTTCTTTTTCACAGCAGCTTTTAGTCCGTTTGCTATTAACTCATTTGAGTGTACATGCTCCTCACTTTCCACTGTTCTTTGTCATACTCTCTTTGTTTTGTTACTTTTGGTTTGTGCATTTGATGGGCATGTCTTTCAAAATTCACAGTTGGAGAATGGTAAAGCTACAGTAAGAACCTTTTTGACCTTGTACAGGTTCACACATATACACATATTTTTTTTTTTTATGAAGTAGTAATAAATGCACGCCCTGTGATAGACCGGCGACCTGTCCAGGGTGGACCCCTGCCTCTCGCCTGTAATGAGTTAGGATAGGCTCCAGCAGACCCCTGTGAACCTGCAAAGGATAAAGCCGGTATAGAAAAGTGATGGATGGATGATAAATGCACTGCTGGCCTCTTGTTATTTACAATTAATTCATTAAAAGACGTAAAAAAAAAATGTTTTAATGCAACTTTATAGGCAGAGTGCTTGCATGATATAATAAAATATAATGAAGTTAAAAAAAAAAAAAATGTTGCACAACCAGAACTAAACCATCCAGAAGTGCTCCAGCAGGATTATGAGGCTTTGGACAAACCGGGTGGTGCTATGTTTTTAGGACATTTAAAATCAAGTAATAAAATACTGAAATGGAAACGTGGATAACCCAAATCCAAATTATTTTTATTTCTTCCTAACCAAACCATGTACTTTTGCTTTTCAGAATTATGCAAAGAAAAGAAAAGAAACAGATACGCTGTAAGTGTAAGATGCAGCTGTAGATAAGCACCCTGCACTGAGTTTACGATCAAGACCTGATATTGTAGAGGTATTTGGTGTGTAAAAATGTGACACCAGAAGCAAAATAATCTGTTCAACATCCAGCTGAAGCCACTTTTTTCAGCTCAGCTGCTGAGGAGTCGGTTTTGCATTATAATTTGCGATTTAAATATATTAGAGAAGGAGGAAGTCTTTAATAGCTTTGTGAGATTAGCCCTCTGAATCAGACCTGGGTTGATAGGGAACTAAAATGTGATACAGGTACTCACAGACCTATGCACATACTCAGGAAAGTAATCTCCTGGCCTTTTATGCCTTAATATATGCATATCAATGCTTCATTAATAAAATGAAAGAGTACCAAAAACCCTTTCTTGAAACTCGTCTTTTTCATCAGGCGCTGTACACCATCAGGATCATCAACATGCACTAAACCCTGATGGACCAAAACAATGTCTTTGTTTAGCCACCTTCCTGGAAACATTAGGGCTGACTTGCACATTAAGATGTAAGGAATCTATTGTACATGAATCTATGCATTCTACAAATTTAATCTTTTCATGAATCATTATTTATTTGAAACTGAATAGTGAAAAATTCCCAAATTAAGATTGACAGGTTATAATATCAACCAGCTATGAAAAAACCCTCACTGAATGTGAAAAAGTGGTTGCAACAGGGTAAGAGTGGCTGAAAGAGTGAATAAAACAGTGTCCATTTTCTTTTGCATGCCTGGAGAGACTGACGGGTAACTGGCAAAGGCTGTGATTGATTGCCACTTTGTTCAAAGAAGCGGTTACATAGGAGAGTAGAGACACTGTTGCCATGGAACACAAAATCCCTTAAATAGCAGCAAAAGCTTGAAAAAAAAAAAAGAGCTGAAACAGGCGGTAATTGAAACAGATGATAAAAGAACGTGTTGCAAAGATTGTAGACTTTCATATCATATGTGTATGCAAATGGAATCAAATGCAGCTTTTGGTGAAAGAAAGGCATTTTACTGCACCTGTAAGGTGTTCCCCTGCAACCTTGAAATACTGTCGCAATTCAAACACACACACACACACACACACACACACACACACACACACACACACACACACACAAAAAGATGACATCAAAGCTTTATTGAAGATTTACCACAGGAGCACATTTTTGGTGCAGTGCATTAAATAATTTGGTTTCTACTGTGAATAGTTTTAAATGATATTTTTTCAATCAAGAAACTTTTCAGTCAAGATCATTAGACCCTGACTAAAAAGGGCTAATCTTGAGAAAAGATGAGTAATATTATAAACAAGTCCAATCAAGTGGTGCAATTTGCAAACTCTTTAATCAGGAAATGCTAACCAAACAGGCAAAGGTTCAGTTTGAATATGTCCACACAGTAATGGCAACAAGGCCATTTAAATGCATCAGAACTGTTATGAGTTTCCTTCAGTAGACACGAGCCCTGCAGCTGTGCACAGCAGAGAAGAAAACAGATTTGAGATTTTACAGTTTTCATCAGAATCTATGATATCAGGGTCAAGTACAAACAGGTTTGTAAGGTGGTGAAAGAGGAACCATATAGGTAGATGTCAAAGTGTCAGGACAGAAAGCTCATAGCGACGTGCCTTGAAAATAGACAATGCACCCTATAAGAAATGATAGATAAATGTAAGGATGAATGAATAAATGTATGAATGACAGGGGGCGGCAAAAACAGGAGACAGTGTTTGTGGATGAACTGATGAAAACAAACAATGGAAATACACAGACATTAGTACCTGACCAAAGGGAAAACAAGGTTACAAATGACTAAAGAGAAGCAGTGATGGACTGTGAATGATTAAATTAAGGTGATTTTCAGTCCTGAATTATGTAATAGGCAAGGAAACATTGCCAGAACCAATTTGACCACATGTCCCAATGGAACATATAAACATTATTACATAAGGCGGTGTTTCTCAGTACAGGTCATTGGGACCCAGTTCCATTCATTTTACTTGTTCTTTGCTCAAATAGACCTGGCTTAAATTAATGGGTCATAAACAGACTTGTGCAGACCTTATAAAAAAGCTGATGAGGTGATTTATTCATGTAACTCTGATGAGATGGAGCAGAGAAACTATAATAAGAAGGTTTCCACAGTCATTGTGAGCTGGAAAACGTAAAGGACCAAGGGAGATTAACTTTCCAGAATTCAGAGGTTTAAATGGAATTTTTTGGACTTTTTTCATTTCTGTTATTTTAATACTATCATTATATTTTTTATTACTGTCATCAATCAAAAGTTTATGTGATGGGAATTAATCACTTTTTTTCAGTCCACATTATCCTGCATATATTTTCCTACTCAACAGTTGACTACTGTTAAATACATATGGCCATATGGTCCCCCCCATTCACTCAGGAGTTAGAGCAAAACAGAAAATGATGTTTTGTTATAGTGGTCATATTCATGGTCTGTGATGGGAGTTTGTGGAGTAACGGCATCTTCCACTGTGCGTCCTTTTCATAAGTGACTAAATCAACAGTGTAACTCAGTGGTTGTACCCCCATCCACACATGGTCAAAAACACATTTGAAATCAGCTCAAAGACTTGTCCTCAACATAAAAAGGAAGAGAAATTCAACTCCCAGACTTCCTGGAATACTTGTACAGACAAAGGATAAAAAAAGAAAAGAAAAGGCTCTTTATGCAGGAAATCTTTCTGTAACATTTTTTCATGTGCTGCTTTACAGGCAAACAAAGGTTCAAAGATTTCAGGTGTCACCTGGCCTAGAACCCCTTCAACTTTATTTCAGTTCTATTGATGTACTTGAAGGCCCTTGTATGTATTGTATATTACTCTAAAAAGTGAGAATTATGTCATGAATTAATAAAAATCCTCAGTTACAGATGCTACCCGTCGCTCCCCCTCGCTCTCCGTCGCTGCTGAGATGTGTCTGCTACCTGGCGGGGGGAATGCTTGAAATGAATAAGATTGTACAAGAGTGTATATAAATTCACATCGTAAATAATGTATGCATTCATGCATAAATAAATACAGGGACTCAGGGGAAATAGCATTTATATACAGTGGCATGTAACTGCGCATGGCAATAATAACTCGGGTATCTACTAATTTATACTCAGGTATACCACAATATATATTTATAATGTGTCAAATTATTACGATTGATATGTTTAACTTCCAAGTACGTCAAGATCTTATGATAACTTAAACCACAGAAATAATAGAAATAACAGAAATAATAGAAATATCTGAAATAAAAAGGGTCCATCTGAAAACATAGTACCGAGTTCAATGGGGCAAGGTTTTTTTTTACTTCTTTCTACTCCTTTTCGAACATGTTAAGACTGCTGCTGCTACAAAAACAAAAAGTGTGTCCCTTTTGCATTCCTTGTTTAAGTATGTCCAAGCATGTCAGTTACTTGCTATCATGTTCAAAATAAAGATTTTTGAATTTGAATTCATCCAGATCAAAGTTGTCCAAAGAGCTCAAAAGAAAGAAATAGGCTTCATTACTTCTGTTTAATGTAATTTAAAATAGAATCAATCCTATTCCACGTAAGTGCTTCAACTCCAACTCCAATATCTCCGTCAATAAAAGACCACCATGAACACATGTCACACAGCTAACAACGCTCACTGGAGTTGCCAATAGACAAGATGCTTCAAGGGGCATCCTTGGGAGGTCTGAAGAACATGAAGTTGTCACCCAGTACTCAGCAAGAGGTGAAGTAAAACTTCATTAAACGTGTAATGTCCAGCTTTGAAAGCCTGTGTGTTAGTTCCCTGACATTGTTTAGAGGCAAAGCAGAACACAAGGTAGACCTTGTTAGCTTCTCTTGCCTTAAAGTACTGAATTGATTTTTACCTCAAGGGTCCTCCCCCTTCCCCTCCACAGAACTCTCCGAGAGAGCAACTGGCAATTTGATGAAGGATCTCTTGAAGTAAGTGATGTAGAAATTGTATAATGGGGAGAGTTTAACCAACACTCCCAGGCGGGTTCGGATCTTGATGTTACTTAATTAAACAGACAGGGCTACAGCGTCCACAGAGACAAAAGAAAATACAAGCCAATGAATAAAACAATGATCAGATTTTATTTAAGGAGACTCACTTCTGAAAATTGGTGTGCAATTAAGAAATTCATATAAATTAATAAAATATTAGGACTAAAGTTCTCTTTAAGAATTACAAGTGGAAGGAGTAATAATTTTAGATAAATAGATAACACTTTTTTAACGCCGGATAGCAAAAAAAATAACTACTGTATTAGTCAAGGTTATTGAAGTGTTAATATGGTTTGCTCAAGGTAAAAAAAAGAAAATTCATGTTCTGTGCAAAGTCAAGTATGTAAAATTTTAATTTCTATATCTATTTAACAAATTAGTAATAATTCAATTCAATTTTATTTATATAGCATCTATTACAACACAAGTTGTCTCTAGGCGCTTTCCAGAGACCAAAAACATGACCAATGTTGATAACATTTTGGTTTAATATGCTTCTATAGAATGTCTCATTGCACATTTCTTCTGAAAGAGAAAAAAAAAGTACCATAACCACAGAAAAAGAGTAAAAGAAGTTAAATGATTAAAATACATTAAAATCACCAGGTGCATGGAAACCTCTGGCAGAGGTTCCAATGGGAAACCTTGGGTCTTGGCATCTGTGTGGGTGTTTAGATAATACCTACAACTCATGAAATTACATTTCAAGATTTAATACATGTCCTCAGTGCAAGTGCATTACCACGTGACATAAGAGCAGACGTCATGAGGACGTGGATCCCTCCATATTAACACCACTCAAAGGAAACTTGGGTAATATGTCAAAGAACCCACGGGGTTAAACTAGAACAATTAAACAGGTCATAATCTGATGTATTCTTGCTTAACACATGTTTGAGTTACACTTGAACATATCTGACTCAGAAGTTCCACATTGTAGTCCAAATAACCTAAAAGTAATGCCCCCAATGTCCAGTGCCAGACATCATAGAGGAATTCCAGGATACTTACCAGTGAAGTAGTTCTGTGCTTTGACAAAAGCAAAATAGAGCCAAAATCAAACATCAAACCAAACCAGAGCTCCTCAAAGAGTTTATAGAATTCTGTCTTGGAGAACAACAGCATGAACTTCTGAACTTCTCCCTCTTGTTGTTAAAGTGTTTTTTTTTAACCAAAGAATAAGATTCATTCATCGAAGTTCAACTGGGAACTTTTATTCACCAGGGACTCATGTACAACATTCAAAGCACAAGACTCAAGAGCATAAAATACAAAACAAATTAAAGAGGGATCACAGGCTTTTGTAATAGTACTGAATTTTTATACTGCCACACTTCACATTGAAAATAATTTTTTACTGTTGTATTATAGTTGAAAACATTTAATACACTTGGAACCAAACTGATGACACTGAAAAAGGGAAGTAGGCTTTCCAAACTTACCTGTTTATTTTATTGTAAAAAATGAAAAGTAATAACTACATTAATGATCACAAATGATGTGCTTTATCTCTTAAAATATAATCATCGTTGGTATCATAAAGCCAAGAAAAGAACTGCATATTTGTAAATATTATTGGGTTTATACGCGTTTGGAGAGTCAAACTGAAGCATTAACTTGGACCTGAAATCTGAACTATGTTGAATGATGCATTACATCATTTAAGCTTTGCTTGGATATGTTAAGTACATTTATATAAATAAAAGTGTATTTATCCTGAGTCAATTTATCTACTTCGAAAGATAATGATTTCATTAGACTTTTTCAGTTTTAATAAGAAAGGGAATTTACATCCTTTATAGGATGTTAGTAACAGATGTATCAGATCTCAGCTGTTACCTTCCACAATTAGACAATTGAGGGATAAACAACTCAACAGACACTTCATATCTAGAGTTTGTGAAATATTGATATTTCAAGGGAAAAAACATGTAATGTCTATGACTGATTAAAAGAAAAGAAAAAATAAATTACGTGAGTTTCAAAATAGCATAAATTCAATTCAGTTCAATGCAATTTTATTTACATTTTTACTCCGACTACTACTGTCATTTAGCAGACAGTTTTTTCCAAAGCGACTTACAACTGAGAGAACAACACAAGTAAGAAATCAAACAGGAGGGTTCAGCCTGGATAAGTGGTGGTCAGACTGCTTTGAGTCCAGTAGGATACAGGTGCTGCCATGCAAGTGCTAGAAGATTATTTTTTTTTCCGTTGCTTTCACCCTACAACACCTTACAACAGTCCCTTTATTCAGCAAAGCTAGGTCTTAGATTTAACATCATATTATCATTTAGGCATAAGTGCATGCAGCTTTCTCAGTGCTGAGTCATGCAAAGACCTGGACAAATCTTCTAACTCCTTCTGATGAGGAAAGAAGTTAAACTAAATGTGGAAATGCTCCTTAAAGAGCTGAGTCTTTAGCTTGCTCTTTAGAGTAGGTACGGACCCTGCGGATCGGACAAAGTTTGGTAGGTCAGTCCACCATCAGGGAACAACAGGAAAATAGTCTGGCTACTGATTTTGCTCAACATTGTGGTGAATATAGCAAATATAGCATATAGCATTATGTAACATCTATTGCAAGTTGTCTCTAGGCACTTTTCAGAGACAAAGAGCAGAAACATTAGGTACAACACTTCTTGTGTGCAGGGGCCTTCTGATATTGTCAAAATATAGTATGTAGTACTATATACAGGATACAGTCTAAAGTATGTGTAAAGTCTAATATATGTGAGAAATACTTGAATGGTGTGTTATTTAAGGGATACATTTTCTGTTTAACTGAGTGGTCCACTGCACATACAATACAATATACAATGCAATGTACCGGTACAGTGGAAAACCAGGGGAAAACAGTCATGTGACTAACCCCAGTTTTGCTGCAGCACATTGCTTTTAAGATGGTAGTATACATACTGAAAGCAACCACTGTACTGTGTGCGCAGTATAGTATAAAGTTAGTGGTGAATCACAAGTTTTATCACAATACGATATTACATGGATGGATTACATGGATTACAATGGATGATGACAGCATTTTTGCTGATATCACAAAATGAGAAGTTCAATAATTCTAAATGTTATGACAAAAAGAGGGACGCGAGAGAAACTCATTTAATAAGTTTACTGATGGCTTTTCAGCCTCATGTGTGGGACTCAAGTGTCAAAAGCAGAACAGTGTTAAAAGGGAGGCCTTTTTGTATTATACATCTCTGACATGATAACCTTCCACAGCTCAACACCCACAGCCTGAAGCCCAAAGCCAATGATTCAGACTGTGCTTTTTCATCAGTCACCATGTCCAAAAGCAATGTTGTAAGGGGGCCCACACTGTCACTTGAAATATTGTGTGAAAGAAGAGGAGAGGGAGAGGACAGGAATACCACTGTGCCCTTAATGCATTTCTTAATGCAAAAAAAAAAAAAAAAAAAAATCTCCCTTAGGAACTGCTCAAGATACAAAATGAGAGGAAAAATTGTTAAAAAGGAGTGCCTAAAAAAAGAGAATGCTTAACTCTGGGTTTGGGACAGAAGACAGAACCTTGTCCTCAAAGCGCTTAATTGTCTGAGTGGATGGCTACAACATTCAAATTTCAATCTTCCATATTCCCTTATTCACCTTGTTCTTACCCCTACTTTTCTGATCACAGTTAGCCAAAGGTTTAGCTCGAATCTAAAACTATTACAGCTGCACAGCCTCCATGAGTAGTTTGACTAAAGAGAAGTGACAACGCTATCTCAAGGGAAGGTTGACGATAGAGGACAAAGGAAGTTAGAAAAAGCAGGAGAGAAAAAAAAAGGAGGGGTAACTGGAGAACAAGAAAGCAAATGGATTACAGTTAAAAGAAAAGTGAATTAGGCCCAAAGCAACAGGAGTTAAAATAGTAGGAGATGGGTGAAGCAAAAACAAGAAGAATTTGAAGAGATGTGGGGAGATTGCAGTTTGCATATTTATTCATTTTCTTCTCAGCATATTTCGAGCCAACATTTTATGTTCCCTAAGAAACATGTACAAAGCATATGCAGTACTTAATGTGCAATACAATGTGCAATAATTCATTTAAGTTTAGGATAAACCCATATGACATTATGAGGCTGAAATATTCTAAATGATCCACACAACCTAGAAATCCAGAATATAATGTCTTGCAATTACACTGTGGCAAACAAAAATATAGATGTAATGCCAGTATCCTAATTTAATATGATTGAAATATAAACTACCTGTTTAATGTTGTATGAAGAGTTTAAGGGTTGGTGATTGAAGTTAAGATGAAGGTTCCTGATTTGGACTAGCCCATGTCACCAAATAATTTAGTTAAATCCAAAGAGACTGATAGCAGGAGATTCTTGAAGAGGGATAAACTAATAAAAACCACTGTGGTAGCTACAATATAAGGTTTAGTCATACTATGAGCAGTATGAACCCACCTGACTGAGTATAATTTCTTCATTTGTCTGTAAATATTTTAGTAATACATACACCAACATGATGCTGGGGAGGGGGGCTACTGTTTGCAGGACCTTCATCCATAATGTCCCACCACTGCTCGAGAAGCTCCAGCTTCTGTGTTCAGTTTACTAGCTGCAGATTTGCACAAAAGAAAACCCTTCGGAGGGTCATAAAAGAAATCATTAGATGCCCTCTCTTCACTTTGGAGGAGCTATGTTCCTTTGAGTCAAAAGAGCTCTTAACATTATACAGGAGCCTTCTCAACCTGGTCAAACTCAGTTTGAACTGCTGCCATCAGGCAGAAGGTACAAAACAATAGAAACAGACTCAAGATCAGGTTTTTATCCCAGGGCTACACAAGCATCAAATCCTGCTAAAATTTAAAAGATAATGTTCTTATGCTGATGCTCTGTGTAGCTTACATTGAAAAATAGGGGATCTGTGAAGTTTTTCCTTTTAGTGTGTTTTGGTTGCGTATATTTGCGTCATATTTTCTTTAGCTCCATTTTAGTTACTTATTACCCTGCTTTTTGTTCTTTAACTGATCTTTGTGTGTGTACACCCACACACACACACACACACACACACACACACACACACAGACACACACACATATATATATATATATATATATATATATATATATATATATATATATATATATATATATATATATATATATATATATATATATATATATATACACACACCTCATGTCATGTAAATGTTGTGTACATGCCTTGCTGCCAAGGAACGAGCTAGTTTATTTTAATAATGATATTAATTATTTTATTAGCATTACAATGATATTATTATAACAAGCTCAGTATCAGCCATCAGTAAGAACATTATTCATTTTTAAAGATAAAGTAGTTATTCAAGGGTCCGAAGCTGCCTATAAGGATGCCAATACTGTAATTTTACAATATTTTTGGATGCAAACCAAATGCAACACTGAAATAGAATACTTGATATTTTGCACCAATGTTTGTCACGTAGTGAGGCTGCACCTGTTTTCTAGACTTTGGTGAAATTTAGGTGAAAGTTTTTAAATAAAATAAACCCCAAAAATCAAAGTGCACTTGTATGCATTTTACCAACATCCTCTCCTTGACACACATAAACAGCGTTCACATATACAGGACCATTTATGAGCTTTGCACAGTAGCAGATGGCTGACTGCCATTGTCAATAACTGCCGACTCACATTCTTAGTAAGTGTTGCTCTGTTGGGGATTTTGGATGGTGTCTCACTGAATGGCTTAATGAAAAAAACAACAGACCTGATTTAAGACAAAGGCTGAGTTCTTCAGGAGCATAAAATTGTTTCATGGCTAGAGCACTGCAGAATGTAAAATGAATGAATGAATGAAAATACATATAAGTACAGGTTAGTTAATGTGCAAGCAGGAAAGAAAAGAAAAAGCTCTACATGTATACAATTAATAAATAAGCATATGTGAAAATGCAAGCATTACTTGCAATCATTTTTTTAGCCATGTCCTTTGATGAAAGCAGTTATGAATATGGTTTTGGTGTTTACACACACTCAATTAAGCTTACATGACCTTGCTCTGCAGATGGGAATTGGAACAAAGTTTAATGGAGCCCGTCCATTAAACCAAGATTAAACACAAAAAAAAAAAAAAAAAAAGGTGATGGGTGAGTTGAATCCTATCAATCAATTTTGAAAGCTGCATAAAGAAGGAAAAGGTGCGAGATTGGCAGACAGTTAACCATGAAATTCACTTTTCACTGACGTCTAGGAGGTTGCAATTTTCCAGAGGGATTGAGCTGAATCCTTTACAGTCACATGCCACATACACTTTCTGAGTGTGTACGTGTATGGCAGAATGAGAGGGCTCACAATTCGCTGTTGTAATCCCAGCTGACAAATATTTATCAAGCACTGACTTAAGCTTGATTTGAGGACAATTTTATCCCTCATTTATTTATTTATTTATTTCTAAATCTGATTTTGCATTTATGGTTCACATTTTTGGTAAGGTTAAAGAAAGAGAGGAAATTATACAGCTGGAAAGACAGAACCACGCTGTACTTACATGCTTCTATATAATGTGTCCTTAACCCATGGATATGCTAAAGGAAGTAGATACAGACTATTATTTGGTCATAACAACCCTTACAAATCATTATGTGGCTTTCTCACGTCTTCTATTTCCAATTAGGATGTTTTTCATTGCAAGTTTATGACATTTGACAACCACTGCCTTGGTCTCTTGGCCTCTTCATCAAGAGGTCTGCCTATTTACTGGTGTAGTATGCGAAATATTTTAAAAATGTCTTTGTTTTCTTTTATTTTTTTTAAGTTGCTGACTGTCAGGACTCAAAGGGATCATCCGCGGTCAGACAGAGGGGAATGGACTGGGTCAGCAGTAGTGAACAAATAAACAGAATACACATCAAACTGGGTAGATTAACACAAACTGCCATAAAAGGATGTGCACGCAGTCAGTCATGCAGTTTTAGAAAGACAGGCACATGATGAAACAGAAAAAGATGGAGAGATCATAGTAGTACCACTGCTCTCTCACCCTGTTCTGAGTTCCCTGCAGCAGGAATTAACATTTTATATTCAGAGCAGAATCGGAGTTACTCCGGCTCTGCTGAGGGCTCAGTGATCTCTCATAAACTTGGCAAGCTCTGTAGGCTTCTTCGCTGGCATTTATAATTAGCCATCTACATCCTTATATTGCCTGTGGGATTCAGACTTTTATTATTATTAGAAGTAGTATTAGTATTACAACAATACAATAAATTACCCTCACTGCTAACGACAGAAGGTGACACATTTCTGTTTGCCATTTCCAATCAAAAATCTGTGATACAGATGCATTTATGAAAAATGTATGTAAAATCTCAAAAAAGAATATATTCATATCAGGTTTCATCTTCTGAAATTAAGTGTATGGGGTGAGTACTTTTAAAAACCAATTAGCTCCGGATTTTTTGTTTTGTTTTGTTTTTTAGTTATCAAGTCACGATGGAGTAAAATTCATAATTGAAGCTCATCTCTCAGCCCCTGTATTATGAAAAAAAAAAACAAAAACAATAATTTCTCAAGGTTATCCAATTTATTTGGCACATTTACAGTAGAAACATCCAGTTGACTCCTGCTTTGGCTGTAAACTTTTAACAGCAGCCTAGACTCACACTCACTAGCCACTTTATCAAGTACACAGGTATTGCTTATAAAGTGCACATGTCCAGTGTTGCATCTGCACATGCACATAGTTACTGGTCCTCCTTTATTTGTTTAAAGCTGGTATTTGCACCTGTAAAGATGCTCTTTTAAGTGCTGTGTATAGCACAGGAGGAGACGGTGGGACTGAAGGGATAGTCACCTTGCAGTATATTTGAAGGGAAAGATTTAATGACATGCTCAATATCACAAACAATGTCATTAGAAACAAACAAGTCCTGCATCAGTGATCATGAAGAGATAATTGCTGTCTAATTTGCATGACAAATGTTGTCCAAGCAGTTGGGGTCCTGAGCAAATAAGCATGTTAACAATACCACTGATGCGTAATTAAAGGTTGAGAGTTAATGATAGTTAACCATTGACCTTATCAAATGTCAATCAAATGTTATCCACTCATCAATGGGCAAACAGAAAAAAAAATGAGTGGAGCGGAATAACGAGAAGTAGAGTCCATTGTAGTCACTGGTCACTTTTGTTTTTCTTTTTCAAACTTCTTTATTTTTTGTATCTTTATAAACCCATATGATGTTTACATGCAGAGAAGTGCATCTGGGTTTCACACTTACTTTCAGTAACTGATGTGAAATTCAGTTAAAATGGTCATGTTTGTGATGCGTATTCTTTTTTATCCTACAAGATAATATGATGTCAGTGTATTATCACACAGGTCTTCGGGTTTAGAGAGGGAACACTGGTTTGATCAAATTACTTGTTATAAAGAAAAATGATAATCTCAAAAAAAAAAAGAAAAAAAAAGGAGGATGACCCCACGCTTTCCCTACCCCCACCAATAATTTAACTTTGCTCCATTTTATGAACTCACCTTAATTGATTCAGGACTGCCTCCCTCCAGCCGCCACCAATCCATCATCAGCTCTGCCTCCGTAGAGTGTAATATAACCAGCAGTTAGGCAGGCTGCATACCTGCCTCTGTTTGCCCTCCTTCCGATGTCATTCCCTGTTTGAAAGACAGATTATATAGGCCTCCTCTCAGCACACAAAATCCACAACTCTCAGCCATATCATAACAAGTTGTAAATGAACTACAGTGCTACAGTCAGCAGAAGAGCAAACTGCAGTGGACATGAACATGTTCCTATTCACTTTCTTTTGGTTTTTCAGCAACTGTCAAGTTGCTGGTTATTGTATTTTACTAGAAGTACTGCATTTCCTTATTCCTCCAATCGCAAGTCACATATTTACGGTACCATGAATTATTCCACCAAAGGTTATGTCAGAAAGCACAGACTTACATGAACAATTTGTCTCTACCTCAGATTTTGTTGTATGACAAACTGCTACAATAAATGACAATAAGCTCTTTTTACTTATCACTATACATATTACAGTAGAATCAATCATGAGTCAAAGCTGTTGCATTTCCCTTTTCAGCCTTCCAGGAACAGCAGCAAGTCGTCGGTTAAAATAAATGCCTCTAGCTGGTGTTTCACAATAGCTTGCTTTAAAAGTAGGATGCACTCTGCAATCGCATGCCCAAACAAGCTCTTTAAATCAGTGCAAGGGAAGGAGAAGCATTGTTTCTAATTAAATTAAGTCATGACATTTGGTGTCCACAAATAGTGAAATACTTCTTTAAAGAGGAAACTCAAATATGCATATCTGCGATTGCAGAGACAGCAAGCTCTCAACAAGACCCCAGAGGCCATTAATTATTGTGTATTTCATTGTTTTTGGAGATGCTAATCAGTATACTCCATTTAATGTATTAATGTATTATGTATTTGTATGAATAAATGAGCTTTATGTAGAAGTCAAAAAATTAGGAGGAAATCCTGTTTTATCTTTTTGTATACCCATGTCATTACTTTTTTAGCTTTTTTTTTTTTTTTAAGATTATCACCTTAGTAATTCCATCATGTCAAATGACCAACAACAAACAGAAAAATTAATGTTCTTTAGAGGAAAGTCTCCAACAAACAATGAAGACTCTGCTCATCGTAGTGGTTTTTTTGTTAACCATATACCTCTGACATGTTAAGTGGTCTTTAAGCCTCTACAGTAATTTTATTTATTTATTTTTTTGCATCAACTTTGCCACTGACTAGCACTGTTGCTTCACAGCAAGAAGGTTTCTGGTTCAATTCCCCTGCCTGGCAGGAGTCTTCCTGTGTGGAGTTTGCATGTTCTCCCCGTGCTTGCGTTGGTTCTCTCAGGGTACTACTTCCTCCCACAGTCCAAAAACATGCATGTTAGGTTGACTGGTTATTCTAAATCCCCTGTAGGTGTGAGTGTGAGTGTGCATGTATGTTTGTCTCTGTATGTGGCCCTGTGATGCACTGGCGACCTGTCCAGGATGTACCCTTGCATCTCGCCTATGAGCCAGGATTGGCTCCAGCACAACCCCGTGACCTGGGACAGGATTAAAAACAGGTATGAAAAATGGATGGATGGATGGATGGATGGATGGATGGATGGATGGATGGATGGATGGATGGATGGATGGATGGATGGATGGATGGATGGATGGATGGATGGATGGATGGATGCTGATTGCTGGAGTGCTGTTGAGTCATTCAGGTAATAAAATGCACTAACTACTTATCTCAACTAAGACACTATATCTGCAGGGTGTCCTGTTTTCTTTTATTAATTTAAATACATATAAACTCATCTGCCACTGCTACGGATTGGCAACCTCTCCAGGGTGTACCCCTGCCTTTCGCCTGTAATGAGCTGGGATGGGCTCCAGCACACCTCTGCAACCCTCTATAGTATTAAGCAGGTTTTAATAATGAATAAATGAAAGACTGAATGAATAAACTTTTGGATTTTTAGATCCATGAATTTGATTCATGCACAAATGTTTGCTCCTAACTGTAGTAAATGACAATTTCTGCAGTTACAGGCTGACACTTGGAGTACTTTTTTCCTAAATGTATTGCAATGGAGATAGCCAATTGGCATATACAGACAATGATGTGATATCATGATATCCTGAATCTCCTTTTATATTGTTTGACATGGTCTAAAACTACATGGCCAACAGAAAGACCAGACATCTATAGGATCGTCATTCACCCTGTGGACCATTTCTAATTCCTCTCTCCAGACGGAGGCATTTCTCCCAGATTTCGCTCCTAACTCACTACCATAAAGCTAGACATGTCAATCAGATCTCCACGACAGAACATTCATCTCCCAAGGAGATTATGTGTCATCAGAGGATGGAGGAACTTGCAAATCCCCCTTTTCTTTCACCGCTCCTGTTGAGAGGTCGAGGAGTAGCCTATCTCCTCCTCAGTGATTAAAGTAGGAGATTGAGTGTGTTTGTGCAGCACACAGAGAGGCTCATTACAATGCGCTCGCATGTTGTCGGAAATAGCTCTAGCCAGGAGCCGTAATCCAGAATGTGCTTAATGAGGGGCCACCCAGCCTCTTCATAGGTCTACAGAGTCAGTCAGACCTGGAGAGGGAAAAAAAAAAGAACTAGAGGGAGAAACGACAAGCTCCATCAACTCATCAATCTTTACAGTGATTGAAACTTTATAATAGAGCTCACTACTAGTATTTTGTGTCCTGTGCTGCCTTTATTTCTTTATTTTAATGGGATTTATGTCACACGGCTGTTCAAATGAGAAAATGGGAATTCATAAAGAGAGTTACCGGAGCAAGGCAGCAACATATAAACAAAAATAATCCACAAAAAGGCCTGACAAGACGTCACAGTAACAAAGTAAAGAAAAAACGAATAATTACAGTAGTGTCATGTCATGCAGCCAGGAAGACTTATTCATTTGAGATGAAAACCATCTTTTTGCGAACGTTAGTCAAAAATCATAAGAAAAACATAATTAATCACTGCACAATTCGCTTTAAAACGCAGCACTCTAAGCTTTGCTATGAATTCAAACGCAAAACAGCATCCATAGTGACGCAAAGCTTAAAAAAACATTATATTTGATATTTGTTAACATTTCTACGAAGTTAATTGTAGCTTTAGAAAAAAAATTGTAATTTTAAAAGAAAATCATAAGCTTATAGAAAGGGAGTAGCCATCATTAAACGTTAGATTGTTGGTTGATTGATGGATTAAAAGCTTATTTTACAATACACAGTATGCTTTCATTATCCCTGAGGCTGGGAATGGCTCTGTCAAAATTTATTCCAGCTGACACAATGAATTTCATTTTCCATCTTCCTAAAGATTGTTGCCAGTGTAACCCCGTAATTTTGGTTCGCCATTGTTCATTACGCAGCTGCCTAAAGGAGGTTTTGCCAACAATGCCACAAATCACTCACTTGATAAGCCATTTATAGACGCTCGTGCCTTGCTACATATGATCTAATGCATCAGTCCCAAACATCAAACACTGTTCTTTTTTTTTTTGAAACGCTGCTTTTTCACTGGCTGTTTTGAAATTGTTTTTTTTTCCTGTGTAGCATGTAGCATTATTCACTCCAGATTACTGCTTATTTGGTCACTTTTATATTTGTGTGCATTAAATAGCTCGAGTATTTCAAGGGATGACAAGGATTTTTTGTTTTTCCAGGTTAAAATGTTAGTTTTAATTTCATTTGAGAAATATTCTAAATATTATTTAGGAAGCACTCTCAAGTCAAACAGAGACAAAATGTCAGTTGGTCATCAAGTCATTTACCCAGTTCGATGCAACATGGTGAACTTCTGTCCAATCAGCACTGTAAGCCAACATGTTTATGCAAACTACACTCTTTCAATTTCAGAAACGGGCACCAAATCAACACACGTCTATTTCTTTAATCAACTTCGGCAGTTCCATTGATAAAACGGCTTCTTCTGCAAAAACCCCTTGACTTTACAATAATTTGACATATTCGGCGAGAAAGATCTCTTCCTGCAAAACTCAGCCTAGTAGAATTGGTTGCTTGCAGGGACCATCTGTTCTGAGAAAAGTCTGAAGTCAGACTTTAACCACAAAATTGCAAGAAACAAGACAACATTCTCGTAAAATTATAATAATTTTTATTTTAATTACTCTTTTTCTTTGACCATGGCTTCAATCCTCTTATGAAAAATGAGGACAGATGAATGCAAGCTGAGCCACACAGAGCGTTTCAGTCGCTTTGTCTGATTGGTTGACTAGTGTTGAACCGAGAACTACATATGCAGTAGGTAAAATCTTTCATACACATTTTTTTTTAAATCATACACTTACATATTTTTGATGTGCAAGTTCTCATAATATATTCCATAAACCCTTATATAAATTCAACAAGTTTGTGCACTGTGACCTTCATGAAAAAAACACAACAAACAAACAATCAAAAACATTGTTGTCTTTTGCAATACCTGCATATTAGTTAATGGAAATTTGTCAAATATTAGCAAACATAACAGCTATTTTACAGAAAAGACCTGAACAACAGAAAGTGTTGTATATATATATATATATATATATATATATATATATATATATATATATATATATAAATAACCACCATGCAACAAAGGCAACCCTCTGATAAAAACAAATTGGCAAAAGTACAAAAAAGTAAAGTACTTTAAAAACTTGAACGTACAATACAATTCAATATGCACCTTTATGCAAATGTATATTCGATGTAAATGTTGTTTTACCAAAAGGATAAAATTGAGTCAGGGAAGTTATTTCACAAGACCCAAAGAAACATATTTAATCAACATTTTTGTCTTAATTTTAAATAAATTCTAAATTTCTTGCTTCAGTATATTTGTCTTTCAGAATAACTGCAAAGATTAAACAAAATGAAAATGTCATAAAGTACATGTATTAGTCATACCAGGTACAAATAAGTATCCAAGTGTCTATGGGATGATAAAGTTGATTTATAAGTGAAAATAAATTGTTTTTCTCTCTCCTCTTTTTTTTGGGGGGGGTGGATACATTCCCCGCAGGAGGGTGCATACTTATCTTTCTGTTCGCTTCCTTTTAGTGGATCTTTTCAATTCATTTACATCATATATTTTCATCTCCTTGCTTCTGTTTAGTCAAATGGAACTGCCTCCTTGTTGCTTAGAGACGAATTGCATTGTTACAATACTTCATCTTTGCTGCACTCTCTTGGGCCAATAAGAGACTGTGTGCACATATTTTATTGTAGTGACTTGCAGCTATAGGTTCGTACACAACAAATTGTGAGGTACGGGAAGATTATTGCAGCCTACTTAAAAAATATCAGCATCTATATAAATGAGAATGGAGCTGTATTTTAACATCAATGGTTCTGTAATTACTATGAACAAGAAAATCAATGCACAATTGGCAGTGTTTGCAGGCCTCCCCTCTATATTCCACAGGGTTGAATTGAGTGGGGAAATCTACCACGTTTTATTTCAGGAAAAATATATAATATAATAAAACATAGGAAAATAAAATAGATGATATATCTCTGCCCACTGTGTTCATAGTCTAAACAATGCAGTACTTCATGGTGTATGGTACATGCATTTTTCTGAGAAAAACACTCGGAAACAACACGTGCATTCACACCCATTACTAAATGTTATAGAACAATCACACTTGGAGTCAAATCACGCAGTAACTGATGGTTAGGACTAAAACAACCATGTGTCTCAATGCGGATGTATTATACACACCAATACACACAAACCATCACATTCCTCACTTAATAGTTTAATTCAAAGATCATTTTGGACTTTAGGACTTGGCTGGTTTTTACTTTATTCTTGCCCCAAACTAATATCAATGCATCAATATTGCACATACGAATCTGAAAATATTTATATGATATACTGAAAGTTTCATTAAACCAATGTGTTGCAACAGTGAAATGAAATAGGCCTTCCTGCAGACATAGCAAGGTGTCCTGTGTCTTCATGGATTACCATCTCTGTGTGAAAGAGGCAGAGGCGGTCACAGGAGAGGAAACAAGGGCTGCGGATGTGGTGCACAAGCAAGGCTAAGTCAGCAGCAATGGTAGTCCATTCTGCTCCCCAGACCTGGAGCCTTTCCGAGAAACTTTCCCAGAAAGTTTACTGTGCTCATGGTACCTGCCCTGCACTTCTAACTAAGCATTTTGCTTTTGTCTCCAAGATGTGTTCAGAAACATTTGCTTTTGATTGTATGAGAAAGTTGACTCACCATTACTCAGTGAATGAAATTTCTTTTCAAGAAAGCCCAGTGTGCCATTGGTTTGTAGAAAGATTAAAGCTGAAAGTCCCACTGTGGAAAATGTGAACATGGGAATGGCCTTCAAATCTTAAAAAATAATTTTACGCAGCCCAGCTTTGGCCACTAGTTACTAAGTGTAATAAAAATTATGAAGCAAAATAGAAAAATGTTGAGACATGTATCCCCTGGCTACCACATCCAAATGCTCCCGGGAGAAAAACAATCCCTGAATCCCGGTGTTGTGTTTTTGGTCATTTTGGACTGACTTGAAATGTGATGGAAAACTCACAACAAAGGACATTAACGTTACTCAATAATACCCAAAGGTTTAAACATCTGGAAGTTTATGGTGACAGATGTTGCTCTGTCTGACAATTATTGTGTTTTCTTTAAGAGTTTTATTAATGTCAACAGAAGCTTCCAGGCTTATCAAGAAATGGTACATAGATGAAAATACCCGTGAAATGTTTATTCAGATCTACTCCTCCTCACCCCTCCCCACTCACCTTCAGTTAATAAGCTTATGGATAAATTAACTGGTAAAGTTATAAGTATTATTGATACCATTGCTCCCACCAAGGTAAAGATAATCACTGCTAAAAAAAACCTCCATGGAAAAATGCTGCACAGGTCAGAGCTAAAGGAAGAGTGTCGAAAAACTGAACGCAGGTGGCAGAAAACTAAATTACAGGTTCATCTAAAGAGAGACTGAGCGTATATAATATGGTGCTGAGGGATGCAAGTCAATCATATTTTTCTGATATCATTGCCAGAATAAACAATAATACACACTGAACTTCTTTCCAACCATGCCTGCAGAGTTTGCCTCTTTTCTTTACTGACAAAATTTAAATGAAATTAGTCAGCCAGTCAGTGCTCTTATGTTAGACACAGGATATGTGCCACCTGTGTCCAATGAGAGAAATCATGACACAGTTCGGACCAGTTACCTGAATTCCACCACTTGCTGCCTTGATATTCTGACAACAGGTTTTTTTTTAGAGCGTTGCACATTGCATGACCTCAGAACTTCTAGAGGTTGTAAATAAGTCTCTGCTTTCAGGTATCTTTCTTCAGTGCCTTCAGCTGTCATTAAGCCATTTTAAAAAAAGAATAGTCTATAGCAGCTATAAGACCATATCAAACTTCCCCTTTCTTAGTAAAATCATAGCAAAATGTGTTTTTCAACAGCTGTCTAACCAACTAAAGCTAAATGACTGTTTTGATTTTGAGGATTAAAGGACAGATGTCTCAGCAGGGCTTAGAAAAATGTGTCCATGCTTTTATCTTCAGTAGACTGGACTACTGTAACGCTGTTCCCATGGGTCTACCTACCCTAACAGCTGCAGTTAGTTCAGTGCTGTCTGACTCCTCTCTAAGAGACTGGACCATAAAACTCCAGTTCTTCAATTTTTACACTGGCTCCCTGTCACAGAATAGGTTTTTAAATATTGCTGTGGTTTATACATCTCTGAACGGTCTCAGGCCAAAAAAACATCTCTGATCCTGGTCCATGATGAACCAACCAGAACTTTCTGTACCCAGAATTTAAACCAAACACGGTGAGGCAGCGTTCAACTTTAATGCACCTCACCAGTGGAACAAACTCCCAGAATGCATTAGGGCTGCTGAAGCTCTCAGCTGCTTTAAGTCAAGGTTGAAAACATTTTCATTTACTGCTGCATTTCAGTAATCTACCGTAATGCACTTTAACTTTTATTTCTTGTATCTCATTTGTTCAATTCTTTTTAACTAATGCCTGTCTGTCTTTAATTACTGTTTTTAAACTCTTAAACTCTGCACTGGTACTGTTAAATTGAAAAATGAACAAAAGTACTAAAATGGATAGCACCGGTTGGTAAATTTAAGCCCAGGCTGTATGACTTAACATTTAAAGAGTGGAAGAAAAATTGAATGACTGCATGACTGCAAAGACTTAAAGAAAAGAATTTTACTTTAGAATCAGGACCTGTTTAGATATCTTCACTTGAGGGAATATTACAACAAAGATATAAAAAGGGAAACACCAGAAGAAATTAACCCAGTTCTATCACAATATAATGGAGTGTCAGAATAAAACTACACGATACATAAAACACAAGTGGGAAAATGAGTTGAATGTTGTGATTTCCGTAGAAGAACATGTATGAAACTCAACAGACATCCATAAATTCGGTCACATGGAGAGCATTTGCAAATATCTGGCGTTGCCCTAAAATAGAGCCATTTTAGGATAAAATTAACTTTTTGATAAATGAAGTACTTGGATATACGATTACTTCTTCTAGCTATAGGAAAAGGTATACCGAAGGAGGATAACAATCTGGTTAAAAATCTTCTCACGGCTGGCAGGAAGGCCATAACCAGAAACTGGCTTGCTTCAGACCCACCTAAACGTAAACACTGGTTAGATGTAGTTCAGGAAATACGTGTGATGGAAAAGGTATTGTATTATTTAAAACAAAACAAAAATATGAGTTTAATAGAAAATGGGACAAATGTAAAAACAAAGACACCAGCAGTTAAAAGGTAACGTTTTCTTTTTGTTTTTCTCTGTAAAATAAAATTGTATGTAAATTGAAAACTGTAAGCCCCCTTGTTCAACACGAGTTGATACCATACTTTTTATTTCGTTGTTCTGTATTCATGTATATATGTGAAAAAGAAAATAAAAAATTAAAGTGGAAAAAAAAGAAGAAAATGTGTATCTGACCAATAACAGGAGTGATACCATCCATGAACCAAAAAGTCTGTCCAGCAGCAAGCCTCAAGTACCTCAACCAATCAAAACATTCTTGCGCTACAAGTCCTTTTTTTCAAAAAGTGCATCTTATTGTGATTTTTAGTCTTTGTTGTTATGAAATAGTTTCCATCTGTTGGGATTATGCTGAGATGATACAAACGTAATCCAGAGGTACCAGACCTTACATTTAGATGGGTGAAAATGAGCAACTCTCCTGTTGAAGTATCTAGAGGAAGGGAGGGTGGCCAGTAAAGGTTTTGATGTGTTTATTTGCAACAAGGTCCAAGTTTGTTTGGCAGGGCTAGTTAGAGTGGGAGTGACTTGGAGTGACTTTTATAGTTTGTTTATTTTCTCCTTGTTTGCACATATATTAATGGTTAATACTAAGTTTGGTAGAACCCAAGAGCTATATATATGCATTTTAATCCTGCAACAGAAGGTTTGTTTTTTTTTTATGTGTGCGTGGGTGTGTGCAAGTGTGTTCCCTTCACATGCCTTCATGACCGTCTAACCATTTTTTATTGATCACTGGAGAAAGTAGAAAAATGAGGGGCGAATAAATATTCTGCAGAAGAGAGCTAAAATCACTGGGTGTGGAATGTGAAAAGCCTAGAAAGAGATGGGACATAAAAGTGCAAGAAAGAAAGACGAGATAGTGGTGGGTGCAGTCTGTTGTATGTGTTGTGATGTGTGTTAAAATAAATCTATAACGTGTTGTTTAAAGAGTAAAGATGGACACAGGACAATCAGGTGTTATAAGCAAAGAGAGGACAGAGAAAAAGGGGGAGGAGCTTTCTATTTAAAATTGTATTAACTGTAAGCATATCTGAGTGTTTCTAAGTGTGTGGGGGTGTTGGGGGGCAGTATTAAAAAGTCATATATAATATACATAGAAGTATTTAAACTGCTCATGTGTACTTGTATAGTTTTGCTGAGGAGACTTCCTCTCTGTATGCATTATTGTTACTTGGTAAATGTTTGCCATCATTTTGAGATATTGTATTTGTCAGGCTGACCTGTTTTTTGTTGTTTATGTTTTTGTGACGGGTCTCAGCGTTTCATTGTCCATCTTCTCTCCTTTTATTTTATGTTCTTTGTCAGAATGACATCCCTGGCTTTTGATTTGTCCTCAATTTTATTCTTATTATAATTATTAAATATTATAATTATTACTGTTATTATTTATATCTTAATGTTCTGTCTTTCTTCTATTTAACACGTTTGCAGTGTTGTATGTAACCCTTATTTGGAAACAACATGAAAAACTGAAGTTGTCACCTTCTTATCTGATTTAAACTTAAATTAGTTGGCCTTAAACTCTAGAAGGGTTCAATGCGAGGACATTGCATGCATGCATATTTTGAACAATAATATATTTTCTAAATTATTGTCTGTTATATAGTAAACATAGTTATAGAATATACAGTTTCCGATTCTTATACTGGAAGGCTATGAACTTTTGGCATTTGGGGAGAATAGGATTAAAAACCTGGTATGTCCACAGTTAAATAAATGCATAAACTACACCAAAAAATTGTGGGGTTGCAGCTCCCTTTTTGTTGAGACTGAATTTTTTTGAACTTGTCATTGTTTTTGAAGGGGATACAGAAAACAAACTCAGTTTCCATGGTTATTAGTCAAAGAGAGACAGAATTGAAAACATTTTATCCAGTGATGGAATATGAGTAGTTTGCCTCTCTTCAGCATTTTCTACTTCTGTGAGATATGCTGTTTCTTCTCTGAAAAAAAAAATAAAAAACAGATCTAAGCTGAGCATTGTGCATGAGTTGAGATGGTAATGAGCCTGCAGCACTGCTGGAAATGCATTGAGGTTGCCGGTTGGGACTTCTCGAACCAGACCTGACCCAAAGGTTTAACACAATTTAACTCTGAACCAAAACACCAATATTACAAAGGAGACATTGCTCTCAATCCACTACCTGACCTGCATTTTCTTACAAGATTTCTTTCTTGCTGCATATTAATTTGGGCATGCTTTAGGCAAAGTGAAACTTGTACAATTGAGTGCGGGGGGGATACAAACCGAAATCAAACAAATTCAGCTAGACATGGGTGTACTGGGGCTGATAAAAGGGTGTTGTGTAATACTAGAAAATGTACAAATTAATCTACCATCAATAGAGTTTTTAGTTTTCAGTTTCCCTCGAATGATTTGCAGTAGAAATGAGACTTACTGCAGTGACTAGAAACAAAGTCTTAATGAGTTTTAATGTTTTTTGCCAAATGCCTGCAGTTTAAGAACCTTAGCTAAAGGCAATCCACAAAAAAGTAAAAACCCTGACGTGCAAAAAAGAAGGGGAAAAAAAGCCTCTAGAAATGTATTGATCTTTAAGTGAGCAATTAATTTATGATGGATTCAGAGTACCATAAGTAATAGCTTGATATATATAGGCACCATTGATACTAAAACAGATCAGCAACATGTGCCACTATTTAGAATTAATCTTGATGGTTTCAGTATAACAATGCTAAATCATCTCTCCATTTAATCATGTATGAATGTAGCTCGAGCCTATCCCAACCCTGTTTGGGAAAAAGGCAGGGATACACCCTGGGCAGATCACCAGTCATAGGACCACGCAAGCAGTCCACCATGTACGCTCATACTGACTCATATCAAATCCCTTTCTGGATATATTAAAATACAGTGACTGTGTAGTTCAGTTAATAAAGTCGCCACCAGCAGTCCAAACCTGTCATTTACGAACCAACAGTGAAGGTCATGCATTTCTGAAACATAACTAGGTATTGATTTCAACTTACATGAATTAAAGTATGCCGTTATTTTATTTATTTTTTTAGAGAGAGAGAGAGAGAGAGAGAGAGAGAGAGAGAGAGAGAGAGAGAGAGAGAGAGAGAGAACAGTCTCATACATCTTTTACATCTCTATGGTGTGTGGTATGTAGTGGTATGGCACACGCTGACACCAACCAATCTTTTCTACGTGCATCTAGACAACATTCAGATATAGAAGTATTTCAGATTCTGAGTCTCAACAGGCCAGCACACGTGTTGTATTACATTGACTGCAAACATGTAAGATGCTAAACCACATCTAATACCAGCAGCTTTCAGCAGCAGCTGCTAGCTGGGTTTACGGTCTTGACTTAATCCCTAGCATAGACAGTACTTCTCCAAAAAAATAAAAGAGTAAAAATAAGATGATATTATGTGCCAAACGCCAATCTGAACAAGTGGGTCTTGCAGCTACTGCAAACGAGCAATCAACCCATTTTTACAGTGTTGCCCTGCTGAACACAGAGTTCTGCTGGGTTGACCTAAATTTAAAACGTTTCAAAAATATGAGAGAGCAAGGCCATTTGTAGCACTAAAAACAAACAACATAAGCTTAAAATAAATTCTAAATTTAAGCCAGTGTAAGAAATAGAGTACAGAAGTGATGTGGACGTGTTTCCGTGTACTTGTCATCAGGCGGGCAGCCGCATTTTCAACAAGATGCAAATGACGCAGTAAAATTTTGTTAATACCAAAATAAAGGGCATTACAATAATCAAGCCGAGAACTAATGAAAGCATGAACGGCTTTCTCAAGGTCACCAGTGCTCCAGAACGGCTTGACTTTGCAAGACTTGAATATGCCAGAAGCTTGCCTTGACAACAGAATTGATCTTTTCATCAAATTTCATATCAATATCAAGACCCACACCCAGATTTCCGACTACATGGTTAAAGTAACGGACATGTTCAAGGTAATCTCATTTAAGCAGAGGAAATTTTGAGACAGCCAGAGTTTAATGTCGTCTAGTCATCTGTGGAAGGATTTCAGGGCACTTGATGAACTAGGTTTCATTGGCAGATAGATTTGCAGATCATCTGCATACAGATGAAAAGAGACATTATGGTGGGAAATTTTTCACCTTAATGGCAGCATGTGTAGCAAAAATAGGACAGGGCTCAAAATTGTTTTTCTCATTTGACAATATATACATTTCTAAACCAAGAGGCCAAGAATTTGACATAAAAATGCTTTTATTGCCTTTATCTGTCTTGACAAACAGCTTTAAAGTTATTTTATACCTTACTTAAGTTGTACTATTTTTTTAATAAAAATATTTTTCACCCTTTTTGTGTTCTTTGATAGATGTCATGAATTCAAACTCCTGAAACAGGATTAAAAAATATCTGTTTTGATGTTTTTAAACCCATATTAAACTCTTTTATTGTAATTGAACCAGCTGAACAAAAGTCAGACGATTTGTGTTGAGCTCTGCCCAGCCTCATTTTGTTCTCTGCTTACAATGTGTGAGTGTGGGAATGAATATGAATTTATCCGCAGATAAGAGGGCACTCCTGAAACTCGTTAGGATCTAACCGTGTGTATTAGAACCCTGGTCTACCTTCTATTCTTTACCAGATCATTTCAGCCACCAGGGCAGTTACTTTTCATGGGCTTCATGAAATCTTATTACATTTCTGAGTAGATTTGCAGAGGGCAGCACAGTCTCTAGGTAGTGTGCTCTGTCGCCTCACAGCAAGAAGGTTCCTGGTTCTGATCCCAGCAGTAGTCTCTCTGTGGAATTTGTATGTTCCCTCATGGATGTGCGGGTTCTGTCCAGATACTCTGGCTTCCTCCAACAGTTCAAACACATGAATGCCAATTAAATTGGGGATTCTAAATTGTGCACTGGAGTGAGTGCATATGTGTCACTGTGATAACTTGGGGATCTGTCCAGGGTATACCCAGGCCTTTTGCCTGCAGAGAGATGAGATAAACTCCAACAGTTCCCCCTGACCCTACTAACTGAGGAGGCTCTAGATAATGGATGAATGAGTAGACTTGTACATAAATCACCTCCTTACTAAAAACCTACTGTGGGTTAACAAACGCCACATAAAACTTGGATATAAGTTTTAGAATGTGTGTATGTCAATGAATACAGTGGCAATCAATTGCAAACAAGGAGCGTGCTCTGGGTGCTCATTAATAAGCATAAATCCTACAAAGGGAACACCATATAAGGAGGATAATATGTAATGAGGGATTATCATCCTGTATGTGCACCTGTGGACATGGGGCATGTTAAAGGAGACAGAAAAAAAAAAAAATCAGTGGCAACACAGTTCATTTTAGCTGAAGTGGAGCAAAGAAAAAGTATTATTTTGCTTTCTTAGTATGGGCTTGACAGGAATCTGAAAGGCATGGGCTTGGAAAGAGATGAGTAATGCAGTTAATGCCATGTTTTGTGTCCAGTGAAGCATTAAAAAAGTGAAGTGAAAACGGTTTGATATAACCATGGATGCAAAAAACAAAAAAAGAAATACATTTCTCTATTTCAACAAAACATTCGTGCAATTATAGTAGAGGCATTCTGGGGGTAAATTCTCTACTGCAGACAACCGCATTGCATCTTTAATTGGAGAGACCTCTTTATCAGGAATCAGCGAGCAACATACCTCCACAGGGGTCAGCAGCAAACTGAAGGTAGGATTATACTTGTTATACTGTATTATTTGTTATATTACTGGCAACCAGGGAATGTATTGTTTTAACACACACTTTAAGATGCCATATAGGCATACAATTTATGGCACATTAATTTCTTTAATTGTAGTTAACGGTTTATTGGCTCAGTATTGCAGTCTTTTTGTAGACCTGATAAATTAGCCAATAAACAATGATACCAAACAATAATAATAAACAACCCAATTAACAGATCACAGTTTGTGGGACTGAATGGTTATGTGTCTGATCAGGTGTTCAGCAGCACAGGAGCACCACAGGGGTCTATACTCTCACCGTTCCTCTTCACACTGTACACCTCAGACTTCCAGTTCAAGTCGGAGTTCTGTCATCTGAAAAAATGTTCAGATGACTCTGCAGTTCTGAGGTGTGTCAGTGATGGAGAAGAGACTGAGTACAGAGCACTCGCGGACTGTTTTATGGCATATAGTGTGGAAACAATAATCCCATCTTGAATTTGAACAAGACATAGGAGATGATTGTGGATTTCAGGAAAGCCATGATTAAGTCAGTTTTTCCATCCTGGAGGGGAAGAAGAAATGGAGGTGGTGAAGGATTATAAATACCCTGCTGATCACCTGGACAACAGACTAGACCGGAGATACAACACTGATGTTGTTTAAAAAAAAAAAAGAACAAAGCAGATTTTACTTCCTGAGGAAGCTTAGGTCCCACAGCAAAATCTTCTATAAGTCTGTTGTGTTGTGTAATTACATGTATTGTGTGAAACATTAAAGCTCTTTCTTAAATGAGAGTTGAAGATCTTCTTGACAAGGTCTTTTGCCAAATGTTCAAAGCATCAAACCATCAAAGTCATTTGTTGGGGTAGCACCATCAGAACCAGTGATGTAACAGACGTATCGACAAAGCTGGTTCTGTTCTGGGAACTGTTCTGAAGCATCTGGAGCTGATTGTGTGAAGAATATACTTCATAAAATGAAGTAGATCATGGATAACCCTGAGTATCCTCTTCACAACACAGTGATTCAGCAACGGAGTGTTTTCAGTCAATGGAATCTCCAGATCCACTGAAAAATGGACCACTACAGGAGATCCTTCGTGCACACAGCTATAAACCTGTTCAATGAGTCTTTGCAGAGACTAAAATGACTAATGCAAAAAATTAATTCCCTTTGAGGATTATTAAAGTATTTTGAATTGAACTGAAGTGAAATCAATTAGCAGACAAAGATAACATTCACAATATTTGGTTTGATTCTCTCTCAGAACCTGCACATTTTCCTTCCACAAAAAGACTATGAAAATTCCTGACTCCTGCTTTTGGGACCAGCTCGTTTTTACAGTTCTAATGTAACAATTTCAGCTAAACACAGCATCTTTGTTAGGTTTTGTCAATACCTTCTCACTTGTCTATAATTACTAGGCTGATGGTTTTGAGAAGAGCATAATGTGTTATCTTAATTGCTGAAATCGTGAACATTAGGGGGGCTAGAAAATGTGTTGTCAAGCAGAATAGATCTCCCAAATGCTGTGATATAGCAGAGCATCTCATCAACTAGAAACTTCGTCCCTTATGACCCCTTTGGAGACCCATTTCAGTGTGTAACTGAGTGCTTTTCAGAGATTGACAGAAATTAGCTCCGTGCCACAGAACCATAAAAAAGGGAGAGGGAGGGAAATGGAGTGGCTGGATGCCAGGTAAAGCTCTACAGAGAGAACCACGGGCACTGTACCACAAGGAGGCACAGTGCCAAGGAACTTTGTTGTGATAAATCAAATTTTTACTCATCAATAAAATGCGAAAAACAAAAGCAAAGTACCCAGGGAAAGGAATTGTGGAAGTTGCTTCTTTGGACTGTGCTACTTGATCATACTCTAATGATCATCCATTCAATTTCTTTACCTATTTTATCCATTGCAGGGTCACGGGGTCCTGCCGGACCCTATCCCAGCTCATTAGAGGTAAGAGACAAGGGTACATCCTGGACAGGTTGTCAGTCTATCACAGGGCCACATATAGAGACAAACGTACCACACATGCTCACAACCACAGCTACAGGCAATTTAGAATAACCAATCAACCTATCATGCATGTTTTTGGACTGTGAGAGGAAGCCGGAGTACCTGGAGAGAACCAATGGAAGCATGGGGAGAACATACAAACTCTACACAGAAAGATTCCTGCTACGCCCAGGAGTCAAACCAGGAACCCTCTTGCTGTGAGGAAGTGTTCATTGTGTTAATCTGCAGCAGATCTTTTGAACGAAGTGAAATTATCATTAGGGAAAGACAAAAGTAAATTATAGAAAATAATACACATGGGTGGCAAAAAGGTGAGGGTGGGGCTTACTTGAAAACTAAAAGCAATTTTCCTGACTTGTTAATAATACTTATTTGCCCTTATTACTGCAATCACATGCCCATGCACATGCAAATACAGTAGCAAGGGCACCGAATGCTGGTGGTTGTTTTTGAGCTGCTGTTGAAGAAAAAGACTGAGCTGGCACAGTTTCATATACACAGGCCTGCAATGTAATTATTCAAAGGATTTAATCTTGGTTATACCTTGGAAGTCATACTGCAATGAATTCCTACTCTGTGGCAGATGATCCATCAGCACGCCATAAAAAATCCATTTGCATTATAAAGCAACAGCTTCTACAGTTTGAGAACAGTAGTAAACTATTGATACATTGCCAATGTGTAAGTGGTCAGTTGCCTACATAAACCATAATTAGAGGTAGTTTTTGCAGTGCACAAAGTAGCTGAAAATCAGACTCATTATTGTTATTAGTATTAGTATTATTTGTATTATTATTGCAGACAGACATACCGACTATCTCTTAGTCATGCTACATGTGCATAACCACACTATATGCATTCCCTATTAGGGTCATTTGAAATTAATAAAATTATATGGAGTATACTGAATAATGAACCACGCAGTTAATGTTAATGGTCAGTACTTGTTCATAATTTAAACAGCTCTTTTGCTCTGACAAGCATATTACTTACACCCATGCCGTGTTTAAGAGCTCCAGTCTTTCTGGCTCTGGATCAGTTTTGACACCTCATTATTTCAAAGCTCAAATTTACCCAGACAATGTGTTTAAATTTGAAAACATCTGATTGCACGTAAAATAGGAATGGTTTGTTGATCTGTTTTGTTGGTGCATGCATGCACGCACACACACACACACACACACACACACACACACACACACACACACTTGGCATTGGCTTTAACAAAAATTAATGATGTACAAACACTGTTAATTAGTTGTATAACATATGTGCTTTCCCGTGCTACCAGTTCACTCGGCGGAAGGCAAATACTGCTAGTTGTGTGAATAATGCCTAATTAAATTTACTCTGGACTAAAGACAAGAAACATAAACTATCAACAACAGCCACTGATGCAACGTCCACATCCAACACAGCAATAACCACAACTTAAAGTTGAATAATCATTTCTCCTGGTGTGCCTAAATGGCACATAAACTGAGACTGGCTTTTATCCGAAAACTAGGTAGAAAAATTGATCATGTGTTTTTTAGTGACTCCTTAGTGACTAAACAAGCTACACAAATCAAATCATACAGCAAGCATTGTAGCTATGAGCCTCAAAGCCTCAAAAAATTGCAATGTTGTGGAAATATTTTGAAAGGACTTTGTTATTTTGGTTTACTTTCATTTCCACTGGAAATAGAAACAGAGTTGATTTAAAGCTAGCTCCAAAATTGCATCTCACTTTCCATGTTGAGCAGGAATGAGTTATGTTGTGGTGAATACATATTGCATATTAATAGTATTCCACTGGGGACGCACTTCTCTTGTAGAGGCAGTGAGCAGTTTGAAACAGATGTCTTAGCCATGTGAAATTATACCCCCGGGTGTACCTGTTGGTCAGCCACAGCCATCTGCGTGAGTGAATGTGGGACAGGCGCTTGCATCATTTTGTTGACATCAGCATCAGAGTGAGCTATTTAGCAGATGTTGTTAGGGCATTCAGATGCAACACCCTCATTGTATCCTGGCTTAGTTGGACATCATTAGACATTTATTTGTGATAAATATAAATCCAAAAATATGTTGAACCAGCTTTTTGATAAAAATGTCAGGGAAGAAGTAAAATTATTGCATTGGGTCAACAAATCTTTGCTCAAATATCTATAACCAGTCAATGGCAAGGTAGAAATTATAAGCCCCATTTCCAAAATCAAACAGGGAGATGGCAATAACAAAAAGTGTAGGAGGCTTATGTGGTTTTCAGAAGAACAAAGAAAAATCTCCATTATTCTAAATTAAGATATTTTGTGATATGTTCAATTAAAAAATAATGAATTAACAATTCATAATTTGTCGTGTAACATTGGGAATTATATCTTATGGTAATGTTTTGCTAATCCACATTTCTCCCATAGCCCATTCTTTACAGCAAACTATACTAGCTCATCCAAATTTAGTGGTTTCTGAGCGTTGATTTTAACCCTATGCTTCCTATGGATTTGCAAAAGAAATCAGGAAATCAACTGTGATCTGGACTCTGAAACAGACATTCCAGGACCTTGATGTTGGTATCTTTAGTATGGTTTTGGACAAATTTGTATGAACGTTATGTTTTGTTTCACTGCCTTGTTGGAAGACCCAGTGGTGACCTAAAACAAGACTGGCAGCAGATTCCTTTATATTAGTCCTCAGGATATCAACACAGTTGAAGTTCCCTATGCTGGAAGGAGCTAAACAGCCCCTCTACATGTACATCATACTCCAATCCCTGTTTCAGCGTAGGACCTGAGTTAGTTTTTTGTTAAAGGCCTCTCCCGTCAAACAAAAGCATCAGCTATATGCCCAAATAGGTAAACTTAGGTTTCATCAGACCAAAGGACAGACTTTCTAAACTCATTACCATGTTTCAAATGTTCACGGGAAAACTTAGGTCAGGCGTTGATGTGTAAACAATGGAGCACTTTTTCTCGCAGCAACCATCTTTGCAGGTTTCAGGGAATACTTCTTGATGTCTCAGACTATTTTCTTCTCCAAAGTTTTAGAAATCTTGCCCTTTTACCAGGTTTGTTTTTGTTATGAATTTGTTGTCTTTTACTTTACAATTATGCACTGTACAGCTGTTCTAGACACAGTAATAAACCTGTCTCCCTGTTGCGGTGGAGTGGTGGGGATGTCTCGACTTTGACAAACACAAAGCCTCACACAGTGTTTACAAAATCACTGCGTATTAGTGTAGGTTTCCAGTATCCAGTCTCTGAATTCATGTTAATCCATTTTACTAAATTGTGTTTAAAGTATAGGCAGCACGGTGGCTTGGTGGTTGGCACTGTTGCATCACAGCAAGAAGGTTTCTTGTTCGATTCCCTGGCCCGGCGGGAGTCTTTCTGTGTGGAGTTTGCATGTTCTGCCCATGCTTCCCTGGGTTTCATCCAGGTACTCTGGCTTCCACACACAGTCCAAAAACATGCATGTTAGGTTGATTGGTTATTTTAAATTTCCTGTGTGTGTGTTCGTCTTGCCTGTACTGGGTGGGGCTAGGCTCTGGCAGACTCCCTTGACCCTGCAAAAGATAAAGCAGGTATAGAAGATGGATGGATTATTTTTGTTTATTTTCCATGTGTTTTTGTTTCTATTTCTAGATGTGATTTATGTATGCCATATGTGTGGTTATTCCAACTGGGATGGGCAACGTAATGCACGCCGTTACACAGGGTGGTCTTTTAGATATGAAATGATTGGCCCAGCTATGCATATGCATACCCACCACATGTACCATTTACTCCTGGTTACTGCAACTACTACTGGGGTGTGTTTGTGTACGTATTTATATTTGTATACATCAGTAGTATGTGTGATTGTTGAATATTCGTCTATGGCATAATATTGTGTTATGTACTATACACACTGTACTAAAATGACCCTTGGACCTGCAGTAATTCTAAAATTGCACTCTATCTGTGTTTAGTTTAGCACACATGCACTGGAGAGGCCAGTTCTGTTTTACTATAACTTACAGACACTGATCCCTGGAAGTGACGCCTTGTGTTTTATGAAACAAGTCATTTTTATTTAGCGTAAACTTTGATTTCTGATTAGAAACTCTACAGTTACACTTCAGTGACTGCATGTCACATCTTGACATGACAAAAGAGAACATAGTGTATTGGCCTATGTGCTCACGTTGCCATGGTAACAGTTAACAATAAATATAACTAGAGCATTCTCTGAAGCACAAAGGTTTTGTGCTGTTAGGGAGGCTTTGTGCGACGCATATATATATATATATATATATATATATATATATATATATATATATATATATATATATATATATATATATATATACATTCATAGTTGAAAGAAGCATGGGCTTTAGAGAATATACTTCTTTTTAGCACATTAAAATAATATGTGAAGGCGTTTTCGTCTCGTATAAAATAAGCTACAAAGTAAAGCTCTGCCAATACAGAATGCAAAAAAGAACTAAACTATGTCTTGTTGCCAACACCTGCAGAGTTGCCAACTCCTCAGCAAGAAAGCAGTTATTTTATTCTAGCTGTCCTAAAAGTCGCTAAAGGATGTTATCAGCTAATTTGCATCATTTACCATTTGTATGTAATTGTAATGGATGCTGTAGAAGAAAGGAATAGTGTCATGGAAGATATAAAAAGGGAGTAAAAAGCACACCATGAATGTTTGATTCAAAAAATAAATAAATAAGAACACATAACATCTTTAATGCCTGTAAAGCAGGTAGCCCCCTGACAGAGCAAAATACAAAGACACAATACGCTTTGAGTAAAGCTTATTTTCTAAAGTACTTGGTTTATAAATTATAATACTTTATGTTTTAATTGATTGGATTTTTTTCCTGACTTATCTCTTTTATCCAAGTCATATAGTAAGTCAAACAGGGTGCATCAAAATAATAACTACACTATGTATGTAATAGACAGAAGAGCTTACCTTCATCAGGATGCCCAGCGTTCTGTGACTTAAAGGACCAGGGCAAAAAGGTTGTCATGTGAAAGCTGGGAATTTAAGAGTTGGCAGCATTTGTTCTTTTCTTTAGCGGAGGCCACAAATACTATAAACACAGTTAATCTACACTATATACCAGTGATAAACCACTTGGCTTTTCATTGGTCAAAGTTGAATTTTTAATCACCATAGACTGAAAAATATCAAAAGACACAGTGGACGGTGTGACAACTGGATTTATCAACAGTTATATGCAACATTGTAGATGTCCATCTTTTCTATTTTCTGATCTTAATTGTTTTCTTTTTCTTTAGAGTGTTTCCACAGTATTTTAATGGCTTAAGTGTATGGTGCTGTTGCAACTTTTTTTTTTTCTTGGAAAAGTGAGTGCATGAATTCCAAATTTTCACATAAAGTAAACTATAACAGCACATTTAGCTTGTTTATTTTATTCATCGAGAATACAAATCCTCCTACACTCATGACAATGATACTGGACTCATTTGAAGCATTTGTAATGATGTCCTCATTATTTTTCATACAAAAAGAGAACAGATCATAAAGTCGAGAACAAAAGGGGCTTGTAAAGACACCCGAGACTGAGTAATAACCTTGCCACTGGCATTCATTGTATGCATACGTGTGTGTATTAGTTCATGTTTTTGTTACTTCATTAGGACATTTTTTGGTATAATGACAGACCTTGTTGGGACCATTTGTCCTTGTGGGAGACAAAAGCTCGGCCTTTATGAGGCAGAGTGTACTTTCTGTGGTTCTGGGTTGAGTTAGGGCTAAGGTGTGAAATAAATTCAATTCAGATTATGGTTTTAGGTTTGTCTCAACTGTACTCAATGAACGGAAATTAGTGTCATGACCAATAGGGACAGTTATACGTATTTGCTACTGGCTTGTTTTGTCTACATCACATAGCTGGCAGATTAAAAATTTGTTTGGATACAAAATTTAAGTAAAGGGTGTTCATTTAAAAAATAAAAACAAACAAAAAAAAAAAACCTTATTAATTTATAACACATTTTATTGGTAAACATGTCAGACTGTGTGGTCTTCATCAAATAAACATTAAACTGAGTTCAAGAAGGTTTTTTTTTTTTTTTTTAAAGATATATTTTTGGTATGTGAAATGTGAAAAGCAACTTGAATAAATACAAAATAAAATGGTAAAAACATAAAAAAACTTGTTTTATCTTTGAGTGGCTGTAAACATGCTTTTCCACAGAAGAGTTAAATAAAAATGTAAACCAGTGATATATTTATTTATTTTCCCCCCAACACCGTTTCATAAGTAAAACCCAGTATATGGTTGTAAATATTACATGAGCCAGGTCATTGAGAAAGTAATTGGCTTTTAGAGTTGGCTGATACTGCTCCACCATCTCTGCTGAGATTTATAATGTTGACTTACTGTACAAGACACAGAGGGTAATCACTGAGACAGTTTATCCAAAGCTCCATCTGTCTCCGAACCTCTGACATTGGGAAAGAAGCATAATTGTTTAAGGGCAAAGCAGGTGTCAAACTAAATCAACCTGAATGGTTCATGAAGAAAAAAGCCAAACTGAAATAAAAAATAAATAAATGAAAAGAAAGTTTGAAATTAGATTCAGAGAAAATCTACGGCTTCATTCTAAATGCATTTTGTTGTCTTTCCTTTTTATCTTTTTCTAATTCATCTCCAAGTCTCCCTCACTTGTGCTCTCCAGGTTTTAGCTGGGATTAAATTGATTTGCATTATAAAAGGAGATCATATTTGCTGCACAGAAGTAAAATAGAAATCAAAAAGGACTTATCCTCTGAGGGTGGATGGGGTTTGAGCCACAAGAGAAAGGAAGAGGTGAAAGAAAGAAACTGAAACAATAAAATGCAATTATACAGCTTCAATAAACCCATAATTCCACCATGTACAAAAATACCCAGATAGGCGGTTCACATTATTTCATTCGACAAAGCTATAAAAGCTCATTCAGAGCCACAACAAGCCTCACAAAACCACAAATTGTCTAATCACTTGTTTAAAAAAAAGGGGGAAATTAGAATGTTGCTAACCCTTGTGCCCGTTTCTACTTTCTAGGTGTTATTACTAATTACATTTCTATTATCATGATAATGCTTGGTAACCCCCAACAAAGAATCTCATCTAATTATTCTGTTAAATTTTATATCTCTGTCAAGGGTATTATTCTGAGGCGTTGAAATGTTTTCTCATTCTCATACCTTTGGGAAGGATATTTACAAATGTTGACACAAACATGACAGAGAAGGGGGAAATAGTGCATGAATGAATGCTTCATTAGTAAGCAGAATGGAGTTAAATTAGTTTTGCTGTAAAGTATGTTTTCAGAAGTTGATCTATTGGATGTATATATTTTTTTCTGTGCCATTGTGTTCACATCAAGTTTCGTCGAACCCCATTCTATAATATTCTCTCATGTTATCTTTCTAACACAATAATTTCACTTATTCTCACACTGCCATACCACATTTCCCGAAACCTTCGGAGGGTGAAAGAGGGCCACCCTGGAAGTCGGTTCCTGGTTTGTGGAATCTGTATGCTTTCATTGTGCCGGTGCAGGTTTTCTCTAAGTCTAATGACACGCATGTGATGTCAAATAAAATGGTAATTTTTTTTAACTGGCTAAAAGTGCATATGTGTTAATCCGTAAAGGTTTTGAGTCTGTGTTATTACAAACAGAGTGTATCTTGCTTTTTTAAATGTGAACTCATAAACCTAAGCTACTGAAATTGGAGCAAGTCTTCTGTAACTGAAGCCACCTACTTAGGTCTTGATTGACACCCTGTTCGAGCATAAGGCGCTTCCACATCATGTTTGAAAGCTGCAGTACAAGAATGGAGGGGGAGCTAGTATCCCTTTTTATTGGCATATGGAGATGCAAGTGATCTAACAAAGCTGATACATTAAATAGGTAACGACTTAAAAAAAATCAGGCCTTTTGCATGGATCATTTTAAATCACTAATATCAATCGTCTAGCACAAAGCAACATTGCTGCTGTTACTTTGTGTCACTGCAAAAATAAATATTTCAATTTAATAAGTTAATAACTTAATTAAGAGATGTGTATCCTGAAAAATGATTTGAACTTTACTTTGTATGTTAAACCCACATTACCATTAACAAATGCTGCACATCTTATTTTATACAGACTGGACTTTTTTTTTTTTTTTTGCAATGCTCATGCTTAGATGGACCTTTCAATTACATGAAACTCATCATAAAGAGCCTCAAGGTTATTTTAAACATACATGCAAGACAAATACATAAAAAAACATTTACAAGAATGCCCAGTAGAACAGGAAAGGCAAGTTTATTTGAATAGGACATTTCTTAACAAAGACGACTTAATGGGCTTTTCAAAGGTTACAAAGAAAAGAACATTAAAAAAAAAAACATAAGCAAATTAAATTACTAAAAACAGCATGCAGAATACAGATTGAAATATCAACACAAAAACATATAAAAAGGTTAGAAACGTACAATGAGAAAAAGGGTTCAGATGTGTTTAATAAAAGTACTGGAAAGGAAATGAATGAAGGTGTTTTAATTCAAAGTTGTTGGGGTTTTTTGTTTGTTTTTTTGTTTTTTGTTTTTTTCAAAAGAAGCAAGGCTTTTAATTTGGCTACATTTGAGTCAACCTGAAGCTCCACGGGGGTTGATTCCAGGAGAGGGCAGAATAATGAGTGAAAGCAATTTTAACTTGTTTGGTTCGAGGCTGACCAGTCCCTGCAGATCAAAGACATCTTCCAGGTTCATATGCAGAAAACACATCCCTGATATAATTTTGGTCTGACCATTATAGTCAATAAGAAGAGCCTCAGACTGATGTTTTGTTTATCTAGAAGCCATTGTAAGGATTTGAAGTGATGTATTCCCGCTTCCTGGTGTTTGTCAGTATTCTTTCTGCAGCTTTTTCAAAGAGTTGTAAATGTTTAATGCTCTTATTGGCGAGGCGAGAAAGAAGTTAATTATTATATTTAGCCCTAAATGACATAAAACCATCCAAGCTTTTCAAATTTAATCTTTGGCGTAATGTTTTTCATTTTGGCTATCTTTACAAGATCCCTACCAAAATCCATGCAAACTTGTTTACACCATCTTCTGGTAGATGTGTATTTTTCCAATAAGTGCTGTCACGTCTCCAAAACAACCAATTGGAATTTGATTGGCTAAGCGAAAGGCATCTTTCAAATAGGACATAATGAGTGTTGCTCTCCGCTCTGGAACTTATTCCTTTTTTTTTTTTAGGGTAGTGCAGGATACACAGTCCCCATGCTGAGCAACTGGGTGCAGCATTTTGTAACAACTCCACACATATAATAGCAAAGGACATTAAAGATTATGAAAACAACGAAGGAAAAGCTGGTTTGGCAATTTTTCACTTTCCTTGGCTGTACAGTAGGCCTAAGAGCTAACAATTTAAATTGTTAGGGTACAGAAATCAGTTCTTCTCTGTGTGCTTGTTGTTTTATTCTTGATTACAAATGTATTACCAATTATGCCGAAAAGTGTAAAATGTTAAGTTTAAAAAAATATAAAATATATTCGCGGGACTAGCACACTCCTAAAAACATACTATTTTAACAAACTATACATAAAACAAACATGCAAAGCGCACACAGAAGATGGTGTGTACGTGGCCATGGATAAACCTTCTGTTTCTCTTGATTCTGTTGAGATGTATTGGGTTTAAAGTATTAATATTCTTTACATAATTGATTACTTTGTGATTTTGTTTTGATAATAATGATAATCCTAACATTTATAGATCTTTTTTTATGCAGTGATGTTGGCGCCGAGGCGGACATCAGCCAGATGTGCTTCAGCAGCCGCTGGTTAAATCATTGACCTGGAGCCACGGTGAAAGTTGACCAATTTATTACAGTAGTAACAGCACAGATATGTTGCAAGGACCACGATACGTTGAATATTCGAGAGTTTGTTAAATCTCAGAGAAACATTTCATTAAAACTTTCTAAAATGTCACTTTAACTGTTTGCAGCAAAATAACAACAGGTTAGTCTTAGACTTGAAAGTGTAATGTTGTAACAAAGAAAGCACTGTAATTATGCATTCTCTCATTCAATCAACAGAACTAACCAGATGAATGCTTACATGAGCACGTTAGACCAGTGAGTCACTTTTTCTAACATTCAGGTTGCCAAATGTTTTGATTCATTCTAATACTTTGAGTTTGGTTTTGAAGCTCTACCACATCTGGTGTAATACATGGAGAAACTGAGTTTACCAGGGCTTTTGTTTTGTGACTCAACTCCTTTCTGTATTACCTTGTCAATAGTCTGTACGGCATTAGTTTGTTTCTGACAGTGCTCTGGGGTTGTGTGCTCAAAACTGTCAGCATCGTCAGTCACTTGTGTTTTGTCCATTTGGGCCTTGGAGTTGATTGTGGCAGATCTGGCTCATTTGCAGATGTGATGAGCTTTGAAGGGTGTGGCTCCATCACTGGACAAACATCTTCGTGTAGGTGAACCCAGGATCTTGTCTTGGGGCATGTTGCAGATGTCCAGCAGGTTCAAGTTGAAATCATGTCCTTCACTTTCACAGTAGCTTTTTAGCACTTCTCACAGCCCTTTTACTGAGGTTGTTGGACTGTGGGTACTCCAAACTGCTTGTCATATGAACAAGTCCCAGGATGTGGCAAAATATCGGAAAACATGACTCATGTATTGAATGCAATTATCCAAGTAAAGCCTCTGTGGAATGCCATGGACTGAGAAGTGTTGTTTCAGCTTGTTGATCATGCAGAGCGAAGAGAAACTGTTAAGCTGGTCAATCTCAAACCATCCTGAGTAGGAGTCCATAAACACAAGATAATGATGGTTATTCCATTCAAAGATGTCTGAAGCAACAACAGACCAGGGCAGGTTAGAGACTGCTTGTAATTTTAGAGGTTTGATTTGTTGGTGAGGTTACAAACTGTTGCAGACACTCCATGCTCAGACAGTGGCCTCAATGTCATCACATAATGATGTGAAAAACAGACTCTTTCTTGCCCTTCGTTTTTAAGATTCCATGCCTGGCAGTGCTTTGTGCAGTATTTTCAGGTATTCACTCTGCAGGGATCTGGGAATGACAGCTTTGTTTCATTTTATGATGATGTTATCAACAATTAGGAGTTCATCATGGAAACAAAAAAGTGGCCTCACTTCTGTAGGCATACTACACATACTACACATACGTTTGAACTTTGAACGTCTGAACTTATCTGCATACTCCTCGAACACACAGTGTCATTTTGGGCAGGTTGAAAGTGATGCACGTCTTTGCTGAATGTGACCAGCCTCATCCTAAGGCTGTCTTCAGACCTAGGAGGGTTTGTAAATCTTTGTTTGCCACTTGAAATTGCACGTTATATGGCTGTTTACCCAAGCTGTATTTTGAGCCACTGCACCGATGTTCAACCTGCTTGTGGGGTGTGACCAATATTTCAGTGTGTCTTGTGACTTCATATGTATTGAGAGAGATTACGTTGAATCTTGCCCCTGTATCCACCTTCAGCTTGAGCAGCTTGTGGTTCACTCTTATGGGGCAATGTCCTTCCTTTTTTGACATTTATCTTTGGTCTGCACAGAATTTATGTCACTGTCTTTATGTAATGACAACCTGATTAACCTGTCTGCCTGGTTTTCTCAGTTTAACAGATTTGATTGGTTATTAAAGTATTTTGCTTGTTGCAGTAGTGACATACCTGACCAAAAGCTGGACACTTTTCACATTTAGTAAGATGTTTGCCCCACAGTTCATGCAGCTTGATATCATTGTTGATGAGTTTTCTGGCTTTAAAGCACGCTTTTCTTTACCCTTGAATTTGTTGCTGCATTTTTACCTGCACAGCATCAATACTAGCAGCTGTTTCACGTTTTGGCACGGAGGGGACTTTACTGTGTTACTCTGTAAGTGTCCTTGTTTGGCAGATGTGCACAACCTTAGCTAATGTTAGTGCTGTTTCTCTAAGTAAGGTACTCTTGTCTGGACTCAGTGTTAGGATGTCTCCCTGTGCCAACATGATAACAGGTGCGTAGGTGAATGACCGCTCTCTTTCAATAGCCTCTGGCCCCACAAGATTGAAGAGTATGTAGGCGTTGGTTTTAGCTGGTTTAATACTGTGGGCAGTGGTAATTAATACATCGTATCCCAGTTCAAACTTACTCTAACATACTCTGCCACATATCTGATGAAAATGAGGGTCTTGTCACTGGAAGCCGGCTGCCATATCATTGTGAGTAATCAATTTGTATTCACAAAATAATGTCTGTAGAAAGCCTGTGTTGAAAACCTCCCAACCTTGCATGGACGTTGTAGGCGGAACAGCTGTATCAGCTAACTTTTTATTTCTCCACAGGGGTCTAGCTCAGAGTCTCAACATTTCTCATAAATGCAGTCATCATCAGTGAAGTCTGAGACTCTCTCTCTCTCTCTCTCTCTCTCTCTCTCTCTCTCTCTCTCTCTCTCTCTCTCTCTCTCTCTCTCTCTCTCTCTCTCTCTCCCTCTTCAGACCAAAATATAATGCGAAATATAAGAAAAACAAGGAGAAAATGTGGGGTTGCACTGACCCACAAAGAATGAAATGTAATGATCTCCAATGTGGCAATAATTCTGCAGCTGGGACCACCTGCAGTGTAAATGATGGTGGTCCACAGGACCGCTGTGGCAGTCGAAAAAGAAAGTGCTCAGAACTCATGCGCATTTTAGTTTAATATGCTCAAAACTGCAGAGAAAATAAAATATCCAGATTTAGTGAAATGTCAGGGAGTGACAGACCTGTACATTTTGCTTAATCACATAATAATACCCCTAACCATCCATGAGACCACCTCGGTGGTTCTAGTGTTAAAAGTCATATCTACTGACGTATAAGGAGAATAGCTTTTGTGTGGAAAGATCATCTCAAGTGGGAGTCTTGACGCTTCTCAAACTACTCCAGACTCATCCTCGAAACTGTCCAGGTAGGACAAGCCTAAACTCTTCCAACCCTCTTCTGTGTTTTAGCTTGAAGAAGGATTGCTAGCATTTCAAATAAAATGAGCTGCTGTTGACTTTTCATTAAATATTTCCATGTCCAGTATGAGTAATATAGTTTGGAGGAACACAACTATAACCTCTAAATGCACCGTAGCATGGTTAAGAAAACAAATGCACAAGGGTTTCAGGTAAGTTTGAAACAAAATATTAGTTGATCAAAAATAAATTCAACCCAAAGTACAGACATCTTATCCATGCATTTGTTGCACACTGAAAACTTTGAAATATATTACAGGTATTGTGGAGCAGGTTGAGAGGGAATCAGTTAAATCTACATGGGATCACAATTACACAGAATTTTCCTTCAAATTCAGAAATACAAACAGTTGTTTCTATTCTTTTCTTGTGTGTGTTTGTTTTGTGGTTGTGGTTGGGGTTGGGTGGGTGCAGATAGGGGATTGTCCCTACCACCACTGAGACCAAACCTACGCCTTTGGCATACAGATTCTTATAACAAACAAAACAAAAAAAAAAACATCTTGCATCTTCCAACTCATGCTCCATAAATTACTTAGCCAGTAATACTAAGTAGAAAAACAATGCCACCAAGCATTGGAGGAGCATAATCATGGAAAGAATTGAATATATGTTAATGTTTATTTTGTAATGAAATTCAAGAAAGTGATTACAGTCAATTTCTTAACATAGCAATGAAATGTAATAGGGTTCCTGTCCGAGATCATAATTAGCCAATTAAATAATCTGTCATGAGGACTGATTGTTTTGCATGATGCTTAAGAAAAAGAGGTATCACATGGTAATTCATGTCCAGTTCTGGCCATAGAATTGGCCAACAGCTCTTCACTCTCAGTGGTCTCCTGGAGGGGGCATGGGAGTTTGCCCAGCCGGTCTACATGAGCTTAGTTGACTCGGAGAAGGCATTCGACCACGTCTCTCCAGGACTCCGGTGGGGGGTTCGCCAGGAGTATGGGGTGCAGGAATCTCTTACATAGGCTCTCTGGTCCCAATACATCCAGTGTCTGAAGCGATACATTTATATGAGGTGTAGCCCTTTGATTGACAGTCAGCTCAGTCAATGGCTATCCATTATCACTTCCTCGTCAGTCATCATGCTATGAAGCTAAGCAAAGTAATTAGCAGTTTGTATTAACCCAGTGTTGGCCAAATGCACCAGTAATCTTTGAGTCTTTGAGGAATGGAATATCCCGCTGCAAACATCTGCTAGCATCTCTGCAACTCTTTTAGCGGGAATCAGCTGAAGATGCTGGTAGCCACAGCTAACTTTGATTGACATATGGAAGCTGTGGTTCCGTTGGCTTTACAGACATCATAGCGGTGCACAATATGATGAAACAGAGGCTTCAAAACAGCTCTTCAGAAATCTATGGGTCACGTAGCTAATGCTTTGTCTATTCTTTTCCATCATCTATGGTCTTTAACAGCTAAATATGAAACTGTGTGTTTGCAAAGATCTGAAAACCTGCACCAGAACATCAATACAGTTAGTCATTTATGTAGTAATCAACCAATAAAGAGTAGGAATGAAACCAATAGCATACCTGATGGCATTCATTTAAATGACATTTAAAACACAATACATTTCATTTAGAAAAATGAAACTCTATAATTTATGAATAATGACAATAGATAAAATTATTAAAACTAAGATAAAGCGCAACTTTTTACATGGCTAAAAAACTTTTTTTTTTTTAATTAAAAAGAGTAACTTTCATTTGGTTAGTTTTCTCTGTAAGTTTTGGCTTTATTAGATTTAAGCATCGGTGCAGTGTGGGCTTTAAATGAGCAAGGAGATTTGAAAAAGAGAAAACGAAAAACAAAAATCTTTTAACTAATTGTGATCAATTGATTTCTTAACTTTTAGGTCATAGGTTCAGTTTTTCAATGCCACTCTGCTTTTTTGTCTCCACATAGAAGAACACTACCCGTTAGCCTCGCTGATTACATGCAAGTTATATACATTTTGCAAATTTTAACTCTTAGCCAACACAATTTTGTAAACCTTTGAACGGAGCATGTCAGCATGTGACAGTTTTTGTTGTTGTCTGACCTGCCAGATCTTTTTCTTTCTCAAAATGTTTTTACTCACCCAGTGTAAGAGTTATTTTGCTTTTTAGAAAACTTGGTAGTTATAAACATATTCATTATTTTATCACTGCAATTATTAATATCACCTTCACCCATTACTTTAGCACTCGGAAATTAATTACATTTGTTCTGAAGTGCGTGCAGATTTCAATTTAATGTTGCCAGTTGCCAGTAGATCAATTGAAATTCTAAAATGTTCTTTAAACAGTTTCCTTGATAAGTTAATATGATGATGGTTAAAAATGTTCCACTTGAGTCTCCCAATTAAAGAGACAGACCTTTACAAAAAAAGTAGTGAAAAGTATTCATCTGATGGGTTTTTTAGCAGGTGCCAATGCTCGAGGAGTCACACACACACACACACACACACACACACACACACACACACACACACACACACACACACACACACACACACACACACACACACACACACACACAGAGTCTCTGGCATATTTAGGATAAACAATGGCTGGAGCAGAATTAGATGAATTTGGCAAACACCGAAAACATCATCCCAAACCAACCTGAAACAGTACATTTAGTTTTAAGTGATAGCAGAATTTCTTATGAAATTTAAGCCCGAGACACCATCTGAGGACTCTTCAGTCCTTCTGCTGCCAAGAACAAAGCTTGCCTTGGACACAAGGGCCTTGATCATTCTCTTTTTTCTAGGAAAACGTTGCTTTTTTCCAGCCTGGGGACATTTTATGCTTGACATAAAATCAAGGGCTGATTCCATTATTTTGGATTTCATCAGTTTGACTTCTTCAAGGCAATAGATAAAAAGGGACCTAAATATTTCCGTTAAATGGTGAACTCCTAAAATATTAAGGCATTAATTCACATTAAGAATTTCAACCAGGTGCTATTTTACACATAACTAAAAACAAATTGCAAAAAATAAATAAATACATTTTAGCACTGATGTACTTTAAAGTGGAAGTGCACTTTAGCAGCTAAGTTTGCAAAGTAACCCTACATTTATAGAATCATTTCTAAAATCAACAGTTATAATTTAACATTTAGCTTTTTAATGAAATAAAACCTCATCTCTGTAGTGCATTTTGACCTTCTAGACTCATCAACATGAGAACTGTCATTGAAGGTATGTGTAGAGACACTTCAAAAGTAATAACCTTAGCAATAACTTTCAGTGTTTTACATAGTCCACAGAAAAATCAATAAAACAATCATTAATGTGTTTAGAGGTTGACCTTTGTTGGGGCTGTAGGAACTTTCTTTACTTTTGTTCCATCATAAGCATCTATATTCTCCACAAGTTTAAAAAAAAATCCACTCCGCCTTTTATAAGCATGTTTTTAACTGTGTCAAATTACAAAATTTCACCTAGACGGCAGTTCATTTTGTGAGGTTTCATGACAACCTGATGCCTCCTTTTATTATCATACTATTTGTTTTCATTTGTTCTTGTCCTTCTTTAAAGGGCGGAGATGGTCATACCTGGCTTAGGCTTGTCCCTTATTAATGCAAGCACATGTGATCTAATCAGAGAGAGGCTAAAGCAGGCTGCCCTCTTATGACCACTGCTGAAGTAGCCTCTTCACAGGCTGCAGACGTTTCTGTGAGACAACCTTAAAAGACCTTCTGCTCATGAATACCAATGACTTCTAACAGCGTTGATGACACTTCTATTTGCAAGACTTCTTTTTTTTTAAATTAAACTATTTGCATTCCTGTGAGACACAAATACAAATCTCCTACAATATACTTTGCATTAGTTTTCCTTCATCATCAGTGTCATACCAAATGCTGATTTCTGGGAGCATGAATGTGCCTTTTTCATAAAATACTTGTTTATATATATATATATATATATATATATATATATATATATATATATATATATATATATATATATACATATATATATACATATATATATATATATATGCCAGCATTTGATAAGGATAAGTCTCCTTATCCTTCTTCTTATCTAATGCTGGCATTCATTCTATTGTTTGGCAGCCGAGGAAGTGCAAAAAGAATCCCTGGGATCCCTATCGCCCCCTGCCGAGAGGCAGGAGAACTGCGTGCCTAACGCTGCAGCTCTGCGCAGCAGTTTTATGACCGCTCAGCACAAGAATACGTTACACACATACAGTTGTTGATAATAAAAAATAAGCACTTGCATTATATACACCAGCTGAACAAATTACATTTAATTCATAAAGTAATTAAATTTCAAAATCAATCATCGCTTTATCACTTTATAGACGCTCCTCCTTAATGTTGAATTAAGCAACATCTGATACAAGTTTATCTTTGCTTCAGATTGGACTTTGTCAGTAGACATAAAAACAAGCCTCACATATTGTGTAATCAGTCTCTCTTGAATGTTTCCATTTGTTTAAAAAGTTTTGTAAACCCTCTATCACTACATGTATTAAGGATTCTATTAATTGTAGATTCTTGACTTCTATTGTGAAAGGGTTTTTCTTCACTAAGACAATGATTCAGCCATAATCCATTTTCGTTTTTCTCGTTGGTGCTCCACGCCATGATGTAATTGAGTTCACCAGGTCTCCTTTGTTTGTAAGAGTATTCATTTGGCCACACCTAAAGGTCTTGCTATGTCTCTGATAGATGTAAGTTGTTTTATCAGCCTAATGATGGTCTCCATCCTTAATTATTATCTTATATTGACTTCCTTGTATGCCTTCAGATTGTTCGTTTTAGATTATTAGTTTTAATTTCCATTGTGGTGATTTATAAAAGCAAAAAATCATTCAAACTACATTGTTGTCCAAACACTTCTGAACATAACTGTATGCATGTATGCATGTATGCATGTATGCATGTATGTATGTATGTATGTATGTATGTATGTATGTATGTATGTATGTATGTATGTATGTATGTATGTATGTATGTATGTATGTATCATACAAATGTATGTATCATACAAGTTTTTGGACAACAATGTAGTTTCTTGACTTCTATTGTGAATGGGTTTGCATGCATGCATGTATGCATGTATGTATGTATGCATGTATGTATCATACAAATGTATGTATCATACAAGTTTTTGGACAACAATGTAGTTTCTTGACTTCTATTGTGAATGGGTTTGCATGCATGCATGTATGCATGTATGTATGCATGTATGTATGTATGCATGTATGTATCATACAAATGTATGTATCATAAAAGTTTTTGGACAACAATGTAGTTTCTTGACTTCTATTGTGAAAGGGTTTGCATGCATGCCTGTATGTATGTATGTATGCATGTATGCATGTATGTATGCATGTATGCATGTATGCATGTATGTATGCATGTATGTATGCATGTATGTATGCATGTATGTATGCATGTATGTATGTATGCATGTATGCATGTATGCATGTATGCATGCATGTATGTATGCATGCATGTATATATGTATGTATGTATGTATGTATGTATGTATGTATGTATGTATGTATGTATGTATGTATGTATGTATGTATGTATGTATGTATGTATGTATGTATGTATGTATGTATGTATGCATGTATGTATCATACAAATGTATGTATCATGCAAGTTTTTGGACAACAATGTAGTTTCTTGACTTCTATTGTGAATGGGTTTGCATGCATGCATGTATGCATGTATGCATGCATGTATGTATGTATGTATGTATGTATGTATGTATGTATGTATGTATGTATGTATGTATGTATGTATGCATGTATGCATGTATGCATGTATGCATGTATGTATGTATGTATGTATGTATGTATGTATGTATGTATGTATGTATGTATGTATGTATGTATGTATGTATGCATGTATGTATCATACAAATGTATGTATCATACAAGTTTTTGGACAACAATGTAGTTTCTTGACTTCTATTGTGAATGGGTTTGCATGCATGCATGTATGCATGTATGTATGAATGTATGTATGTATGCATGTATGTATCATACAAATGTATGTATCATACAAGTTTTTGGACAACAATGTAGTTTCTTGACTTCTATTGTGAAAGGGTTTGCATGCATGCCTGTATGTATGTATGTATGCATGTATGTATGCATGTATGCATGTATTTATGCATGTATGCATGTATGCATGTATGTATGTATGTATGCATGTATGCATGTATGCATGTATGCATGTATGTATGTATGCATGTATGTATGTATGCATGTATGTATGTATGTATGCATGTATGTATGTATGTATGTATGTATGTATGTATGTATGTATGCATGTATGTATGCATGTATGTATGTATGTATGTATGTATGTATGTATGTATGTATGTATGTATGTATGTATGTATGTATGTATGTATGTATGTATGTATGTATGTATGTATGTATGTTTTACAACTTCTTTTAGGACATTTAGCCAGATGAGGAACTGTAGAGGACAGAAGGAAAAAGGGTTTGCTGCAATATATGCTTCATTTGTGTCTACTTACAATTACACAGAAGCAAATCAGTATAGCACGAGTCATGAGAGTCATGAGAGACTCAATTTTTCTTCTTGTGAGAAAGCAAGCTCGGGTTTGAAAAACCCCACAGTTGGGAGATCAGCTGCCTGGACACCTATTAATTTATCAATACATTCTCTATGTGGGCACCACCGATGAAGTGTTTCATGTTTAATAGGGAAACTTTTCTGAAAGGTAGATAAAGGCTTTTTTAGTTTGTCCCCTTGGATGAGTCTTTGCAGGATGGTGGTTAAATCCACATGACATTATGGATTAAATAATATTAGTATTCGCCCTGTGTAACAGGCACCAGATCAGAATCTGTAGGACCGTGCTGCATGAGGCTTGAAGGGCAAGCAAAAGTAACTTTTTGTTGCAGGGCTAGGATAACGTCAACTATATCTGTGATCCAAATTTTCCATGTGCCATTTGATTCAAAATGACTTTTTGAAAACTGCTGCCTCAAGGGAATCCTCTTTAGTGGCTAGATATTTTTATGGTAAATGTCAGCTTAGGTGTAATAAAGTTCTTAAAAGGGGGCAGTATCATCTGACATCTTTAGAGAACACAAGGCCATAGATGTAACGTTTCAAGGACAACGACAAAGAAATGACAGTGATTCATTTCTCTTTTCAAATGTGTGAACTTGACAGTTGCATTGTTTCACAAGTTTGCCAAAAATAAGAGTGAATACAAATTTTTTTTAAATTGAGATATTTGTTCATTTCTCAGAAGCTTCAGTCTCTTCAGAATTACAATCTAATGTTTCTGTAAACCAAAATGATAAATCTGATGTACACGCATCTGCGATGGACTGATGACCTGTCCAGGGTGTACCTGCTTCTCACTCGGGGGGGGGGGGGGGGGGGGGGGGGGGGGGACTGGAATAGGCTCCAGCACTGCCTGCAACTATGAACAGGATTGAAGGATGTAGGGTTAACATGTGAATTAATATACTGTACATACCTCGGGCAAGGTTGCCATGGTTCTTTGCAACCATATGACTTTATGGTTTTTAAAGAATGTGCAGTTTATTATAGTTCCAAATTGAAAATAAAACAAAAAAAAATCTCATTTTGACTTACAGTAGAGTGTAAAGAACTTTCTCAGTGTCAAGTATGCAAAGTTTGGACTTACATCTTATTGGAGTTTTGGGCCACACATGGACAGACCACCACACACACACACACACACACACACACACACACACACACACACACACACACACACACACACACACACACACACACTCCTATGGATCCATCAACCTGTTCTTGGACTTAGGGAGGAAGCCAAAGTACGCGGAGAGTATGGGAAGAAAATGCTGGGAGTCGAACCAGGAACCTTCTTACCGTAAAACAACAGTGCTAACCACTAAGCGAGCATGCTGCCGCAGGCCAACGTGTAATTGAAAATAGTTACAGTTTAACTGAACCTACTAAAAGACTGAGAAGACTCAAAATGGACCATATTTCCACTGGAAAAAAAGACAGCCACGATGCTGTACAGGATTAAGCGGGTATATGAAGTGAATGGATGAATGTATTTCATCTGCGTATAACCCTCAGTGGGAGACAAAAAAAAAAAGCATCAGAGGGCTTAATCTTAGTAAAGATACATTTGAAGTTAGAAGAATTATATTTTGCCATGAATATCATGAACAAATACATTCTGGGATACTTCCCCATGTCAAGTCTACACACGTCACCAGTGGACGCATCCTTGATGAAATGGGTGGGGCAAGAACCCGTTTCAACTGTACTTGACAAGATGAAGACTTCAATTTGAAACAGAACGTTAGTGGTGAGTGATGACATTTCACAAATCCACTAGAACAAAAGTGCACACAAAAATGCAAATGGTAAAGAATGTAGATGGGAAAAAAAAAAAAGAATCCAGATGGAAAAAAAGAGCCAAAATGTAGCACCCAGGGAACAATCAGATAGGAATGCTACCCTTCAGAAGCAGAACTTGTGTTTTTCAGGTGACAGCAGGAGTCCAGGAATCAATGGCTGTTTGGTTTTTAATTAAGCTGATCATCAGTAACTGATAAATGAATAAATAAACACACAAAATGTTACGCACTGGGTTGTCTGTGTGATATTTCTGTTATCACAACACAATGTTTAAAAATCTAAAGTCTATATGTGTTACTCCTAACAAACAAATAGTTTGTTATGAGTACAGAGTGCATCCTAATTAAATAGATAAATAATTAAATAATGAAATCAAAAGGCAGTATAGACATGATAAAGCAGAGGTCTAAGATCACAACTCAAGCTGAAAAAGAAGCTTTTACAGTTGATAACTCTTTTAAAAGCAAACAGGAAGAAGCAACAAACGGATCTGCAGAGACCCGCTGTTGATGGAAAGCCCCATGCGTAGCTCCAACGGTAATCACAAGAATATGAACTGAATCATCATTCCAGTTGGGAGTAGTGCAGAGTTTAGGACTGAAGTGATATGAAACAGCTTTACAGACCTAGTCAAGAGCTCAGTAGCAAACAACTCACGGCTGATTTACCAAGACAGATGAAGAGATAAGCGCACTACCTGTAAAGAATGAAATAGGAGCAGGAAACAATCACCTCCATCTTCAATATGCCAGGGTTTAGCAATGAATCAAGCACTCTACTGTGCATGCTGGTACAGAGCCAGCGCCTCGGGAAAATTGACACCCCGATTTCTGACGGAGGATTTATTGGGTGAAATAAATGGTGCAAGACTTTCCAGCCATATTAGGGACAACGCTGACAAAAAGCACACTTCTGAACCTCTCCTACATCAGACTCAGTCGGTAGAAATTTATTCACAGTTCAGTTTTAATCAAACTGAGACAGTTGCGTTTGACATAAAGTTTTTAAAGTTAAACACATACAGCACTGTTACAGGACATCATCTGCATAGCGAGGAGATATGCCTTTGGAACTCCTTTTTATGTGCAAATATGTAGCAGAAGGGTGGATACGGCAGAGAAAGAACTTTGTCGCTCATCACACGTCAAGAGTTGCAGATGAAGAGTCAGGATTACAGCTATCAACTGAAGAAGTCCTGTCAGAGATAGGAAGTCATCCACATGACTTATCTAGAGGTTCACACCTGCTGCATAGAAGTCTGTTGAATAGAAAACGGCGGCCCACAGCCACACTGAGATCCAACAGTTAGCACATCAAAAGAGAATCCGAAATGCTGTCTCGGTGTAGCGACATCTACTGACATCTGAATACAACTTGCAATGAGTTTTAGACCACTTAAATACATTTCCTCTGTTAGAAGCAGCTTCAGCTATGCTCTACAGTTTCAGGACAGAAAATTGTCTATTAAGAAGTTGTTGAACAGTCATGATAAAATGTCAGGTGAACAATGGGGGGTTTTATAGTGATTAAAAAGTTCCTTTAGATCTAAAAATCAGGGAAATTCACCATGGAATTCAAAGGTATTGGGGGAAAGAGAGAAGACATAACTTTGGCTCTTCCATGCTTGATCTCATCTTTTAAAAAAAATGAGAAAATTATACCAATCTTTGCTTTAAAAGATTGGCTCAGCAGGTGTGCAGATGTAGAAATATTGAAGGCGGTATCATATTGCTAATTCTTTCAAATAAGAACAGAGAAATAAGTTGCTCAGACTCTCATGAATAGATTGAACTAGATGATAGATCATGGTAGCGATAAATAAAGATGCTCAGTTTGGAATTGAACTTTTTTTTCAGTGTGGAAGTAATCAAAGACAATGATCATTATGCAAAGACACTGCACAATAATCCAAATCTACAATATGTGAGATAAAACTTCAGTAGAAGCAGGGCTTCTACCGCAAAATTACATGAAATAACCTCTGAGCACCCCCTTAAGTGGTGGACGTTTGTACTCAAAGCAACAGCCCCATTTTCATTGTTTTGTGCTTTGACTTCATGACAAGTCTGGCCCCAGGTGGTGGTGATGAAAGAACCAGCTCTATTAAGGAGTTCCAGCTTTTACTCACACTTTATTTACGTGACTTTTAAAAGTCATGTTAGCTTTGACCATTTCTAAGACACCGCCTCCCGAAACTCACTCCTGAGATTGCATCACACTGAGTTTAGGAGAACTGGTTAGATGTTCACTTAAAGAGATTTAATGTCATCCTGCAAGAAAGTTGCAGGCTACAGCCAGTTGAACCCATGCCCATTTTTGCCTTCTTTTCCAGCGAAAATGACACCGAGCCCTAAGAAAGTGACACGGCTGCTGTGTTTCCAATGTTTGGTTTGCAGATTCGAGGCTTGGGTAGAAACATGATGGTGCCGTCCTTGTCAGGTGGAGGACACCAGCCATGTTTACACGCAGAAAAGGAAGTTCACTTTATCTTTAATTCAATACATTAAAAATGAAAGACACTCTTAAGAGGTAATTGAATCTTACACTTAAATGGTAAGAAGGTTTTTTTTTCGTGTCAACACTTAAACACTGTTTACACGAGAGCAACAGTCTGCTGGTTTTTCTGTCTAAAACGTAGCACGTAAATATTTTTTGAGTTCAGTCATGTTTTTTTCATGTAAAAACACGTTGAAATAATCCACTTTCAATCTCTTGCTTAAGTTACATGTCAACAGCCTATACTGCGGACTCTTTGCTTTAGAAAGAGGTATCAGTGAGATGTTCTTCTTTATTCAAAGTGACAGGGATGCTGTGGAGGCACAGCAGTAGTCACACGATGTCAAACCAATTGACTGCTAATATACTGTTATACCCGGAGTTAAGTGTCCCGCTGCTAAATCCTCAAGTGTGTGAAACAATTACGCATCATAATTTCATTAGTTGTGGGTTTTAAAACCCTTTAAGGAGGTTTTCTGGGCCAACAAATCTGGAGGTTTTAGGACAACAACAATAAAAAAATAAATAAATAAAAAAAAGCAGTCTGAATTGTTGATTCAGAGCTCCGTGTTTGTCCCTCAGCTTCATTCAATGATGATCAAACAAAAAGGCACAGTCAGAAAGTCAATTCAAGTTCCCTCCTATCCTTCCTATCGTTCGTGGCTTCAGGCGGTCCCACCTAAAGAGCTTGGGTTATGACCAAGTGTTCATTCATTCTGCCTTTTCTGTGCTCAACACATCGCTGCGTCACTGGCTGGTGCAGCTCTGCAACTTATCTCCCCCACCTCCACAGCCTCTGCCTGCATTAGCTAATTGTTTTCATTGTTCACATTGTGCTTATATAAATGTTGTGGGTAATTCAGCACTGTTGTAAATGAGGCCCTTTTCCTTAATGCATTTCCAAGTTTAAATTGAGGTTTAGGAGTGAAAAAAGCTCTGTTGGGAGCTTTAACGTCTCCGTTTGCACTTCCTCACACTTATTTACAAGTTGCTCCATAGAATCAGGTCACCTTTGACTTCAAATGTACATTACAATATCTGAAGAATGATATAGTGATGTTTCATGATTAAACCATAACTTTTAGTGACTTTCCAGTGTTGCAGCTATGGGTGGAAAAAGAATAACAGGTTTATCATGTGTATAATTGCTTTTCTCTACAGTGACACAAAACTGAAATATGCTCGATCACTGAGGCTAAACATGGGCATCACTGTACTCCACTGTCTTGTAACAAACGTTCCTTCCCACTTAAGTTCTTAAATAGAAAGCAAAAAAGGTCAATAGGCTTTTGTAAGCCATGAAATAACATGTCATACTTTGTCACATCATGTTGTAATTTGGAGGGTAAAAAAATACACCAATGCAAAGAGAGAGAGAGAGAAAAAAAGACATGGGAAAAAGCACTTTGATGCACAAGCACCAATATCTCTGGCGTAGAAGAGTAATGACGAAATACGTTGTGGAGTCATTCAGTTACCTTCTCTTCAGTTTCTTAAGTTATCACCATGATAGCTTCTTAAGTAGCCACAATGGTGGCGAAATTTTATGTGAGGGTGTTCTGATGGCCATAACTGTCCTTTATTTTCCTTCTACTGACTACTATACGTTACTCCACTGGAATATATAATTATCAACAGACAGGAAAAAACAAAACCGTCACTTCAGTATAAATTTTACTGATCGTATTTAAAGCCCCATTTTGGACTGGATACCGACGATTGCGCACACATTTTCTCCTTCAACGAGCAGCCTCTGATTCTTCGGCACAACCGCCCAGGTCTTCGACACCAAAGGTGAAGCGAATAAATGGCACGAATTGTAAGTAATTCAGAGGCACATGTCAAGTGAAAAGGTTTTTGGGAAAGAAACAGAAATAAAGACGAAGTCAAGTTCAAGTGATCACTGTCATATGTTGCTTTTCATGACACAGATAGAAGAAAAAACACACAAAAAAAAACACCTGAGTCCCATTTTGAGGAAGAGAGAAAAAGTTTGTGGGTTCCATTGGTTCATTCAGGAGCTCAAATTGTACCACAGTCGCCTGAAAATGTACCTCGGTGTCTGCTGACACAGCCAGCTGCAGGCCTGATGAAGCAGGAGAGTGGAGACTGGACAGAGCAGTGGGCCTTAAGAGATAAATCATTTCTATGTTTTTTTCTGCACTATTCAAAAGTCAGCTTGTAAGCCGTTTGTAAATCAGCTTGTAAACAGGGGTGTGCTGTGTGCTTTTGATTGGTTCAAGCGATTAGCCGTGTAAAAACTTTCTTTAGGTCAGATGTGATTGGTTGAAATGTGTTTCTGTTAGAGGAAACGTTTGGAGAAATAAAAACAAATAATATTAATAATACTAAAAACCCAATTGTCAAACACCAAAATAGTGCTGATAATGTGAAAGCCTGCATTGTGCTGACAGAGGTTGGAAAACTATAAAGCCCAAATCTATTGCAAAAGGGAACAAAACAAAATGTGTCTTTACAATTAACAGCAGAAAAAAACGGTATTTGTAGCCCAGGCATCTAGACGTACCACTAACAAATTTAAACTTGGTTTGCACGTATGTGCAGCCACCATTCGTCGGAGCTCATGACATCTGGCCAAAAGTCTTGGAGAGCCAATCAAATCAGTGTATCCTTGCAGAGCGAGTCTCTGGGTGGACTTAACACGATGATGACAGAACAGCAAACAGATGGATGTAGATGGCTGCAGCTGAGGATTAACGGGCGTTTTTATGGGCTCTGGTATCGACGGTTAAAGATTCTGACTTTTTTTTTTTTTGAAAAGTGAACAGAAGATGGCACTCAAATTACTTTTTTGCAAGGTAGATGTATTTACCGCTTTGCCAGCAGGTTCTGCAAACGTTTCAACGTTTCACACTCTTCTACACAACACACTCTCGTGTGGACATTTTTTCCATCGCTCTGAATGCGTCACCTCGACCACTGCTCTGATTGGTCGCAGCACTAACCAGCTGCGTGCAGAAGCAGTTCGAGAAGCAACCGTTGGGGCTGCTCCTCGCAGTCGGAGGCCCTGTGGATTGTTTTCAGAGGCTACATCTAGATGTGGGTCTGATCTATCAGGTTTTAGTATAGTATGAAAAAAAAGGAGTATCCTAATATCTTACCATATTGCTTATTTTTGTTTATGGTGGTGTTATGATAAGATGGAAAAGTGTTATATGAAGCTCCTGGACCTGTTTACTCTGCATGTCATCCACATTCCCGATAAGCTTTCTTTCACATGATCTAGTTTCCTTTTTCAGCCAAATTAAGATGTTAAGCTGAAGAGTATTTATCAAAGAAATCCTTTGGAGTTGCTTCTTTCCTCCAGGTCTCTCTTTCCTCAGCCTTTCTGTGGATGTAAACATCTGCAATGTCCCTAATGGCTTGTTTGGCACAACTTAATTTAAAGAATTACCTCATGACTAGCACTTTCTACCGTACAATAGAGCACTTAACTATCCCAGTAGAAATGTCCAAGACTGAGTCTGTCCTGTGACAAACCTGTGGACTTGTGACTAGCGTCTGCTCTGTTGCAACCTTGAACAGGACAAGTTTCATTTTTTTTTACCCAGATCTTGACTTTTTTGCCCATCATCTATTACCATACATACCCCCCCCCCCCCCACAGCAAAGTCACAGCCATTATCTCATCTTTGAATGAAACGCATGGGCAGTTAAAATGTGCTGTTATGTAAATAAAGCATACGCTCTGCGAGTCCCTGTTTGAGTGTGGATTTTGTGTATTCAGTAGCCATCTAAGTATAATAATCATTTCATTTTACTATTTCAGCTTTATGGGGAGCTGCATTTCTGTTTATGCAGCGCTTTAGTTGAATGAATTTACTGCTACCCTACTTAGAGTGAAAGCTTTTTTCTTTTCTTTTTTTTTTTTCCAAGTGTCTAGAAACTTGATGCTGTTCAGCTATTAGATTACATATGTTTGATACATCACATTCCGTGTTTTATCACTTGCCATTACCGAGTCAAATACAAAGAGAAGAGAAAAGCATATTTAGTGTGCTCACAGATATCCCCCGGAGAAATGTCAATCACCAAACATTTATCTGCATAACTAATGGCCAGTCACTTGTTGCCCTTGGATTTGTCTGTGTGTGTGTGTGTGTGGGTGTGTGTGTGTGTGTGTGTGTGTGTGTTTGTGTGTGTGTTGTTGGGGGGGCGGCAGTATTTTTGATTGATGGGCAACACATTCATGTGTTCACGTGTGCAGGTTATCACTAAGGACTGACATTGTTTCTGACAGTGATGGAAGATGAATGAGATACTCATTTGCCAGGGAGGTACTAAAGAAACAGGAGCAAGGAGAGAGACGTTTCCTTCCGCCTGACTGCAAACAGATGTAGTCACATGACACGTGGTCACACATGCAACACTGCACAAAGTTTCTCTAAAGGGTCAAGTTTTACATTCAAATCCTCCCTATATAACTGTGACTATCAGGCTCATGCTGACCTATATTTGTGCATTTCCATCAGACCATGACATCTTCTTTGGCACTTAGCAAACGCTGTTAAACTAAGAGCCATGATTAATAATGAATGCACAAGCCACTCCTCCCAAAGACACAAATACCAGGTACGCTTGCGCACTATTGCTCAATAGAGCATAAAGGAGTTTGCTGTTTATAAAGAGGGATGGCAAAACGTGATCTAAATTATGAAATCAATTTCAGCTTCTTCTTGAACACAACATAATTACGAAACACACTGCAAAACTAATTTAAGAGAAAGTAAACGAAAAAAGAAAAAAAAAAGCCTTGTTTCAAGAAAACTAGAAAACAATTTTAGACTATTTTGCTGGCTTTAAGAATTCTAAAAAAAAAAATGGTCTTACCCCTTTGGCAGAGATATTTTCAATTAAAATAAGGCAATTTTGACTAGATTAGGAATATTAGGCTTATTTTCTGTTTTTGCAGTGCATGTTTGTCAGCTGATTATAATGCTTTCAGGTGATGATTCAAAGGCTTATTGTAAACAATACATGTATGTACGTCAAATGCCACATCGTTCCACTGCTCAATGTGGCATCACTCCTGTTCTGGTAACAGAGCAGGACAGATCATCTGTTTTAATCACAGTTCTGTGGCACTTTTCACCGTAACATCACTGTAAACCTACAACCAGATGCTGAAAGTGAGTCATGAAAGCACGGTGAACATGAGTCACATCCACTGCTCAACTGGCTACTTTAACGGCAGAAGAAAGCAAAAATCAGATGCCTCAGCAGTACTGTAAGTGGTGACTATTACAATTACCGTTGCTTTGCAAAAGGCAGCCAGGAGGGCACCACGCTGAGAGGGGCGGCTTTGTTAGGCTGCAAACCGTCACATGGCGTGTTTGTTTCTATCTGTGAACGTCCTCTAAATCTACCCCTGGTGTAAACAAAAATGAGCGCTGCAGTTATTCATAACTCAGGAGGCATCTTTACCAGACAACTGACAAACAATCTATTTACTGTACTTTTTTTCTTTTCACACAGATCATACTGAGGAATTTAAACTATTGCACACAGTGAGGTTTACCCAAAAAAATGTATATTTATTTGCCTTTTTTTTTTTGTTTAATTTTCCATACATCTGCAAGTTAAGGTCAACAAGGAATAAGTTGGGATATCAGGTGGATGTAACCGGTTCAGTCATCATGTTAACATGTAAACCTATCCCTCTTAATTACAACCAACCATTCTGCAGGAACTTATCCCCCCTCCCTTTCCCCAAAAGAAAACAAAATATATCCAAAGAAAAAAAACAAACATCTCAGGATAAAAATTCAACTGAACATGTTGCACACATTCACACACACAAAAAAAAAGTAAAATATATATTGGCTCCCCGTGGCACAAAGCTGGCCATCGGCCAACTCCATAAAACAGTCATTTTGTTCGTCTTAAATCACTGTTGTGGTTTGTGCCTTATTGCCTTACAAATGGCTGTGGAGAGGGTAAGAAAAGACATTGTCAACACACACTTGTCCGCAGTTTGTGACCTCCAAAATCCTGTTTTTATAAATCACCGAGATGCAGCAGAAGTATGGCAGTCTCAGCCACTCAGACTGAACTGGCAGCTCCTTGCTGCTGCTGCTCTTTTGTCTCCCCTTTATGCTTCGGCTTTTCCAATGTCTTGTTTACATCAGATATTTTAAAAAGTGGTTCTAGAAAATAAATACAAATACTTTCATTGATATAATCTTCATATAATTCCGTGCGTCACATCTGCAGTCATGTTCTGTAGTCCTGTGGCACTGCAGTCTTCTTTTTTCTTTTGTTAAGCGTCTCCTCCTTTTATATTGTCACTTTTTGTTCAGCTCTTTAGAAGAGTTCACTGTTGCAGTTACCATAGTGATCACGGTACAAATAAATTAATTATTAAAAAAAAATAAATACATGAATATTTTTCCTTAAATAAATTCATAACAGTTTGCCTCTGCATGGCCTAAATAATGCTGATCCTTTGAAATCTGAGATCAGTCTTTTGCTTAAAATGAAGCTTTTTTTTTCCAATTTGGGAGACAAACACATTCTCCCAAAATGTTTAAATGGCAGTTTTCGTGTATCTTTTATTCTCTCCTTTTTCCCATACCATTGCTAGAGTAACATTTTTAAACTTAAATAAGAAAACTCAGACACTCAAGTGGAAAAAAGGGAGAAAAAAAAAATCAAAGTTTTCCTCCTACAACTGGGAATTTTCAAAAAAGATGTGTTGCTCTGTCTTTAATGAGTACACAGTGTTGGCTCTGATGATCTCAGAAGAGTGCCAGAGGGTGAGAAGAGGAGGCAGAAAAACGGAGGAAAAGAGAGGGTTTTCTCTGTCTTTTTGCGGAGGAGAAGCTGCGCTAGGACCCTTCCTCCTCGGGTTGTCCTGGAGAATAGTAGCCCGCCAGCTGCTTGAAACGTGGACCCCAGTCGCTGAGGTAGGAGAAATCCTGCTCTGAGGTGGTGGACAGCGTGTGAATGGAACTGAGTGAAAGCGCCGGCGAGCTGGTGCCCTCGAAGGCGTATGTCTGGAAAGAGTCATACGGCGGCACTGACAGATCAGCATCAGCCTGCTCCACCTTCTTTCGGATGTAGCCCTTAAAAAGAGAGAAGTCTGCGGCCGCCGCCACGGCTCCGCCTGCGCCACCGCCCACTCTGCTTGCCTGTATCCACTGTGGAAGGGAGCGGATGTCTGGGCCAGAGTCACAGCTCTTGGCTTCTGGGAAGTCATAGAGGTTCCTCAGAGCGCTCATGTCATACGCCTGAGTGTCTTGCTCCCCTCCACCCTCATCATTGTATTTGATTACGTTATCCCTCATGTCCTCTTCATCCTCTGTCATCCTCTGGCCTTTCCTGTGGCGCTTTAGGGTGAGGATCAGCAAGACAAGAACTGATGGAGAGAGAGAGAAAGAGAGGAACAATATAAATTAAAATAAACAAACAAACAAAAAAAAAAAGGAATTCCACCTCATTTTATTTTCGAGAATGGCATGCCAATCTGAAACTCAAGGCAGGAAAAATAATAATAAAAGCGCACTACAAAAAATAATTGCTCTAAATGTGTGTGTCAAACATGCACTGTGAGTGATGGATTTGCAAGTACTTTTCTTGGAAAAGTTTACGACTACTCTCATTGAAACTTTGATTTCACCTCTCAGAAGATAATTTATTATCAAGTTTTACATTTCAAATGCATGAGCATTGATTTTTCGCAATCCTGATTGCCTTGCCCAGAAATATGATTCAACCGACATAATGGTGGCCAATCTGTATATCAATACTCATCCAAGTCTAATGAAAATAGGACTTTGTGGTTCTTAGGCTTAAAAATCAAGGCGACCACTTAGGAGAAGACAAATGTGCATCAGGAAATTCAGTTTGGATTAAAAAAAAAAGAGAGAAAACGAGTGAGGTGGATCATTATAGACTAATGAGACAAGAGGAAAAAGGCTGTATCCACAGACAAATCAATGAGGATTTAATTTCTGTGTCGTTATTTTAATTAGTGCCTACATTTCTGATTAGACTTAGTTCAGATACCCACCCACAGACTTCAACAACCTTCCTAAAGTCTCTAATGCTCCCTCAGAGACGGCCGCTAGATTTGCTCCAGACAACATCACACGTCATTTTCAGTAAAACATATTACTAATTAACTTATTAAGTAGTTAATGATGGATAACAGGAAGTAGGGGTGTGAGAGGTATGAAAGAGCTTCATCCTTAATAATGAATGTCAATTACGCACTTTTTTAACAACTACCTAATAAGAAAAGAGGACCGTCAACTGGGACCGTTAGGATATATGGTAAACACTCTCAAAAAGACAAGGTACCCAATTAAAAAAGAAAGTTATGAAGTGGCTAGTGATAAAACTTCACACAACTGGCAATGGAATAATGAAAAGGGAATTTTTACATCCACATTAATAGCTCCCTGACTGAAATTCAACCATGATATTGTCCTGTACTTTTTATTGCTGTGTATCACCAAAGACTAGACTAGACTAGCTACGGGAAGAAACTTGCGTGTTGAAACTTTATGGTGTAGTGGAGCATTTTTTGTATTATTATTATTGTCATTATCTTTACTTGTATTGAACCTGATAAAGCCAAAGATGTTTATTCATGCGCCTCCACTGCTTCCACAAGCAGGTTTCCATGTGTTGTGTAACAATGAATAGAGACCTTGAGTAATCCTCAGTTGTTGCAAAGAAAAGCTGGATATTGGTTAAAAAAACCAACTCTTATTGTCAGCGGTAGAAAAGTGGATGGAATTCATACAAAATGTTGGAAATTCTAGTTAATTAGCTTGATCGACAGCAGATTTATTTCTCTCGACTGCGTCACCACATAAGCAGGAACTGGATGGGTTTTTTTCTTCCCGTACCCAGGCGCAGTGTGTAACTCCTTTAAAGGCATGCCAGTGAAGAGACGTTTAGATATATGATTAACAAACAGGCAGCATGAATCTTCCGGAACAGATAGACGCTTGCCAAAAACAACAAGCCCACGGAGATTAAAAAAAAGACTATCAATTATGATGAGAGATACACTAACCCATCAGGACACCCATCCAAACACTGTGAAAGTGAAATATGTCTACATTGTTTTACAGTCAAAGTAGATCGATCAGGACTTCCTCAGCTGTGTACAGGAAATTCACAAAAACTAACGTACATTTGGATAATATTTTGTATGCAACGAGAAAAACAGCTCATTGACAAATACCTGTGTTTTTTTTGGCTTTTTCTTTCTTTTTTCTCGTTTTTTTTTTCCAAGTCACTTAGAAGGTCAGTATGACTGTTAAACAATTGTTTCCTTCTCAAAAAGCATAGCAATTGGGAATGAAAAAATAAAGTAAATTACAAGGCTCATCTGTAAAGATGGCTGTTTTTGGTATTCCTTTGTATTTGGAGTCCGGGGGCCTAAAAGTCACTTGTGGAGTGAAAATTCCCATGTGCCAGGCTGAAAAAAGCTTTCCTGATCTTGAATGGGGATTTCATGCATTATCTCTGAGTGATAATGTTGTTCTCTTCTTACATTGTTTTCTGGGCTCCACTGGGAGTGCGGTGTCTATAACCATTGTGTTTATTCTTCTCCACCTTGAATGGGGCAAATTAATTGCCATGAGGCGGAAGAAAAAGTCATGGTTTGAGGTAATCTGCGGTACACACTGCTATGCATACTAAACAAGCTCTAAGACAATTACTCTAAATTCACACTAATGAGAAGAGTAATTGGACGTGGATAACTTGGCGTTAAGAGCTCCTTCCTTGGTGCAGATCAGTAAATTGTGTTAAAGAGTGTGTGACATTGCTCTACATTCTGATGAAAAGAAAAAAACAGATGAGATAACCTGATGTTTGACACAACCTTCCTCGCTGATGAGTGTCACTACCCTTTAAGTATGCAGATGCTTGAATTTTAAGCCTTTGAAAACCACAATTTATCAAGAGATTAGAATACCTTTGGAAATGTCAACACGACGCCATGCAGGAAGCATATGTACCCATGTATAGCTGATTCCCATACATACAAAGCTGATACCCATGTGTACAGATGTTGCGATAAGTGTTCCTGACAAGACGGTTAATTTCCCCTTGGGCTGTGGTTGTTGCCCTCACGCGGGACTTCATCACAAGCAGATGGGAGGTAATTGGAATGGATGCATGCAGATGCTTCGACGCAGTGGAATGGATTCTTCACAGCAGGCCCATAAATGAACTGATAGAGGGACTGTTTGTTTGTAAGGTAATTAGGCAGAAATTTGTTTTCATTTTTCTCATCATACAGCAATTGATGTAATCGAGGTGGTCCAGCCTCTTGAGAAAGAGTGCCAGCCGGCTGGTTAGGTAATCACTGTGTGTGTGTGTGTGTGTGTGTGTGTGTGTGTGTGTGTGTGTGTGTGTGTGTGTAAGCGCATGCGGGGTGGGGTATATATTTGTATATATATATATATATATATATATATATATATATATATATATATATATATATATATATATATATATATAAATAAATATATATATATGTATGTGTGTGTGTGTCTGTACGTGAGTGTGTGTGTGTGTGTGTGTGTGTGTGTGTGTGTGTGTGTGTGTGTGTGTGTGTGTGTGGGAGAGAGAGAAAGGCAATGCACACAAAAAAGTCTGCAGAGAAAATGAATTGCATTGCACTTAAGAGGTGTCAAGTGATTTGTCTTAGATTCTAGATGTCTGCAGTCTGCACACCTAAATTGTGCATGCATATGTGGTAGAGGAAGTAAAGGGGAGTAGGAAAGTTTGGACATTATGCAGTTGAGATAATAAGACTGCTTTCTGATGCCCCGGTGTTGTTATTCGCACCATATGATAAGTGTGAAAACACAGCTCATCCCACTTATCCTGACCCCTGCAGCCTGGGATTTCACTGAGCACATGTTGGCTAAAAAAGATGTGGCGACTTGGTTGGTCGTTCAGTGCTTTGATGGAGCACAGTGTCCCTTTTCTACAATCAGAGTTTCAAGGAACTGGCAAAATTTTAGAACTTACTGACAAGACTGGGAACAATATGGAATAATTTTAATATCAGAAGAAGCATAAAAAACTGTGTAGAGCTTGATTTCTTTAAACAAGGCCACCATGAAACTTTTGGTTTATACAGTAAAGATTTTTCTTTTTTTTCCCTGCGCAGGGTCTTGCTTTCTTCTGGTTCAAAAGCCAAGGAGAGATTTTTCAACTCATGTTTCTGAAGGTTTCCTATCTAGCCCACAACAACAAAACCATGACAGACTGCAAACAGTTTTTTTTTTTTTGTTTTTTTTTTTTAGCCATCAGGTTGCCTCAGATTTGTACACAACATTTTTGTTGAGGCTTTTAAAATCACCATGAATAAATGATGCTCTTCTTTTGAAGTTCACTCCAGTAGAAACTTTCATTAATGGAGACTGACTTTTAACAAGTCTCATTAGAAAAAGCTCTTCAAAGAAAGAGAGAGCAACGTTAGTCACGGTTAAAGCTGTGTAGTGTAACATCACCCATCATTCACTGCCTGCACAATGTAAAATGTGCAGAGGCACAAGCGGGGGAGACAAAACACTGACAGCATCATCGTTTCTTGCTGTCACTAAGGAGTGGGATGCAAAGACTTACATTTGGGGAGAAAGCAAAAAGCTAACTCATAAAAATTTTAAATATTGCAATACCAAACATCTTTAGTATCTGAGAGGGTGAGTGCATGGATGCACGGGAATGCTGGTGGGTGTATGTGTAAATGTCTATATAAAAAACGTAAGCTCCTCTGGAATGCCTCGTCTATTTAAAGCCTCCTGTGCTTTGATTGAAGTGCTGAGGTGGCTAGTTTGCCTTTTTTGCACCGCCCTTTCCACTTCATTCCCATTCATTCAAGCTCTGCTTGTGTTCTGTGGATCAAAGTGACTGGATATCGTTCACAAAACCAGGCAGTATGTATGCTCTTGTTAAAAAAAAAAAGAAAAGAAAAGAAAAGGAAAAGCATTCTCCTCACAAAAAGTGGAGCAAAGTGCTCCAACAGGAACATGAAAGAAAGATAAAACACATTGATTTTAGTTTTCAGCCAGTGTATGTGCAACTAAATTGGTGAAATGTGATAGCTTTAAAAAAAAAAATGGTGAGTCCACTGATGCACACAATGCTTGACTATACGATTGTCTGAAGACCCATTTTAAGGTAAATCCTGCAGATTTGCACTTTCCTTAGAATCATCACCTCCAGATGTAAGACCGCGGTTCCTGGTTTGAAAAGGATGGAGTGCTCTCAGGTTTGGGAGTGAGGAATGGACTGAAGTGGAGGAGTTTAAGTATCTCAGAGTCTCAGAGTTTTGGGTCAAGTGAGTGAAGGATGGAGTGGGAGATTGAAAGATGGATCCATGGAGCATCTGCTATAGTGTGCACTCTGTTCTGGTGTGTTGTGGTGGAAACAGCTGAGCCACACAAGGCTCTTTGATTATAGGTAGATCTATGTTCGTACCCTCACCAACGGCCACGAATTATGGATAGTGATAAAAATAACAAAAATTTCTTCCACCGCACCGTGTCTGGACTCTCACTTACACATAAAGTGAAAATTTCAATTATTTGGGAGTGACTCTGAGTAGAGTCGCTGCTTCTCTACATTGAGGAGTCACCTGAGGTAGTTCGAGCATCTGGAATGCTCCTGGGCGTCTCGCTTCAGGTGTGTTTCAGACAAGTCCAGCCGTTAGAAGGTCCCGAGACAGACTTTAAGACACGCTGGAGAGATTATATCTCCTAGCTGCGTGGGGAATGCCTTAGTGTCCTCCCGGAGGAGCTGCTGAGGTGGCTAGGGAGAGGGAGGACTTGCCCTCTCCCCAGCCATCACAGCAGCTCCTCCGGGCTGATGCTGAGGTGCTGCTAAGCTGCTGAGGTGGACCTGCTGAGGTGCCTAGGGACGTGGAAGACTTGCCCTCTTTGCTTAGACTGCATTCTGATCCAGGGTAAGTGGAAATTAATCAATGGATGGACAAAACATTCCACTTTCAAAAATGATATTTCTGTTGGACCACCTGGAATGATTTAACTTTGAGTGCTAAGTTAAATCATTCCAGGTGGTCCATCATTAAGCTGCCTTTAGTTGCATTCGTCCATCCATCCATCTAGACATCCATCTGTTTAACACTTAGGCATCTATACACATTTCTTGTTCTTACAACAGTGCAGTCATCTACTTACCTATGAGGATGAGCATGCAGACCAGTAGTGCTATAAGGGCCCCGGGGCTGAGAGCTGCACTCATTACATATGCTGTTGCGTTGCAGGACTGGATGGCTCCTTCTGTGTTGTTAAAAAAAAAAAGAAATGTGACACCAGCTTTAAGTTTGTTCAGCTGGGTGTCTGACACAGAACAATCATGCATGTTTTATCTGACTGCTGACTGTTGTCTCTGTAGAAGACCAAATGTCTGCAGATGTTGTGTTGTTTCACAATCTATAAATATAAGCTCATAAGAAGAGTTTGCAAAGCAAAACAGTGTTGTTGTTTATTTGTATTACTTCTGCAGCTGATGCAGAGGGTGACGGTTTACATTAATTTCACTAATTGTCCAGTTCTCACCTGTGTCGCAGCCACAGACATGGATGGTCAGGGTGCCTGTGGAGCTGAGGGAGGGAGGCCCGCTGTCAACCACGAGAATGGGCAGGAAGTAGACATTCTGTTCATGGCGGTTAAAGCCTGACCTCTGGGTACGGATGCCAGCTGTGTTGTCTTTGTGGGTGGGTGATGTAAGTTGGGGGGAGATAAATCAGAGAGACAAGGTAAAACATTAAAATACACTTGGGAGACTTTGTGTATGAAAAATATAAACTGTTTAAAATTAAACGTCACCGGTTTGTACATGTACTCTGTGCCAGGCACTTAGATAAATGTAACACAGAATACTGAACGAGGTTTTGACAAATGGAGTCAGAGACATTTGTGGGTAGAGTTGCACACCAGATAGCAAGTAATCCATCTGTGAAATATATATCACTGTTATCCACATCAACATTAAAACGCTTTGGCACATGTAGAACAATTTTCATATTACTATTTATGTACAGACATGTTACAAATCATAGTTTGTCGTTTTGGCTTTTTACACAACATCTTCCCTGACAGCTGCATTCTCACCAAACACTTGAATACATTTCTTTTTTTTTTTGGATTTAAAACAAACATACACTTTTGCCTAAGAAAAAAGAAATTGAATATTTTTCTACCCAATTCTAAGAAAGAGAAAATGCAGCATTACGTGAAACTGGAGGTGGAGCTAAAAACAATAAAAGTAGATATTTTCACTCAGATCTATTTCTGTGACGTCAATTTACCCTGCAAATAAATGAGTTTCATTTGCAGTAAATACACCACACTAAATGAGTTTTTGTTTAGACTAAGGCAACAACAGGCACATAAATAATGTTTGATGATTTTTAATATTTGTCTTTAAATTTCCCAAATGAATGCTGTTAAACACAGAAATTGCAAACATTTTATATTATAACCCCTTTAAAGTTTTGGTCAAAATTTACACTTTTTCATAACTGCCACCAAAAGCACTCGTCACCGTATCTCAACCAAAGTCAAACAACTGAAACATTTCACCTGTCAAATTTTCAAGTGCCTTTTAAACATTTTTGTCAAAATCCGTATTATAAATTTACTTTATTGTATAGCTTATTCATAAGTCATGCATCAATAACTGTAGCGTTAAAGTTGTGGCCTAGTGGTAACAGAGGGCGGGGTTGGGTCATAGAAGACTCAGGTTAAATTCTCTCAGTTGGGTAACAGAGAACCACTGTGGGCCCATGAGGCCCTTAACCCCCCAGTTCCCCCCTAGGCGCTGGGTGTGACTTCATGAAGAGTGATGTTACTACTAATGAAAGTAATTAGAAGCAGAGGATTTTGGTATGTTTTGTGAGATATATACTGACAAATAATGATTATTGTCATTAACTATTTAACAATAGATTACAAAAGTAATTCACAAAAACTCTTATGCACTTGAAGGAAAAATGTTGGATATTTCAAATGTAAAATGCAGGCAGTTTGTCACATAGCAGCAAGCTTTGTTCGGTGAAATGAGTTTTTCCTGTAGGCCACAGACTCCGAGCAAAAACCTAAAGGAGTTTAGCAGTGAGGTAAAAATGTCTTGTCATCATTGTGTGTCAAGGGTTGGAGAGAGCGATGTGAGGGCATGATGAGGGAGAGATGAAGTGAAAGATTGGAAGTGGCAGGTTGACAAATGTGTCCAAGAAAAGAGACACCAGAGTGGAAAATAAGAGGGGTAGGCGGATTAAAAGTTAAAAGAATGGGCGTTTTTTTTTTGTGTTTTTTTTTCAATGTTAAAAAAAAAAAAAAAAAGAAGCTGATATCAATGGTGTACATTATGTTGTGGTGTGTGCCTTTTCTAAAAAAGGTGACGAAGGCTGAGACAAAGTGGCATTTCTATCATTTTTTTTCTTTTTTTCTTCACCCCCCTACAGAACTTATTACATGTACATAAATAGTACAGAGTGTGTATGTCCGTTACACGAGGTGGGCGCTGTGTGCTTTTCTATTCACATGCATATGAACAAGAACTGCAGCAACCTCGCTGCCTCCATACAGTGACATTTCCCTGGCTCGGGTTGCTCCCCTGACATTTTCCTGGTGTCAGATCAATCTTGATTTAACCAGATGTCACATTTACTTAGATACCCATCTCTAAACGAAGGATCTGTGCGCATGTATGCAAAACACAGACATGCCTGAAAAACTGAACTTCCCAGCAGAGGAAGGTCATCCTGGCAAAAGAAGATGGATTTTACTGTTTCTTATATGTGTTAAATATTATGCTGAATAATAATAATAATAATAATAATACATGTACCATGCATGTACCAGCTACATGCATAACATTCAAGATTCATTTTATCCATTTCTCTTCTTCAGAATTACTTCAGCTCAGAAATATTTGTAGGATGTCTAGTATGAATGCATCCCTTGAGATTGTTTATGGCATCGCCAAAAGTGGATTTTCTTTGTGAAAATATTCTTTAGTGTATTTATTTAGATGCCTCCCTGAATTAAGATAGTTTGGTGAACCCGGGAATTCACATTCATTTTCCTCTCGATGATGCCAAATGGTCCAGGCCCCGAGGATGCAAATTAAGCCCAAGTCACGATGCTCCCTCCATTATACTTCACTGTTGGCAGATGTTGATGAGCTATGTCTTCCTCATCAATTGGACTCTCTTTTCATCACTCTGCAAACATTTTACAAGTTAAGATTGCAACAGTGTCGTTGGTAAACCTGAGGTGAGCAGCATTGTTTTCTTGGAGAGCAGCAGCTGCCTGTGGTGCTCTGCTATGGACCTTCTGCGTACGTGTAATTGGGTATCCACTTCTAGGAAGAGCAGCCACAGCATCTCTTTATATGTTTAACTGGGGACCGATGGATGCCTTAACACTTTGAGATTACTTTGTATCCCTGTCCAGCCCTATGCAGATCAACTACTCTTGATAACATGATTACATAGATCTCTTTTCATGTAAAGCCGAGTTCACATCAGAAGATGCCTCTTATGAACACCTTCAAATTCATTCCCTTAACTTAAAATGACCTAACTTTTCATGCAGCACTCTGAATGTTTAATAGGTCTGAGAAATTATTTCTATTTCTCCCCCACTCCTGATGCTGTAGGCAAACATCATCAGATAAACTGCATTACGGCGTCGTTTTTTTGGGGTTTTTTTTGTACAGAAAAACAAAGTCAGATATATGATGGCTAATGAACCTTTTTCTACATTTATTTTAGTCAGCCAAGAGGACCCTAACAGGTGGTGTTTATCCATTTTTTTCCTGATAATAAGGCAAATCCTAAATTGCAAAGAAAGAACACAATTGTCTCTGTACTTTTAAAAAGTATCAATTTTGTTGATTACAATAAAGTTAAAGTGGAATCTATATAAATTGAAATATTTTAATTAAGACATTGAAATCATTGATGAGTAATTTAGAGCTGTTAAACATTAGGTATTTCTTCTTAATGAGCTTTTACTAGTTTTTCATACTTTGGTTTTACGTGTACACGTTTAAATTTATGCCTGCTCACAGCAAATCAAACAAATCAAATCAAACCTGGTCTTACACAGTCTCGCTTTAACTGTAGACGCAGATAGACGCAAAATCCAACTACGCTGTCAAAATCGACGGCAACTGACATGCCTCCTCTATTGAAACAAGAGGACGGCATTATTATTATTTGTTTATTTAATTAATGGATTTATTTATTCATTCAGTCCGTTACCTTTGACATCCCATAGGGTGAAGTGACGATTGCTGGAGGCTTCAGGTGCCAGGGTGAAATAGAAGCGATGCCCAGACTGCGGCTCATCTCTATCCACTACACTGATGGTATGAATTAACTAAGGGCAGAGAAAAAGGACAAGAAAGAAAGGTTAGATTTTTGACTCAGATCTACTCAATGGAAACAAGGAAATGAAGATAAAAAGCACTTTGCATTTCAAATGCCTTGTTCACGGGGAAGCGAGCGAGGTGAAGCGAGATGCAACAGACTGAGAAGGCTTGCTGTGAAAGAGTAGTTCAAAGGGGCTACAATCACAAAGAGATAAAAATGTAATTGTTCACAAAGTTGACACAGCTTTTTGAAAAATGTCTCAATGCTAGAAATGCCAAAACTTACCCCCCCCACCCGCACCCCCCAGAAAAACAAACCTTTTTCGAACAGAAATGGAAAGACATTTTGAGTTTAACTTGTTGGCTGTAAGAAGAAGCAAAATGAATGTGAGCAGAGGAATAGACAGAATGACAGAAAGACTAGTGGGTCCTATCTAATCTAATAACAGTGACTTGCATGAACATAAATAAATGTAATTCAATTTTGACAACTGTGTTTGGGCACAGTACAATAAGGTCAGACTCTTTATATGCTCAACGGGTATCAACAGCCTCTGGAGACACTTTCACCTCAACTTAAGGATCTTAGAAACAATTTTTCTTATCTCATGCTGTTGCTCTCCAGCCATCATCAAACCAGGAGCTGATAAATTTTAACATTACATCTGTCTACCTTGTTTCCTCTCCCAGCACAAAACGAGTTAATCCATATTATCTTGATTTCCTTCACCTTTTATTTACTGCAAGCTTGTAGCAGGATACAAATCCAGAAATACTAGTGAGAGTAGCTGAAAATCAATCACAGAAGCTGAAGAGAGCCCAACCTGCATTGTGATTACAGGATGTGTTGAAACTTATTCTAAATATCATACTTAGATTGGAATAGACCTCATTTTGTATTAAAACTGTCAAGACGTCAACTATATTAACCAAAAAGTGAGACTCCAATAACTATTTATGTCATTAATTTTCTAAAAGAAATATTTAAAAAACATATTGCACAGCATTTTTCTTTTTTCAGAGGTTTGGAGGACGGTCACCCGCCTCTGGCAAGTACAGGTTGCTTATTTCTACTCAATTTCTACTCTTCTTCATGTGCATATAAAACAGTTTTTATTTTTCCCAGGGAATATTTTATCAAAAACACAAGACTTTGCCTGTGCTTAAAGTATTTTTCACTCTTCATTTTGAGAAAATAATCTTTTATAGAAAAAAATCATATTGAAATGTTTTGGGGAACCAATATGTGACTTTTTCAAGCACTTAATTTGTGCTGCAATTTAATGTGTCAGCTTTGATAAAATAAAGGAAGCAAGTTTGATTTTTTTAAGGTTCTGGGCTCGATGGATGTAGTAAACCAGTATGAAGAATGAATTTGCATTTGTATATGACAAAGAGAGAAGCGCTGAATCATGTCAAACTGTCAAGCAAAATTATTGTCACGGTGCTGGTATGAAACAGTGCTCTGGCTCACTGCTGACAACCGTGCATTAAGTCAGCCATAATTAACACTCACAAAATCAAACATTTTACTGACTTTTTCAACACGTTATAAAGTTGTCAGTATTCACATGGAGAGGATTATTTACATATTACCTCTATATTTTGTTATTTTGTTCATCACTGAGCTGCATCCTAGTTTTAAAAGCCAGCGCCAGTGGGCTTTCATCATTTGCAGCTAATACATGAGAGGCACGAATAAAGGCTTCAAATAAGTCTGACGTTTCATCCACGTATCCATCCATCCATTATGTACACCTAATTCTTCCTATTCAGACTCACAGGAGTCTATTGGAGCCTACCCCAGCCCTCTTCGGGTAAAAAGCAGGGGTACATCCTGAACTGGTCGCGGCATTATAGACAAACATCTCTGAGGAGTGACACGATGATAAAGAAAATGCAAATCATTTATATTAATCACTATATGGGCTGATATGGGCTGATTGACTAAGGATGAGCAGAGCTAAAACAGGGACTGCTCTACACTGCTCAGCTGCACGTATACTTGCATACAGCTCAGGCAAGAAAACACCCATCTCTTAAAATGACCTGCAGCACATACGAATGCCAACCAATTCCTAGGTTTCATCTTATTTGCTCAATCCATGCAAAACTAAGCTTTCCGGCACATCAGGTAAGCTATTTTCCAAGTTGTTGTGTTAAGTTAAGTATTCCTTCCCATCATCTATGACACAATTCAGCAAGTACACAACACAGATGGCCAATGTCATTTTGTCACCATCTAATTACAGTTTACAGAAAATAATGAGCACTGCCACTGACTTCATGAAGACTTAATTTTCCTTTTTACCTGTTTATCCCAATTTTATATCTTTTGTGTGTGTTTTTGTATGGGCAGCATTGCTCCCACTGCAAACCTAATAAGATATTCGCATTGTAGCTTCGAGTTTTCTTAAGGGCTTTTATTAATGGCAAAGAATATTCCTACTAAATGTAAAACTGTCCTTGGTGATTTGTGTAAGGCTTTGTAAAAATGTTTCCATCACAAAAAATTGTACTTAATAAAGCATGGCTGGGGAAGGGAACCAAGACAGGCAATCTCTCTTAAATCCACTGCTCGCTTTTCTCTACTTTTGTAGAACTTTGTAAAAAGAACACCAAATTACTTAGGGCTTTAGAGGTGATTTTCTTTTCTTTTCTTTTTTTCCCTCAACCACGTTGCGGTACAAGTTGTATTTCACAATCTCCTCAACTATATATACGCAAGCCATGAAATGTTAAAACATTTCAATGTGTTGTTCAGTGGCTGTGCTCCTTTTGTCTGGTCAGAAAAAAGCTCACAGCACATGTCAGGATGAATGTGATGGAGACTTATCAAAGCATTAATCAGCTGTTCTGGTGTCAGTCTTCTTGTGGAGGCGCAGATTGTAGGAAACTGTTTAATGCTGCTTTATTTACTGCACTGCGTGTTGTTTGTGTTGTTTCTACTCCACTTGTATGCCTCTTAAACCTTTTAATATTATCCATTGCTATAGTCTCCATACAAATGCAAACCAGCATATACCTTCTTCTAATGTTACGCCAACGTTAAAAATTGATTAATTGGAATAAGCGGCAAGAACTGCTAAAAACAAAAACAGTAGGCGCAGAAATATTTGAAAGAGATCAGATGAAAGACATCAAACAAAGAGGAAAATAGCGTGATAGAAAGCCTGTCAAGAGAATGTACAGTAGAAAATGGAAATAGCCAATTTTTAAAGACAAATATTGCAGCACCGTCTCCTTGAAGGGATGGTAACAATGTTGTCTGCATTATTATTATTATTATTATTATTATTAGACATCTTGATGGAAACATATTTGCTGTTTATCTCTGATTCCAGGCCATTAAAGTTTGTTTCAACCAGAGCTCATCTCATCCTTGCTTTTCCAGTGTGAGTGTGCCCTTCATTCATCCTCCATCTAAGTGACTGATCAAACAATCATATTACTTGATATTACCGTACGTCTTTTCCACACATAGAGGCATCTGCTTGATTGTGTTATGTTTGCGCTCACGTCGATTTCCTCTGTGACACCCTTATTAGTGGTTCTGCACATGACTCAAAGTCATGTGCCAGAGTGGTGCCTATACATTACTGGGACAGAGCAACTGAGGAAAAAACACTGGGTACAGCCATACCTTCCCAATAAACAGCTTTTCAGCACCGACGTCGCATCACAGACACACAACAGGCTTAGTCATACCCACAGCTCAAGGAGGCTCTTTGGGATAATATGGCTTACTTTGTAATTACAAAATGCTGCGGCATGATTTCAAGGTAAATGACACGCTTCCTCCTGGTACGCTGTTAAATATGCATTCGAGAAATGTCGAAACCCCAGGAAATATCGCCACTGTTTCTCCAGAAACATTTTTTAAACTTTGTTTCATGATGGGTGATGGTTGAATTTGTACTGTAAATTAACGCTGCAATGCCTACATGCCTACATGCAATCTTGTGCAGCACTTTGTACTACATTTGTAAAACAAGCTTTCTGCATTCGTTGAAGTCATGTCAGGATGGATTGCTTCCCTGTATACCAGCAGTCAGTACTCAAGAAAATTAGTGATTTCACCCCATTTATTACCTGGACTGGAACATCCTGATTGCAATTCATTGATTTCTCAATGTTGCAATCTTGTTTCAGCGTTGCAGTGGGTGTCAAGAGGGTGGTATGTTTACCCCATCATGCTTACTGGTGTAGCTTTGGCTATAAGTGTGAACATATAATATTCACATTGCTTGTACTCAGCTATTACACATTAATTAAAGTATGAGTTGAGTTTAAGAGGGCAATATTGTACTCTTCTAGGTTTGAAAACTTTACTAACTGCTTATTTCTAAGATCTGCAAGATCTGTATAGAATATATGACACTATATAGTGCCTTACATGAGTAGAGAAATATAGTTATTTATCAATCAGAGGGACTCAAATCAGTCATAACCAATCAAACCAGCCCAGAAAAAAATGTTTTTGTTTCTTTCGAATGAGAATCAGATGAGTAGAAGCTAAACAATGTGGAAAAGAGACAAACTGTTCATTCTTTAAGCTACTTTGCGACACCTGTCAGCTGCTTTGAACTGTATCCAGCATCCCTTTGTGTGTGCACTTGCATAATAAGAGACTCAGTGACATGAAGCAGACATCGCCACACCTCCAGTCACCCAGAGTGATCTCTGAAAAACGCAGTTGAGGGGGCTGTGCAATATGCCATAACAGGACTGATCTTTTCTTCACATCACTCTTTTGAAGCCGTGTCACTGTCAGATTTAAGTCAGTCTGAAGGTACAAGAATAATGAGCGAGGAGAAGAAAGCATAAACAAAAAAAAAAAAAAAAAGAAGAACGTTGATTACAACTGGCAATGAATCCGACGGCTTCTTTGAAGAATTGATATGGCAGTGAAGTTCTAGTCAGTGAGCCGTGATCAGTTCTTTGTGACCGTGTCCTCAGCAGGGGACTCTCGAGCAATGTCTTAAGGTGAGTGAAAACCGAGTGCTGAGATGGGGAGAAATGAGCAAAGAGGAAAGCGAGTGTGTGGGAGTTTATCGAGCAGCTAGTGAAACTCCCTCTAGCACAATCACATAATTAGATTTCTATCTAGCGGTACCCTTTCGTGACCCCCTTAAATCTCTTGCATCTCTGGAAAGCCAGAACAGGAAATTTTCCCAAAAGTAGAAACCGTTTTGTACTAAAGGTGTATGAGAGGTGAAGGTTGTGAGAGGGAGAGAGGGAGGCGGCTCTCTCATTCAAAGCCAAAATCAACCATCCAGGGAGCCGAGGAAGAAATAAATAAATAAACAGGCACACAACTACTTAAAATGTGTTGTTAAATGTTAATCTTCGAAACCCGGAGCTCTCGGCAATCTGGTCAGCATGGAGGAGGTGTACTTTGAATGCATCCATTATTTTTGAGGGATAAAAATCTTCATTATGTTGTTCACCAGAGAATTAAACTATCTCTGTGTATAACTGTAAACTTTGTGAGATATATTTCCTCTCTAGTCCATCTATGTTTAGTAGTAGCCCATTTCGTTTCAGTTTGCCTCGGTCCTCCAACCATGGACACGTGATATCACCGCCGGCATGGCGTTATTATTACATCTCTTGCTCATCGTTCTGTAGCGATATTGTGGCTGATCAGAGTTAAAAGATGGTTATTGTCTCTGTTTTAAATACATTAGCTGTATGACATTCAGGCCTTAAAAAGAGCCTTTTGTGTTAAAAAAAAAAATGCTGAAACAAGTAAAACAACACATTTTGCAAACCATAACCAGTTTTGTTCCTCAAGCCAAGCAGGGAACGAGACTAAAACAGGCAAAATGCAATAATGTCATGAGGGAAAGAAGGCTCTGTCTTTAAGGAAAATTAGGCAAAACCAAAGATGAATTATTTTGCACCCCAACACCTGACCAGCATCAAAGACACCACATTAGGCAATGCCTATGTGCACAAGCACACAAAAACTGGCTTCTTTTTAGGGTTATGCAATTACTGTGTCTGTGAGGGCAAGTTTTCATATATTAATTAGATATTATTGACCACCCAGTCATATGATGTACCATCGACCAGCTAATGACATGACTCTTCAATGCCTCGTACACCCGAAGTTATCCTTCAAGGACCAGTGGCGAAATATAATCACATAGTCACACCCACAGACTACATATACTTGTTAATGCATTGTCCCAATAAAATGTTGCTACATTTTTTGTTTATGTCTTAAGGGGCCAGTAAAGAGGAAATGCAGCTCACTTAAACAAACATGATAAAAAAAAAAAAAAAAAAAAAAAAAAAAACTTTCAATTCTCAGTTATTTCAATTTCTACTTTTAGTTACAAAGCTTATGCTTCCAGACAGGTTTAAGATGCTTCAAAGATTACGCTGGACAAATATGATTTGATAACAATGGAGATATCGTACGGACCACGTCACACGGGGCATTTTAAACATTTTGCGTGCGTGAATACGAGAGACGATGCATGAAATACTGTCTGGTAAAACTGAAAGCGTGCCTGTGTTTGCTTTGCCATCTAAGTTAGTTTGCTTATCTTTTTAATCATTTCTGTTGTGAGTCTAATGTGTTTGTACTTGCTTTAGCATCCCAAGTTCCCAAGTCCATCTGTATGAGGAGAGCGAGCGTTGCCCTCACATGTATGTGATGTGTGTGCGTCTGTGTGTATCCGACAGGCCTAACATTTAGCTATCGCTCCCGAGGGTTGGAGGTTGGCTGCCATGGCTAAACCGAGGTGATCTGTCGCCGTGACCCACTCATCCACCTGTGACATGGCACTGCGAAGCTGACAGGCTTCTTTTACCCCGGGCTATACTTAGTATTTGACTTTCCGCTCAGCCATTTTTTCTGCATACATGGCACTATATGACATCCGTCCCTCTGCATTCAGTCAGATAAATACCACGGGGTGGGCGAGGAACGGGCAGACAGTGAAGACTGTGTAGATGTGTCAGTTGACTTGAAAGGCTGCACTCACGACGAAACTTTCTCGCAAACTATAATTAAATCACCAGCGCCAAGATAAGATACGTATAATTTCTGTCTAATTAAATCACAGCTGACTACAGGGTCCAGTTGATTTGGGTGGCTGTGGAGGGTCTCAGCTCACAATGTTTGACAAACTGAACATAAAACAACGTGACACATCCCTCTTATCTGCACACCAATCAATGTCATTCTGGATGCTGTTTGCAGCGTGCAACGCTGCTGACAGTAAAATCAGAAAATGCACGCTTACATATCTGTATCATCTACTATAGATCAATGGCGCTTTTTTCCCCCACTAACGGGGAGAAAAAATATTACAAAACATATGAAAATAACAGTCCATAATAATTGCAAAAACCTTATCTTTCAACATTACACAGGCGGCAATTTCTTTTCACATTTCAGCAGTTTTCCATGACCTTTTGGAGGTACCTAAAATTTCAGTCATTATGGCCTTTACAATCCTAAAAAAAATCCTCTTGAAAAGGAGCATTTTGTGAAACTCAGAATGGCTTCAGCATGTATGCTTTGACAGGCTTTGTCAGTTCCTTCACTTTGCTTTACTCATACTTTGATGTAGTTCTGAACTTAAAAATATAAAAGAAATACCCTTATGAGAGGAGAGATTCAGAAATGTTACGATGGAAATTTTAAATGAACTCTTCTTAATAAAGACAAGACAAAAAAAAAAAAAAAATCTCAGCTGAAGAGAGCTGCGAAAAACTGATTGACATGCAGTGAACGCCCTCCTGTCGGCTTCGAGGGCAACATGGCAGAGTGCTGTACGAGTAAAAAGTATATACTCTCTTTTCTTTGTATTTTACAGCTTATGATTCTTGAAAACCGCTCCTTAAAAAGCCAATGGTCACATGGACGATGCTTCGCATTTTACAGTCTCTTACAGCTGCATTGCCTCTTGTTTCTAGGAACTACGGGGTTTTTTGGCTGAGGGTCGTATTTCCTGAAACATGCATTCGTTAATCTTGCTTTAAAAAAGATAGTGGTGTTAAACACAATTTGTGTTGACTTGTTAACTTTAACAGCCCTAGTTTAAAAACATATTGTTTAAGATATGATTACAAAGCATTTTGTCTGAGAAGCCCTGAAGAGCCCTGGCTGAATGCTCACAGTATAGTTAAATGACATTTCAGTAAAGACTTTTAGGTCAACATAGATACTGAACAGTAGTGATTTGGTATTAGGGGCTTGGTTGTTACCACTGATGTGTCGCAGCAGCAAGGTTCAAACCCTAACAGGGGCATTTCTGTGTAGAGTTTGTATTTTGCCCCACTGTTTGCGTGGGCTTCCCCAGGGTACCCTGGCTTCCTCCAACAGTCTAAAAACATGAATTTCAGGTCAGGTGCTGATTTTAAAATGCCCATAGTAGAGAGTTTGGGTGGTTGTAAGTATATATATGTGGCCCTGACTACGTGGGGGGCAACCCTACCTTTTCCCAGAGGAGGCCTGGGTTAATCTACAGCAGATCCCTGGAGCACTAAATGGGAATAAGCAGGTGTAGATGATGCATGGATGGATTATTTGGTATTAAATTGTGCCTTTGCTATCTGTGTTTAAAAATTCATAGAGTGAAATACCTTTTTTTTATGTTTTCCTGTAATGAGGCATTGCATTTTATGAATTTAAATTACATTGTTATGCAGGCAGAATTTGAATAGAAGTAAAAGAAGAATATGTTTTGATATGGAAAAATCTTTCTTCTAGCATTGACTTAAGTTTTCAAGGTGTAGCTAAATATTGCTTTTATGCCATGCTTTGTTTTAAAACCGGTATCAAGGATAGATTATTACATTTCTTCATTAAAACTAGGTTTGTGCTTGAGGCCAAATGGTTAGTGATATGAAAGAAGTAACTTCACCACAACTGTCATTCCATGTTCACCTCCTAGAAATGGGAACCATGGGTTGCAGATCACTTGAATGACTGATTGGAACCTCCTTAAGGGGGTGGTAGGTGAACCATTATCTAATCATATGGTGTCATCATGGGAAAGCATAAAAAGCTCAGACAAAAAAGATCCCTATGAGCCCTAGAGTCTGGCAATAATGACCAAATTAAGAAAATAAAAAAATAAATAGTTTACAACTGTCACAGACTTTAAACATTTTCCAATCGATCCAAGAAAGGGCTCTTTTACTCATTAGCCTGCCATTCGATACAAAGCTGCTTTCCTGTAATCAGAATGCAACTGAACATGTTGGTCTCATGTGTGAATGAGCAGAGTAGTACTATTGTATTGTACTTTCAACTTTCAACACAACAAGCTGAACTGAGTCTGATGCTTTATCCAACAGCAATTACGACCTGTGGGGGTTGCGTTCGAATGTAGGCCGGTCTCAGCTCAAATGCCTGAGCTGATTTTTTGTCCCGGTCCAGCCCTGCCTATGATGATGGGTTAATTCTGTAAGAAAATAATGATTCAGAGTAAACTGACAGATCATGTTTTGATATTATCAAATAAAGAGGGCTGGTCAAAGTTTCCACCATGGTTTTTAACGCCATTAGTTTGCTGGATAAACCAAGTTGTTTTCCACAGCGCCTGAACCAAATGATCAAGAGATGCCTGGGATTAAAACATTTGAGCTAAAACCTCTGTTGCCTTTTTGATTTTATAACAATATTTAAACTGGCCCTATCCATCACCCGTTTGTTTACATATGCAGCTATAAAGCTTTATGCTTCCTGTCAAACTACTTTGTTTTCTTTTTTAAAATTGCAACTTGAGAACAAAAAATGGCCAGTCTCTGAAAAACGAAATCACTTTATCAGATTGCTGAAGTCATTAATAATAAAGGGCTATGGTCTCTGGCAAGCCTTAAAATTTCAATGCAAGATCTGGAGGTAACTTTGGTTTTACAGTAACACTGGATCAAAAGAATTGTGATGAAAATGATACAAGGTCATGTCCAGTGTATTGCCTTTATCTAGATATCTAACACTAGTACAGAACCATAAGGTTCAAACCCAGAGCCTTTCTGTCATGATGTGTCTAACTTCCTAAATAAGAATAAATATGCTAAGATTAAGACACGTAGCTACAAAGGAAACGCCTGAATAAATAACGAGGAATAATACCAATGTCAATGCTGAAATGTTATTTCTTGAACTTGAATTTAAGAACAAAAGTCACTTCTTTAACTTCTTGAGTGCTGAAGATGCTTGCAAAATTGAAGATATTTCTATAAACGGTATCCAAAAGCAAAGAAAGTACCTTTTTAAAAAAAAAAGTAAAAAAAAAAAAGAAAATAACAATAATGAAGCTTCATTGTTTCTTGGTGTGACTACATGCATTATATTGTATTTATAGACTTTTTTTTTCTTTACTATTCGGTGTTCCTGGTTGAATAAATGAATTAAAAAAAGTAAAATGAAAAACAAAAAAATATGCCTATACAATGACATGAGCATGTCTGCCCTGCTAGAGCATTGCTTGCATGAAATATGTTTTTTTTACAGCATCTTGCAGTGATTTGACAACAGCGTGTAATCTTTTACTCCTGATGCAGGCACAGAAACATTCACAAATACTAGCTATTTTAATTGTGAATTGAATTTCCTATTTAGTTTTTATTATTGTCATTATTTTCAAAAATGACTACTTGTAAAGACTGTATATAACTTTTTCCCGTATGAAGACGAAGCTGAAATACTTCAAAGACTCATAACACATGTTTGCAGAAATGGTGCAAGTCTTTTCTACATGATTCCAGTGTAAATCCAATATGTAAAGGTGAGAAGCTATTTAAGAATCTAAGTCATGGCTCTGGCATGAACTGTGTCCCCAAGCAAAAGCTGTTTAACCCATAGCACCCAGTTATCATTTACTTCTCACCTAACCTTCCACTATCTCTCCACATGAATTTTCCCTCTAAACACAAATGAAAAGGTTGTGTTGCCTGCTCTGCTGCCTGCTCTCACACAGGATCAAACTCAACCGCAGTTAAAAGGCTTAGGTAAATCTGATTTTCTCTGCGCTTCCACCAAAAGCGAGAACTGAGCCAGGGAGCTAATACTCATGAATAAGACGGGATGATAACACAACGCAACACAAAACAAGACACAATGGAACGCCCCTCATTAGCTCACTAAACCGGGCTTTGATCTGACACATTACGAGTTTGATATCACTGACTATGCGAGTATGGGGTGTGTGAGGGTGTGTGAATGGTAGGCCTTTGTTTCAATGCAACGTGTGTTTGTTCAGGAACACACAATACAGATATAGCATGACGATACGGTACGGTGTAAACAGAGCAAATTCATTTGAAAAAGAATAGATTGTTTTTTCTACAAGAAAATAATTGCTATCTACTTGATTTAACCAAGAATCAAGTCATGCTATTAGTCATGTAATGGGAAATATGCCTGGGCTTTGGATGATTTGCGATGGTAACGCACAACAAAATTGAAGCTTATTTTAATCACAAACAGACATCTGTCGAACGATGGACAGCTTTATTTACTGAATAAATAAGTGCATGTTTGGAAAGAGTACATTTCAAAGAGTCAATAGGCAACAACCTACATTTTGGTTATTGTGTTTAAGGACATCATGTTACCATTGTTCAGCATGACCTGTTTGGTGGTGGGTCAGTCATGGTCTGGTGATGTATATCCATGCAGGGAGGCACGGACCTCTACAGGATAGACAACAGCAAACTCACTGCCAACAGATATTGGCATGTAATCTTTGGCGTCATTGTTAAACCCTGTGATGGAGCAATAAGTCCTGGGTTCCTCAGGGCGCATGACAATGTTAGGCGTCATGTGTCAAGAGTATGAAGAAAAGTTACTGGAGGATGAAGAAACTGATACAATTCACTGGCTCCAGCCTCCACCTAACTAAATCTAATCAACTAAATAAAAACAAAACTCAGGAACATTATGTATTGGTCCATCTGATGCCACCTGAGACTGTCCAGGTTCTCAGACATGATCTGGTCCAGATCTGGTGGAAGATGCCCCAGAACTCAAATAACTGAGTACTGCTTACTGTAGTTACTGCAATAAGATTTTAGCAAAAAGAATAAATGTGCCACATCATTTTTTCATTTTGATTTTCAGCGTGTCTTTTTAGCCCATTGTAAGTTGATGATTTCATTTCCATGAAACAAAGTGGCATCCTTCGCTCCAAACACATCACACGGTGCATATCAGTACAGATATCCAGCATGGTTTTTTTTCTTTCCACTAAGATCTGATGTTTTCAAAGTGTTTCTTTTCTGAGCAGTGCATTTATGCTCCATAGCAAGGCTCTACAGAGTTTGCTTTTATGTTGTATTAACCATCTTAGTTTTAAGAATATAAATAATATAATATAATATATATAATATACATCTTTGGTCCCTATAAATTGATTTAAAAAAATACTGGAAATTAAAAAAAATGCAAGCTTCGGAAGTGCTGTAGCTCAATAAAACTGATTTTGTGCTTTCGTAAGTAGTGAATGTGACACTATGAACATTTATTTGCTTTCTGTCAGACATATACCAGATATCTCTGGACACGATCTGAAAATGACAGTAATTGACAGTAATGAGTAGCTTTTCCTGTCATCTCTTCATACTAAAGATATTAAAGATGATTTCACAGAAAAACCTCCTGTGGACACACACACACACACACACACACACACACACACACACACACACACACACACACACACACAGATTAATGTCACTCACACAGACATATTATATATTCGCACATGTTTTTATTGGAATTGATTATACTGATCAGGATAATGATGAAATGAAACCTGCATCAGGTGGGTGTACATCACTTTCTTTTAGGACCAGCAGGGGGCCAGGAGAGAAAGAAATTTGAATAAAATACAAACCATTAGTCTATCAAAAAAAAAAAAAGTGACAGCTGAATTTATTTTTAGATGAGCACAATAGTCTCATGGTGCTCCAATTCGGTTTAAATACCTGCCCAGATCAGAATCAGCCTTGTGGATGGTTTTTAATGACCTTTATTTAGCCACAGATTCTGGTCACTGTAATTTTCTTGATTCTATTACACCTAACAGCTGCCTTCGATACAATGGACCATCAGATCTGTTCTCACCTGGAGGATTGTGTCTGTCTTGGAACATTTGAGTCTTCTGCTGCCCCTGTCACACGTGGAGTTCCACAAGGTTCTACCCACAGCCCTCGTGTCTTTTCCATGTACTTAGTCCCGCTTGGATTTTTATTTATCTTAATTCTCTTTTGTCTAGCACTTTGACCAACTGTGTTGTTTTTAAAGTGCTTTATAAATAAAGTTGAGTTGAGAGTTTATTCCTTCTCCTCTCCCTCAGCTTTCGTTTCAGTTAAAGATAAAGTTATCCTAAAGTCACTCTTAGTTAGAATTGCAAGTGTTTGGTTATAGATCATATCTACATTGAAGTATATTCTTATCATAACTTTTGTTTCCTTCTATGTAGTACAATAATCAACAGGAAATGTGAGCACATCTTTATAGTTAAAATATTGTATTCAGTGTTGGCATTCCACACTGCAAAAAAAAAAAATATATATAAAATCAGATATAAACATAAAAAAAAACAAAAACAGAATGGAATCGTAATATTTGTAAAGATATGACATGAGTATGTCATGAAACAAAAAACAAATTAGTGGATAAATAACCAATTACATTAAACTATGATTTACTGTCATTGTAATCTGTATTTACATTTGGTTTATAAAAATAGTGTTAAATAGTTTACTACATTTATTTATAAAAGGAACATTAACAAGGAAAAAAAAATAATTACAAAAAGAAATTAAAAAAAAAACTTAATTTACAGCAATGGCCTTTTTTTGATGGACTAATCATCTCTGTGTGATTAGTAGCTGAAGGTTAATGTGGGCTCTTGCAGATGGGTAAAGGAACGAGAACGAGGAGAGGCAGATCAGACAACATTCTGCAGTGATACACACTGGCAGCAATGCAAAGGCACAGGGGGGCTATAAGTGGTTAAGAGTTGATGGATCAAGGGGGAGAGAGGCCTGAGCCTCATTACGCATGTAAATGTAGCTTCCAGCATGGAGGCCCTGCTTTAAAGCTTTGCTGTTTTAATTATTTCTTTGCTTTCCCCATGATAATTGGGCCTTACTCAGCCCAAGGCCTGTTGGCAATGTAAGGTGAATGAAACACTCTAATGACTTTGTCCATTTTTAATGGTGATCAGTGAAAAGACCTGGCCCTCCATTTGATTAGAAAGCAGAGGTGCCTTTTGTCTTAATGTTCTGGGCAGGCTCCTGCTGTTTAATTCATTGCTAGGAAATAATAGACATAAAAAAAAAAAAAAAAAAAAAATTCATGAACTAAATTTTGTCAACATCTTTTTTTAAATAACACTTGCTGTTTCTGAGTTAATACGCTGTTTGCTATTTCGAAAGAAATGAAATAACAAAGTTAATTTTATGATTAAGTGATATGCTATTTCATGGACAAACTTAATAAATGAAAGCCTTTATATTTTTCATGATTATCAAATGAGGATTAGAACTGTTATTATTGATGGTGTAACACTTTTTGAATGGAATGAAAAAAAAAAAACATTTAGAAAAACTTGGCTTGAAAGCTGCTTTTTCTGTTCAGATGTGAATTCCAATTTTCTATCATAAATGTTAATTTCTGCAGGTATTCAGTTGTTAAAGATGAATAACTTGATGGTGTCTATTCAGCTGTTTTGAACAGCTTAACGTTTGACAATCCAAATTCTCTTACATGAACTTTTCTGGAAACATTTCTATATTACTAATTAGCATATAGGAGAGCGAGCTCACCATCATAGCCCAGGTATTCTACATCTGCAAGGCTGGAAAATTAGAGGTCCAACAATCTGTTCAATCGCAATGCTGTGCACCCCCAATTACTACAAATTGACATTTTTGCCAGTTCTGCCAGGAGGAACGAGCCAAAATTCCACTAAGATACAGTGAAGCTTCTGGAGAGCTAACTTAAAAGGTTTAAAGGCATGTAAACATTTGACTTTCATGAAAGTAATATAATATTCTCTCACAGAAAATTATTCTGTGAGATGGATGACATTTTCCAAATAAAAATACTTTTGGAATCTTATATGTTCTAAAAAAGTTTTCTCAATGTTACAGTAGGACACGTCAAGAAAAAAAAGTGCATGTCTTTTTCTAAACTGTATGCACTCGTTTCGTTGCAACTATATATCATAATCACATTCATGTAGTGTCTTACAACGTACATACAGCACATATATTCTGTGCATTGATATTAATATTGTAATTATTACAACTAACTTATTTGGTGGTAACCCTGGGACTTGGGGTTTGTGGAATATTGGAAGACAATGCGTGACCCCCATATTATGGACCTGTGAAGCAGATGGTGCCAGCCTGGAAATGAACAGATCAATGGTCTTACCCACAATCCCTGCTAAAAATAAACCCCTTCTTGCTTGCCATCCCGGCAGTTCCAGTGAATGTTTCAGCCACAGATGATACCAGGTTTTCTTTACAGCACTCTACTTTTTCTTATTACATTTCTCCATTTTCATTGGGCGTGAGGTTGCTTGAATGATCAGCAGAGCTATGTTGCCTTCTTGGAGTCCTCGGCGTGGGTGCTGGAAAGGAGACTCACGCATCTGAGTGTTGAAGGTTCCCAGCATAACAAGTAACGACTGCATTACTTGAAAGGTCATTATTAGCAGGCACTGCCTCTGATCTGACTTGTCACACACAACACAATGGCCCCCATAAGGGCACATGGCACCAGGACACCATGGTTCATAGCTTTATGGGTGATTTTACAACTGTATCATTGGATTGGTGGCCATATGTTCTAAATACTTGGGTAAAGAGTGGAGCTGAGTTGTCTACTGATCACTATCTGGTGGCAAGTTGACGGCGGGGATCATATGGCTGGGTAGGATGATAGACAGACCGGTAAATTCATAGTGGAGGTTTACTGAGAACATCTGGTAGAAGAACCAGTAAGAAAGATCTTTCCCATATCTGACAACTTTTCAGCTGCCTCCTGGGAGAAGTAGAGACATCGAGTCTGAATGGGCCACTTTTGTGTCTTCATTAATGAGGCAGTTGAGGAGTTGACCTCAACTGGAAATGTTGTTAGGTGGTGGAAGGAATACTTCAAGGATTTCCTCGATGCCCCCCAATATGTCATAAATATAGGAAGCTAATTCTCTGAACTCCTTTGTTTCATAGTAGTCTCCTCTATTACTGTTGAGGTGGTTAAAAAGAAGCAAGAAAGAGGAAGACCGACGGGCGGACATGGGCAGCATGTGGAGTAATGCGGACAGTCATGCAGACAGTTCTGTTGTGTTGAAGTGAGAGTTGAGCCAAAAGCCAAGACTCTGGTGATCAGTCCATTTATGTTCCAACCCCTCACCGTTGGTCATGAACTGTGGACAGTGTCTAAAAGAATGACACTGCTGATACTAGCAGCTGAAATGAATTTTTCTCCGTAGAGTGGCTAGAGTCTCTTTTAGAGATATAGAGAGAAATCCGACATGTGGGAGGGACTCAGAGTAGAGGAGCTGCTCCTTCACTTTGAGATGAGCCACTTAGGAGGAGTTTGTATGGGCTCAAATTACAGTCATAACGATTTTGCAGCTGCAAATGTTTGCACATCATTTCATAGTTTGGACTTGTAAATCAAGTTTGGTCCTCCTGGAAAAGAAATCTGCCTTAAAATGAAAGTTTGTGAATGTGTAAAAAAGGATCTGCATGCTTGTAAAAAAAAGATTTGTATTTGTGAAACAAAATAAAAGTTTGTTTGCAAACATTCTGTTTACAGATGTGAAGCACAAAACTGTGTGCTAAAATTTGAATTTTGACACTTTACAACTCTATCTGATTTGATGTTGACAAATAAATCTGTCCAATCAGAGAGCAGATGGCTTCCTGTCCAACTGCACCGTTGCAGACTCTTAGATGTTTAAGGACAGTTATGTGTTCTCAGACTTTAATTTGCTGGGTCTCAGGAGGGTATGAAGAGCACAAAAAGCAACTTGTTTAAAGACTATTCGAAAATTATTCTGTTATTTCAAACTTAATAATTTTGTCTAAATCAATCAGGAGAAAAAATAAATTATACTCTTATCCAAACAACACACTGTCATGGATTAAAACAGTATGTATCTGATTTATTAAGTTCTGTTTTGCCTGGCAGAGTTACCCACTGAACATAAAACAGCTTTTCTAATTAACTATTCCTTTGTATGATGTTAACTTTCATTAAATTTAATCAAATGTGTCAGTGTATCTGAATGGAGAATGTTTTACCCTTTTCTTAAATCTTAAGTACTTTTTTTCTTCAATTGTTTATGAGGGAGACAAAATGCGTCCAAATGCAATTTCCACAGCTGATTGCATTTAAATTTGGTTAAATAATTGGCTGTATATATATTGGATGTATATCTATGCTAATAAATTTTTACAGACATTTTGGTTTGAAGAAGCATTGATAAAATGCTATCCAATAATACTATAGTAAATAATAATAAGTCTAATTAGTGCCAAGACTCCTGTCTTTGTTATTATGAGCTATAAATGACATTATATATGCTATCTATATATCTACACAATCTAGATCAGCTACATGTTTTTTGTTTTTCAAGCAACATTATTTAAGGTCTGTCATCTCTTCCCCACACTTAAAGTCTAGAGATTGTAAAAAAAAAAAAAAACCCCACATACCTGGCCAGGTTTGGCATCTTCACATATAGAGGCTTCATATGGTGTAGCCAGTTCAGGGGGATTGTCGTTTACATCCAGAATCCGAATACTCACAACCGAGTAGGATGCCATAGTGTCGTTATCTACAGAAGATAAGGACACATACAGAAAGCAATAAGAATCGTGAAAAAATATGACAATCATGTACAATGGCAAAACATCACCTGTGAAACAAATCCCAAAGCGATCACCGTGTGGGTTTCCAACATGAAACAAGTGTCTGGAAACTAAATGGCTGAGATTCTGATAGTGGTTAAAGAGTATTTCTCACATTATTTGAGAAGGCCACATTTGTCAGTTATCCAACAACTGTGATTCACTTTATTCAATAAAACTGTCAAGGGCTGGTGTTACCTCTGCTCTTTACTCGCCTAACTGCAGCCCAAAGCGTAGTATCGTTAAACTTTGGGGTAACAGCATGCATTAGGCTGAAAGTCCTGCCAAAATGCAGCTGAGCAAACAGCCATACTTTTACTGCCTGCAGTTGTGTGGACATTGACAGAAGACTGCAGCTGCAGCTGAAATGCTGCTGACATGCTGATTTCTCCCATAAGAGGCTGCAGTAGATGAGATATAGGGTTCCATGTGCAGTTTTTTTTTTCCTAAATTTAAAAGGATGGAAATGATGTGGATAAACACAACTATCTACTAATATAAAGGCAGTCATTAAGGCACTGTATGTGGCTGAGACTCTGTTGCACCCTCTGATTACACTGATTACCTTAACAACACTTACACCAGTGAATGTTATAAAAATGATATCAAAGCTACCATTTTTTGTCTCTAGGTACACACAGTGGGATAATAACACAGCTGTATACAGCTGTAGTTTGAGAGCATCTTAACAAATAAATGTGCTGCTAGACAGAGAGAAGTTCAGTTTAGCACTGCAGCACATTTACCAGACATTTTTAATAATGATGAAGATTATATAATTAGTATAACCAAAACCCACATCAAATTAGCTTAATTTGTCCTTGAATCTTAATTTCTTTTCTTAATCACATGATAATGTTGGATGGAGTTTCTATTATACTCACAAAACACTATGTACAATACAAAGAAGAGCCCGAGGCCCAATGTGTGTGTGTGCGTGCGTGTGTGTGTGCGTGTGTGTGTGCGTGCGTGCGTGTGTGTGTGTGTGTGTGCGTGCGTGCGTGTGTGTGTGTGTGTGTGTGTGTGTGTGTGTGTGTGTGTGTGTGTGTGTGTGTGTGTGTGTGTGTGTGTGTGTGTGTGCATGCTTATCTGAGTTTAGGAGAAAAATGGAGACAAGACAGAGAACATTATGTGAAACTGATCTGGTTGCTTTCAGTGTTGGTCTGGATATGGTGGTAATTACAGTACACAGTTTATGAATAAATCAGCACACGCAGCTGTCATCACCCAGTTAACACATTTGAGTGGCACCCCACAGAAAATTCAAGAGCACCCACCTACTTCCAATTACCCACAGGCAGAAAAATCCATGTAAATCCTTGCAGTTTGAACCATTCCACTCAAAGTGTTGTAACTCAACAATTATGGAAGATAGTTTAGCACAACTAAAGCTTCGTTTCCTCTGAGCAGTACTGCTAAGTTTAGGCTGGTAAGGTGCTGTCTGGACTAATGTAGCTGGCGTTTCCACTGCCAGGTGTGTCGACTGGATGGATGCAGCTCCCTCCGTGGCATTAAACGTGCAGCATCGTACCTGCGTGACGCAGTGTCTCCAGTAAATAAAACTTATGAACTGGTGAACAAAGGTTTCTGGTAAATGACATTTTGTTTCTAAAAGCCCTGCCAATTGAACAGCAGTGTAAAGTTGGATAGCACAAGATGTTTGAGGCAGAAGTTTGGGTCTTTTCTCCTGCGAACATCATTTTTACCTGTTCAGCACGTGAGGTGTTTTGGTCACAAGAATCAAAAGTGATGGCTGTGAAACCACCTGAGGAGGAGAACCAAGGCTGAATTGTATGTATCAGATGGGTGGAACCCGAAGCACTCTCCTCTGTTAAACGTTGGCTTTTCCATTTGAACACATGGCTTATTTCACTCTTCGCTCAAAGTCTCTATCATCTCTGTTAAAAATGTGCGCATCAGTGTCCTCAAAAGAGCTACGTTTGAGATGCAACATGCGTCTCAAGGATAAGGCCCAACAGCTTTTATGCCTGAAATTCCCCAACAGCCAGTTAGAACTGAAGAAGCCTTTTAAATCAGAGGTGAAATGCCTTGAAGAACCAGTGTTTTAAGAATACTTCAAAGACATGATTAGTGAGCCTAGCCAACACTTTGTAAGCCCCACTAAATTATTTAGCACGCCAGAGTTGGTACGAGAGGATTTGGCGAGTGATGGGTGCTAAGGGGTTACCCTCAACAGAGGGGGCGGGGAGGAGACACAACGAAGAAACCCGGAAGATAAATACAACAAAATCAAATATTGCAGAGAAACATCAAACACAGTGCAAAAAATATGATCTGCTTAGACTCTCCGAGCAGAATCTGGTTGAAATTTGGAAAGAACGTCTCCATCTGTCAGACGTTTCCATTATGCAACAAGTGTGGAGAGAGACTGTTCCCTTTTCAGATTAAAACAGGTTAATTCTCCAAATGCTACTTGTGTCATTTTATATTGTTGATTACAAGAGAGAGACTGGTTAGTATAACGCTTACATATTTTCTATAATTGCTTTATAAAGTACTGGCAGTTGAGTCTGGACTTGTAGTTGTGACCTTTTGTTGCCAATTAGTTGTGTAGTGTGAAGCAACTACGACGTTCATTCTATACGTTGAGATATTTCTTTGTTTTTTTGGGGGTTTTTTTGCTCGCCTAAATATACTGCTGAAATATTTGGGGTAGTAATTGCTATGAATGAAAAATAAAAAAAAAAAAAGGTTGTGGCTCACCTCAACTCTACATTTGATCTCAAAAATAAAGAAAATCGTGGGTAAACAGAGGGATTCGATTAATCTTCTTACTATGGGCAAACACATGATAGCAATGTTCAAAACTGACACTTTGGTGCAATACAGAGATAAAGAAAAAGAAAAAGATGGGTTGGATCTTCTTGAGAAAGCAAAGCAAAGCAATAGTAATTTTGTGGAAGTTGTCAAGCTCTCTCCCACTGTTTCACAACAGCACAACAGTTTTGTCTAATAGTGGAAGAACAGCCAATGAGATTGCTGGGTAGAGCTAATTGCATAATCCTCACATCAATGCTGGGTTTTAATTGACTGCTTTTTGCCTGCGCAGCAAGACCCTAAATGCATTAAGAGTTCCATCAGTGCAAGATATCGCTTCTCTTCTTCCTCTAATTCTGGTGCTGTCCCCGCTGTGCCAGAATGGAAACCAGCAATCATCGGATGTTACACGTTTTAAATTTCAATTGCTGTAATTGAAAGCAGATTAAACCATCTTCGAATGTTCCGCCCCTTCCAACTCTAAAAATCTCCATCGTGAAAAAAAAAAAAAAAAAAAAAGTTATTGAGTGACTCAAGTTCATTCATGTGGACCAAGTGGCACTGTTCTAAATCTGTCTTCAGACAGAGAAAAATAAAAGGATTTCAACAGATTACTGGCATGCTCTGCATCTGTGTGGCACACACCAGCTGTCAAGAATCTTACACAAGGACTGTCTCTCAGGCGCTGAATTATGCTGACATTACTTCAGGGAAGACAGATAGAGGATATGAGTGGGTGTGCATGTCTCCGCATACATGCACATGTCTGTCTGAGTGTGCGTAAGTGGGTGTCTAGGGTGTTATATTGGCTGTGACCAAACGGTTCTTCTGCGTTGCTGGAAGAAATTGTTTGGTTTAAAGTGTCACTTTTGTCAGTAGCATAAAATGAAGATACAAATGTACTCAACTGTGTCAGAGTTGTGCCTCTTTTCTGAGCTGGAGGCCTTCAATGCAAACACACAGGCTATAGATTATTACAGTAGCTTTTCTTGAATTGCGTGTTTTCAAATATTTCAAAAAAAGAAAAAAAATTGTTAACATCCATCAGTAAAAGGTTAATAGTGGTTTAAGAGGTGGGAACACTAAGTATACACACCCTGTCTTATGAATTATAAAGCATCATAGATATTTTATAGTTAGTCCATTGACTTGAATAAAATACAGCATTTTCATCAAGTTTTTTTGTTTTGTTTTTGTTTTTTTAGATGACGAGATGACATCAAGTGAGAGACAGGCTGCCCGCAGGCCCATGCCGGGACAAATCCATCTCATTCACTCCTATGGTCAACTCAGAACTGGCTTCACATGCACGATTTAGGACTGTGGAGTACCACTTCATTGGTTATTCATCATATGACCCCGTTTGAAACATTAAATATACTGTATTATCCTTGCCCTCATCATCTAAGATGGATCTGTCTACTTACATAGAGGCCGTGCTCTATGATATAAGGTTCTGCTTGGCGACTGTCACTGTGGTCAAACCCTGGATGACAAGTAAAGTCAGAACACTGCTGCACCGCAACATCACCTTCAGGTCGGGTGATAAAGAACTGTACAGGATCACAAGAGCTGAACTAAGGAAAGGCATCAAGAAAGCAAAAAAGAAACTTCAGGAGGAAAATACAAAACCACCTCTCCAACAATAACCCATGGAAGGCGTGGTGGGGGATACGTCAGCTGACCAACTTAAGGGGACGGTGCTGTAATAGTGGTGGAATTGAACTCGTTCTTTGCATGCTTTGAGATCACACCCCAGCAGGCTGCAGCCACTTCATCCCAGCCTTCAGTCTCCAGCCACTGACTGTAAAGGAACAGGATGTGGCACAGGTACTCAGCAGGGTGAACACCCGCAAAGCAGCCGGACCGGATAGTGTTTCTGGGAAAAATACTCCGACCCTGTTTCGTTCAGCTCTTTCCCAGGTCTTTACAGGAATCTTCAACTGCTTCCTGTCACATGCCTCCATCCCAGCCTGTCTCAAGGGAATCACCATCATCCCAGTACCAAAGAAATCATTCACAGCCTGCCTTATTGATTATCGCCCAGTTGCACTTAACACAAGTTATCATTAAATGTCTGGAACGTTTGGTCTTAAAACACATCAATGACTGCCTTCCTTCCTCCTTCAACCCTCTCCAGTTTACTTATAAAGTAAATAAATCAACAGAGGATGCCATATCCATCACCCTTCATACTGTGCTGAGGCACCTGGAATGCAGAGACACCTATGCCAGGATACATTTTGTTGATTATAGCTCAGCTTTTAACACTGTAGTTCCTGACAACCTTGTCAGCAAACTGTCTGACCCAGGACTTCATTCACTCACTTCCCGTTAGATCAAAGACTTTCTCACAAACAGACCACAGGCAGTGAAACTAGTACCCTACCTGTCCTCCACCCAGTTACTGAGCACCGGTTCCCCTCAAAGGTGTGTGTTGAGCCTGTAGCTCTACACCCTCTACACCGTAGACTGCAGGCCTGCCTATACCAGCACCACTATGGTGAAGTTTGCAAATGACACCACAATGGTGAGGCTGATCCCAAGAGGTGAAAAGTCCTCTTACGGAGAGGAAGACCTGAAACTGTCTGTGTGGTACCAGGCCAACAAACTTTGTCTTAACAACACAAAGACAATTGAGATCGTCCTGGACTTCAGGAGGCACAGGGCAGACCTGCTGTCTCTTTGCATCAACGGCAGAGGAGAGAGTCTACAGCTTCATTTTCTTGGTACCATCATCTCCGCAGACCTCTCTTGGACAGTTGACATCATGGCCATTGTTAAGAAAGCCCAGCAGCCTACACTTCTTGAGAGTCCTGCGGAGGAACAACATCTACAAGAAGCTGTTGGTATCTTTCTATGTCTAGTGTCCTCTCCTACTGCATCAGGGTGTGGTTCTCCCACCGCACTGAGGCAGACCAACAGATGCCACAAACGGTGGTGAAGCCGGCACAGAAGATCATTGGTTGCCCCCTTCCATCCTTGAAGGACATTTATTTACCTCAGCAGAGCTAAGGTAGTTATCAGAGACAACACCCACCCTGCCTATCATCTCTCCCACCTGCTATCTTCTGGCAGGCCTTACAGGTCCATCAGATCCAGAACCAGCCGACTCAGTGAACGTTTCTTCCCACAAGCAGTCACCACGCTTAAAACGTATATGTCATAACACTCATTCTTGTGCAATAACTAACTTTCACATATTTTATGTATGTTGCACTGTGTTAAACTATGTTTATACTATGTTTTTTTGTTTTTATGTTGTAATACCACTCCAGGTGCTAAAGCTTTATTGTACATTTTGTACAATGACAACAAAGTTTTGAATATTAAGTTGTGAATTTGGGATGTGTGTACTGTGTATGTGAGCTGGAGAGAAAAAGAACAACATTCAAGTCACAACTTCTGTCTCCTGATTGTAGATTATGTCTCCCCGCTTTCGTTGACAAATCTGCTTTGCAGATGCATCTACTACATTCACCCAAATGGAACAAATTAAACTCTACAGTGCGTGATTTGGAAAAACATACTCTGTTTTACATGTTGTTTTGCATTATCAAGTTGAATCTAATTTTGACTTTTAGTTTAATGTCACATATGCTTGGATACACACTTTTCTTCTCTGTTTTGCTCTTGTGATCTATTTTTTTCTTTGCATTTCCTAACCATGCTTGGAAAAAAACGAAAAAGCACCCTCCTCATTTAGGTCCAACGAGTGTTTTGTACCTACAGCAAATGGTATTGAAATCGCATAAAAGCTAAACAATGCGTGTTTGACTGCTTGAAAGCAGATACTGTAAGTTATGCATTAGAAAAAGTCCCTTTTCTGCAACAGTGGAAGGTATTAGGCTAGTTTGTTATGTTTTTACCCTAAGGGTGATCCTCTTTTTTTCCAAAAACAGGTCTAGCTGAAAAAGCAGTTTTGCAAGGTGTTATCATTCTTGCTATCGGGTTTCAAAAATGATGTGTCACTCTAACTCAACTTGATATGTTTCTGTGAAGAAAATGGCAGGACCTTGGCTTGTGACAGTCCTGAAATGGTTCCCCTCTACTCAGGAGGATCCTTACTTTGTGGCAAAGAGACCAATACAATGCAAATTAGTTGTTTTGTTTGTCATAGTAACAGTATTTGCGGTGCACATCTTATTTGGACGACTCTGAAGTCATGATTTGTGTGCATGTGTGTATATTTGTTGGACCAGGAGAATCTGGGAATACTGTTTGAACTAAAAGGATTTAATGAGCCCGCAATTTAATGTCTTTTGCACTTTTATGGCAGGGGTTAATCACTGGATCCACACAGTAAGAACTGTCAGGAAGGTTTTGTAATTTATTCACTATTTATACACATGGAATTGAACGGTTCAAAAGTCAGTAATGGACTGGGATAATTAAGGGTTATGCTACAAAATTGGCATTTACAGTATCTTCAGACAAGATGACCTTGTGACCTTGAGGCTATATGGCTTAACAAAGCTATAGAGCTACAAAAAAAAAAAAAAAACAAAAAAAAACAAAACAAAGCAAAAGTTAAAGAAAATTAAGTCTTTCCTTCAAATGCTATGAATTGCTTTTTTGGACACGTAAAAATCCAATCCCCCTCTCTATTTCCATCTCTCTTATGATTTCATTTTTTCTTTCTGTCTTTGTTTTTTTTTTCCTTTTCTTTCTTTATCTTGTCTGTAGCAGCTCTCAGGGTTTTGTGAGCTCACAGGCAGTAGAGAAATATTCTGATGGCTTTGACCACCAAGTTTGTCTGTGCAGATGTTTCCATGGATAGCAATGTGAGAACCTTTATCTCTCAAGTGCAGGCATGTGTTTATGTCTGATACTGAAAGGTGCTGGGCCGTTTTAAATGTTTAATTAACATTAAAATGTGGCGATGACATAATGCCATGCACAAAGAGATGGAGCACAAAAGGGCTAAATTACTTTGGGAGGATTCAGACAGTCTAATTTTGTCTTAATGCTTGTGCTGGGTGGTACTGTATTCTCTTCAGTTCAGGCTGTATTGATTATTGGCGTAATCGCCATCTGGGGGACTATGTGGGAGGAACAAATATGAAGACATTTTTAAAATAAGTCAAATTTATCACACTGTTTTGCTTTTCCTTGTGTTTGCATAGGATAGATCCCAGTAATACGTAGAGTGCATTCTCCTCTGCTTTCACTGCAATCCCATTCTTGATTCATCTGTATAAAACTGAAACAAGGAACCCCAGTTCTTCTTTTTTTCAAGATTACATCTATTAGTAAAGTAATCACTTTTTGTTTGTACCTACAAAATGATCCAGTGACATAAATAACAATCCATGCTCTTCATTCATTTTCAGCTATGCGTTTAAAGATACTAACACTATACAACGGCTACTAACTATGTTTCTGAACTTTAGATCATCAGTTTTGCTTTTGAATCCACAGAAAGATGTAAATTGGTATTCAAATATAAATAAGTGAAAAATAATAATTTATGAACAAAAGCAGAGAATATCTTGATGTGGAAATGCTGTTCCTATTCTTCAAGCTCTCTGGTGCATTCGCTGGTCTGCATTACCTGTGGATTTCTGTCTGTCCGGCTTCGTAGCTGTGTGGAGCCTAACGGCTGGGTTGGTCATGGTGCCTAACATGTGTTCATGGTTCCTTATCTTGGATCTTTATGATCTTCATAAACTTTTTACTGGGACAGATATGTATCTCCTTATAAAAAAGTATATTTGTCTTCTAGACATTATTCTCTGTCATTTTTCTTCATGCACATACCCAGACTGTTGAGCCTGGCTACGGGCTTTCACTCGGTGCTGCTTCGGTGCCGCATGAAGATGGCACTCTGGACTACGCTACCCTGCAGATATACCTCTTCTTATAGGATCGCTAAAATGATTAGACTTCCTCCTTATGTCACTCAACTTGTGTATGTGCTGTTATATTTATTACCAATCCGGCAGCAGAACTTTGGCTTATACCATTTTCCTATCCTCTTTGAATAACAGTCATTATCTTGATGATATTCTCAAATGCATAATCATTCTTCTCTTGTTAATTATTTCTGGTAACATTTACCCAAATCCTGGACCTCCCCGGTTAATTTCTCTATTCCTCAACCGTATTTCAGCATCTTCTGCAAGCGAACATGTTTAGGTTTTTACTCCACATAAACATTTGTGGCTTATTGAATTCCACACATTTTGACAATTTAAAACCACTTATACACACTGCTAGTCCTGATATTTCACCAGGAAAGAACCACAGAGGGGGTGTGATGTAAAGACTGTCTACACTGCACTGTAACTCTTTCTAAATCAGCTCCCAAGCAGTTTAAAATTTTGTTTTTAAAGCTTAAACTTTCACAAAGTTGTTGATTAACCATCTTTGCCTGTTATAGTAAACCTTCTGCTCCAGCCTCAACACTCTCAACCCTCAGTGAACTTCCACTTGCACCATATACTTCCCTCTGAATTTGTCCTCATTGGGGACCTAAACTGGAATATGCTCAACTCGCCTGACACAGTTTTGCAGCAGTTTGATGTGCTACACCTTTCCAAATTATTCGTGAACCTACCAGACTCAGCCCCAAAATCTCCATCTTCGTCCACTTTAATTAACTTCATTCTCACTAACACTCCTTTAAACTATATATCAGGTGTCTTTCCTTCCTTCCTTCCTTCCTTCCTTCCTTCCTTCCTTCCTTCCTTCCTTCCTTCCTTCCTTCCTTCCTTCCTTCCTTCCTTCCTTCCTTCCTTCCTTCCTTCCTTCCTTCCTTCCTTCCTTCCTTCCTTCCTTCCTTCCTTCCTTCCTTCCTTCCTTCCTTCCTTTTGCTCCTTCATGCTTCATGCTTCAGTGAATTGAAACAGAATCGACTCTATCCCAACCTTAGTTGATGCCTGGTCTTATTTTAAGAATACATTTAGCTCAATTATTAATAAGCACACCCCTGTGAAAAAAAAAATCAGAATTAGGAACCGTTTTAGTCCCTGGTTCTCTCATGAGCTGGTGAAGGTCATTAATCCGATGATCGCCCTTTGAAAGTGAAAGTGAAGAGCATCCTGTCAAACCCACTTACCATCTTTAAAGAGGTGCCACAAGGTTCTATCCTGGGCCAAACATTATTTTCATCTATATCAATGATGTGGCAAGAGCTGCAGGCAGTTCCCAGATCCACTTATATGCCGATGACACCATCCTTTAATCATTTGGGACTTCTCTTCACTCTGCAGCCTCACCTCTGTCGAACCGTCTTTTCATAACCTCCACATCCATCTCAATTCCAATAAAACCAAATGCATCATCTTTAATTGTAGAAGCAACGCCTCTAACCCTCCCAACATCATCTGCGCAGATGGATCAACTCTGGCATTTAATATCCCAGCATCTGGCTGGATTTCTCCTTATTTATATGCGTGGAGAAGGATAATTTATAGTCAAAAATATAAGCTCGATTAGGTTTCCTCTCCCGCTATAAATCCTCCTTCACTCGTTCTGCCAGACAGACTCTTGTCTAAACAACTGTTCTCCCCATCCTGAAATATGGTGACATCATTTACAAGATGGCCCCAAAAAAATATTTAAAAAAAATAAACACTCTCTACCACTCAGCCATCCACTTTGCCACGCATCCTTCCATACCCATCACTTTGAACTCTATAAACTGGCCGCATGGTCGTCCCTTCATTCCCAGGCGCCTCCTCCATTGGTTTCTTTTTGTTATTAAATCAATTCTGGGCAAAACACCCTTGTATTTGTCATCGCTCCTTTATCCAGGCAGTAGAACATCATATCTGATCCGATGATGTCAAGGGGGAAATTTAGGCTAAATTCAGGGTAAATTTCTGGACAAAGTCCTGCCACTACACAACATGAATGCTCACATCTGGCATCACATTTGTTAAGATTATTAGCCACTTGGGTCAGTACATGAATAGAGTATCCAGTTAAGCCTCAAACTATTTTAAGTTCAAAATGAATAAATACATTAATAATGTCACATCTATCTAAGTAGGGAGAAAATAGACAAGTATAGTTCCTTTTTTTGAAAAAAAACAAAAACAATATGACATACCTGCTTCAACAGCCTTCACAGTGATGTTGTGCCAGCCTGCGGTTTCTCTGTCCAAATTTTTTCCTAATATGATAGCGCCGGACTCAGTGTCAATAGTGAAGATCATGTCGAGGTCTGTCGTTCGATCAATGGAGAACCTGCCCATAAAAAAAACAAAGTAAATAAATAGACCAATAAATACAAGTTTGAGCAAAAAAGAGAGACATATAGAAAAGACAAACACAAGATGTTAAAAATCCAATTGTCCAAATGTTTTAAGTTTTGATAAAAGGTCAGGTCATTCTGGTTATGGCAGTTATTCAGCACATATATGACAAAGCCATAAGTGGCAACTAAATAACTAAATTAACAAAGAAGATATGTCTTTAATAATTCCACAGTTCCATTTTTAGCCAGGATACTTTTTAAAAAGAAATTTAAAATGTTTAATTAATATATTCTGGTTTAATATAGGTACAAAAAAAAAAAGATTCATGGACCATTTGAAGCTATCTCCTCATATAAAAGTACCCAAAGTGGCCTCACTACAGAATGTTATGTAGTAACTGTGTATCATAGTGGAAAAACATTTTAAAAACTCATAAATGTAAAGTTGTACTTTTTAGGCTTCAAAATATACTGCTAAAAAAAAATCATAAAAAAATAAATAAACAGAAAACCTAAATCACATATTCCAAATCCCAATATATGAAATATTTAGTAGTTGGCTCAGTTGGTTCAGAATCAAACTCAAATTCAAAGTGGAAACATTAGATTACAGTGTGTGTATATATATATATATATATATATATATATATATATATATATATATATATATATATATATATACATATATATATAGTCCAGAGACTTTTAATTTTATTGGTTATTGATGAGCATAAATAAGTTAAAAATACAAAAAACATGAAAAATAATGCTGGCATGTCATAATCCCTGTGATTTTATCTAAAAGCTAATATATTTTGAACATGTGAATAAAAATGCAACTATTGCAGGTTATCCAGTAAGACTTGGAGAGCATTTGCCAAAACGAGTATGCTCTGAAGTAGATTTGCACTTCGATAATTTCTTGTTTTTTTTGACATTAAAAAAAGCCAACAAGAAACCAAGCAGAATAGTCGTATTTACTTCATCTGTACAGGGCTGCAGAGGAGCTGGAGCCAATTTGAACGTTCACTGAGCAAGGTACACCCTGTACAGGTCAGCAGTCCATTACATTGGACAACAAAATAAACTATCAATCTACATACGGAGAACACGTCCCTGGAGAGTTAAAACTTCAGCAACACAAGAACTGGTACAGATGAAATTACTTTTCAAGATGCATAAGGCAATATGGTGACACAGAAGTTTCATTGTTCACTATAAAAATAAACATAAATGTATATTTCCATCTTTGGGGTTCTGGGTGCTCTTAAAAGATTGTTGAGCCAACAAAGATCTGCTCAAATGGTTTCTTTGCTTCTGGTTTCTAGCTCACCCTTAATACCTACAAACACACACACACACACACGCACGCACGCACGCACAAACACACACACACACGCATGCACACCTGCAGCTAGCTTTCCTGTGCCTGCATAATAAAGAACCATGGGCTCCATCAGCTTTTATGGTTTCTGACAAACATACCAGCCAGCATTCTCTTGGTCTCATGAGAATTAAGGCTAGATGTGTAGATATAAAATTAAATATCACCGTAAACCAGTGTGGAACAGGAATCAGAACATGGATCATTCATTCATTTATAAACCACTGTGGGTGCAGAGCAGCATTTTCTGTATGTATTTTATTCATGTCACTGCATGTCGGTACATAAAAACAGATTCTCGATGACTCTGGCATTCAAAATGGGTAAACGTCAGTATATATATATATATATATATATATATATATATATATATATATATATATATATATATATATATATATATATATATATATATATATATTTACATACATATGTATATGTTTGACAGAGTACAGCACAGAGAAGCACAAAGCCTACATGCAGTTTCAGTGAAGGTGTATTCATGTATTCATTCAGGTAAATATTTTAAAGTATTTTTAACATCCTATTCAGGACAGTGATTTAGCCAAAATACATTTACACCTGCTGATACCCATCTGGATAATAAATATTAAATATGTTTTGCCTTACTTTATCATTTTGTCATCACTTAAGACTGCAACCATAACAACAGAACCTTTCATTTTTGCAAAAAAGGGATGTTTTCAAAGTGCTTTTAGTCACACTGCTCCCCTCAGGGTAATTATGGATGTTATTAAATGTTGTCATTATTGTCAGTATTTGTCGAACTTCAGTAATTTACAAACTTCCAGCTAGTATATTGGTTAAACACATAAAAGAAAATTATTATATGCATATATTCCTTACATAAAATATTCATATGAAGAAAAAATATCCAGCTATTAGGAAATTGGTGTAACATAAAATTTATAATATTTTGCCAGTGCATTCTATCCCGAGTAAAGGTAAATTGCAACATTATGTAAATTTTGAGGTGCCAAGATATTCAGCAAATGCAATGTCCTGCTTGGTTTCACTGTGGAAAGCTGAACATATTTTCTACAAATGTGTTCATGGTAATCAGATCAACATTCACCTGCAGTTTTAAACTTAAAAATAAGCACTCTGGGTGCATTATATGTAGAGGTTAAAAAGGCTGTTCTGACAAATGTCAGAGGCCATTAGCTGGTGTCTCCTGGCTAACATCCTTCCTGTTTTCAGTCTTCCTTTCCTCAAACACATAGCGACACATCAACACACACACACAAACACGGGTTCATGTATGCTCGCACATGTATCATCCACACACCTGCAGCTGCAGGCTGTCAAGGAAGTGGTGAGCGACAGCACTGCCATTTGTGTCGGGGTTTATTACACCTGGAACCCAGAGTCTCATGCATTTTTAATGGAGGTAATTTTCACAAGCCTTGAGTGTGTTGGTGTATACTCTGTCAGCGAGACTGTCACAGCCCTTATCTCAATGCACAGCACAATATGTAATAGCTACCTTAGTTCACGGCAAGAAAACGCATGAGTTTCACAGTGTACGCTCGGAAATCATAAAACGACCACTTACTGTAACCCAAAATTGTAATATGCCTCAGTTGTTTTATTACATACAACTGTTGCCAAAAGAAGGGTAAAGACAGACTAGTTTTTCCTGAAAATTTTTCTAACCAAAATTTGTCCATTTTCTGGTATGTGGTGAATATGTGATTATGTGTCACATGAATGCTGCCTGGTATACAACAACAAGAAATGCAGACATTACTATTTCACAATTTCCGTGCAACAGTACTATATTTTGGATAAATCACACCCACAACAATATTTCTTCTGAGAAAGCGCAGCTTATCTACATCCTCCACCTCACATTACGATTCCTCTTGATACAGAAGAATACTGGATGATACTGTTTTATCACACATATACCCTGCCGCTGGGGCTTTAATTCTATCATGAAGAGGAATTGTTAAAAAAAAGGGTTTTCCTTTTAAGCCCATCAGCTGCATATGTACCTACAATACTTTCACCCAGTAAGTTATAGATCTTTAAAATGACATTTTTCATAGTATAAAATTTTCTTCTGATAAAAATGTGCAATAGAAATAATAAAGCAGTACAGTAGGTGCAGTTTTGATAGAGCGGATGATGCAATTTTTATGTGGTTTAAATCTTTGCATGGTCATAATTGTGGTTATATGGAACATTTGCAAAAAAAATAAGGGGCTGGAACTATAAAGGTCTGCAGGACTTAGGAAAAGTTATTTGCCTGATGCAAATAGTATGTATTCCAATCACTTTAATATTAACCACAACTTTTTTTTTCTCCATATGAGGGGCTTGTGTGTGTCATACAGGTAAAACATTTTTTCTGTAAATTAGCCCTTGCTTAAATTAGATTTATGTCTTCCATACCTAACAGGTTTATTCTTCACATCTGGATCCCTGGCTGTGACGATGCCAACCAATGTTCCAACCTTGGCATCCTCCTGGACTTCCATAATGGTGCCATCTGCTGGTTGGAAGATGGGGGGCTCGTCTATATCCGACACACTCACTAGGACAATGGCCTGGTCGCGGAAAGAGCCGAGGTCCACAAAGCGCGGATCAACATGCTTATTTACTGCTTCGACAACAACTTTGTGTGTCCGTCTGCTCTCAAAGTCCAGCGGCTGAAAAAGAAACAAGCAAGATTGTTAATGAAAGGTTGCACACTGCAGTCATCAATGACTTAAACTGACAGGATTCTCAGCTCTGACACTGTTGGACGGAAGCTAAGTTACAGTTATGCAAAATAAGCTTGTCAAAATTTAGATTCTACTCATCAGTAGCAACACTAAGCCATTGCACTTGAATACACTTGACATAAACACTCATCTTGGATGATTCAAATTCATGTGGGCATCACTGAATCCTAACATGCATTGAGAGCACAAGATCCAGTTACTCAAACTATATTCACTGGTTCATGGAGAGTTATTTTTTGGTACTGGCCACAAATATGCCAAACCAGAGGACTATGGAGTCCATAAATTTTACTCCAGGTGATCAATGTATCATGGAGTTGTCTTTTGAATAAGGATAAATCATTAGACTTTTTAGTCATAGTTGGTTTAGGTATTGATCTCTATGGATCAATTTAGGTGTAGTTTTGCAAACTGGATCCATGCAGGATTGGAAACAGAAATAAGACAGATTACAAGTTTATTTCTAAAGTGTATAAATATTGGTTCTCACTATCATGGTGAGCCTTGCGGATCCAGTTCATATTAATCGTATCCATTAAACACAAAAAGTACCATGTCAAATGAGTTTGAGATTACTTTTTGCAGAACATCCATCCATCCATCCATCCATCCATCCATCCATCCATCCATCCATCCATCCATCCATCCATCCATCCATCCATCCATCCCATTAAAATTAGGCTTGGATTAAGCTTACAGCTTATAGCTTATAGTGCTGGCTTGGGTTGCACTGAGGCCTGCCAATGGGTGGGACTTTTTTCACGACAAGCAAAATCGCTTAATAAAAAATCAAAAGCAGAACCGATTTAATGTAACTCTGTACCTTCTTTATGGAAACAACAGCTTCCTGTGTGTCTACATCTATCGTGACCTTGAAGAGTTCTCGTCCGTCTTTGATCAGATAGCTCATGTCTGTGTTCTCTCCCATATCCGCATCTGTAGCAATGACACGTCCAACTGGTGTCCCAACAGCGGCTCCTTCTGACACTGTAAACTGGTACATCTCTGGTAAATAGAGAAGAGGGCCGGAGGGAGAAAAAGACAGACAATTCAACCGAAACACTGAGATGAAGTTGTATAAACCATTGCAATGATGAAAGTCGGATAGAGGAGAAGAAATCATCAGTAGAGGAAGCAAGTTGAGCAATACACGAATGGCCGTAGATGTGAGAGAGAATATAAAAAGAAAAGTAGAAAAAGTAAACAGATGAAGAAGATTTAAATATGACAAAGATTGAAGATTAAAGATTTAAGTACATTTAAATTGGGATTGTGATGAACAAATTGCACAATTATGACCAAAGTGATCACTGCATTTCCATGACGGATTGCACAGAGAGATATATGTATTATTATGAATAAATTGTACATCAGAACACTTTGCATATTGTTAACAGTTATGACTATCCCCATATATCTGCCACTGGATTTACTTTTCTACAATACATCAAACAACCATTAACAATTTAAAATCCTGAACCTACCATTATGATCTACGAAACAGCACGGCCAAAGGAAAATAAATCAAAAGCTGTCATAGATCATTATGAAGTTGAAATAAAGCAAGTAGATTAAACACTGTTGATCCCATGGGAGATATTTTGTAAAAACACCAGAATCCTTAAATTATATGTCATTCTCCTATGCGACTGATTTATGAAAATCTATTTCAGACTCTGTCTCCCCGTATCCTACAGTGGTGGTACTGTTATTCTCCTGGGTTTATCGTTGTGACTGGGTAAATATGGTTTACGAAGATGAAAAATGCATTCACTCAGAATATGAAAAGGTATGTGGAGACATATCAAACAGCCAACTAGACTGTCACATGCCGCAACCATCAAACGTAATACTATTATGGGCTTATTCGGTAGTGTAGGTTTAACCAGACAAAGTGGACAAAATAAAGACCTGATTTGGGAGGATTATGTGAAATCACCTTTTTAGTGTCATTTCTAATTATTTTTCACAAGCTTTAGAATTTATCATGGCAATATACTGTGTATTAGATAACTATAACTTAGGAAAAAAAAAAAAAGAATAAAACCATGAGTGCACTAAATGTAGTATGGGAACATCCAGAGTCTTCTTTGTTTGTTTAAAAGAAGTCTGTATTCTTAATTTGCCTGTTGAACATGTGCACATTGAAGGCTCTGTGAGAGCCATTAAGCTGAAAAACCAACAGACACAATAAATATAATGCACAATCATCTGTATTGATTCAACTTTTTATGAGCCTTGCTTAAGAAGAATAGTTAAATATACAGTGGAACACATCCATTTTCCACATTTGATAGACTGCTTCGTTATGGGCTGCTGGTATAAATGCACCATAAATTTAATTAAGGTGATTTTCCCGGACCGAATGCAGGCCGTTCATGCCACATGCCACTCAGTAGCCTACAGGTGTGATATATCTACGGTGTGTATTTTATAATGCTCTTATTTCTTTTCTAGAGAAAAAAATGTCAGTCAAATGTTTTCCTCTCTTCTTACATTGTCATCTCTTTTCGGTCCAATCTAAGAAAAAGCGGGGGACACACTCACTGTGTGGGAAGCGCGGTGGGCTGTCATTAACGTCTGTGATCACTATGGTCACTGTGGTGGAGCCAGAGAGACCACCCATTTGTCCAGCCATGTCTGTTGCCTTGACGACCAACTCATAGCGATCCTGTGTCTCACGGTCCAAATCTGCCACCGCTGTCATGATGATTCCTAATGATTAAGGAACGGAGGAGAGTTTGATAGGAAGAGGCAGAGAAAAGAAGGAAGGATAGTTAGAAAATGAGGCTACTGTAAAGGTTACATTAGACGTTAACACTTGTGCAATAACAAGCTGTATTACCTGTTCCAGCTTGAATAAAAGCTTCAACTGTGCACTGTATTATCGGGGCACAAGTGCAGCTTTAGACTGCATCATATATGCCCCTCTACACATATACTATTTCATGGCTCAGTTGTAATAAAATAAATAATATATAGGGGCAGAATGAAAGCATGCCACAGCCACCCCGAACAGTATTGCAACTCCTTCATGATGGTAACGACCACACTCATGTCACTTAAAATCTACAACACAATTACCTAATGAGCGCTAGTCAGCTAAAATTCTATGTAGATCTGGAATCTATGGCGTTTGTCGAAGCAAACCAGGATATTTTGCACCCTGATTTTATCCAGCTGTATTTGGTTGTTTCATTCTGCTGTGGTGGCATAATTAAACTTTACCCTCTGGAATTTTATTTATTTATTTATTTTTTTATCTTTGTGTGCTGTCTGATTCCCAAGGATTCTTACTTGGCATGTAACTCAATGATTACAGTCACATTTAACTTTGGGCCATATTCCATGAATATCCAAAATAAAGTGCATGCATCAGTGGAGTTAAGGAGGGAGCCAAATGACATGCTCCCATTTCATTCACCAGAGGCCAGAGGGAATCATCTAAATTAGGACTGTTGAAAGTAAATCCCTAATCTGCAACAACTCTACCCAGAGAACATTGTGGTGAAACATTTATGGTTTGTAGATGAGTTTGTATTGTCTGTTTATTCATCTCTTATAAGTGTGTAAATTGTATGTTTTCCAAATCCCAGTATTTATCACATCTACTTAACTATTATAACTGTAATAATAATAAAACCAAGTACACCAGCTTTTATATCGTACCTCCCCATAGTAATTCAGTACATGATGTAAAAAAAATCATTACTTTCTAATTAATTATTATTATTATTATTTTTTTTTTTTTTACATCATCTGTCTTTTTGTTTTTATCATCCAAGGCAATGGAAGGCCAACTGTACCGTGTTCCTTTTAAAACTGATTGTCGTGCCATTTGGGCCTTCACAGCTAATATAAAAATAGAAAACAGTCTTGTTTTAGAACTCCGTGGAATCAGCTCACCTTTTACACCCGTCACTGTGCCATTTCTTCTGCTGCAGAGTGAGCAGAAACCAATCATCCATACACACCGAACTGCTCCGCTCACATTTTCACGGGTGGCACCATTGTGCTTTGACATTGGAGTGGACAAATGTCAGAAGAAAACATGATCGCTTCTTGGAAAACTGCAGAAATACCCAAAACTTGTTTTGTTCTTCATTCACTTTTCTCCTATTTTTTTTTTTTTTTTTGTTTTTGTTTTTCAGAGCACAGAAAAAGCCAGGCTTTCTTCACTGCCTGTGTGTTGTTTGGAAGGATGAGTAGAGGAAGTAGCTGGATCTGTTTGTTTGTGCGCACCAACAAAACATCAGCATGGAACAATGCGTGGCAGGCGCAACCGCAGACGGGAGTTTTGCATTTCAAGGAGCGCACAGCAACCCCTTGCTGCGGTGATATAATTGTCATGGTTTAAGGTGGCATCTACAATGGCGTTTACACCAGCATGTAAGGCTTTCAGAAGCTTAGGGAGACCAACTCAGGCATGTCCCGTGCCACTTTAAACTGCGCTGTATGTCTCTTTTTTCCTTTTTTGCTTTTATCAGCTGTGTTTTTTTTTTGTTTGTTTTTTTTTTGTTATTTATCCTGTGAATATAATTTACGTTATTTAAACCACAAGGAAACACAGTTTGTAAAGTACTTCTTATAGATTTTTCATCTCTTTCTTCCATAAGCCTGCTGGTAGCTGGCAACACATAATGCACGCTTAAATGAGGAATGAACCTGAATGTCTTTTTGTCTTCTTCTGCTGCCGTTCTGCTTAATCATAACAAAAACACGCCATGTCAGAAGTGATTGTTGTTACAAACAGAGTGTGGTTCGGTGCTGCAGAACAATACAGGAAAATACAGTGACTTATAACTGAGTTTGTTGTCAAGGTGAGTGAGAGTGATATTAATGAGGGAGATTTCCCACCTGTTCTTGTCTCCTTTTAAGCTGACCTTTCTGACTCGCACCTATTATCCTAGCACATCTGCCTACAAGATCGGGAGTGGGGGTGGATGGCATGAGAGTTGTGAGGAAGAAGCTGGAATGAGCCACTCTGTTTCTTGACTTATCCCACCAAGGCAGAGCCATTTATCATCCAGGCACCCAGGCTGACCAAATCAAAGTGTTGGAGACCAAAAAAGGAATCATTAAAACTTTAGTGCTTTTCCCTGGGGGTGGCATTCGAAGGCAACACCATTGCTAAACTACTTCTGAAAGACTATAGGTCAGGTCTTACTGCTCCTATACACTCTGTACATGAAAATAAAAGTTTCCCTTGTTTAGAACTAAACTGAACAAAAATACCAAACTGAAATGATGTTCATTTAGTTATGTCATTTGTTTAAAACCAGCTATGACACAAAAAGCATTTAATGAATTGAACTTTCTTCATGTTGAAAATCCTTTTTGCAAGAAAGATCATAACATTTTTGTATTTAATGACTTTTTTCCAGACCAAGTGGATTTAAAAAAAGCAAAAAGGTTCACTTTGTTTCAAACATTCACTATTGTGATGAAACAGTTTAGATATACCTTTGTGAATCTTTCATTAAGACATGAAGACATTTATTTTGATTTAGATTTTTTTCCCACTAAAACGTATACCTGCACCTGACTGACAGGAAACATCACCCCGAGACGTTTGCTGTCAAATTGGACAGTGGGAAGGGTTACTGAAACTGTGGACTTTTTTCAGGTTTGATGGTTACCAGAAGATCTGTCACATGTCTAAAAGATCTTGCATAAGGGTGTGAACCGCTGTACTGCTTCTTCATATGTGAATTGGAGCGTGATGACAAAAGTGCTTAATAGTGTATATAGAGGTACTGTATAAATGTGGATAACTGGTTGAATAAAATTCTGATATTTTTTCATTCAACCCAGGGCTCTGGTTTGGAAACTGTGTACAATTGATATATTTTTTTTTGCCTCTGAGTAGTTTCAAAAGATTTTATTGCTTTCACTGTTTTTATTGTTAAACAAAGAAATCCCCCTCCTAATGTATTGTTTTTACGCATAGATTTTATAGAACATATTCTTTTGAGATTTGTTTTCGGTTGTATTGTCATGATTTTGTTTTATTTTGAGTTTTTGGTGTTTGCTGGTCAAACGTCTTCCTATGTATTCAGAAACTATTCATAGACTAAATCTTAATACGGCTTAATTTCATTTGATTCCATGTTTGACACAGATACGATCCTACAGCAGTAAGTGGAAAGTACATGTAATATGAGTGTAATTGACTTCTAAATGATTCATTTAATGTTTGTGTTGTCTGAAATGTTATTTTGAGTTAAACAGTCTGCACCACAAGCTCTTCCACATCACTACAGCCAGGAGTTGTTGGATAAAACTGCGGAAGGTTACTGACCTAGTTGATGTTTTCAGACAGAAATTTAATTTTATTTTGGGCATTGTGGTCTAAAATTTGAGATCTCTTAAAGTTGCAAAATCAAAGCACAAAAAAGGTGTTTTCCTACCTGTGTGTTTATCAACTGTAAAAAACCTTTCTCCATCCAGCACACTGTACACCACTCTGGCACTGCTCCCGTATGTGGGGTCATCAGCATCTGATGCTGTGACCTTCATTACAGATGTTCCTGTTGAGGAAAGACAACATAATGTCAAGAAGATAAAAATGGTAATAAAGACTTCAAAGCCTGGCGGCAACTTTGAGTTAATTTGAGTTAGTGTCAGCTATTAATGAAAGGGCTAGAAAACGCATCACACCAGTGAGAGGATCTCACAAGTATAGTGAGAGTAATGTGTGTGTGAAAGTTTGTGCACACACCTGTGTATGCATTCATGCATATTTGTCTGTGATTATATTCGGGAGAGGGAGATTAATGCATTTGGGCACCAGCAAGCTCTTTCAGCTCTTTGCACATCATTTTCCATACAAATATTTTGAAGTTCCAAATTACTTTTTCACTACACCGGCACTCAGAGTTATTCTGCCTCTTGTTGGCACAGACATTCTCACAGATGAAAGGGAAAATGAAATCGCACAGTCAACATTACATCTTCAAAGACCGTTAGAAGTAGGGAAAAAACTACAGCAAACAATTACATGTGATTACTGGCACTTAGGCAAAGAATACTGATTGAAGAGACCCCACCCCCACCCCTTCCAAAAAAAAAAAAAAAAAAAAAAAATAGCGTAGAAGTTATTAAATTTACACTTAGTGCAACTCAAGAACTGTATACAATATGCCACTAGAAGTAAAATCAAATAAGGAACCACCTCCACATTTAGTCACACATTTTAGATAAAGCTCAGCCTAAAGCTTTAAAATGTTAAAATGCCCAATTATCAGGTTAAGAAACAGCACCATGTTTTTTTTTGTTTTTTTTGTTATGATGATATTCACGCACATGAAAAGGAGGATAAAAAATGAGGATGTTTCCAGGTTACGGCGGGTCCTCAAGGACAAGGAGTCATTCTCCGTCTCAGCCGCTCTGGCCACTGCTCTGGGTAATTACTGACAGCTGGTGTTGTCCACTAAAGGTCACCACTGTAGCCCGTCTCAGAGCCCTGTCATGCCACTGTCCAGCTACATAATGACCGTATGCTAATGTTGCTAATTAGCAGAAAGTGTCAGAGCCCTGTTTGTTTCCTGTCATTGAGTGCAGTTCCTAAGGGGGGCAGACGAGGGAGGGGGAGGCCGGTGGATTATCATTAAACTCAGCCAGCCATTAAATCAGATGGCCCAGATTATCATTCTGCTGCTGCTACCTTTACTAACCCTTTCGTGCTGGAAGCCAGCCCATAATTTCGATGATAAGTAGCATGCGGGATGCATGGATTCATCAGTTTGCTCGCAAGTTGATACGAAACGAGAGAATCTTGAAATGTGGAATTGGCAAACGCCTTGTGAGGTTTTCAGGTAAATCTGGAATAACAGGAGCGCTCAGTGAAGCTAAAATATTGCCAAAAACCTGTGTTCGACACGCTTTAAATTCATATAATTCATATAAGTCACATCACACAGTCATTACCTCTTCGAAATATGCAAAAGTGTACATCACTTTCATCTACCATGGAGGATCAAAAGATGTTGCGTTCCAGTTGAGGGATAAGTGAGTAATATTCCTATTGAGAAAGTGAGACTGTAAAAAGGCATTTTCATTACTGGCAGTAGGCATGGGGTTTGTTAATTCTGCTTACCTTGTTGGCTCTAGTGCTTTGGGTCCAACAAAGCCATTTTCAACCATGGGATTACTCCCTTATCTTAATTTTCCTTAGGTAACAATCAGTTTGAAGCTTAGCTGTTTCTGGATATGGCTGGCAGCAACGTCAGATGCTTTTTGAAGAACTATATAAATGCAAATTCTTCTTTATGGTGTTTATATTAAGTGGAGAAGTGAGGCAATGAATTTGGCACTTGGGGTTCTTATTTAAGTTCTGGCTTGCAACAGTATTTTCACAGGGAGAGCTCATAACTTACAGTATCTGTTGGTATCACTTAAGCAGAGTTGCTGTGATTGACTTATGAGAATTACAGTTGACTTTCTTAGATTGAAATGTAATGCATAAATAACAGTAACAAGAGAAGCACGTCTATTGGAATGAGACTTCTGATATTCATTATGTTCAGAGATGCTTTTCCTCTCACTAATAAAACCTTAATCACAAATTGTTCACTACTCCAACATTCTCTGTAACAGTGATGACTTAACTCGAAAAAAATACTGTGTCTCTCTTTCATTGTATAGTTTTTATTTATTTCACTCATTTGATTTGGAATAGCTAAAAATATGGATATATTAAAAAATAAAATGTGTGTTTAACTTTTCTAAACATATGTCGAAAACAATAGGTTTGATCAACAGAGCATTTGTTTACAGCATATTAGATAAATAAAACCAAATTAAACCTTATTTAGAGGCAAATGATTGCGCAATAAGTTTTTAAGAAATTTTTTTTAGAAAAGACTCTTTATTGCACCAGCTTGGCGGTAAAACCAGCAGAAAATGACATTAATTGTGTATAAATCGCCTGTCCCTCACAAGCGTTAAAGTCAACATGCAACTTCACTTACGTCAAAACCCCTACTTCCAAAATAATAATATTTTTAAAAAGTAGAAAGCTCTTTCCAATATTTTATATGCAGCTGGTTTTCAAAATAAATGTATTAAATTATGGAACAGTAAATTATGATTTTATCACCATAACAGTTTTCGTTGGACCTTTTACGAAAGGAAAAGTGTGCGGCAAAAGTTTCACACAGCGACTTGTCTCACCATTGATGACTAGACAGAGTTACAATTTCTCGCTCCTTTGCAACTCTAATGAGGTTATAGCTTTGCTATTCAATAAATTTCTTTAGAGAGAAGCTATGTAATTGGGGTTTCAAAATGGCCATTTATCATTATTTTCCAACATTATGTTTCAAAACTTCCATAACTGTATCACATTGTTATTTACCACAGTTACAAATCCTCTGGTGGAATAACTGGAAATTATGTAAAGTTAATAAAATGGACAGTTCCTGCTTCATTGTAAGATGTAACGACTTGGTTGACATGTTCTTTTGATATTTACAGAATGACACCTCTAAACATTGTTTTGGTGGAAACAACCAAAAGGGAAGAACCAGTTTTGCTAAAATAGCAATATTATAATGCAGTCAGCGAAACAATTTTGTTTTGAATAGTGAAAAAGGAAAGAGAAAAATGTAAATAATATCCAAATGAAAGCTGAATTGCAACCACATCTGGTGAAACGGAGTAAGAAAGACGATTGTTTCTGGGGTGTGCAGGAATCAGTGGGGGGCTTGCCGACAACGTCTATATAGTTAGATTTATGCAGGAGTTTGGTTTAATGGTATCAGCGCAGGCTGTCGGAATGGCTTCCCACACCACTTTGGCACTCTGGGAGAGATGGTTCAATTATTGCGAGGGGAGCTGGAGGAGTGCGCCACGTGTGAGACACTGGAGTGACAGCTATTTAAGAGGCAGCCTCGTAAAAAAGATTTGTGCCTATCTCAGCTGGTGCCATACTGGTGTGGGCTTCGGTGGAAGGGTCTAACGGCTCCAGCACTGAGCCTCTCTCCAGCCTTAATCTGCAGGACTGAGTGCTCCCTCCTCGCATTATGGATCATTTAGTAAAGCCATAAAAGCTGAGGTGTTTTCACATGAAAAGTTATTTCTTCACTACTTCAAATGTGATTCATTCCTCTCTCATCCACATAAATGCCCCGGGAGAGAGGTGTGTGTGTGTGTGTGTGTGTGTGTGGGGGGGGTTAGGCATAAAGAGATGGGTGAGAGCGAATGACATATAAAGAGGAGAAAAACCCACCATGTCATAAAAGCCAGTGGCCTGCTTACATTGATCCTCTTCTTGATCTCAACAAGGATTTAAGGATATTTTTCATCTCTCATGAAAGAGATTGTAAATCTAATCTTTGTTAGCCCCTGAACTTGTGTCCTTTAATAGATCCGATCAATGTTTGTTTTTAGGACAATATTGCGAGGCGGTATGGTATGTCAGCTTTAAATCTTAACATTGCATTATTTCTAAGCTTTTGTTTTAGGATTAAAATAAATTAAAAAAATCTTGAACTAAAGTAACACGTTGTTCACACTTCTCAGAATATGTGTGCATATTTAGATACGGTTTATTACTTCGACACTGACAAACCGTTTAACACGCTGCACGAGAAGCTTACGTGCGCATGCTTCTATGTTTTATTGCATCACCGATGCAAAAGCAAGAGCGTCAGATATCCCATCTCTGGATCTATCATGCTTCTGTTGTCGTAAACATCATTAGTGCTTCTTCGAACGCTGAATCACACACTCTTACTCTGGCTCCCGCATGACCCCCGCACACTTAGATCGGCCAAAATCAATTATGTCAGACACTGTGGTTGAGCGCATAATGGCGTATGTTACTGGTCATATACATGAAGGTAGTTGGCAGAGAATATTGATTTTGAGTTGCTCCTGCCGTGTCACATTCCTCTTACTCGTGATCCCGCTGCTCCCAAATGTCTCATCTGCTGTTCGCATGACAGCCGTTCCAAATGGTGACTGCAGTAATTTGCAAACTCTTGAGGCCGGAGCAACTCGAAGGGTGATTATGAGTTTAATCCCCTTGTGGAGTTCTCGCACCACATGCAGAGGGAGTCGGGAATCTTTCCTAGTCACTATGTGAGAAAGTGAGAAAGAAAAAAGGGTCAAGATGTCAAGAAGCGAGAAATATAAATATGCTCGGATTATTTTGTTCCGTCATAACTGTAAAACGGCTGTTGCTTCTTTGTTATAAGTTTTGATCTCTTGCCAAAACAATGTTGAGTATCACAAAAAAAGTTAGAAAATATTGTTCAACGGATAATTCTTTTGCACTGTTATTGAAAGGCTCGGCTTTTCACAGTTTAATTCTGCTCAAAATTACTCCCATTGTCACCAACCACAAATTTTCCTCTTATCTCGATAAAGATTTGAGTGTGTTTGGAAGTGAAACATGTTTGTGACAGGTTTTACTCTTCAACAGGACCCATCAATGCCTCTTCAGTGGATGATCTCTGAGATTTAACTCTCGCTAGTTTGTTTGGGTTCACAATCAGTATCTCACTGAGCGCTGTCGACTAGATGCCTTTTCGGCAGCAGATCTGCACAGAAACACCACAGAATAAATGCCCATATGTGAGTGTTTTTTATGTATTTATCTTTTTATTTATTTATTTATTTATCCATCCATCTATTATCTATACCCGCTTTATCCGTTTCCGGGTCACGGGGGTCTGTCGGATCCTATCCCGACCCATAGTAGGCGAAAGGCAGGGGTACACCCTGGACAGGTCGCCAGTCTATCCAGGGCCACATGCAAGACAGACAACCAATCACACTCACATTCACACCTAGGAACAATTTAAAATTCTCAATCAACCTACCCTGCATGTTTTTTGGACTGTGGGAGGAAGCCGGAGTACCCGGAGGGAACCCACGCAAGCACGGGGAGAACATGCAAACTCCACACAGAAAGACCCACCGGGCCGGGAATCGAACCAGGAACCTTCGTGCTGTGAGGCAACAGTGCTAACCACTAAGCCACAGTGCTGGCATATTTATTTATATAACTCAATAATCAAACTGATGCAACTAACCAAATCAAAAAGAAAAGAAAAAGTCACCACTCACTACATGTGAGTGGAGGTGCCTGTGTAGATGTGCACCTTTGGATTTAGGCCGGCCTACCTGAAACCTCATCTTCAGAAGAGAGTAGAAATGGAAAGACGCCTCTGACAATGAGAGGTATAAATCTAGGGAACTGACTCCAAGCAACTCTTCTATGTATGACAAGGTGATTTTTTTTTTTTTTTCAATTTCCCACGACCTGGCTGTCCATATCAGATGCTGTCATCGAAAGAGAAAAGTATAAATGTCGGCTTAAGGCAGTGTTCATTCCACTTTAAACCTTGGCAATTTTCTGCTATATCAGTATGTGTCATTAGAGGAAACAGCGATTAGTTTAATGTTTGTCAGGATGCGGTTTCCCGGCCTGTAGTTCTGTGGATACCGTGACATGTCAGTTAGAGCTACCTAAGGTTTAAGCCCGCGGCACAGATGTCATGTCATGCCACATTTCTGGCGCTCGCGGGTCATGCGGTCCTCTCTAATGGAACCACATCAGTCACAGGATTATCTCTCTGGAAACGATTCACCTGCTTGTGATTCGATCATTAAGAGCTGTCCCTCCTAGATAAGTTTTAATTCAATCTTTCAATGGAAAGAAAAGAAACATCTCGTCTAAGTTTCTAAATGGTCTCATACCCAACAAACTGTGCTACAGTACTTTGTGAGTCAACTCACATAAAGGCAGCAAACAAATAAAACATTTTTAAAAAGCCATACTGACGGATGTCTTAGTATTCGTGTTGTAACACGGTGTATTAGTGATTTTAAATTGGAAAAGGCCTGTCTTTATTACTTCAATATTAGCTTGGCGTGAGCAGCATACAAGTTTAGGTGCCACAACCGCTTGCGTCTCCGCAGTGTATGTGCCGGATCTGAAAGCTCAGTCTATCTGCTGCTAAATACAACCGAAGCGATGTCAAAGACTGGCAGCAAAGCAGTTTTCCTTATTCTCAGAGTTTTAAAACTTTTGCGGCCAAGCTCAAAGCTCCATGAATATTTCAAGACATACCGTGCTGTAGATGGTAACCCAAAGGAAAAATACATTATTATAATAAAATATTGATGGTGAGGCTTTGTAGAAAACAGCTATTAGTCCAGCATTTCATCAAATATGAACCATATTGTACAATTACATGAGCACCATATCAAAGATAATAAAGACATCCTTTTACTTCTTTTAACTAGAATCTTATTAGCATCTTAGGTAACATAAGGCACATAGTGCTTCAGGCAACAATAACATTGGATGTGTTTAATTTTTATGTTTATATTTCAGTAGAGGGAACGTCCACTACATGTTTAATTACACTCATGTACAAATCTACATATTAAGATAAATGAGGCTATGTATTTGTCTCAAGGATATTAATTGGATCTATTGGATCTAATTGAATCTCATTTTTATACAATCATAATTGTCCTCACCCACTGAATAAATGTTTGGCTTCTTCAGTTGCTTGTCAAACAGCCAATTAAAGCTAATTAAAATTAAACAATTAAAAATAAGAGTGAAGTTGTTCAAAAATAGACTTTTTTTTTAATAACAGTAACTCTTAAGGAATAAATCATTTTAACTGAACTGGGTTAAAAACAAAGAAAAAAGAAAAAAAGAGTGGTGTTATTAGGAAAAGAGAAAAAAAAACTGAAGTCAAAGTGAAGAAGAATTACAATTACTAAGAATAATCTCTCTCTGAAACTTACATACTTCTATGCTGCTTGATAGTTTATATTCTGATGTGTGACTGACAATAAATAAGTACTACATAACATAACTTAATCGCTTAGTTTTAGTCAGAATAAATGTTAAAAATATGTATTTGAGCTTTGCAGGGTTCTGTGACATCACTGACCCACATTGTGGTGAACTGTGCTGCGTGTTTATCTTTATCGCCATTAAACTTTACACCATGCTGCATTTGCTGTTCATCAGGACGGGGTAGCATTTATACCAGTTCACCCTATGAAACTGGGGGTGAACAGAGCTGCAGGACTTACAAAAACAGAATTACTGTAATGTCGCCCTGCGGTATTTTGAACAAATCATGCCACACGCAATTCAAGAAGACATCAGGAAATTGTGTTAACTATTAAAAGGGAAGGCATGGCAATTTTGTGGCTATAGCACATTTCATGTACAAGACAATTCAAAGTGCTTTGCCATAGCATATGTCTCCTTTAAGAACAAGCAAACGCATTGAAAGCCACAGTAGGAATTCTCATTAAATATTGTTTGGTCAGACATGCTGAAGTACAACCTATGTCCTAATAGTTGGAATTTATTTCCAATTGAGTCCCACAAGCTGTGCTGGCATTGGACAGTAACATTAATACAAAGATAGTTAATATTTTGACTAAAGACGTATAAAACACCCAAAGCTGTGTTTTTTAACATTTAAAGTGATTCTTCTTTTTACTTTATTCTTAGCTTGCTGTGAGTAACATACATGCTTGTCTGAGATAAATCCCACAAAAACTCTTTAAATGTGGTTTAAAGGAGAACTTTAAAAGAGTAGTTTGATGTTTTTGGGAAAGCTGGTGTTTGTAGAGACATTTGCATATATTCCCAATTTAGTCCTACCAGCTCTTGCTGGAATTGGGCAGCAGTGGTACTATGAATTTCATTCTTTTTTTTTTTGACTTGAGACATGTGAAACATTCAAAGTGCTTCATCATAAATTTAAAATAAATCAATGAATCTGGAGAAGCAAGGTGGTGTGGTGTTTAACGCTTTAAGCTGCCAGCAAGAAGGTTCCTGCTTTGAATCTCAGCTGGACGTTTCGGCATTTCAGCTTGTATCTTTATCATGTGCCTGCATGAGTTTTCTCCCACAGCCCAGAAAGGTGTGTTAGACTAGTGATTCTGAGTTGAACGTAGGTGTGAGTGTGTGTTGATTGCCTTCCGTCATTTCTGTTTTCGTGTTGCCCCAGCTGTGACCTAACCTCTTGACTCTCAGTTTTTGGTCTTCGGTCAACCATGAACAGGTCAAAAGTGAGTATGGAAAAGTGGGTTGTGTGCTTTTGAGACATAAACTCATATTGTCAATTTTTACAAGCATTTATGTGAGGTGCATGGATAGGATAAATGTTATTTAATTGCTGCTAACACTATACAACATAGTGATAAAATATAAAAATAGTTTTGTAAGTAGTAACTGGCCTTTCGTAGTTCCTATAAGTTCCTGAGAAATCCCATGGCACAAAATAACTCCAACATTAATTGCATCCCAGTGGTAGAGGGTTGTATTTTCATAGGAAGTTGCACCTAGTAGGATCTTCCAAAATAAACTGGTTGGCCCTGACAAAATGATATTCACTAATCATTACGAACAACATATCCTAGATAGCTTGCCTGGGTAAGGGAGACCAGGCCTTAACGCTAAGGACAGACCTTAGTCTTGTCAGCAAGTGCCTTTTGCTTGGGCCAATGCCGTGGGGTTTCTCTACGTCACAGGGCAAATGAGATACACGAGATCAGCCCTCCTCTGGGCCAACCACCTGCAGGAGGTGCCATAAGGGTCTGCAGTGATGTTTATGGGGTCTGGAATCGCACATGTAGGCTTGAGGTACCATGTAAATATTGGACAAACCCTGTACTTTCAGGTTAAGAAACATTGATTGTTATCTATGTTTTGTGCACCTAACAATAGTTTAAAATGCCCACCTGGAAGGAACACTGTCTGGGGAACTTGTTGTGCTATGTGGCTTCAAAGATTACATGGGTGATGATCAGGGTTGGAAATACGCACCCAACACCCCCCAAATGTGTATTATTTTATGCAGTTTATGCAGTTATGAAGAATATTCCATAATGGAGGCTACATCCCTCGTAAGTTTGTTTTTCCCCCGGGGATTTTAGGAATGGTTGCCACAGCAATACAATGAAACACAATGGAATCAGGAGCTGTCACTTTTTATGTCTCCCTACTCTTTGTATAAATTAAACTGGGGTGCTGCACAGAAAGAGTTGAAAAATGTGCAGAAATGGTGAAAATGAAAAGTGAAGAATATCTGACAATAGTGAATCCTGCTACTGGCTCACAGATGGAAAGACAGGCCAGACTTCGGGAATTAAAAAAAAAAAAAAAAGCTTTATTGTTGGGGGGAAAAAAATTAAAACAATTCATTAATTTTTAAAAATGAGTTATCCAAGTGCTGCTTTCATATCTAAGAAAAACATGCCAGGAAAGTTAGGAGCCTATAAAACAGTGCAGAAGTATAGAAATGGTTATAAATTATAAATTATAAATGATAATCATAAAAAAAATATAGAAGTTATATATATATATATATATATATATATATATATATATATATATATATATATATATATATATATATATATATATATATATATATATATATATAATTTATTTTTAAAAAAGACAAAAATTAAAACATCTACTTTTTTGCTGGACAATTTTGTTTGCATCTAAAAAAATATCCAATAAATGCTCTAATGTCCAGTAACAATATATTGATCCCTGTTCAAAAAACAAACAAACAAACAAACAAACAAACAAAAAAAAAAAAAACAAGCGGCAGTGGCTGGTCAATTTTGAAATCCACACATCACTGTAGCAGCTGGGCAAAAGAAAGTACATTTACAGCCCTGAATATGACAATGAAACTTCTGAAAGTAGTGAAAGGGGTGGAAAGGAGTCCATGAAAGGCTGCGAAAGAAGAGTATTCTCACAATCTTGCAAAGAAATACAGATTCCAGCTTGGTTACAGAAGGTGTGCGTTGGCTTTACAGAAGGTTTACACCCATGTCCCACATGATATCCTATGTGAGGTGGTATAGGGCCTGAATCTGTATTAAACCGAAGTGAGACCTTGCATCACTGGTAGAAAATGTACACTTCTTTTTGGTGGGTACTGCACTCTTACAGAGCTTTCCTTTTTCACTGAATTTGTACAGAATTTGTACAGAACGTCTTAGAGCAGCCATGGTGGGAATGTTTCTGCTTTTAGAAATATAAATCTTTGCCTTTTGTACATGATCCAATGAGATTTGATAGGAGATCCCAGGTTCTACTAGATGGACTACACACTGTCATGCTGGCTTTCAAAACGCATTTCTAGAATAATAATAACAATAATGACAATAATAATCCGCTTCTTTACAAATTCTGCTATACTGTCTGTTTAACATAAAGTAAAAACTAACTGCATATAATGTCTAACAGACATCACCCATGCACTACAAATCAAATTTAAGAAAGCAATTTCATTTCTCAAATTTCTCACTGAAGGACTCAGAACTCAGACCTTCATATAGCTTTTATAGCATATAGCTTCGAAAAGCTTTACTGCTTTATTATTAGTCCTATCTTTTCAACCCTGAAAAACAACAAGACAATACATAAAAGTATTATTTTGGTCAACAAAATGCTGAGCATGCAGACGGAGTGACAGAAAGAAAGCCTGTGCTGAGAGGCGGGAATGGAGGTTTTGAGGCTATGACAAAGATTGGCACTAGGAGACATGACGGGAGTGATAAGTACAGATGAAGACGCCCCAGGCTGCCGACTGATAATTACTTTCTTACTATCATGGCCTCATGTGTTCCAAAACCATTTGCCTATACAGTTTTCTGCAACAGCAGAGTTGGCACAGAGCGGGTGTGGCCTCGAATCACTGAGGAAAATGCTTCACTGAAGCTTTTTTCTGATTACATTTATTAAGGAAAAATAAAGTCGCCATATAATCTTCAGGAAAGCACATTTCCATTAATGATGAAGATGGTCTTTCTATATGCTTTCCTAATAAATCCACTAAAAAGACCCTATTTACACCCTATTTTCTCAACAGCATTTCTGTCATTTACGCTTTCTCTGTTTATACTAGTCAACCTTTCGGTTAATAGTTTCTAACGATGGTCAAAAAATGATCATCTTCTTTTTTTTTTTGAGCAATCAGCAGATGAAAAAGATCATTAAAGCTATTTTTATTGCACAAACTGTGATAAAATACACACATCCAGCACATCAAACAAATAGAAAAAAGCTCAGCTTTAAGCCCACAAAGGCTTTTAACCCCTAAAGAAAACAATTCTAAAACAAAGCGCTGAAGTGAACACCTCATAAAAGAGAGAGAAAAAAAAGAATGTGATGTGTCAACAACTTCAGTTTCTACAAGCACAAATGTGAATTTAGTTTTACGTTTGTTGTTTCACCATCACAGACGTTTATGATTTCTTGACTAGCAGTTTAACTCCACAGTGATACGAAACTTAGTTTAAGACGAGTTATTTTGTACACCTACTTGTGCTCAGATTTAAGCTGCTCTATCTGCAACAATTTGTTTTTCTTTCCACTCGCCGCTATTGTTGTCTTTGCGTTTGTGTCCTCATCATTTGCATGCCAGGATGAATGCTGATGGTCTGAGCTGACGTCCAACAGGAGACAGCGGAAAGACGAGGAGCAGGGACAGAGCGATGGAATGCTTCACTAAGCATCTGGTGTTACCTCATTAGGAGTAGTACGACACAATGATGTTTAAAACATGAACTGCACAGCCATTTAGTGCGTAATTTGACTAAAGCATGACAGGGTCGAACAAGGGGGTAGCGTCTGAGGTGGAAAGGTCCCGATCATTAAGATTGCATTAACAATCATTAAGTAACCATGGCCTCTATGACTCTCATTCTTGAAAAGATAATAGTTCTCTTGCTCCCGATTTTTTTTTTTCAATCTGTTTAATTCTGCATCATTTCAACTCTGCGTCTTTTTTTCTGGTTTTGCCACTTTTCACTGTCCGTCACTCACAGTCACTCGTGCACTTGCATGCTCATGGAATCCATTCGGTTCTAGAGAGAGCTGCAGGTAGAAAACGCCCAAGCTTCAGATCATGCTGAGAAGGCAGGAATTAATTCCAATCAGGCTGAACAGGGGAAGAGTCATTCCGTTTTGCACCACTCTTGTAGTCATTTAAACAAGAGCCCCCAACACACACACACACACACACACACACACTCCACTGCATATGCATGAACACACACAGACACAAGATTCAGAGCACACATGGCACTGTGATATCGCTTGGCAGGCACAGAGATTTTTGTTTATTAAACATCATCTGTCTTTGACATTAATACCATGCTAATGAAGCCCCCAACACCCTCTTTCACCTGTCTCTTCTGTTCCACAGAGAGCATTAAGCAGCAATGGGGTGTCGCTGAATAATGTTTCCCCACAATACAAACACGTTCGTCGAGACTAAAAGCACTGTGACATTGCTTTTAAAAGCCTCACAGAAAATGTGGTGTACCCTTTCTCTCACCTGCCCCACTGAAGCACCTTACACCTTGAAACACGCATACACAAACCTAGTTTCAACTTCCTGTCCGTCAGAACAGTACCACAAAGCTCGTTAGTAATTAATGCTATTTGTTTGCCTCTGCTTCCTTTACACGCCTGCTGCAACATCTCCTTCATTATCCTTCCTCCATTACCCAGCCAACAAGTTACAGCTCACAGTTACTATCCTGCTTCCATCTTCTACAGTTAATTCCCTGACTAAATCTGCGTTCATCCAACATGCCCACCTCACATATGTCCATCTCTGGCCCAATACTCCACTCTGCACTTTCTAGCTTCCTTTGATCACAGGAAATAACGCTGCTTTATACAAACCTATTATACATGGTAATGCAAGTCCTGTTATAACGTGCAAGTCCATACAGCTTTGGGAATTTCAACTCCTCCTGAGTTCAAAGCCTGAAATCGCTTATGCAGGTGGACCGTGTTTTCTTAGCTTACCTATGGGTGACAGCTCTGCCACGCTGCCAATATAGGGACCCTCCAAGAACTGGGGCTCACTGTCATTGATGTCCTGGACTTTGATGACAAACTCCGACTCTGGTTCGAGCGGGTCATTGGTGAGCCGATCCCTGGCCTGAGCCCGAAGCGTGTAAAAAGCCTTCTCTTCTCGGTCCAGTCTCTCTGTGGCATGTATGTCTCCTGTAAGTTCATCGATGATGAAGATGGAGCCCGCCCCCTCTCCGGAGATGGTGTACTTGATGTTGCCCTCACCTTCGTCCGAGTCCGTATGGATCTATCAAGTCACGCAGAGTCAGTTAAAATTGAAAGAGTTCATAAAATTTGATATTTTAAACACAAGAAGAAAAACTTTTTTTTTTTTCAAACATCCAAAATGATGACAATGATACTATTTCGCTGACTTAATGCAAATCATTTGTTTTCTTTTCCATGACTTCTTTTAGCACCAAAAGCAATAATTTAGCATTTTTGTTGAGGTGCTTCCTGTTTGGGAAAGTCTTAGGAAATTTTGACTAACAAACACGATGACTACATGGTTAGTTTCTAAAGCAGTGAAGGTTAACTTGAAGAGAAAAATAAAAATCCCTTTAATCCCAATCCCCCTACCCCGGAGTCTTTTGTTTTCTTTTTTGTAAACATGTGGATAATATGTTTGTAGTAAACATACTTAAACTTGTGATTGTGCTGTAGTCTTGATCGTTTAATGGGATTTAAAAAAAATGTTATATCAAAGCGATTGTAAATGTTTGAACTATTTCTCTTTAACAACGGCTTAAAGAAGTGAAACTATGCTTAAAAAGAGAACATTCATGGCATCACGTGCATAATCAAATACATTTTAAAAGTATGCATCAAATTTATTTAAAGTTTTCTGGCTTTTCACAACAGATAACGTAATAACTACATAATTAAAGTTTGTAAATTACAAAAAAAAGGATTCTTTTGCTGCCAACACATTTTGTCCTGACATTTGTACAAATCACAATTAGGACGAAGGTATTAAAAGATTTTAACGTTGCTTTGAATGTCACAGCTGTAAGGAATTTTGGGACAGAATTATGTACTTTACCGTCATAAAAGATTGTCCAGTGTTTGGGTGGACCGGAGATAGTAATTAAAAAAGCACTATAGCTGCTTTCTTTCATTTATAAAATTCACCCAGTGCTCATCGCTGCCACTTAGACCGTTCCAGTTGAATTTACTTCGTTAGGAACTTTCCCGGCCAAAAGAGACTTTGAACTCAATCCCAGGATTACATTCCTGTGCTGCTAATTATCATACGGCTGATTATTATCTTGCACATTTTGTAATAGTTCTCCATATTGATGAATTGTGTTGACTGCTAAAACAAACAGCTGATTAGCATTTGTAATAAAAAAGAAAAAAAAAAAACCCTGAATATTATACATCTTCCATCTCCCTAATTCTATTCCTCAGTTGCAGATTCATTTTAAGTCACGCTCCCAGCTCCCTAGAGGCCAGTCATCACTACTCAGCTGAAAGAAGACACCACATTTTGAGACATGATTTACACCGTTTCCCCACTGTGTGCCCTTCACAGGATGTGACGCTCAAATTAGGGGATCAAAGTCATTTCAAAGATTGTTAAAGGTAAAGACTAAGGTACCGGGGCTGAAAAGTGAACTTAAAAGAGCTCTTATAAATCACTGCTATAGTTCCACCTAATGTGATTAAAAGACATTCCAGAGGCAGCAACAGGAGCGGCATCGGTCTGTCATCCCAACCTCCCCTTTGGTTCTTTAGTGAGCGCTATAGACTTGCTCTTCCTTCCTCTCTCACTTACCTTTTATCTGAAATTATAATTCTGAGGTGTCTGTGCGGTGTAACCATGGTTCAATCCACTGAAGAGACTAAGAGAGAGGGGGAATCGCCTGGCCTCCCTGGTTAATATTTTATAAAGGCTTAATTAAATACCACGCTTCTATCACCCTTGCAGGGGTTTTCATTAAGTATTTGTCGTAAAACTGCAGAATAATGCAAGCCTGTGCCCTGATATTGCTTCCCTCATCCATTCTCTTCTCCATTCTTTTCACTGCCTGTTTTTGCCTTTCCTCTCCATTGTGAATCATCCTGAAGACAAATACATGGACAGTCAGAGAAAATATACTGCCGGGTACTTTGAAGTATCAATATTTCAGTTACAATAAAAAAAGTTTCCTCGGTCCAGGCAGTGAGAGTTATCCAATAAAAGTGAGCTTACTCTTTGACCACTGGATATGTTTCCCACCAGAATTCTCAATTAGATTTTACAGACAAGTGTGTGCATGTGTGAACCGTTGTCACCATGTGTTAATGTAGTTGTGCAAATGCTGGCACTGTGCATACCAGCTCCTATCTACAGTACTGTACAGGCTTTCACACACACACACACACACACACACACACACACACACACACACACACACACACACACACACACACACACACACACACACACACACACACACACACACACACACGACTGCATTTTGAATTTGTCATTCTGTTCAGATGATGCTATTTCTCCCCCCTCAGGCGGGCCATAGCCATCCTTCGGTCAGTCTATCCTCACTGGTGTGATTCAAGTTGGCAGCTTAAAAAAAAACAAAAAAAAACACACACAACCGTTACGCTTAGATAAGTTGTACTCTGCAAATGAAAGGTCAAAGCTAGGACGTCCTTAGCTTGACAAAACAACAAAACCTGGAGTTTAAATGTGACCAAATCTGCATGAAACCTTCTAGATATGACGCACATTATTCATACTGAGCACAACTGGAAATCAGATTAGTTGGCTTTGTTTTATATTCCACTGCGCAACTGTGCAATAAGGCGATGTGTCGTAAAAATGTAGAATTACACCTTTGAGCTTGGTGCATGAGATTGTAGTTTACTGAGTAAGCTGTATTGGGACTAGTAAAAATAAATAAATAAATAAATAAAATACACATGTAAAGCCATATATATCAAATCTGTACTCTACAGCAGTTTCTCTGGAGAAATGTGATAATAAAAAAAGTTTGCAGTTTCATTACAAACAGGGAACAGCAATTTTTGCCTGCTTGACTTGAACCACTAACACAAGTTCTGAGTAGTGACCCATCTTTCCCAGTATGGAAAAAAAAAAAGTATTGAAATGTCCACAGGGCCTCAGGACACTTAATCCAGGAGAATAATTTACTTCCATCAGGTGGTCTCGGCTAACAGCAGTATGAGTGTCGGGGACAGGGCTGTAACCAGCCACACTGTCTGTGTTCTGGACGTTTTGAACGTGCTCCACATTGAAACTGCACCCCTGGTGACAACCTTATAATGCTCACAATTTAAATGAAAATATCTCGACTTAAAAATTTAACTGCTCACCAGGTTATGCATAACATATGTGCACGTCGAACTTTACCTTGCTGTCAGCGGTTTTATTAAAGAAAAAAAAAGTGACTAGCAGGGGAAAGTATTTAGAAAATACAATAGAACACTTTAAACAAACCACCTTAGTATACGTCTTCTACGTTACACAATTACAGAAGTGATGATTGCTGGGTAAAGTGTGTATGTTATTGCATTAGACTGTAAATACCACAGACGAAGCGTGAGTCACGCGACCCACTGGCTTCTGAAGTGCGCTTTTTCTTCGTACAGCATGAAGCCGGCGGGAACACGCCCACCGCACGTTAAATCAAAGTTAGCTGTGGCTAGAAGCTCCTTCAGACGATTCCCGCCGAAATAGCGGCACAGCTGCCGGCAGATATTTACAGTGGAATATACTTTCAGACGTCGATTCAATGGCGACGATGCTGGGTTAGTTTAAATTGTGTCGGTAAGCGTGGTGGCATGACCATTACAGACGAGGAATGTTATAATGCCATTAGCAGAGCCGACTGTCAATCAATCATATTAGAAATGCATTTATTGCTTTATTAAAATTCTCTTGATGTGGTTAACAAAAAAAAAAAAAAAATACTCCCCTCTCAGAGTTTTTATGGACTACAACTGCTTTTAAAACCTGTACGGCCATGATTGCCTACGTATGGGCCTAAAGGGGTCCAAGGATGAAACCTGGCTAACAGCAGACATTCTGTGTTATTTTTGATGTCACAAAAATGACATTTAAAGCAGGAGAGACCATTGCAAATGTTTTACCACCAGCTCTGCATCCTCTTGGAATGGATGAGCTGAAGAGGCTAGGAGCCATGGCGGATCATTTCAGGACCCTTCTAGTGAAGGTCTGCCTGGATCTACAGTCAATCATCCCATGATGCCTTAAGGCTTACCCAACTGCAACGAATCCCAACGGAACTCTGCTTGTCCTTGTTTTAGCTCTGCCAGCACTTGTTTTGGATGTTTTTTCAGTGGTGACACTTGATATGAGGATGTTTAGACAGATTTGATAAGGATAAATATAAAGTAACATTAATTTGAATCATATTAGAGCATGATCTAAGCCAGCCAAGCTAAAAAAGGCCTGCTTGTTTCCCCATTTTGAACATGGTGCTGTGCGTTAAAAGGAAAAAAAGACTCTTCAAAAGCACATTTTGGAAAGCCTATTGGTGACATGACAGGGGGTTTGTCCAGTTCTTCTTATACAGTCTATGTAGCAATCAAACATAAAAGTAGATAAGACACAGGAGAGAAAAAAAGAGGAGAAGAAGACTGCAAAGATTACTTTGGATTTTTTATCAGTGCTTCCCAGCCCAGTCTCCTCCCAGCAGCAGTATTTGCATGCAACTTAAATAGGTGCGTACATGTGATTTTTCAAATGATTCGGTGTATCTTACGAGCTGCAGTGCCCCCGCTTAAAAGGCTCTTATCATTTTGGGGTCAGGTCACCGCTGAGCACCTATTTCAGTGTGTGTATGTGCTTGTGGATATTAGAGTATATGTTTTGGTGCAGCTAGCCAGGTTTCAGGACATGGTGTTTCACGTTTTCAGACCTCTTCTGTCTATGTGATCTCTTGCCTCTTGGAGAGGAATGTGATTGCTGCCACTTCTGGGGTTACTGGGCTAATACAAAAAAAAATACCAAAAAAGTTTGTGGTAATTACAGCACGGCATTTCTGAAGCACTCTCATAATAACCTCTCCTTCTGCGCTTTGCAAATACAATAGGTAACACATGCCAAGTGTAAAATACAACACAATTAATTTGGTACTTCTGGCAGCTGCAGGCAGGTGCACAGAGAAGTACCTGTGTGTGTGTGTGTGTGTGTGTGTGTGTGTGTGTGTGTGTGTGTGTGTGTGTGTGTGTGTGTGTGTGTGTGTGTAGGACGGAGCTGCACAACAAGAGAACTGCTCAAGATACAGGGTTCCCTTCTAGACATGAGTGAAATGTGATTGTATGTGCTTTGTCAATGTACACCTCAGGTAATAACATGGTAATAGCCCCATTGGGACCCTTTGTTACTAAGTTACGCCACTGGTCTGGGACACTCAGTTGCAGAGACATTGAAGAAGCTGACATCAAGGAGGTGGACTTTAGTTTCTTTTCCTTTCTGTGCAGAAAATGGTTCGTCATGGAATCCAAAAGTGCATCTCACGAATGAACCGATGATCCTGCCACTCATCCTGTGTGAGACGATAACTTTTTAAAAACAATTCCTCGACGTGGCAGTGGGGCAATTTTCTTTACAGGCATTTTAGTTTTGTAGTTTTCTGTTTAAGAAAAAATAATTAATAACATTTTGTTTTTGCAATCAATTTGTTTTTCAAGTATCAAGATGAAAAAAAAATAAAAATAAAAAACAATTTATGAGCTTGCTTATTAATTTACTTATTTATTGGGAGAACTTGACTTCAGTAACCTTAAGTGTATTGAATTTTACAATTTTCCGCTTCATTCTCATGAACAAGATGCTGTTGCTGCCTAGAAGATGTTTTAGCTCAGCACACAATCTTTAATGGTGCGTTGTTTTTCCAGACATGCGGATGCAATGAACAGGGATGGAAACTTTGTTATTGAATATATTGTGTGTTGTGAACATGTAAAACAAGCAATGGAAGTCTGACTAACTAAATTCCTTGTTGTTCTTCCTTGTTTTATATTTTTTTGATTGCAGAAATCTTCTGACCGCCAGATGATCTTCATCTTCTGTCTGTGAGTTACATTTAAGCCTTCCACCTTACTCATACAGACGAAACTAAACTTACTCATACAGACTAAGACACATTAGAGAATACAAAATGTCTTGTACAAGTATGCCAACCCAGAGATTTTGAAACATCTCCAAGGAGGAAAAAAAAAAAACAACCTTGAAGGAAAACAGATGTAGAAATGACTGGTGTGTCACACCTTACAGATAAAAGAGTATTATTAGAATTTAAATCT